>JAMPIV010000894.1:0-610000 GCA_024509875.1 Oreohelix idahoensis
CTTTTGATAATTCTTCTTACTTCTTTGTTTGCTTCTATGTACACTTTATGAGCCTTGGCTTTGGAGGTTCTGGTTTTGCTTCTGTTTAAATCTGCTTTCTTGTTTTTCCTGTCTTCTATCTTACTAATGGTTTCTGATGTTATCCATGCTTTGTGCTGATGTTCTCTTTTTCTCAGTACTTCTTCACATGTCTCGTTCCATATATTTTTTACTTGTTGCCAGTGGTCTTCCGTATCTGTTCCAGCTGTTGGAGTACTTGGTATTTGTTGGGTACTGTGATTGAAAATGTTTCTCTTATTTCCTGATTTCTTAGATATACCACATTATACTGTTGTCTATAGCTATATGCTGTTGTAAATTTCTTGAGTTTTAATTTTGTTTTAGCCAACAGAAGATGGTGGTCTGATACAACATCTGCTCCTCTACATACTTTCACATCATGCAATGATGACCTAAACTTCTTACTTATGCATATGTGATCAATCTGATTCTCAGTTCTGTGGTCTGGTGATATCCATGTTGCTTTATGTATTCTTTTATGTGGAAATATGCTTCCTCCTATAGCTAGTTGATTTGAAGCACAGAAGTTTGCTAACAGTTCCCCATTCTCGTTCATCATACCTAATCCATGTTTTTCCATGATTTGTTCAAAGCCAGTGTTTTCGCATTTAGGTCCCCCATCACAATTGTGATGTCCTTTCTTTTCTTATTGTCCAAGACATTTTGTAGTCTGGTGTAAAAGTCTTCTTTCATAGATTCTTCTTTATCGTTTGTTGGTGCATAACACTGGATGATGTTTATATTTACTTTCTTTTTGGCTGATTTAAACCTTGCGCTTATAATTCGGGGTCCCATTGCTTCGCATTCTATAAGTGCTTTCTGTGCTTCCCATTCCATAAGTGCTTTCTGTGCTTCCCATTCTATAAGTGCCTTCTGTGCTTCCCATTCTATAAGTGCTTTCTGTGCTTCCTTGGACAGCATTAGAGCCACACTATCAAATCAATGATGAAACTTTTCTTCTAAACTATTCAAAAATTTTTGAACTGTTAAAACTTAAGTGATTATTAAATTTTGTTATTTGTAAATTTACAAATTTAACTTCGGTTTAATCATTTTAAAGTTACTGCATGTTTGTCTCATTCAATTTACTACACACAATATAAACAAAGCTATACCAGAATAATAGAATTCCACTGAGGTGGGGGCTTAACGAGTTAAAACTAATCATTGCTTAATTCTTCTCAAAAGTGGTCGGCAGATTCTAGAATTAACGTGCTCAGCCAAAGCAGCATTGTTTTCGCTTATCTGAATATCTTCTGAAGACCCCCTTTGTGATAGAAGTGTCAGTACCCTTCTTTCTACATCTCTGCCAAGAGTAATCTTGTGCGAAGGTAGACACCTTTGAAGGCCCATAGTAAATACTCTTGAGTTTTGGCCACTGTTGGACCACTACTGCAAAGCAGGGGAGGCAATACCGTCACACGGACATACACTAGTGTACTGAATTCAAGTCTAGAGTGACGAACAGACACTAATGTACTGGGCACGAGTCTAGACTGACGGACAGACACATTAATGTAGTGGACACTAGTCTATACTGACGGACAAACAGTAAGGTACTGGACACAAGTCTAGACCGACGGATTGACACATTAATGTAGTGAACACTAGTCCCATTGTCTATACTGATGGACTGAGGCATTAATGTAATGTACACACGTCTAGACTGACGGACAGACACACTAATGTACTGGACAAAATTATAGACTGATGGACAGACACACCAATGTAGTTGACACAGGTCTAGACTGACAGACAGACACACTAATGTAGTGGACACAAGTCTAGACTGACTGACAGACGCACTAAAGTATTGGAAACTAGTCTAGACTGACGGACAAACACACTAATGTAATGGACACAGGTCTAGACTGACGGACACTCACTAATGTAGAGGACACAGGTCTAGACTGACTGACAGACACACTGATGTAGTGGACACAGGTTTAAACTGACGGACAGACACGCAAATATACTGGACACAAGTCTAGACAAACGGACAGAGACACACTGGACATAAATCTAGAATGACGAACAGGCACACATTGGACACATGTCTAGACTAATGGACAGACACACTGGAAACATGTCTAGACTGACGGACAGACATACAATGGACTCATGTCTAGACTGACGGACACACACACTGGACACATGTCTAGACTGACGGACAGACACACACTGGACATAAGTTTAGACTCACGGACAGACATACACTGGACACAAGTCTAGTCTGGGAGACACACACTGGACACAAGTCTAGACTGACGGACAGACACTCACTGGACACAAGTCTAGACTGAGAGACACACACTGGACACAAGTCTAGACTGACGGACAGAAACACACTGGACACAAGTCTAGACTGACGGACAGACACACACCGGACACAAGGCTAGACTGAGAGACACACACTGGACACAGGTCTAGACTGACGGACAGACACACACTGGACATAGTCCAGACTGACTGACAGACAAACACTGGACACAAGTCTCTTCTGAGGAACACACACTGGACACAATTCTACATTGACGGACAGACACACATTGGACACAAGTTAGACTGAGAGACACACACTGGACACAAGTCTAGACTGACGGACAGACAAACATGGGACTCAAGTCTTGACTGACAGACACACACTGGACATAAGGCTTGACTGAGAGACGCACACCGGACACAAGTCTAAACTGACGGACAGACACATACTGGACACATGTCTAGACTGACGGACAGACACACACCGGACACATGTCTAGACTGACGGACAGACACACACCGGACACATGTCTAGACTGACGGACAGACACACTTTGGACACAGGTCTAGACTGACGGACAGACACATACTGGACACAGGTCTAGACTGACGGACAGACACACACTGGACACAGGTATAGACTGATGGAAAGACACACTGGACAGAAGCCTACAGTGACGGACAGACACACACCGGACACATGTCTAGACTGACAGACAGACACACATTGGACACAGTCTAGGCTGACGGGCAGACACCCACCGGACACGGGTCTAGACTGACGGAAAGACACATACTGGACACAAATATACTGGACACAAGTCTAGACAAATGGACAGACACACACACGGGTGAGATGTATCTATTGTTGGGCTCATCCTTGGAACCCCCTCCCGACCACACTCACTCCCCCAGAAAATTTACGTGCTATAATACCTTGTAAATGACACAGAATATATTGTGTAACGGGTGAATAATCCTTCTTCAAAAGAAGAACATCATATAACGTAGGGGCCATCAACCAGTGGGCCCCGATCTTACATTAGATGTCACGTGATGATGTGGTACATCTTTCGGTGAGGGAAAGGCGGGAAAAGACATACTTCTTAAGGTAGGAAAATTTTTCGGAATAGCCCTCTCACTCCAGCACCTAAAAGTGCGATGCTTTCAGGACTAAAGGAATTTATGTCACGTTCCCAGGGGAAACCCAAGAGCTAGCGTACACAAATACGCTTTATTCCTGAACTGCTTAACTCTTTGACTCCGGAACAACGCTCAGAGCGTTTGTCAGATTTGACACCCGTGCCAAAACAATTCTCTGAGCGTTGTTTTTAGTCATCATTAAAACTACGGCACAGGGTGGAAAATAATTGCGGAGTCAAAGAGTTAAGTTATGAAAACGAGATTTTTTCTCTGAAGTGAAGTTAATATTGAGTAAAATATCATTTAGTTTAAATTTTCACTTCTCTGAAGGTAGGAATACAGGGAACAGATCTTTCGGCAGATAAACAATTGCACAGATGCAGTGCTTATTCCAAATTTCAGATACTTTGAAACTTGAAAAAAAGATAATTTTAACAAAGTAGATCTTTAGAAAGCTCACTGTTTGTTAAATAAATACTTACAGCTTTTGGGTTGCCTACTGCTGCACAAAAATATATTGAGTATTAGGAAAAGTTTTAGGGCGGGCATGATGGCTGAAGCCTAAGAGCGCCACCCCTCCTGAAAATACGTCAATCACGTGGGGAGCCATTAAAGATGATAAATGCAACATCGAATAAATAACGATAAATAGGAAAGGGGGAGGAGATATTAACTGATGACATAAATCAACGACAAGATCAAACGATGATAGATGTAGCGTAGATGACGTTGAAAGTAGAAGAGAAGGCTGTGATAATTCTAGAGAACTGAAACATCTCATACAAATAAACGGTTGCATGAACGTAAAAATGTTTTAATAAAAACAGAACGAAGAAGACACAAATTAACAGAACAGATCATACTAGACATGTATAGAAAAGGCAGATGTTAGAGATTAAGGAGTAAAAATGCACGTTCAGAAATTAAGAGACACAACGAACGTGTAATGAAGACATCCAACAATCATAGAAAATGAAGAGACACAACGAACATGTTTAATGAAGAGATGCCAGAAACACAGAAATGAAGAGATCCAACAAACACAGAAATGAAGAGATCCAACAAACACAGAAATGAAAAGATCCAACAAACACAGAAATGAAGAGATCCAACAAACACAGAAATGAAGAGATCCAACAAACGCAGAAAATGAAGAGATGCAACAAACACAAAAAATGAAGAGACGCAGTACACACAGACAATTGAAGAGACACAATAAACACGGACGAAGAAGAAGAACATGAAGAAGAAAAAGAAGAAGAAAAAGAAGAAGAAGAAGAAGAAAAAGACGAAAAAGAAGAAGGCAAAATAAAAGAGAAGAAAGAAGTGTTAGCCAGACCTCCTTAAAAAAGCAACATAGAGTTAGAACATCACAATTGCTAGAGACACAATCCACTTTATAACATCAAGGGCAACAATTTGCCAGATAACAACAACTCAATTTCTGAACTTATTTCCCGGCATCAAGAAAATTAACAACTGCAACCACCCAACCTAGATACAATTTTTTTAAGCGCCTAATTTTTTTAATCGGAAAATGAAGATAACATGCAGAACGTTCATACACGTAGGGGATTTAAAATCAGAATAACTTCTTTTTTCTAATTTGATGTTGCGGCTATGGGGATTTGGAAAGCAATTATCGGTTCGATCCAAAGTTAATCCCAGTGGCAGTGAAAAGGTGGTTCACCAAGACACAGTCTACCAGATATAACGTCCACGTGTCCAGTAATAAATTGTTTTAGACGATTTCTGTTTCAGGGACAAAAGATGACAAGGCCTGGGGATATATTAAGTAGATGCTTCAATGGATCCAGCAGAAAAAGTAACCAATTGTTAACATGGAGTGAGTCAGAAACAGACGGGATTAAAAAAAAATTACTCGATTGGTTAGCATGCGTCTTAAGAAGTACCACATGATGTCAAACAAACTTCACTCCGAACTAGGGAAAACAGCCTTCTTCCAAAGCTTTTCCCCTGGTCCTCAAATTGTCTCATTTAAATGCTTTTAATCTTTAATACGCTTGTCCTCTGGCCCATTGATTGATCACCATCATCATCCTCATCACTACCATCATCAACATTAAAACCATCATTATCATCATCATCACCATCATCATTACCTTTCAGTTCCAGATGTAGCACGGATCTTCAACAAAAACACTCAAGCGCTGCCTGTCCTGTGCCATCCGTTCAAGGTCTTTTTTATCAATGTCATTTCTGTTTCTAGTTCTCTTCTCCATGTGTTTGGATCTCTCTTTATATCTTTTTTCCTGGGGCTTCAAGAACAGGCACTGCCTTGTGATGCTATAAACTGTTTTGTCAGTGTGTGTCCTATCAAACGCCAGAGTCTTCTCTTTACCTCCTATTCCACTAGGGTTTTTCTGGTTCTTTCCATCAGTTCCAGACTTGCGATCTTGTCAAGCCATTTCTTGTCATTCTTTGCGTGTGTTTATTGAAGGTCTATGCTCCAGCGGTATCTGAAAGTTAAGGAATGACTGAATTCACGGATGTATGTACCATTCTCCAGTTATTACAGATGTGTCTATCATTCTGCTCTTAATACAAACATGAACAACAACTGCACTTTTGCATAAAACACATTTCCTGTATTCCTTTGTACTTTCTCCGGGAGTGGTTTTTTGGAAAGTAGAAAGGCAAATCAATGTAGCAAAAAACAATGTAATAATAAATCGATTCGTTACGATTTTCTCCGATATAACAAACAAAGGTAATTAATGGCCGGCTGAGTTTTTTGGGACATTTTGCAGCGCTGAAAAAAAAAACCTGCTGACAAGCTGTGATGTGTTCTGAGCAGCGTACCTTTCTTCATGAGAACCTGTTGTGTTGAGTCATCCATGGAATTGGTGCCACTCATAGAAGGTGGTTTATCGTCCTCTGAGGTTGAAAGATAAGTTAACGATGTTTAATAGATTGAATTTAATGAAATATTACATACAATGATGATTGTGTGTGGCCAAAAATGTTTGTTTTGTTTCTACTTAGGACATACGCCATTTGCTAAAGTTTCAAACGAACATAAGACTATCAGGTATGAACGTGTGAGAGAATGCATCCGGCGTGTATACAACCATCGCGCTACATGAACATTTACCACTCATGCCTTCTCATAATTTCTGAAGAAGACTTAGCACCTATGGGTTTGCCCGAAGTACAATGAGGACGATTCTGAATAACAATAAAACATACGCACTAATGTAACAGATGGACGAGTCTAGAGTGAAATAAAATTGCCTCGACATCGCGAGACAAGCTTGTAATGGAAAACAATATCTAGCAAAGTTTTTTTAAAATAATTTTCCAAGTCATTCAGCAAATTTGAAAACACGGCGCAAAGCTAGATACGCATTTTCAACTCAAATGTCAAGTCAGTCCTATTGTAGGGCTGTGAAAAACAACCAAGAATCTACATACTTTCATAAATTGGTGCTTATATAGATTAGAAAGATCGAAGTGGCATGACAAGGTTATCAACGTTACAGCAAATTATGTTGTAAATAGCGTAAACACATTACAATTAATTGTAAGTACGTAACGCGAAGATGTAAATACAATTAAAAACTATAATCAAATTAACACTGAATTCCCATGTTATAACAAAACATTAACTAGACTCTGCCGATTTAGCGATGGAGCTGAAGCCAGTGATCTATTCTGGTCCTTTATATTTAACGAGTTAAAATAAAATTATGACATGATCCAAATATGATATTCGTCTAGTCTTTCTCATGCATCTTGTTTCTCTTGCTTGAGTTGTTCGATCTAGTTCAGTTTTTAATTTCTTATGTTACAACATCACAATAGTTGATAATAATCTTAACAATTAAAATTGTCTTGATATAAAATGTCCCTAGGTCTTCAAGGGAGGAAACAATCGCACTACATTTTCTGGAAAATACGAAAACAGCGAGTACTCCAATGGGCTTTGAGGAAATCTGTCTTGAACATCCATAAGTAGTCCACAGACCGAGGACTGCATGTAAAAAAATAAAAATACACAACAATTATTTCCTCCCTAAGCGGATGTAAGAAATGACGGGAACGTACAATGGTGTGCGTGTTCTTTATCATATCCAATTGTTGACAAGGTTATCAACGTGAAACTGATGACAAGGTCATTAACACGAAACTGATGGCAAGGTCACTAACATGAAACTTATGACAAGGTCACTAACACGAAACTGATAACAAGTCATCAAGATAAAGCTGATGACAAGGTCACTAACATGAAACTGATGACAAGCTCATGAACGTGAAACTGATGACAAGGTCGTCAACATGAAACTGATAACAAGGTCATCAAGATAAAGCTGATGACAAGGCCACTAACATGAAACTGATGACAAGCTCATGAACATGAAACTGATGACAAGGTCGTCAACATGAAACTGATGACAAGGTCGTCAACATGAAACTGATAACAAGGTCATCAAGATAAAGCTGATGACAAGGTCACTAACATGAAACTGATGACAAGCTCATGAACACGAAACTGATGACAAGGTCGTCAACATGAAACTGATGACAAGGTCGTCAACATGAAACTGATGACACGCTCATGAACATGAAACTGATGACAAGGTCATCAACATGAAACTGATGACAAGCTCATGAACATGAAACTGATGACAAGATCGTCAACATGAAACTGATGACAAGGTCATCAACATAAAACTGATGACAAGAAGCAGACAAGTACCCGTAGAACTAGAGATGAGAAGAAGACGCTGGCGATGAATAGAAATGAAAATGATGAAGAAGAAATGAATGGAAAGGCACTGAGCGGATGGCACGGGACAGCAAAGAGAGACATGAAAGCACGGCACGTAAAACCAACAACCTGGGAGGATGAAGCTGTCGATCGTACCAAGTGGCGGTACACCCTACAGCGCTACCTCAGATTGGGCGAAAAGAAGCTCTCAAGACAAGTAGAAGAGAAAAGAGCAATCTGAAAGGATCATCAGGTAAATAGCGCGACTGAGGGAGCTCCTGCTAGCAGGCGGTAAGGGAAGTAAGCTATTTAGCTGTAAGATATAAGACAATGAGAACTGTAGTCATACTATGTAAAAAGTGGTGTTAACGAAAACAGATAGTGTTGGGAGCTGCTCTGGTGTGCGTAAACTACAATTAACTTTCTTTCACATTGGTTTGGGAATGACAGAGCCCTCCCATTGAACGCGTGTTGGTGCATGACGTCATTTAGTAAGAATGATGACGTAAGTGCCAGAACCCTACAGATCCTGAGGGCTACGAGAAGCAAAGTTCAACAAACTGCTCGACGCTGTGCAAATGACTACTGGCTCCAGCTCAGTGAGAGCATCCAGATCGCAGCGCAAACAGGCAACATTAGACAAATGTATGACGGTATAAAGAAAGCACTTGGCCCCCATAAAAGTAAGACGGCACCGCTAAAAACCATCAGCGGAGAGAAGCTAACCGATAAGGGTAAGCAGATGGAGAGATGGGTCGAGCACTACTCTGAGCTCTACGCTAGAGACAATACCGTTACGCCTGCAGCCCTTGATGGTGTCAACAGTCTGCCAACTATGGAGGAGCTGGATGCCAAACCAACATTAGAGGAACTCAGCAAGGCCATTGATAGCTTGGCCTCTGGCAAAGCACCAGGCAGTGATGGGATTCCTCTTGATTTAATCAAATGCTGTAAGAGCACGCTATTACATCCCCTGCATAGGATGCTGTGCCAGTGCTGGGAAGAGACAACTATTCCTCAAGACATGCGAGATGCCAAGATTGTAACACTGTATAAAAATAAAGGAGACAGAAGTGATTGCAATAACTACAGAGGCATCTCTCTTCTTAGTATTGTTGGTAAGGTTTTTGCCAAAGTCATCTTAATGCGACTACACAAGTTAGCTGAGCGCATATATCCAGAGTCACAGTGTGGATTCCGAGCTGGCAGATCAACAACAGACATGATCTTCTCTCTCCGCCAGCTTCAGGAAAAATCAAGAGAGCAGAAAAGACCATTATATATCGCCTTTATAGACCTCACAAAAGCATTCGACCTGGTTAGTAGGGATGGACTCTTTAAAATCCTCCTGAAAATAGGCTGCCCTTCTAAAATGCTGGAAATGATAAAGTCATTCCATGACGGCATGAAGGGAACAGTCCAATATGCTGGAAGCACGTCACAGCCCTTTGATATACGAAGTGGCGTTAAACAAGGCTGTGTTCTGGCTCCGACTCTCTTCGGAATCTTCTTTGCCTTACTCTTGAAACATGCATTCAGAGATGCAACTGAAGGAATATGCCTTCACACTAGGTCAGATGGCCGTCTGTTTAATCTTTAAAGGCTGAAGGCAAGAACAAAAATCAGAAGGGTCACTATAAGAGACTTGTTGTTCGCTGATGATGCTGCAGTCGTCACTCAAAGCCAACAGGAGCTTCAGAGCTTGATGAATCGCTTCACTAAAGCATGCAAGGACTTTGGCCTCACAATAAGTCTAAAGAAAACGAATGTGCTGAGTCAGGATGTGGGTGCTGCACCAGTTATCACTATCGATAACTATGAATTGGCAGTGGTGCACCACTTAACATACCTAGGGTCTACCATCAATGACAAACTCTCACTGGATACAGAAATCGACAGCCGCATTGGCAAAGCTGCAGCTACCTTTGCCCGCCTCACATCGCGTGTTTGGGGAAACTCTAAACTCACAATAAAGACCAAAGCTGCGGTATATAATGCCTGCGTCACCAGCACACTCCTATATGGCAGCGAGACCTGGACGACCTATGCTAAGCAAGAAAGAAGGCTCGATACCTTCCATTTGCGGTGTCTACGCCGCATCCTCGGCATCTCGTGGAAAGATAAAGTGACAAATGTCGAGGTGTTGTCACGTGCTGGCCTTCAAAGTATGTATACGCTTCTTAAACAGCGCAGACTTCGCTGGCTTGGCCATGTTCGCCGCATGGATGATGGTCGCATCCCAAAAGATATCTTCTACGGACAGTTAGCAGATGGCAAGAGAACAGTTGGGCGACCACAGCTGAGGTTCAAAGATGTGTGCAAGAGAGATATGAGGGCACTGGACATGGATCCAGCAACATGGGAGGATGAAGCTGCCGATCGCACTAAGTGGCGATGCTATTTACGGCGCCACCTCAGATTGGGCGAAGAGAGGCTCACACAAGAAGCAGAGGTGAGGAGAAAACGTCGAAAGGAGCACCAGAAAAATAAGCAGCTGAGGGCTGTCACCTCAGGGGCGCATTCCCATAGTCAGTTATGACTGAAGGGGCTATTATTATTATTATTATTGATGACGTAAGCACGCTGTTAAGCTTTTTATCCGATATCCTACAAAGGACTATGTATAGTACATATAGATGGATAAGAGATTTGGTGCCCAGCCACATTAAAAATATCCTGACCCAATAGTGTTTATTAATTATGGCTCTGCCCCCAGGGTGTAGATTTATGTTATTAAAACTATACAACCCAATTAAATATTACAAATACACTAACACCAGACTCGGTTCTGTAAAGCTCTCAAAAAAAGAATTTACAATCTCACAGTATATTCAAATGTACAACTATATGTTCCCTAATCTATGAATGGTTCTGAACCATGTCAGAATTAATTTTTCATCATAGGACAATATGACTATTCGGTAGTGGTTCTGCTGGCATGTTCAGATACTCATCTCAAATGCTGATGTAGTCTTGTTGCCAGGGGTTCAATATGTCCCAGCACTCCAGGTCCCGCAAGTTCTTTTTAGGGTTTCAGAGGATGACAAGTTGCTTTTTCTCCATCTTGACACAGGGCTCATCACCAACTGGGATGGAGTATGTCTGCCCTTGAGAACACTGCTTATGGTTTAGTCTTCTGGTATGGCAACCTGGTAGGACTGGATTGACAAACAATCGAAGCTCCATTAGTAATCTTGCCAGAGAAGTCATTTCCCATATCTGCTGGGCGCTAATCGTCCATCAGAAATCTAACAAACATTCATAGTTAACATAACTAACAAAGTGCTCTCTATTATCTATTATAGCATAACTGACATTATAAGCATACAGGTGGGTCTCAACCTATATCTGGCTTCCAGCTTGTTTACTGCAGTGATATTCAACATATGGGCTGTTAGCTTTACCAACTGTGAAGGTTGGGGCAGTGGTCATCAAAGTTTGAGAACCACTGGTCTACCTGGTGCCCATAGAGCAATAAAATCAATTTGGGGTCACTGTAAACAATGGTTTAAGAACCACTGGGTAATAGTTTTCTATTCTGCTGTACCATGTTGGGGTGTCATTGCTGCTAAGGTTTGAGAACCACTGAATTACAAGTCAGTCAACATATTCATTTATAAAATTGGCTACAGTGCTGTTGCCCATTATTACATAGTTCTAAGTTTATGTGATAGGCATTCATATACCTTATTAATACCATCATAACACATTAAAACATAATAAGGATATTTGCAGGAATCAGTTCAGGATTAAAATATGACAAGAATAATCATGGCTGAAATCATACAGTAGAATTTATTAGAAATCATTTCGTATAAAACAGGACAAGGGTAGTTCATACATGAAACTTTCAGTATACATAATGTTGTTGTCTCCTGTACAAAATCAAGGATATTAATTTCTGTCACAGTGAAAAACAAAAGATACTGACATGATATGTTGTAGATAAACATATGATTAATTCATGTTATTCATATAACAATATAGATCACTTACTCGCTCAGGCAAGATCCATTGCTGTTTAAAATGATCGGGCCCCTCTGTATTTCTTGGGAGCAACCATTTTGTTCCCGGTCAGTCTGCCGGCTAGCGAGAGAATGCCGCTTACCAGAATATGCCTGCGCTTTGAGAATAGCGCCAAAATTCCGGTTCTGTTTGGTGGCTATAATTTGCATACGTGAGGGGTGGGGTGCCTGACCTATTTTTGACATTACGTTCCATACCCCAAACACACACAAACTGGCCGGTACGTGGCATTGTGATACCAGGCAATACTTCATTGTGGTTGCTGAGGTCAAAAGTCATATAACACAATGACTGCCTTACCCGTATGCTAAAAGTGGCGGTAAAAGGTTCACAGCGAAGCGTCATCGACTTTGCCAGTCAAACGTAGAACAAAGGAATTTATTTTCCGAAGCAAATTGGAGATCTCCTGATGTGTTTTGATGGGAGGTAGATATTCTAGAGAATTTAAAGAAGAAAGGAATGTTTTGTTATGAGAAAAGATTGACAGAGAGAAAAGAAGGCGAATACACTTCGTGACACTTGCATCACTGTTTACTAAACTTTTTCGGATCACCGCTCCCTTCGCTCTCAGAGAAAATCCCCAGCGCCCCCCTCCCATTTTCCATCTTTCATATCTCGAGTCCACACCTCACTGGTTTTGTCTCTCGAGTCCACACCTCACTGGTTTTGTCTCTCGAGTCCACATTTTGTTCACTAACACTGCTACACAATATTTATGCAGTTAATGACCAACCATTACCAGTACTCTGTGAAAAGATTCTCAAATCCCATGTGACGCGGGCCCCAGATTTAGGAACTTCTGCTATGTTGTTGTTGTTGTTGTTGTTGTCTAACTAGGGCTGCTGAGCTTCTCGCTCTTTTGCAGCCAAAACTAAGTTGAAGACTCCTTGATATTATCTACACTGTAGATCAGGGCTTTTCCTGTGGCTTTTCTGTCATTCCGAAACGTGCTGAGTAGAAGTCATGAGCTCCAGTTTCTCCAGCTTGGCTTGCATTTAAAGGATCGTCACATCTGGTCCCAAGCTAGGAGTAAGAAGTGTGGGGCATATTGTGCATTCCGCGCCATCCAAGGAGGCTCTCCAACTATGCAGATCTAAAATACTGTACTCCGGTTCTCGACTCTCCCAAGGAATTGCGACGTCATGAATAGAGCTACTTCTCAGCTTCCCCTGCCTATCACTGGTGTGGTGGGTTTAGATGTTATGAATGTTGGTGTTGTATTTAATTTGTAACTGAGTGAGGTCAAGCTGTGAAGGCCCCTGAGTCTAACAATTGATGGGGTGTGTTCTCAGGGGACCTTTCTGCTACCACCCTAAGATCTCACTCAGAGTTATATTTTACACTTAGAATAAATGATGACTACGTCTAAATGTCTAGGGTAATGTAAGTGTGGTGTGATGGTAACCCAATACACAAACACACACACACAGATATTAAATTCTATGATCAACTCAACTAACACAGTGGTTTAAATTTGGTATTTAACAAATCTTTTTACACTTTATTTAGTCCTGAACCTAATATTATTTTGGTCAGGACTATCAAAATCAAATTATATATATATATATATATATATATATATATATATATATATATATATATATATATATATATATATATATATATATATATATATATGCAAGTTCAATTAAACAAAAGGGACAATCTGTCCAAACACATAATTTAAAATCTAAGAATAGTGTTACTATATCTCTACTACTGTTTAACTGATACTAGATGGCGGGTTGGGGTTTGTACATCATCCCCTGTCTGTATTCACAAATATTCTGTTTACTTTATTGGGTGGAAATGGATTTTATTTTATATAGTTATATTATTATATGGTAGATAGTTGATGAATCGTTCCGTGCCAGGTCTTAAGCACTTATCTGACACGTGAAGCTAAATGATAGTTGTCTTTCCGGCCAACGGCCACTGTCTCAATCTTCCTGGGGCAATCTTGGTAGAGAGCTTGTACCAAGACTACAGTTCCAGTGGTAGAGAGCTTTTACCACTACAGCAAACTCCACTTTCACACAGTTTATTATATTCAGGAAGCTGGCACTAGCATAGTGCCAGTAAAAAAACCCACAAATTCAATGAATAAACACAGGAACGATGACTTGGCACAGATTCAGATTTGCTACTGGCGAGACTATGAATTTTTATTTATTTAGTTTAGTTTTATTTAAAATTCACACTTCTAGTACATCGTCCTGCTCAAGGGACAGATTCTTAGACAAATGGCGTCCAGCCTTCAAAGTTTTCATTGATATTAAATGTGCTGGCCAGTGAGACCATGCGACTATCAATTTTGAATCGAAATTTAAAAAAAACAAAATTCCAAACAACTATGTGCTACTCTGCAAAATATACGAGGGGCGTTCAGAAAGTAATGCACAACATCGTTTTTCTCAGGAGCCGTTTATTCAAAAAGCAAGAAATTTATACACAATATACATGGATATGTCTTGTAAACATCGGTATTATTCAACATAATCCCCATCAACTTGTACGGCTTTATGCCAGCGCGAAACAAGTGCATGTATTCCTAGCCCGTACCAGATTTTGTCTTGATCATGTAGCCATTTCTTCGCTGCATGAATCACTCTTTCATCATCTTCAAACCTTGTCCCACGGAGTGCATCTTTAAGTGGACCAAATAGATGAAAATCAGAGGGTGCCAAATCGGGACTATAGGGTGGATCGGGTAGTACAGTCCAACCCAAATTGGTGATTGCTTCCCGTGTTGCCAGACTTGTGTGAGGTCGCGCATTGTCGTGAAGGAGAAGCAGGTCTGCTGGATTCTTGTGCGGCCGAACTCTGCGAAAACATTGACTGAGTTTTTTCAATGTCTTAATGTAAGCTTGCGAATTGATTGTCTCTCCTCTTGGCATAACGTCCACAAGAATCACACCTTCAATGTCCCAAAAGACAGTGATCATGACCTTTCCAGCTGAAGGAATTGTCTTGAATTTCTTTCTTCGTGGTGATTGCGGATGATGCCACTCCATTGACTGTCTTTTTGTCTCAGGTTCTTCTTCTTCTTCTTCTTCTTCGTTCGCCCTGAAAAGGACGGTGGTTGCGTTGTGTCTGTTTACAACGTAGCTGTGATATCTGCACCTTTCGGTCGACACATCCGACTTCTGCACGGCATTTTTTAGGACCGGGTTTGCCTTCCCATTGCGATCCATGCTCGCTCAGCCAGCCTGCATTGCTGCATACTGTTTCCAGGACCACCACGTGGAGGTGGAGCACGGTCTTGACCAGCTCTGGTTCGCTGGTCCTAACACAGGCAGTCAAGCTATGAGTCTCAGGTTCAAAAAGATGTGCCCAGGTTTCGTCACTGTTGCGTGCATATTTTGACGCACATATTACAAAAATCGATATGGCTATTTAATATGAAAAAAATATAGACATTCATTCATTTGTGTATGAAAATGCTGTCTATGGTAAAAGCGAGAGAATCCATGTTTGATTCACACTTTTGATTATAGGAGTAATCGTTCTTGATATTGATCCGGCGCATGGATTGCTCTTACGTTTGTACTTATTTTTTAGGGCCAGAAAATATATTAATTTGCTTATTATGTTTATGGCCTGAATTCATATGTATTACATATTATTAGTACAAGTAGAATCAGTCCTATATTGTATATTTTGGATGGGTAGGAGGGACTAGATTCTTATTATTCCGGTCTAGCGGAAGTATGAGTGGTCTTGACAAGTCGTGATGAGTTCCGATGTACCGTGATAATGGCGGGTACGCATTTTTCAAAGGGCTGGTAGATTCTTAAGGAAATATAATTCATGAAGTGGTTTTCTTCTAAAGGAGATGGTATCTCTACTATGGTTTATGTTAGAGACTCTCCTAAGGTACGGTACAATGTATAATTCGGACTCCATGTATTGCCAGACCCTATTTTGATGATCTCATGTCGATTCGACCTAGATGGAACATTGTGCTTCGTATCGCTAGGGTCGTGTTTTGTATCGACAAAGATGACAGACTTTCCTACAGCGGTTATGGCTACGTGAATTAACCTGATCACCGTAGAGCTGTATGGAAACATTTATGAAATCATTTATATACCCATTATAAGTTAACTCTGGCTTATATTCTCCTTCCTATGAATGAGTGAACGACAACTCAGGGAGGCAGCCATGTTGGATTTCGGTCATCATATGTTTTGATCACTGCCAAGAGAACAGATTATTTATCCTATTATCGGACAGTGACCGGGAGATCTCAATCTTGCTAGAAACCCCCCTCTTTCGTGGTTTCATAATATATACTACAAACTATGGACGTCAAGTAACTTTAGTTATTTACCGATCTGCCTTCACTGACGCGTTTAGTCAGATAGGGGGATGCGGCCATAATATATCATGACATTGAACTTTTGATGTACTGCCCATTATTTCTGCATGTGTCATGACTTCAGATCTGCTATGTATACCTACAAATTGATATGTCAACATACCATGATGTACTCGTATGTCCCAGTGTGTACGTCTGAATAAATTGAGTAAACAAAGATTCCAGCAGTCTGCATTGGTGCCTTGTAGACACAAGTGTATGAGTGGTTATATTGGTCAGCACACGAACAGTACACCATTCGCGGTAATCACACTCTACACTTCTACTTCATACATACACCATCCTGCGTCGGTTGAAGTGACCAAGTTTAGGGCCTGCTTCCCCTGGAGCCTTTGCCTTCCCTAACTCAGGACTAGGGTGAGTTACCCATTTACAGCTGGGTAGACTGGAGCATGCCTGATCTCAACAACACACCACTCTTCCTTACAGAGCATACAGACTGACACTTTACAGAGTGGAAAGAAGAAGAGAAACTTTACAGTCACCTGTAACGATCTTAGCCAAAAAGTTCTCTCCATCAGCATTGAAACGCTCCAACAATTCAGAAGAAATTGCTTTCCTTTGCAATCGGTGGTCATTTGTGAGACTTCGAGGAACCCATCTTGTGCAAACCTTAGAAAATCCGAGAGTTTTTATAACTGCATTTGCACTACCAATGCTGACTGACAGCTGTAAGGCCAATTGTTGAGTAGTGATTCGCCTATCAGTTAGAATAATGCCCTCAGCGCATTTCAACATTTCTGCGTTCGTGGCTGTGGCAGGACGTCCACAGCGCAGCCGATCAAGCAGCTCCGTATCTCCACTTCCTGATTCTTTGATTCTCTGAACCCAGCGACTGACTGTACTCCTGTCGACTGCAAAACTTCCATACACATCACATAGACGCTTGTGAATGTTCACAACAGTTTCCTTCTCTGCAATGATAAATTCTATCACAATTCGCTGCTTATAACGCAAGTTGCTTACATGCTCCATTTCAACGGTTTAGGGCAGCCGTATTATTTGGCCGGTTGCGGTGCAATTTGGTGTACACAATTGGCACATGCCATATTTGAAGTGTGCAAAATTTCATGCTTCTATCTTCATTATTAGCTGAGAAAAACGATGTGGTGCATTACTTTCTGAACGCCCCTCGTATTTAGTTTTGGGTTAACCAATAATACCTCTCCCTCTTCCTAACTCCACTCAATCAGATTACATGTACCCTCTTCTGCCTCATTTCAAAAATGCGTTCAAAAAATGTTATGGCTAAAATAAGCAGGCATGAGTCCGTTCGTCAGTCTGTCCTAACATATATAGTATTATTGCAATATCTGGGTTATTAATTGGACGATTTTGTAATTTAAAGGATATTATTGATCAGGAGACCATATTCCATGAATATATCTAAGTTTTATAATCCGATTCCTTTTAGTTTGTAATTCCATATTTTTCCTATTAAATAAATATACACCATCTTTTTCCCCCTCTCCAGCGCTTTTTTCAAACTAAAACGACAATGTCTGTGGTTCGTCAAAATTTACGCTACAATACAGGAAATGAGAGCGGTATGTGTGTTTATATATTTCCACTGCGTGACTATAGGACAATACAAGTATTGGCCTTGCGTCGTATTTTCGAATCTGCCACTAGCAATATCGCGCGTACGTTACAATTTGTGATTCCAAACAATGCGTGCTGATGGTAGCATTCTGTCGCTCCTTTCCCCTCCTTTCGTGTCTCTCCTTCCGTCTAGAACAAAAATTACGCCTCGATTTGTTTCAAACATGTTACATTTATTTTCTCCACAGTAAGGCCTATTGAAAGCGATATGTTTGCAGGCGGGGCGAAGAAGCTAATCGCAACCCAATATTTTATTTCTACCTTATTTTGACCTTATACTCTATAATGTTTTATCTAATTTATCGATTGTATTGAGGATATCACTACAACTGGGTCCATAATGAGGTCCTCATGCATGAAGTCAACCAAGTCAAAGCCAAAGAATTTCGTCTGGGGCTCAACTGACTTCTCCAAGCTAAGTATGCAATTCTGGGTTCTCAACAAGTTTCACCACAGGGGGAATCCCTGGAAGTGTGTGGATGATTTCAAGAGTCAATGGCTATGTAATTAGCCTCACAGACAGAGGTTCACTTCCACATGTGTATATTGTGGCATTGTGCATATCTGGTGGTCATATAAGGATGACTCCAGATATGCCTCCATGCATGAACCTCTGCGGTAGGGTGTAAGAGAAATTGGAACCAGCGACGTTAGAGAGTAACGGTGGGTTAAGATTTGTTCAGGCTACATTCTCTGTTTAAGCGCTCACGCCAAGGTCCTGTATAATTGAATCGTTTTAAAAAGTAATGGTTATATTTAATAATATTGTTGAATTTAGTTTGACAAGTACTCAATCACTCTTTCACTAGTGAACGCCTCTGTCGCCGCTTTTTCTTTATCGCCCCCTTAGGTCCCCCAAACGCCCCCAGCCGGGTGGTACCGCCCGCTTTGGTAACAACTGACTTAGATGAAGAAATATTTGATGGATGTCCATCATAGGATGTTGACGTGAGGACACAAGTATTGAGATAGAGTGTGAATACCAGGATTTACCATTTATACATATGTATCTATCTGTGTACTTCGCTCATTGTTCAAATGATGTATAAAACATATCGGACCGTCTCAGCAGTCTTTTGAGCATGGTTATTAATATGTTGTGAGGCTGAGAGTTGAGTGTTCTCTCCTCACCAATCACCTAGACAAACCTTGCCCATGCTGAACACCTACACCCATCAAGAACGAGAACCTTTCGACAGATGGTGTAGGTCTTACCACGACATAGGACAAGGAAGTGGTTCACGTGATAACATCAATGCCTTTGTCGGGGACAAACGAACAAACAAACAATGGTCGAGAACAGACTGTCGTCCCTTTGCAGATATTGCTGTAGGGGACTGAAGTGTTAGAGACTTCACAAAACTAGGTTCAGCATTATGAAGTGGGATGATCAATTTCCTTTCTCGCTGCTTTTGCCTTTCCGAACTCAAGAACAGAGTGTCGCATAATTTTTGGGTCGATCTCTTGTCCTCTCCAGTAGTAGTCAGTTACATTAGTTGAGAGTACTGATTACGTGCAATGTTCAGTGGTCGACACATTTTCTTTCTCTGCTATCAAGCAGATATTACCTATTTTCTAATCACCTTACACCCTTTTCAGTAATAATTCGTTTTGACCATCCCTGCTGAGAGAGTAGACAGGTGATGCAATTTTGACCGACAGTCATGTTGGTAAAATTTCCGTGTACCAAACCTTGGCCGCGCCGGATTAGCACGACATACGCCCAGCACGTTTATTTAGCGCTGATATGGCGATTGACATTCCTTAATTACTGTCGTGAAGAGTCACAGCCCAGATGGTTACACAAGGGTCGGTGTTTGCACAAGGACGGGGAGATAAATTACCCGTCCACGGACATATTACAGACATGCATCTGGAAGACAGAATGAGGTAATATCATCCGGATAGAATTATTACGAAGATATTACTTGAGATAAAAGTAAGAAGTTATTTGTAATCACTGACGAGAGTAGTACGGAAATCTCACTTCCATATTTGGAAGACATGACCTTTACATTAAAGCACATAAATTTCCTAGAGGAAATATTTTGAATTACCCCACCAAAACACACAGGTTTCGAAACGATTGGAGGGCATTAGAAACATAGGAAGAAGAAAATTCCTAAAACGTAACAAAGTACTGCGGGGGGAGCGAAGTGTAATATAACCCTACACTTTAATTAGTTTAGAACACTGAAAATTCACCTCCCGCCAAGAAGACAACCAGACCTTGCCAGAGCTAAGAATAGCAGCAGATTTCATTTACCAGACCGGACCTTGTTTGAGCATCTTGAGGACCTTGAGAAGGCCCAGGAAAACTCTACCATTTTAAAACAGGAGTCTGGGGAAACTGTAACATAAAGTCAAAGTGGGAACTTAATGCTAATATAACAACACCGCAGACCACGTATAAGATGCATCGTAAAGCTGCCTTAAACTATTTCTCTGAGCCAGCAGTCTGTGAGCCTAAAGATTGGCGTAAGTTGTGCATTTTAAATTCTATATTTTGCATTATTAACGCGTGAAATAGTATGTATATATTGGCATGTGAATATTAATATATGAAGATTGCTAGTGGATGTCCAAGTCATACGAGGCTGGCAACCTCAGCATATAGAATGATGATTTCATGAACCACCACTGCCAGGGCTAGTGACTGCTTTATTGTCAGTTTCTTACAGAGAACCAACAACAGAGGTAGTCCCAAGTTCCATATGGAGAAGGGAGTGAATGATGAAAGAAGTGATGTACATAATCTATATTATTAACATTTTCAACCAGTCTAGATGTAAATGTAAACATATTCAATCTATATTGTTAACATTTTCAAACACGGTAGATGTAAAGGGAAACATATTCAATTTATATTATTAATCTTGTTAATCAATGTAAAGGTAAATATAAATCTATTAAACCTAAGGTAATGAAACAGTACCGCGCACAAGTTTTATTCACTGGGGGAAAAATACACAACTTGAAATTTTTGCGCACACAATCCAATAAAAGTTAGATGGCATGATAATAATAATTTTATAAATATAAAAATGGTGATCAAGAAATACCATCATCCAAAAGAAATAAACGCACACAAAACAAAACAAACAAATAATGAAATAATCAAAATTAAAACTAAAAAACAATTATGTAAGCGAATAAGTCCAAAGCATGAAAACATCCAGCAACAAAATGCTACATTACACTAATAACTAAACACTAAAAACCCAAACTGCAAATTATGTTGTAAATAGCGTAAACACATTACAATTAATTATAAGTACGTAACGCGAAGATGTAAATAAAATTAAAAACTATAATCAAATTAACACTGAATTCCCATGTTATAACAAAAAATTAAGTAGACTCTGCTGATTTGGCGATGGAGCTGAAGCCAGTGATTTGTTCTGGTCCCTTATATTTAACGAGTTAAAATAAAATTATGACATGATCCAAATATGATATTCGTCTAGTCTTTCTCATGCATCTTGTTTCTCTTGCTTGAGTTGTTCGATCTAGTTCAGTTTTTAATTTCTTATGTTACAACATCACAATAGTTAATAATAATCTGAACAATTAAAATTGTCTTGATATAAAATGTCCCTAGGTCTTCAAGGGAGGAAACAATCGCACTACATTTTCTGGAAAATACGAAAACAGCGAGTACTCCAATGGGCTTTGAGGAAATATGTCTTGAACATCCATAAGTAGTCCACAGACCGAGGACTGCATGTAAAAAAATAAAAATACACAACAATTATTTCCTCCCTAAGCGGATGTAAGAAATGACGGGAACGTACAATGGGGTGCGTGTTCTTTACCATATCCAATTGTCGTGTGTTCAGCTGTTTCATTAATTTTGACGCTTGATAATGATCTCTGAAGACCTCAATGATACTGTGAACGGTAGGTTTGGTTTTGGTAGGGTAAGTGAGTATAGGAAAATGGTTAGGGAATAATGAATAGACTTGTAAAAAGACTGTTCGTCTTTGTTAAGGGGAGATGATATGGGTGCAGTAGTGTTTTGTGCAAAGGGAGACAAATCTAGGAATAATTTTTTTGGAAGATGACGTTGTGGTTTAGAGTTAAGCATATTGAGTGAGTTCCAAATTATGGTAGAATCACTTTGCATGTTAAGATTTTGTAATAAGGTTTAAAGAGGAAAGTATGGATTTGCATATACTCAGCAAAGGGAATCAACTAGAAATTACATCCCTTGATAGGTTAGGGAGCGAGAAAAAGTAGAGACGCACGAGAAAAGTTTGGGGGATGAACACATTTTTTTGGGATGAATGAGAAGAATGTAAATAGGGGTTTAGTGGGAGTCTGGGGGTAAAAACGCATTCAGCGTAGGTCAGCGAGTTGCTGAAGAGAAAAATAAAGTTGTGAAGTCGCGATTCTGGCGAACAAGCCATTGGAGGTGATTGATACTGTAGTTACAGTCGAATATCAAGTTGTTATGCCGTACAGAAAGAAAGACGATGTCGCCATTTTTGCAAGAATTGAGTTAACAAGATTGTCAAGGTTGTTTTTTTCAAAACAGAACAGGCATGTTGATAAAGATGTACAAGCAAGATAGACAGTAATTAGGTCGGAACAGGGAACAGTGACTAACTGAGATAAACGAAACAGCCCTGGTAGTCAGACCAGTAATTATTCTATAATAAATACCTCAAAACTAGTTCCACCAGACCTATCGTGTTTTTCATCATGAGTTGAAGTAAACAAAACCCGGCTACATAAGTTTTTCTAAGATGAGGTAGAACAGCCATAGCAGACTATGCATATATAGAAGGATTGAAAGAACGAGAGGAGAATTATTAAGTTGTGCTTTTGACATTGTATATTTTTGTGAGAATTAACCGCCTAGATTTGAAGATTAGGCGTGAGGCAAGTTTATTTCAATGGAAGGTTATTGGACAATTACTGAAATTAAACATCATCTTTGTTACTCACTGCTTGGTTTTGGTGCAGTATTTTAGATGGAGATTCTCCACCCACCAACAGTGTTTTCGTATGATGTCCTATCATCTAGAGTAAAATAACATAACATCATCAGCACTGTACTGTCTACTGTTCTGTGGTAGTGAGACGAACACACTATACGAACACTAAAAGAAAATGCAACAGCAACCACACCATCACGGCCACAATACCAGTGATTTCCCAGTTGAGTTTCCGAATCCTCAGTGGCCACCTTAAATGTCTTCGTACCGTACCTACTTATGCTCAAAATCTCTACACTCATCCTGCTGCTGTGAAACCTGGATGTAAATAAAGGTCTCTAGAACGACTCCAGATTAGCTGTAAAAGCTCTTCAAAACAAATGTATTGATGCCAAAATCATACGCAGTAATTCAGGCGGACGAATTTTTATTCCACACATCGATTCATAGCTAAGCATTATCAGTCTTCTTTTCACCCTGACACGCCGTCAGTTTCCTGTGATTTTAGCTTTTGTCATGAAGGTCAACAATGTACAGGGACATTCATTTGATCTTGTAGATTGTCGCGCAATTATACCGGGCGGGGCATCAATTGTTGCACCGCTAAAGTATGATCGGTGTATGATGGGGAAGGCCTATGGAATATTATCAAGGTCTCCAGAAACTTGATTATTAAGAAAAGGAAGAGATCTATTCAAGATAAGGACAGAAGAAGAGAAGGTGAATGCTGTCCACTAGATAGTGATATATAATAAATCATAAAGAGTTGAATTCAGGATCCCTGCGACATGAACTTCTTCCTTCAGATCTCGATAAAGAAAGAGACCCCAACCCCGCAAATGAAGGATTTTTGGCCTATATATAAATACGTAACACAGACAGCACGCGTCATAAGATACACCCAGACCTAAGGGTCTTTTATATTTGGATATGCGCCCTAATATAACCGAGTAGGTTGAACGGGACGCGCCTCGCCAAAACGAGGCAAAACTTTATATATATTTAAAAAAATAAAGTGATACCATTGAATATCGAATTAACGATCAACACGGCTATGTTTTTATTGTATAATTTATACACTTATAGGGTTAGCAGAAAGTTAAAAGTATGATTGTGAAAGACAATTCACAACAAGATTGTAAAAATGTAGATAATTAAATATGATGGTGAAACTAGGTAAATAATGAAATAATGATGGGATATACTAAGTGTTACCGCACTGATGGCAAATCTACATAGTCCATAATCCTTCCAAATTTCCTCACTGTATGATTATACAAAGGTATGCACCGATTACCCAATGTAGAAGCCTTTTTTACCGTGTGGGTGTTACGGTAGTTTTTTGGCTGTCACTTCTTTTGGTGTATGTGTGGGGGTTGTATGGGAAGTTAGTGCTATTATCTGGCACAGCTGACAATGTTGACGTCAGCACGGTCGTGCTTACTGTTAGTGGCCGGCAGGTGTGTAAATATAATGGGCGAATGTCGTGAGTTCTTTAGGTTTGTAAATATCTGATGTAAACTCACACAGCAGTAACGTTGGGTCAGGAAATAGACCAACTAGTTTACAACTTATACACAGTTTATTTACGACAGTAACGTTGACATCATGGATAACAGATCACAGCAAATCACAAGGTATCATAGTAAGTAAATCCATAGATAAATTGAGTGCAACACCAGCAACTCATCATAAATCGACATAGCATACAATCCGTCAGAAAGTTGAGTGCATCACCAGCAACTTATCATAAATGGTAATAATATATAATCCGTCAAAAAGTTGAGTGCATCACCAGCAACTCATCATAAATGGCAATAATATATATATATATATATATATATATATATATATATATATATATATATATATATATATATATATATATATATATATATATATGGAAAATTCCTGGGGGACCTGGATTTCGCAGATGATGTAGCATTCTTAAGTTCAACACCAAGACAATCCCAAGAAGCAATAAATAATTTGTGTCATCTCTCGGTTAAAATTGGTCTCCAAATAAATGCCTCTAAAACTAAAGCTATGAACTTTTCTAACGAGACCTTTGATATCATCTTGAACGGGGAAAAACTACAGAAAGTTGAAAGTTTCAATTATTTAGGCAGTAAAATGACTCAGGATGGTGACACAACAAGAGAAATCCATACTAGAATTGCTTTGGCAGCTAGCGCCTTCAATAGATTATCTAACATTTGGAAATTACGATCATTGAATATACATACCAAGCTTCCTGTTTAATTCAAATGTTATCTCAGTGTTAACATACGGCTGTGAGAGTTGGAAAATAACAAAATCATTGGAGAACAAGCTGAATACATTCGAGAACAAATGTCTTAGAAAAAACTCATGAACATCAGTTGGAAAGAATTCAAGACTAATCGACAAATAAGAGAAGACTCTAGGCAGAAATATGTCTCCGACTATATAAGGAAAAGACGATGGTCATATATCGGTCATGTCCTACGAATGCAAAACAACAGAATACCACTACAGGCGCTCACTTGGGTTCCTGAGGGTAAGCGGAAAAAAGGAAGACCAAAAGAAACACTCAGAAGAACAATAATAAGAGAAGGAAGAACGTTGGGCCTAAATAATGTGCAAGAGCTAAGAGGAGTGGCGTCACAACGAACAACCTGGAGAGCACTGGTTTCTGCCTTATGCGCCGTGTTTGGCGCTTAAAGAATTTATTATTATTATTATTATATATATGTATGTATATATATATATATATATATATATATATATATATATATATATATATATATATATATATATATATATATATATATATATATATATAATCCGTCAGAAATCGGTTGCATACACAGCAACTCATCATACATGGTAAGAGTAAATATAATCCATCAGAAATTGGTTGCATACACAGCAACTCATCATACATGGTAATAACAGGAAAAATCCATCAAAAAAAGGGTTGCTGTTACCAACAGATTACTGGTGGCAATGTATGTAGTTATTATAATATTTATTTGTCTGAGGGAAAGTATTTGTTTTTAGAATCAGGATGCTTTCCTGGCCAAAGATATATCACCCATGATTGATTGATACTTTTGTTATATGGGTTATCTCCCCTGGATATCGAATTTGGCGTATGAATCTAGATTTCGTTAGTCTGTTCCTTGTTGGGCCAGAAACAGATTGTTCTGGCTTAGGTTTATGCAGGAATGTTTATGGTCCGAGTCTATGTTTACTCCGTGTCTATTTCAGACGATTCGGTCTTATATCGTTATATCTTTGTATGTCTAAGTGGGACTATATTCCTTGTACTGAATTTTGGGGTCAGGCAGTTTTCTGCGCATGCGGAGACGAAAGAGGGTCTTCCGTGATGATGGAGCCTGGTGAATGGCATGTCGGAGACCAGTCCGAAGTTTGTTGATCGCTGTGATCTATTATGGGGAAGAAGATAGTTTCTGATATGATTATTAAGTCTATGAGTTCCCCAGTGTTTATTCTGTAACGCCAGGAGAGGGCGTATGTGTTCTGCTAGTGTATTTCCCATGCCCAGGTAAAAGAAATTTTTTTGCTGAACTTTTCCTTGCTAGGCTTAGATGGGCAGACGTCTACATGATAATTATCTATATCAATATTTTCGGGATGACATGTTACCTAGCAGCACTGAATATGATTGTATGCAGCAGTTATGATGAAAGAATATGCTGATTCTTGTATACACATTTGTGTTCATGAACAAAGCCTTTATTGAATCTTTGCTATGCATCTGTATAGTGAGTAATGCTCATTGGAACCAGAAGCCATTTTGGATTCTATTTTTTGTCGATCATCGATCAGAGAACAGGGATGCCCCTTATTATCAGGTGATGATTAAGAGATCACAGTTATAAAGAAAACCCAATACTGGTGGGTTAACATTGTCTTCAGAAATATTTGCTGAACTTTACCTAAAGGAATCTTCGCTAGAAAAGAGGTTCTGTCTAGGAGTCATGCTTGAACATTATTTATTAACTGACATGATCGGTCAGTAAAGCCTGATGGTTATATTTATAAACAGTGGAAATCTAAGTGCTTGTCTACGGACGTTCCATTGTAATGTTCTTCAACATGAATGCCAACTTAAGATTGTAGACCATTGATCAACAGTATGATGATATATGTCGACCTGTTTTCCTGTAACTATACCCGTACTGTCCAAGTGTGTGCGTCCAATTAAACAGTATGAAACGACCACAGTAGTCTGCATCGTTAACTTCTAGCTACGTGTGAGTGAGTGTTTGATCTTCTAATCAACTCTGCAGAACAATCCATGCATTCGCGTCTTCATTATTGATGTTTACACTCACTCATTCCATCAGAATATACGCATCTAACAGTACACCTTGTCAGGGCCCCAACAGTCGGTAACCTGACCCATTTAAAGAACATTGTGACTGGACGAGCTATATCACAAAGTAGCACTTATCAGTTGCATAAACAGCAAAACAGATTTTGAAAAGGCTTTTGACAGTATACATAGCGACAGTTTATGGAAAATACTGAGGGCTTATGGAATTCCAAGCTGCATAGTGCCAATCATAAAAACCCTTTATGCCAACTTTACGTGTAGCATTAGGCAGAGCAACCTAACCTTTGAAGTGAAGACAGGAGTACGACAGGGATTCCCCTTATCAACCACTCTATTTTTAACAGTCATAGACTGGGTGATGCGCCAGACAACAGAGGGCAATCCAAGAGGAATAAGATGGACTACATTTTCTACATTGGAAGATCTGGAATATGCAGATGACATTGCACTGCTAGCACATTCACATCAACACATCAAGGAAAAAACCGGATAGACTTAATAAATATAGCCAGCAGGTGGGCTTGAACATCAACCTAAAGAAGACAGAGGTCATGACGCTCAATGTGAGCAACCCTGAGCCCATATCAGTAATGAATCAGCAACTGGAACAGACAGATGCCTTCACATACCTAGGATGCATAGTTACACCAGATGGCGGGGCAGGCAAAGACATCAACAACAGAATGAACAAAGCAAGAACAGCCTTTTTTAGTCTAAACAACATCTGGAAGTCCTCTCAGTACAGCACAAGCACAAAATTAAGATTATATCAGAGATGTGTGCTTTCTGTGCTTCTCTATGGTGCGGAGAGCTGGAGAGTTACAGAGAAGGAAATGTCGAAATTGTCCTCTTTTCACACAACATGCCTAAGAAAAATTATCCGAATCTTTTGGCCGAATACCATCACCAACCAAGATCTGCTTACTCGGAGCAAGCAAGAGGACATGCACACCATCATAGCTGGCAGACGCTGGAGCTGGGTTGGCCATGTCCTCAGAAGAGATCCCGATGCCATCACAAGAACAGCTATGTTATGAACCCCTGAAGGAAAACGAAAGAGAGGCCGACCAAAACAACTTGGCGGAGGACTGTGGAGGCTGAGATGCAAAGAATGATCCAGAGTTGGAGCACTGTACGAAGGATGGCCGCCGACCGAGCAAAGTGGAATCAATTTGTTGTTGCCCTACCAGGCATAATGGCCACTGACTGCTTTGACGGTCGGCGGCTAAGGATCAAAGAAGAGAAGAAGAAAAAAACAGCAACTCATTGTACATTGCATTAGCAAATATCCTCCATAGGAATATGAATCATATCAAATCTCTGTCATCCAAAAAAAAAAACACTCTGGACATACTAGCGAGACTATAAAAACCGCCTCGAAGCTCTGCCAGATACCTAATGACCGAGATTATTGTTTCTCAATACAACTCAGTACATCTTCACTCAAGCGCGAACTAACAGCTTGAGATGTGAGCTCAGCTCACCCGTATCTCTCCCCCAACTCATCAGAACATTTGAACACTTTTTTGTGTTAAAAAAAACTAATACATACTCAGTTGAGCTATGTTCAAAAATATAGTGTACAAAGCACCCAAGTAAAAAATCATCTCATAACTTTAAACGTGCTTACTAGCGTGTCTATAAAAAAATCAGACCCGTCAGTAAGAATCCCAAACACTTAACTCCCACTCGAAAACATGACTTAACATATTACACCGACCCCCGGGAAAAAATGTGAGGTCGATCAAATTCTATTATATACAACAGAGAATTATACTATATGTTAAGTCATATCAATAAACCAACAATAGAGGGGATGGAAGTATGTGCGGAGTATGAAGATGAAGTATGCACAGAGGATCAAACATCAAATTCAAACAAAGATGAAGTATATCAAGTATAGACTAACTATGAACCAATAAGTAGAAAGTGAAAAGAGGAGATGTAATAAAATGAAGAATGACCAGCAATGAAATGTGTGAAGTGAAAGAAAGAAATGATACAACATGGTAACAATTTAAATTAATCACCGGATTGTGTGTAAATAAATACAAGTATGGCAAAACAGCATGGAACAACAACCAATACATATATAAAACAAGAAAAGAAAGCTACAATCTAAATAGAGCATAATAGGCAAGAGAAACAAGTTAATTAACTTATTAAGTACTAATAATGAGCTTATTACTGAAATCAGATACTAATACTGCGTATAAACAGTTACAACTGGTGCACAACTAAGTGCTGGGTAATGCAAATAAATAACAATGTCAGAACAATGTTTACCACCGAAATGTATCGTAATGATACGTTAAGTTTAAATACTATTGTCAATACTATTTTCACTCGTTCAATGTTCATCAACACAATGTTGTGTATGAATAATATTCTAATAACGTGTCACATGAAAGTCAAAGAACACAATTTCCTCAATTAGTTATGTGCAATATTAAAGCTCCAGCGGTCTTGAAAAGTTTTATGAGCGTGTTCAGACAACAATCATCCACTGCGGAGTCAGAATTCAGAATGGCTTGAATGGTGAAGTCCAACGGGCGCAAGGCGGCAGTTTCTCTTGGAGATCTTGAATTGGCCAACATATTGATGTCTATCGCAGAGTATCGACGCTCAAATTCAGTCAATGGTATGAAGACACGTATAACAGCTCCGATTCCCATCGAGAAGGCGTTCCTGCGAATAATCAAATGAGAATTCCTGTTTGGTAACGGTAGGATATTATTAGAGAAAAAAGTTAACTTTAACTTTAACAAACCAAAGTAAATACTCTCTTCGGATGCTCCTGTCCCACACCAACCTCATAACCTGGACAGGACGTCCGCTACAATGTTATGTACTCCCTGAATAGGTAAAATAGTAAAGTTGAATTGCTGCAGCAACGATTGCCCAGCGTGTCAACTTAGCACTGGTGGATTTAGCCGACTGCAAAAATAGCAGTGGTTTGTGATCTGTTTGGAGGAAAAAATGCGCCCCCAACAGGTATCGTGCCAGCTTAGACATCATGTCACATAATTACGTACACTACAAAGCATACCATAATACAGCATAAACATGCATTGCAATGCATTACATAATATTTGCAAGTTTACAAAATCCTCATATTGATATCAAACTAGTACTGGGGGCGTGGGTCAGACTCTAAGGTTCGGTTCGCATCAACCGAAACACCTTACTGAACACGAACCCGAACTCTAACCCTACTAGTGCTGGACTATCAGCAGGTGGTTGTGAAGCAACGACATGTGCTTCCACCTTACAGCAGCACGCGCACCCCACCTATTCACAAACGTCACCCGCGCGACCTCATCAAACTCTCTTCTGAGTGTGCGCCAAGTAGCACTCAGGGGAACGTTACGCACCCAAACTGTGCGATCACCAGCTATAGGACCCTTGTATAAGTTACTACTGTTCCCGATCATGTAATTTGGTACTTGCCGCGACCCACGTCTGCGAACTACCTTATTGTCATGTGGTGCTACGTCGACTACCTGATCATCCGTCTCGGACCTTTGGTGTTGCGGAGCATCTGCTCCAAACACACCCACGGCACTATGCACTCCGCGTACATTGCCGACGATTAAATCGGCAATCTGATCCTCAAGGACGAAAGCGTTCACTCTACCCGAGAGGAACGGAGTGTCCACATTAATACTCGCCTGGGGGTAAGACTCAACTTTGCCCCAGAACGTGGTGCACTTTACAGTTTTGCCTGTAAGGCAGGAGTCGTCGATGCACGACCGACGCACCCCAATTGTGGTGCATCCAGTGTCCCTCAACGCGGAGACTGGTTTCATCTCCACTATGCCTTTGTGGAGATCCACCTTGCCAGTCTCATGGACTGCCGATAGACATGGTGCCGCATGCCCGCATTGTAGCACTAGCCTCTCGTTCACATGGAACAGAGGGCGACACCCCGCACAGTCCTCGCTGTTGATTGTGTCTAACACCACCGCGGAATTCGCGTGTTCTATTGGGGTAGTGCATATATCAGCATAATGACCCCTGCCACCACAATTGGTACACAGGCGCTCTTTCTTCTTCTCATCGCGTGTACTTTTGCTGGAGCTTTTCGATGACGAAGACCCCGCATCAGAGTCAGAAGATCGACTCTCTGAGGAACCACTCCTCTGCTTCGGATGTTTGGTTTTATACCAAAACCGGTCTTCGTCCTGAGAGTCCTCGAAGCGTACCTGCTTTCGCGTTTGGCGCTCCCCTCCGTCGCTATAACTATCATATTGTCGGTTCTGCCACCTCGGCCGACCATTCCTATGAGATCGAAAATTCCCATAGCTACCTCTACGTGGTTGATAGGGACTGGAGGGCTTCTCATACTTCTGCTCTTGGCCCCTGACTGCCTTGTCTGACTGATTTCGCCAAGGCTGGCACTGAACTTTGCCGACACCGGCAACTATGTCGTCTGACAGACCTGACTTCTGAATGGGTTTGCCCGGGTGGGCAAGGACATAATGGTGCCCCAATTGGGCCATGGACTCAATGTCCTTTGGTTGACGTTCCCGAAAAAACGCAACCAACTCACTGGAACATGAGGACAACACTTTGTCCCGTAGCACCAAGTCTATCAAGCCATCATAGTCCTTCGTTATCCCCTCCATTTCGATCCATCTATTTAGCAGAAGTTTGATCTTCGAGATAAAGTCCTTGAAGTCCTAGTCTGCGCTTGGCATCGCGTTTTTAAAACGCGTCCGGTAGCCGTCAGCAGTCAGACGGAACTTCCGGAGCAACCTTTCATTTACTTTGTCGTAATCGGCCCTTTCCTCTAACGGGAGGCTATAAAAAGTCTCCATCGCAGGCCCCACTAGCAGCGTCGATAACAGAGATGGCCACTGATCTCTGTCAGCCTTATAGGCCACGCATTCGGCCTCGAATATTTCAAGGAAGAAATCTAAGCTATCAATTTTATCATTAAAATTCGGCAGACGCAGCCTAAAGGGACGATGAGCCGCTCCAGGAGTCGAGTTATGGAAACTCGCACCCACTTCCAATTTCTTCAATTGTATATCCTTATCCATCATCTTCTCTTACAGAGCTATTCTCATTCTCTCCTTCTCTAATTCAAATTCTCTATCTTCTCTCATCTTCTTTTCTTGTAACTCGTTATCTTCTTTCATCTTCTTTTCTTTCAATTCTAACTCTCTCTGTCTCCACTCGTTTTCTTCTTTCATCTTCTTTTCTTGTAACTCTTTATCTTCATTCATCTTCTTTTCTTGCAATTCTCGCTCTATCTTCTTTTCTTGCAATTCTCGCTCTATCGTCTTTTCTTGCAATTCTCGCTCTATCTTCTTTTCTTGCAATTCTCGCTCTATCTTCTTTTCTTGCAACTCGAATTCTTTTCTTTTTATCTCTAGCTGTTCAGCTCGAGCATCTCTTAAGGCATTCTGATTCTCGACTGAATAAAATTCAGCCTTGGCATATTCACTTAGTTCTGTGCCAGTGTACCCACATTCTTTCCCAATCTGAATGAAAGCCTATAGGTCCGTGGTGTACACTCAGAATACTCACTATTATCTCTTGCTATAAATCTTTACTATGCAACTACTCAGTCGTATATACTTCGCTTATATCACCAGATAAATCTCTGCTTACAAAATATGCAGTAATAATAGTAAATATTGATATCACTACTCTAATATACGCATATATATATATATATATATATATATATATATATATATATATATATATATATATATATATATATATATATATATATATATATATATACATGCATGTAAGTATATATCATCTCACCTCTTACTGTATACACATCATCAACCTTTACCTCTTATAGTGTAAATATAGTTTTACTTTGCCACTTGGCTACTGTCTCATCACTCTGAAAATGTGGCCTTTCTGACCACTTAGTCTCTGTGATACACTCAAACAAACTTACAATAGTCGACAGTTGTATAATAACAACTGATGAAACTTTCTGGTGCTCTGCCACCACTATACCACCTTGACAATAAATCAGCTTTTACTCCAAAGTCTGTTACTGGCACCCACACTGGTGCTATACTCAGATAATACTTCACTTATTACTAATCTTAATAATCTATGTTATGCAAGTGTTTCCCTTGGGCAAAATGGGCACCACACAGATGAAAGAAACACATACACCACACTACGAAAACCAAATCCCAGTCACGAGGAATAAGATGATAGACCAAGAAGAGAAGAGGTAGATTAATATATACAATACGTGACTGCGCACGAACGATAAAGAGGGATACCTGTAAACGTATTTACAACATAGAAGATGGAACAAGAGAACACACCACTTAAACACAACAAAAGAATTACTGAATGTACACGACAATGAAAATACAAACTACACGAATACGCCTAACACCAACAGGGCTTGGAATGTTAAGTAGGGCAGTCACAGGAAAACCGTCTGCCTTACTCCACCACTAAACATACACAGCCACACCCTATAAAGAATCGGTCTAATTCAATCTTTTCCCACAAGTAGGCCAAGAATGAATTAAACTCACCATCCTTCCTCCCTTGAACACACGAATATAATATTCTTCTTCTTCTTCTTCGTTCGTCCTGAAAAGGACGGTGGTTGCGTTGTGTCTGTTTACCCCTAAGCTGCGATATCTGCACCTTTTGGTCGACACATCCGACTTCTGCACAGCATTTTTTAGGACCGGGTTTGCCTTCCCATTTCGATCCACACTCGCTCAGCCAGACTGCACAGCTGCAGACTGTTTCCAGGACCACCACGTGGAGGTGGAGTGCAGTCTTGACCAGCTCTGGTTCGCTGGTCCTGACGCAGGCAGTCAAGCTATGAGTCGCTGACTGCGGTCTCTATTGCTGCGTCTTGAGGTCCCGAATATAATATTACACAATAGACTAAACAACCACTACACTCAACAATGAAGTGCTGAAAGCTATCTCCCTCATTAGGCACTAACAAATCATTCCAGACACAATAAACTAAATAACCTATAAGTAAAATTATTCTATAACGTATCAAATATATAATACAAATACTAACAAATACAGTGAAAGGTTTGATCTAACTAACTATCCAGAAAGTAGAGAAAAGGAACGGAACAAAAGGAAAGAAAAAAAACAACAAACTAAAAGGCAAGCTTCAACAAGCAAATAAAGAAACAGGACTATCCTACTCCAAAAGATCAGACTATCTGATAAATAGGATCAGATTGAAAGACAGAAAAGAAAATTTATAATTTAGATTAAAAAAAGAAATATCAATATAGGATATCATACAACGATTACAAACAAAAACTTAACTGAAGGTCCAACGGCGCTTGAGCAAGAAGCTTCTTCAGCACTGGTGATGAATGATGAAAACAAAACAAACGTCACTCAAACTTGTACATCCAACCGAAAAAATATTGGTCCAGTAAATCAGACTTCACTGTAAGTCTGTGTGCCAGCTAATAACATTAAAGTCCCTTGGCACGGTATAGTACCCACTATCAAGACGACTACACTGTTCTACACGGTGCTAACACAGCACTGTCTACAATAGAAGCACGACTGTCTATTCATACGAAAGTTCAGCTACACAGCCAGTTTCACAAGTCTATGTGTCGGATAATACAAATAAATCCTTAGGCCCAATGATATGTAGATCGCGTGGAAAGTTTACTTCACAGTTCGACACACCAGATATCACAGTAGTCTTCAGCACAGTGCACTCCAGGAATCACAGCAATCTTCAGAAAACCAGTAGACTTGAAGGTAAAGTACTCCAGACCCACTCAGGTCAGCCGGCTTCACTGCTCATAGGTATTCACTCCTGGCCGGGCACATCAGTGTGGTAGGGTAACGTCACCGGCGTTGATCTTCACCCCTGGCCGGGCACATCAGTGTGGTAGTATCAAGACAAACAAAATGTCCAACCAGATATCATGAGATACCTATTACCCTATAAACCTCTTAACATCTACACCTTCCTATCAACAATCTCCTTCCACCCTATACCGAGCTTGACCGAACTATCTCCCATCTGGCACCCAATTGCCGCCTGGGACAATCTAAACTAGATGTTACCGACACATCAAACTCCGCTGCTCCACCTGGATCACTACCACTAAGCTACAACACAAACCTGCAATATCTCAAACTGACACGACAGATGCACGCTGTAACTTGAATCTATTGCTTTTGCCACACCTCCTACTATTAATCGACACTGTAGCACCAAAATTAACTTTTAACACAATGCCAACCACACTGTCCAAAACTCTATGAACTTGAAAATAACACCCGTACACTGTGACCTGCAAACAAAACTAGGTTGCGTATCGCGACGCGTCACACTTGACCACCTACAGATCACTACTGCTAACTGACAAACACACAGACAACCAAAAGTGGGTCACTACCGTGACTTAATAATAACTGTGAAGGCGCCAACACGGCTACAACCTTCTAACACTCTGTGTGCATAATTCTTTCTGGCCTGTATATAGAAAACATAGGCACTCCGGCCTTGCTGTCAAATATCATATAATACTGTAAAACACTGGCCCCACGGCCTATAGGTTCACCCAAAAAAAATCGGACGAGTCCTCCAGATGTCAGAAAAACTACCTATACTGTGGATTTCAATACACAACCGCTTTCATACTTGGCTCGTACCACTAGAGGACGACCACAGCATAGAGTAGCTGACAATAATTAACTATAACACCCATAACAGGTAAGTTCCCTTTTTAATGATACACTGCACACAATGAAGCCCCACACGGCTCATAATACATATGAAATACACTGACCATAAATGCCAATACAGCTTGCACTACTAACAACTTAATATATAAGTATCATACCCACTGGTATGGCCATCCTGAATGGACATCACAATGACTTTCGCTCACCGGCGAACTTATGTACTAAGATCAGGCAAAACTAAATCATAAATGACTCAACATCACTGGTCTAAGGAAATGCCACTAGAAAAATATATTAACACTCTAACATTATGCACTACAGTCCAAAGATCGCATGAAGAAAAGGCAAGCACTAAACCTGAACAACAATGGCGAACTCTCTCCGGCAATCGCTGACAGGGAACAAAAGACGACCTATCCCGGTCGATGGCCAGAAAGTCAACTCACTTTTTGCGCTAGAATTTGCGTCCACTTCCCTTCCGGTCACCTGACCAAACGGGTTTTTTATTCTATCAATGTTGCCACTCACAGCATGACCAACCTAATATTTTGTCGAACATATATACTGTGACATTGACATGATGATGATGATGATACACGTGAACACAGTCACTAATAAGCTAGCTATAGCTTGAAGTTTGACCCCAAGGCGTGTAATGGTTCTCAACTTTTATTACACTATGTACAAAGGGTTGAATGAAAAAGTAACAGCATACACTTCTACAAGGCATAGCTCATCCTGCTAACAAAAACATCGTTTTCAGATAACATAAAGATTTTACGTTGGTCAAGGAAGCTTCTTCGAATCTCTTCCTCTCTCTTATCTCTGCTAGCTCGTCAGTGTATCCACCTTTTCTAGACTACTCTTGATATACCCAGCTATCTCAGGTTATAGTCATTATTACTGGTCACCTCCAGGTTGCGTTAATTTGACCGGATATGTTGACTTTCTGTCGATACTTAGAAAATGTCTCGTTATCGAACGTCACTCGCCCACAGCACGTGGTTTTATCTACCCACGACTTAAGCCACACTTCTCCGCGTGGGTACAAGTTTTGCTACTACACTCTACGTACCAAAGTTCTGTCTTGAATGCTGATCACAAACGCTGATTATACTTACACATTGATGCCCATTCGTCAAGCATCTTCTGACTCACTCAGTGACTTGTATGTCTTGTTTACTGCAAACCACCGACTATAGCAGAGTCGAGAAAGTTTCACGAGCACTTCTGTGCTGTTGTCTCACTGAATTACTTGGTGCATAAGAGAATGAGGCGCGTGGTTCGCTCATATTAATAGAAAGGCTTCTCGAACCCCTTAGAACCTGTACCATGTGACCACCAATGGTGTCTCTCTTAATTATTCAAAAACCCTTTGCTCTTTTATGTACGACAACTCACTTATTACTAATCTCTGTAAGTCTGGTTACCTTTCTTTGATCATGAACCACTGCTTCATTCATAAACTATCTCTTCACTCATAAAGTACCACACAAGCAAGATGGCTGCAGTGATAAATATAAAGCCTCTAGCCAATGTTCAGTTTGTGGCTACAGCCCATTATCTACGTCAAAATTATTATGGAACACTGTTCCCCTTACTGGTTGTTTCTTGTTGAGGTTTCATTCATCACGCAACCGCCATCATAGATGCAACCAGTGAGGGAATAGAGACCGATAAAGTAGTGGTTCTTCTCAGTCATCTCATTGTTGTCTGTTCGGGTATCAGAAGGAAGTGTTGTATTAGAGTAGTAGTATTAACAGTAGTAGTAGTAGTAGCATTATCAGTAATAGTACTAGTAGTAGTAGAGTAGCATTAGTAGTAGTAGTTGCATTATTAGTAGTAGTACTAGTAGTAGTAGAGTAGCATTAGTAGTAGTAGCATTATCAGTAGTAGTACTAGTAGTAGTAGAGTAGCATTAGTAGTAGTAGCATTATCAGTAGTAGTACTAGTAGTAGTAGAGTAGCATTAGTAGTGGTATCACTAGTAGTAGCATTATCAGTAGTAGTACTAGTAGTAGTAGAGTAGCATTTGTAGTAGTAGTAATAATAGCAGCTGTAGAAGTACTACAAGCAACAGTTGTAGACGTACTTGCAGAAGTAGCCAAAAAATGAAGAATACACTTTTATTGTATTTTATTCTAGAACAGAAATGTATGAATAATTGGCGCCACAGCAAACAAAGGTGTAGATCAGTGTTTCTCAAGCGGTGTGCCGCCGCGCCTATCACAGTGTGCCGCAAAAATTGTGTAAATTTACTACATGAAGTATATTTTTAGTGATGATGTAATATAAAACTGATCTTAACAACTTGAGTTCATTCAATAATAATTGGAGCTATTAACTGCTTTGAACAAAGATAGATTTGCTTCAAAATTTCATGATATTACAAACACACAAGAGGCGCATAAACAACGTTCAAAAGCCATGGACAAAGCATAGCACTTCCACTTTGACCTAATTAAATTTCGTATTTCTCTGTCTGTGTGTGTCTGTGTGTGTGTGCGCGCGCGTGCGTGCGTGCGTGCGTGTGTGTGTAAAATATATGTTCTCATTATTTTAAACAATTAAAAGACAATCGAACTGAGAGTTTTCTTTATTCTAAAGTACCCACACACACACACAAATTTAATTTAATTTACTATATATCACTTTCATTTTTTTTACTCAGGTGCGGGGACAGATAGGTGTGCCGCAAATTTTTAGAAAATTGAAAAGTGTGCCGTGAACACAAAAAGGTTGAGAAACACTGGTGTAGATGATAACAGACGAAGAAGATATCAAGCGGTTCAAGAACATTGGGTGCACGTAATTCAAGAACAGAACTGATAATAACTTGGTGTGATGAAACATTATAGTTGCTGGTACGATAGTTGAAGAAAAGGCGGAAGTAGTAACAGATCTGACGCAGCAAAAAAAATTTTTAATTTAATTTTTTTTTTTAAATATCGCTTTTCCATCACTCTGTTTTCCAGTCCTTGTTTACATTATTTGTTGCTTTTAATGTACTATCCACTTCCGCTTTCCGGTTTAGTGGCAGCCATCTTTGCTCCAACATGTGACAACACAATAAGGGAGTATTTTTCTCTTATATCTGAAGTTTCATGTTCTCCACTTAATTCTCACTTTTTTCCCTCCTGTCTCTTGTTTGTCTGACCCTGACGAAGGCCTTGTGGCCGCAACGTAGGTTTTTCTTGTCCTTTCTCTTTGTAAGACGTATTACTACTTGTGTGTTTTTGTAATTTTTTTTGTTTTCATTCTACCCTTTACCCCCGTCTTACGGCAGTTCTCAAATACTCATATGCATGAGCAATAATTTAGGAAAACGTCGTGATATCTCCACAACCTGGGAGGGACCTAGAGTGGGATATTTTAACCATGTATAACTGGTCGTCACCACGTATCGTCAGACCATCATCATCATCACCATTATTATCACCACCATCATCGTCATGAATAGCAATAATTTAGGAAAACGTCGACCCCACCAATTTCTGATATCTCGCGTTAGACATCCACTCATGAGTGGGAGGGACATAGAGTGGGATATTTGTAAGGGCGATCATATGACCAACATGGTATCATCCATCATCAAGTATCTGACAATCACCATTATCATCATGACCATCATCATCATGACCATCATCATCATGACCATCATCATCATCACCATTATCATCATGACCATCATCATCATCACCATTATCATCATCACCATCATCATCATCACCAGTATCATCATGACCTTCATCGTCATGACCATCATCATCATCACCATTATCATCATTGTGCCTTTCTATCCTTAAGGAGCATAGAGCTACAACTGCTGCTGGTCTCCCCTGTACCAAAACATTCTAATGATCTTGCAGTGGTGTTTTCTGTAGCTATGTATTTGGCACGATGAAGCTTCCAGTCGATTCTTTCTTTGTCTTTCATATACCCCAGGGAACAACTCATACCCCAGGGATTGGATTGCAATGGATCTTACCCCACAACAATGGATCGTACCTCAGAGATCAACAATGGATCCCATTCTTGGATCATACCCCAGGGATCAACAATGGATCATACCCCAGGGATCAACAATGGATCATACCCCAGGGAACAACAATGGATCATACCTCAGAGATCAACAATGGATCATAACCCAGGGATCAATAATGGATCATACCAAAGGGATCAACAATGGATCATACCCCAGGGAACAACAATGGATCATACCCCAGGGAACAACAATGGATCATACCCCAGGGAACAACAATGGATCATACCCCAGGGAACAACAATGGATCATACCCCAGGGAACAACAATGGATCATACCCCAGGGAACAACAATGGATCATACCCCAGGGATCAACAATGGATCATACCCCAGGGAACAACAATGGATCATACCCCAGGGAACAACAATGGATCATACCCCAGGGAACAACAATGGATCATATGTAAGGGATAGTATCTATACAAATGGCTGGATCGTTTTTTGTGTTTTGTTCTTTTTAACGTACGCCCGCTATTACTCGAGGCGAGAATCTCCGGTTAGTATCTCTAACCTGAGACTGATCTTTATGTGAGTATCCCTTTTTTCCCTGTACACTGACAGGTGTCCACTCGCCATTCAGGCAGATACTCGCCGTCTTCGCAGGGTACCCATTAGAGCTGGGTAGGCGGCTCAGAAGCCGCCAGTCCCTGGTCGACACTCCTTCAAATGTTTAGGAATATAATTCCAAGTTCGTGGTCTGTGCCATGAAAGCGATCACCTCAGTTACACTACCAATGTTTTTTTGTATTTTTTTGGTGAGAAGTTGGGAAAGGGGGTGTACGGTTGGCCGTATGCCAAAACACGCTCACTCTCGCTGAGAGACGAAGGCACAATTAGGATGGACCAGGGTCGAATCTCAATAGTGCCTATAGTTTATCTTACTTTTATGTTGTCTGTCTTTCTTTATTTCTTTCTATCTATCTATCTATCTATCTATCTATCTATCTATCTATCTATCTATCTATCTATCTATCTATCTATCTATCTATCTATCTATCTATCTATCTATCTATCTAGTCTGTCTGTCTGTCTGTCTTTCTATCTGTCTGTCTTTCTTTCCATCTGTCTGTCTGTCTGTCTTTCTGTCTGTCTGTCTGTCTGTCTTTCTTTCGTTCTTTCTTTCTTTCTGTCTGTCTGTCTGTCTTTCTTTCTTTCTGTCTGTCTGTCTTTCTTTCTTTCTATCTATCTGTCTGTCTGTCTGTCTGTCTTTCGTTCTTTCTTTCTTTCTTTCTTTCTATCTATCTATCTATCTATCTATCTATCTATCTATCTATCTATCTATCTATCTATCTATCTATCTATCTATCTATCTATCTATCTATCTATCTGTCTGTCTGTCTGTCTTTCTTTCTGTCTGTCTGTCGTTCTATCTGTCTTGTCTTTCTTTCTATCTATCTATCTGTCTGTCTTTCTTTCTTTCTGTCTGTCTGTCGTTCTATCTGTCTGTCTGTCTGTCTGTCTGTCTTTCTTTCTATCTGTCTGTCTGTCTGTCTTTCTTTCTATCTATCTATCTGTCTGCCTGACTTTCTGTCTGTCTGTCTTTCTATCTGTCTGTCTGTCTGTCTTTTGTTCGTTCTTTCTTTCTTTCTTTCTATCTGTTTGTCTGTCTGTCTGTCTGTCTGTCTTTCTATCTGTCTGTCTGTCTGTCAGTCATTCTTTCTATCCTTCTTTTTTTTCTTCCTTTTAACGAGTACCTACCATTTAGCAATGGTCTTTATTTGGTGTACGATTCACAATTCTCGGGTTTCAATGATTATGCGTACATTCATAACATACTCACGAATATTTATATATGTGTGTGTGTGTGTGTGTGTGTGTGTGTGTGTGTGTGTGTGTGTGTGTGTGTGTGTGTGTGTGTGTGTGTGTGCCTGTACCAGTTGGACGTATATCATATCGTAGGCAGTATCTGCAGTGTTTGATGGCGTAAATCAAATCGGCCGAGTCATTGACGATCAAAATTTGTCCGATTAATGTGTACCAAGAAATGACTGCATACATAAGTACCATCAATGTACGATAAGTGAGTCATAGAGATTTTGAGCATTCAATATTTTAAACGCGACAAATATATAAACCTCATCTGACGTTAAATAAAAATTGTTTAAAAAAAAACGACCCACTTTCGCACTGAACACAACAGGTTAATGTACCATTTATACCACCAGTCAGGTTAATGTACCATTTATACCACCAGTACAGGATTGTTACAACAGATATCTACACCTGTGGCCCCAGACGCATGACAGCTGAACATCTGCTCCAGTACTGCCCAACATACAGAAGTTAACGGAGTGGTATATGGTAACAACCCACTTCTTTCCAACTGTTTGGAGATGTCAGGGACGTTGAGCTGACTACTGCCTTTGTTACAGTCATTATGTAGAAGTCTGAGGGCGAAAGAGATGTCAGTAACCTTGAGCTGACTACTTTCTTTTTTTAGAGTCATTAATGTAGAAGTCTGAGGGCGAACAAGATGTCAGGGACGTTGAGCTGACTACTGCCTTTTTTTAGTTATTAATGTAGAAACTGAAGGTGAACGGGGAGGAAGATGAAGGTCACTTTAAGTGTACACTATTTGCTTTTGAAAAAAGAATATCTAACAGCAATTTATGAAACAAGAGGTGAGTAGAAAACGTTAGCGCAGGATAGGACATACATTAAGGATACCAGCTGATAGTATTACATGGCAATAATTGTTTCTGGAATTATCAGGATAACAGTGAAAGGATGGAGACTTCAAACACGTGGAGAAGAAATTTGAAGACAGACAAGAAAGGAATAAGAAGAAATGGAAGGATCTTGCACATACGGTGCAGGACATTAGGACTGTGCGTGATTTTGTTGAACGCCTATGCTCCAGTAGGAGCCGGAGAGAAATCAATGAGTGAATAAATGAATGAATTAATGAAAGAATGAAAGACCGGTAAAATAAATACAGGTCAGAGTCCAGTAAAGGCGAAGATGTTGCAGCTTATCAACAAAGTTGTGGTGGCAGTAACAACAACAACACCAACAACAATGTTGAAGCCACGCTAACAACAGCAACAACTACGCGACAGCAATATCAACACATTTGTAGCATCAGCAACAATGATGTTCAGTGGTATCAACTACAATGTTTTATTAGGAGCAGCAATTGCTGCAGTAGTAGCAGAACAACAATTTGAAGCTACAGCAACCGGAACAACAATTTTGTAGCAACAGCAGCAGCTGACCAATTACGTAGTGACAACAACATCTACGATAATTGTGTAGCAGCAACAGCGTCTTAAAAATTTTGTAACAACAGCAGCATGTGCAACAGTTTTGTATCAACAACAGCTTTTACAACAATTTTGTAATATCAACAAACAACAACAGCATTTATAGCAATTTTGTAACAACAGCAGCATCTACAACAATTTTATAGCAACAACAGCAGAATCTACAACTATACTGTAGCAACAACAGCAAAAACTACAACTGTACTGTAGCAACATCAGCAGAATCTACAACTATACTGTAGCAAAAACAGCAGAATCTACAACTATACTGTAGCAAAAACAGCAGAATCTACAACTATACTGTAGCAACAACAGCAGAATCTACAACTATACTGTAGCAACATCAGCAGAATCCACAACTATACTGTTGCAACATCAGCAGAATCTACAACTATACTGTAGCAGCAACAGCAGAATCTACATCTATACTGTAGCATCAACAACATCTACAAAAATTTTATAGCAACAACAACAGATACAACAATTTTATAGCAACAACAGCATCTACAATAATTTATAGCAACAACATCTACAACAATTCTTTAGCATCAACAACAAAATGTACAATATTTTTAGAGCAACAACAACAGAATCTACAACAATTTTGTAGCAATAACATCAGAATCTATAACAATTTTGTAGCAATAACAGCAGAATCTATAACAATTTTGTAGCAACAACAGCAGAATCTACAACAATTTTGTAGCAATAACAGCAGAATTTATAACATTTGTGTAGTAACAACAGCAGAATCTATAACAATTATGTAGCAACAGCAGCAGAATCTACGAGCAGTTAACTAGCAACAACAGCAGAATCGACAACAATTCTGTAGCAACAACAGAAGAATCTACAATAATTTATAGCAACAACAGCAGAATCCTCAATTTAGTAGCAACATCAAAAAAACTACCAATCACTTATACTTCATCAAATTATTTACATCTCAACTCTCCTTCTCTCACGCTCTCTCTGTGTCTATCTATCTATCAATCTATCACTCTCGCCCCTCATACACTGCCACCTGGCGGTCAGACAGACACCGGTACGCGGAACAACGATAGGGGCCTCTGTTAGGAAAGGGCTCAACCCAGTTCATTGCCTGGCCATGAGCTAAGATCGTTATGTAAGGCACTCACGCATGCTTGCGTTACCGGCACAGCTGCTGAACTCAAATCCAGCAAAAGTTACCTTTGTGATACCAGTTCGTGTTCTCGTAATTGGATGGAAGTAACACAAGGGATCATGTAGTTCATGATAGCACTTTATACATTGTGCTTTTTCAAAAAGTGTTTGTTGGTCAGATGTTAATACTTTTCCTGGAGATACAGGATTTTCATAAATACCGTAAGTTGCATTTACAAACATATTTGTTGGCTTTTATGTTTGTGTCAATATGTGTTAATTGTTTGTATTTATTTACCAGTTAATCTTTCATATCTGTCGACATAATAAGAGTTTTCTTATGAACTAAGTGAAACGTAACGAAAAATGACGCATCACCACCAACTTTTTCGGGGAAAAGTGATCACTGCAATATGAAAACTAAATTGAACACCCAGGGAAAGAACTCACATGTCTTACAATTTTTGTGTGATGCTATATTCACTTTGCCTCGTGTAGTTTCTGGTGGCCTCTGATGAGGCAAAGAATAAATAGTCCTACTGCTTCAGCAGGCGTGTCGTACAAGGCTACTAATATGAGGTTATGGCTGGCAAACTGATCACGTAAAACAGATTACGAGAGAAGCCACTGTTGCAAGAGCATGCGATTGCTTGGTGCAGGTTCCTATAAGGGGACCAGTTGCAGTGGTAATCCTTGGTCCATAAGACGCGAAAAGGAAAATGATGGTGTTGATGTTTGTGTTGATGTTTGTGTCGATGTTTGTGTTGATGTTTGTGTTGATGTTTGTGTTGATGTTTGTAAAATAATTTATAATTATGTTTTGTTTGTTTTTAATATTTAATATGTTATGTTTTGTTTGTCATTTAATTGCCTTTATTTCGTAGAATATATTATTGTAATTTATTATCAGAGGTGTACGGCGCGCGCTTTCTGATGAAGGTAGCAAACAAAATATCATCATCATTATTACCCAACAAGCATAGGCGTTTCATTAACCTTCCTGTCCCTGTGCCGTCCATTCAAGGTCATGCCATGCCTTCGTTATGCTTGTGATGTTTGTCCTTCTCCACATTTTTCTGTGTTTTACTACCTGTCTTATACAGGGAATTCCCGAACAAAGATTATCTTGTATATCTATCAGCAGATTGCTTTCGTATTTTTTAAACATGTGTACTATCCAGCGCCAACGCCGTCTTCTCACCTCTTGTTTTACTGTCTGGTTCTTGAACAAGAAGATATAACATCCGACAAAACACAGTAACAGAGATAGAACATCCGACAGAACACAGTAACAGAGATAGAACATCCGACAAAACACAGTAACAGACAAGATTGTGACGAGATTTTACAAAATTGTACGGAGGGCCAGCACATAAAATGGTTTTAATATCTGATAAATCTTAACTTTTGATGGGGCTGGTAACCTTATCATGTAAAAGTAATTGCCCTAGAAACAACCACTGCACGCGCATGTCAATGCGTCACGGGGACATGATACATTACTGGTTCCATACTCCGTAAGGTTGGACAAGGAGAAACAAGAAACACAAATCATTACTAACCATATATGGTCAATCTCTCTCATTCACTCATCGTAACCTGTCATCTTCCCATGGAGCATAGGCCTTCACCAAACTTATGCCACGTCTGCCTGTCACGTGCCACCAACTCCAGGTCTTCCTCATGCCCTTCATGCCAGTCTCCAGTTCTCTTCTCCATGTGTTCCTTTGTCTCCGTCTATCTCTCTTACCCTGGAGATTCCAGAACAAGGACTGCCTTGTAATGCTATCATCAGGTTTCCTCGTGTGTGTCCAATCCATCTCTATCATCTTTTTCTCATCTCTTGTTCCACGGGCATTTTGTCGCCTTAGAACATGCTTCATTATATCTCCGCTTCAGCTTGTTTTGAGAAAAACGCGTTCAAAGTTTTTGGGTTACTAGTGGAAAAGAAGCATATATTACATAAAGATGAAATCATGTCACGATGATCCAAACTTTTAACTGTATGATATTGTGTCGGATGATAGATTAAACTAATTTATGTCGATTTATGACCCCTCAGGTCAAGTGTGACCAACAGTGTAGATAGAATAAACCAGTACTAAGACGACAACTTGTCTGGTTCTTGTCATCAGTTCTACATTAGTGATCTTGTCATCAGTTCTACATTAGGGATCTTGTCATCAGTTCTACATTAGTGATCTTGTCATGAGTTCTACATTAGTGATCTTGTCATCAGTTCTACATTAGTGATCTTGTCATCAGTTCTACATTAGTGATCTTGTCATCAGTTCTACATTAGTGATCTTTTCATCAGTTCTACATTAGTGATCTTGTCATCAGTTCTACATTAGTGATCTTGTCATCAGTTCTACATTAGTGATTTTGTCATCAGTTCTACATTAGTGATCTTGTCATCAGTTCTACATTAGTGATCTTGTCATCAGTTCTACATTAGTGATCTTGTCATCAGTTCTACATTAGTGATTTTGTCATCAGTTCTACAGTAGTATCTTCCCATCAGTTCTATATTGGTGATCTTGTCATTAGTGTCATCAGTTCTTCATTAGTGATCTTGTCATCAGTTCTACATTAGTGATCTTGTCATCCGTTCTACATTAGTGATCTTGCCATCAGTGTCATCAGTTCTTCATTAGTGATCTTGTCATCAGTTCTACATTAGTGATCTTGTCATCAGCTCTACATTAGTGATCTTGTCATCAGTTCTACATTAGTGATTTTGTCATCAGTTCTACAGTAGTATCTTGTCATCAGTTCTACATTAGTGATCTTGTCATCAGTTTCACATTAGTGATTTTGTCATCAGTTCTACATTAGTGATCTTGTCATTAGTTCTACATTATTGATCTTGTCATCAGTTCTGCATTAGTGATCTTGTCATCAGGTCTATATTAGTGATCTTGTCATCAGTTCTACATTAGTGATTTTGTCATCAGTTCTACATTAGTATCTTTTCATCAGTTCTATATTAGTGATCTTGTCATCAGTTCCACATTAGTTAGCTTGTCATCAGTTCTAAATTAGTGATCTTGTCATCAGTTCTACAATAATGATTTTGTCATCAGTTCTACATTAGTCTCTTGTAATCAGTTCTACATTAGGGATCTTGTCATCAGTTCTAGATTAGTGATCTTGTCATTTGTTCTACATTAGTGATTTTGTCATTTGTTCTACATTAGTATCTTGTCATCAGTTCTACATTAGTGATCTTGTCATGAGTTCTACATTAGTGATCTTGTCATCAGTTCTACATTAATAATTTTGTAATCAGTTCTACATTAGTATCTTGTCGTCAGTTCTACATTAGTGATCTTGTCTTCAGTTCTACATTAATGATCTTGTCATCAGTTCTACATTAGTATATTGTCACCAGTTCCACATTAGTGATTTTGTTATCAGTTCTACATTAATGATCTTGTCATCAGTTCTACGTTTGTATCTTGTCATCAGTTCCACATTAGTGATTTTGTCATCAGTTCCATTTTAGTGATTTTGTCATCAGTCCTACATTAGTTATGTTGTCATCAGGTCTTCATTAGTCTCTTGTAATCAGTTCTACATTAGGGATCTTGCAATCAGTTCTAGATTAGTGATCTTGTCATTTGTTCTGCATTAGTGATTTTGTCTTCAGTTCTACATTAGTGATCTTGTCATCAGTTCTACGTTAGTATCTTGTCATCAGTTCCACAATAGTGATCTTGTCATCAGTTCAATATTAGCGATTTAGTCATCAGTCCTACATTAGTTATTTTGTCATCAGTTCTACATTAGTGATTTTGTCATCCGTTCTACATCAGTGATCTTGTCATTATTTCTACATTAGGTATCTTGTCATCAGTTCAATATTAGGGATTTTGTCATCAGTTCTACATTAGTAATTTTGTCTTCAGTTCTACATTAGTGATTTTGTCATCAGTTCTACATTAGTATCTTGTCATCAGTTCCACGTTAGTGATCTTGTCATCAGTTCCATATTAGTGATTTTGTCATCAGTTCTACATTAGTGATCTTGTCATCATGTTAACAGTAGTATCTTGTCATCAGTTCCACGTTAGTGATCTTGTCATCAGTTCTACATTAGTGATCTTGGCATCAGTTTTACATTAGTGATCTTATCATCAGTTCTACATTAGTGATCCTGTCATCAGTTCTACATTAGTGATCTTGTCATCAGCTCTACATTAGTATCTTGTCATCAGTTCCACGTTAGTGATCTTGTCATCAGTTCTACATTAGTGATCTTGTCATCAGTTCTACATTAGTGATCTTATCATCAGTTCTGCATTAGTGATCTTGTCATTAGTTCTACATTAGGGATTTTGTCATCAGTTCTACATTAGTATCTTGTCATCAGTTCTACATTAGTCATCTTGTCTTCAGTTCTGCATTTGGGATCTTTTCATCAGTACTAGATTAGTGATCTTGTCATTAGTTCTACATTAGTGATTTTGCTATCAGTTCTACATTAGTGATTTTGTCATCAATTCTACATTAGTGATTTTGTCATCAGTTCTACATTAGTGATCTTGTGATCAGTTCCATATTAGTGATTTTGTCATCAGTTCTACATTAGTGATTTTGTCATCAGTTCTACATTAGTGATTTAGTCAACAGTTCTACATTAGTGATTTTGTCATCAGTTCTACATTAGTGATTTTGTCATCAGTTCTACATTAGTGATTTTGTCATCAGTTTAACATTAGAGATCTTGTCATCATTTTAACATTAGTATCTTGTCATCAGTTCCACGTTAGTGATCTTGTCATCAGTTCTACATTAGTGATCTTGTCATCAGTTCTACATTAGTGATCTTATCATCAGTTCTACATTAGTGATCCTGTCATCAGTTCTACATTAGTGATATTGTCATCAATTCTACATTAGTGATCTTGTCATCAGTTCAACATTAGTGATCTTGTCATCAATTCTACATTAGTGATCTTGTCATCAGTTCTACATTAGTGATCTTGTCATCAGTTCTACATTAGTGATCTTGTCATACCATTTCAATCTTTATGATCACACAAGGAGGATCTCAGCACAGTGCACCAACTTCGTGAATTCGAACGTGTGTATATAGGAATCTCACATTCTATAAATATTTTTGTGGTGGGTAGGTTTCTAATTTGTATTTTGTTCTTTTATTTTGCCAGTGCAGCGGCCTTCCAGATAGGCCTACTCTTTACGACTTCCAACTGTTGTGGGATTTTTAACGTGCACACAGGAGCTCCTATTCTTTTTACCCTTACCCGAGAAGGCTAGGCATCCGATCTCACTACCCGGGAGACCGGGGGGGGGGGGGAGTATGACATCATTAGGACCACTGGTTCTGAAAAAGATTTCCATAAATTATATTTCCTCAATTGGGAATCGAACCCAGTACCTCTAGAATTTGAGGCGGACGCCATACCTCTTAGCCACTCTGACCCCCATCCCAAGAAACACAAAGTGCCGCAGTTAGTGTAAACATTAATTATATTTATTTTCTTGTGGGATCGTGGATTGATGGAGTAGTTACAGCTCTTGTTTCTCACAGCAAAGCTACCGTGTTTGAAACATGATAGCCTCCCGCTCCACTCTACCCAGCTGTACCTGGTTGGAGTGGCTAAGAGGTATGGCCTCCGCCTTTAATTCTTAAGGTACTGGGTTCGGTTCTCAGTACAGGGAATATATTTGATGGAGTTTTTTTTTCAGAACCAGCGCGTATTAATGATGTCGTACTCTCCCGCTGAACTCATCGGATGCCTAGCCTTCTCGGATAAGGGTGAAAAAATAGGAGGTCCCTTGTGCACGTTGCGCACGTTAAAAATCCCTCAGCAGTTAGAAATCGTAAAGAGTAGGTCATACGTCCGCTGCCATGGCAACATTTACAAAATTAGGAACACCTACCCACCACAAAAATATTTATAGAATGTGTGATTCCTGTATACACGCACTGGGATTCTCTTCGGTGCTAGGGAGTTTGTGCACTGTGCTGAGACCCCCTTGTGTGATGTAAGGGAGGAGATCGGGGTACTAATGAAGTTTTCAGTGTACAATGAAGATGGCCAATACAAAACAAAACCAACCAAAACCAAACAGGGCTTACTTACTTAGTCGTTCCCCTTCTACCGTGAGGTGTAGAGGTTTGGAAGAGAGAGCGCCATACTAACCTATCGGATGTCTTCCTCCTGACCTGGTTCCATTCTAGTCCTCGGTCCTTCAAAGATTGTCTAATGTTGTCCTCCCAGCGGACTTTGGGTCTTCCTGGAGGTCTGGATCCCTGGCTCTTAGTTTCCCATGCTTGTCGTGGTAGCCGATCTTCTGCAGACATGGCCAAACCATCTTAGTTGGGACTGTTCTACTTGGGTCTGCAGGGGTTGGGTTTTTAGGTTGCGGACCATGTCTCTTCTTGTTACTTCAACCACCTTCCTCAGATACCTCATTTCTGAGGTTTGGATCTGGCTTTTGTGGGTTGTAGTCATTGCCCATGACTCGCATCCATACATGGCTACCTGACTCTACTCGTGAGTTAGGGAAGGCAGAGAAGGATACCTGTCACTTGACCTTATCAAGGTGAGACCTGGTATGGTGAAGTCTCTAATACTTCACTGCCCTACGGCAGTATCTGCTGTGAAACTACCTTTATCTTTACCTTTTCTCGGTTACTTTATCTTTACCTTTTCTCGGTTACTTTATCTTTACCTTTTCTCGGTTACTTTATCTTTACCTTTTCTCGGTTACTTTATCTTTACCTTTTCTCGGTTACTTTATCTTTACCTTTTCTCGGTTACTTTATCTTTACCTTTTCTCGGTTACTTTATCTTTACCTTTTCTCGGTTACTTTATCTTTAACAAGAAATGGCTGTAAAGATAAAGTGTTATGTAAAGACAAAGTGTTATGAAAAGACAACAATTATCTCACTTTTTACCCCTTTGTGGGAGAATACATTTCATTTTACTTATCATTATAATTATGAAATGCCAATGTGCAATGTCTGTCGTAGTTAGCTCCTGGAAACAGGAAATAACCCTAATTCCCCATGCAGCAAATAGAGGGGTGAGCCGTTTTTTCGCCGTGGATCACGCCTGTTTGTGACGTTACTTTTACAGATGCAGAAGTGCTGCAATGAACGTTTCAGTACAACATTCAACAGCATAAACTGCAGCATAAAGAACTCTTGCCTGTCTCCCTTCTGTTGTTACCTTGAGCCATTATGCCATGTCTTCTATCTGGGTTATACTGCATGCCCCGTTTATTTCCTAGCGGTCTCTGAGGGTAAAAAGTAGGACTACGGGACTCTAGGGGATGTTGTACGTGGCGACCAACTAGACGCTGTGCAACGACTGGCAACTTCATCATGTAAAACGAATCGTTACAGAAACTACCGCTACAAGAACGTATGAATGCTTTGTTGCTGGCTTTCTGGGCCTAACTGCTGTGGTGTGGCCATGTTTCCACATGGAGCGACAAGGGACATGGTGGCGATGATTATATTGTGCATCTTCTGCCTTTTTACGATTGTAGTTTGGATGTAGAGTCAAGCAGAAGGAAAGGAAACAAAACTTCTAATAAGTTGTATTACACTTATAGAACAACCTTTTACACGAAATTCCATTCAGTGCAATCTCTTTGGACGTCAGTGCACTTTTTCCAAAGTGTGTACCATTTGTCAAAGATCTTTTGTCAGTCCGCACCATTTGTACTTACGTACTTAGTTGTTTTTCTTCAACCTTGGGGTGTAGAGGTCGCACCATTGGTCAAAGAGCGTCTGTCAGTCCGCACCATTTGTACTTACCTACTTAGTCGTTTCTCTTCAACCTTGGGGTGTAAAGGTCGCACCATTTGGAAAAGAGCTTTTGTCAGAATCCGCAACATTTGTCAAAGCGATTTTGCTAAAGTGCGTATTACTTGTCAAAGCAGCTTTGCCTAATTTTGTACCACTTGTCCAAGCCCTTCTGTCAGGTTCTGTACCACTTATCTAAGCACCTTTGTCAAAAAGCGTACCACTTGTCAAAACACGTTTGTCAAATAATGTACCACTTGTCAAAACACGTTCGTCAAAGCGCGTGCCACTTGTAAAAAAACTTTTGTCAAAGTGCGTGCCACTGGTCAAAGCACGTTTGTCAAAGAGTGTACCACTTATCAAAGGACGTTTGTCAAAGTGCGTGCCACTTGTGAAAGCACGTTTGTCAAAGTGCGTGCCACTTATCAAAATACGTTTTTCAAAGTGCGTGCCACTTGTCAAAACACGTTTGCAAAGAGCGTACACTTGTCAAAACACTTTTTGCCAAAGAGCGTACCATTTGTCAAAACACTTTTGTCAAAGAGCGTACCACTTGGGACAAAACATGTTTATCAAAGTGCGTGCCACTTGCAACAGTACACCAACTTTATTATTATTGTTGTTGTTGTTGACATCTTTATATACATTGACCGCGGTATTTCTCGCATGTGCCATTCTTTAATCCTGCATCAGCAGAAACTAAAAATGGTTAAAATAACTTGTACATCATTACAACGAAAACCAGTGGAAAAATGTTAAACTTTAAGCCCTTTATACCCATGGGAGCGTCTGATTGGCACAGTGGTTAGAGCGCTGGCATCTCGCGCCAAAGGTACCGGGTTCGAAACACGGGCACGTCGCGCTCAAGTCTACCCAGCTGTAAATGGGTACTGCCCATGAGTTAGGGAAGGAAAAGGCAGCGGGTACGGGAAGTGGTCACCCCACCTCTCGAAGCTAGATCTACTATAGTGAAAGCTCTAATACTTCACCCCCCCTCTTCCCTACGGCAGTATCCGGTATGTGACTCCCTTTACCTTCGCCTTATACCCATGGTCAAAAACAAACCGCCAATAAAAGCGACGACAGCTGTTACACACACACACACACACACACACGCACACACACCCAGCATGATATAAATAAATACAAGAAGTATAATAAATAGTAACGGACTCCACACTCACACAAATAAGAAATGTGAAACAAATAAAATTGATTCAAAATGACTTAAATTTCTTACGAATAACGTCATTACCTTTTGTTCCCAGTGAGGCTGCAGGTATTACTCTCCAACAAATTCTGTTTCGGGCCGTCGTCCTTGGTTCTGTCCATCAGATTCCTTTTCTGCTGTGCATCTCCAAACTGTCTTGGCTGACCCACTCTGAGGTATCAATGTCTGGTTATACTGAATTGCTGTTTCCTGAGGGTGTAGATGTTATCTAGGGGTGCCAAGCTTGTAGCTCTTTAGCCGTCAGTGCCACGTGGCATTATCTAGACAATATATCTAAGCTTTTCTTGTGGCACTTCCGACATTCTACAACTTGTTGAACTTGAGTCATGCGCTCCAGTTTATTTCTTGGTACTTTATCCTGGTCTGGCATGAATTGAAAAGATCCTGACATCTGATTTTAAGCAAGTACGGGATAACCGGTGACAGGTTACATACGAGGATATATCCATATCTGCTTCCAAAGGGTATGCCGTATCCATCTACACTGTCTATTTTTAAGCGCCAAACTGCATTAGTTGTTGTAATTAAAGCATAATGAAATCGTGGTTTAACTTACAAAATAGCTGGCTGTATTACGCAGCGTTGATTGGGATATTTATTACCCAGGATTATTTTGGATATTTATTACCCAGGATTGTTTGGAATATTTATTACACAGGATTGTTTAGAATATTTATTACCCAGGATTGTTTGGTATATTTATTACCCAGGATTGTTTGGTATATTTATTATCCAGGATTGTGTGGCATATTTATTACCCAGGGTTGTTTGGGATATTCATTACCCAGGATTGTTTGGAATATCTATTACCCAGGATTGTTTGGAATATTTATTACCCAGGATTGTTTGGAATATTTATTACCCAGTATTGTTTGGAATATTTATTACCCAGGATTGTTTGGTATATTTATTACCCAGGATTATTTGGGATATTTATACCCAGGATTGTTCGGAATATTCATTACCCACATTGTTTGGAATATTTATATCCCAGGATTGTTTGAAATATTTATTACTCAGGATTGTTTGGGATATTTATACCCAGGATTTTTCGGAATATTAATTACCCACATTGTTTGGAATATTTATATCCCAGGATTGTTTGAAATATTTATTACCCAGGATTGTTTAGGGATATTTATTACCCAGGATAGTTTGGAATATTTATTACCCAGGATTGTTTGGAATATTTATTACCCAGGATTGCTTGGGCTATACGTTACACACGTTGCTTGGGATCATAGGCGTACAAAAGGGAGTGAGAGAGGAATACAGACCCGGGTGACAGCACCCAAAAGGATGCCATCGAACACTCGTGTGACAGTAATGTAATGTTTACAAATCTTCTTGCAAGCATAAGGTATTTTTCTCTGTGTTTTAATGGAGTGGGGAGCCGCAGTGGCGCAGTGGTTAGTGCATTGGCTTCCTAGCTCAGTGGTCGATGGTTCGATCCCCAGTTGAGGTGGAATTTGTTTAGACCGCAAACGGCTCCGGGGTGGACCGAGCCTCATGAATTTTGTACCAGAGCAACTCTGGGAAGGTTCAGGCGGCCGGCGTGATGCTGACCACATCACCCCTAGTGTGTCGATGGTCAAGAAAATATGGACCTAACACGATATTCCCAATATGCCTCAATGGGCGTGTAACGGGTTCCTTCATAGGAGTGGAAGTGGGGAGGGTGCCAAAGGAAGGATTCGCCTCGGGTGCCAAACACTTTGAGCACGCTTCTGCCTGGGTTATATATACAAGGTATTACCAATTGTTGCTTGTAATATGCATTGCCCGGAGGGGGGCTGCGTGGGCTACATATTATCAAACGTTGCTTGGGCTATGTCATGATAAACTGTATACCAAATGTTACAGGGCTGGGTGTTCGTATGATTAACAGTCCAACTGTGATTCTCAACTGAACGATAACAACATTCCAAAGCTGACCACATTGAAAACGTCTAGAATTTGAGCTCAACTTCCTAGTAACACAATTAACAACATTTATTTTCCACTTTGGCGTCTCTGGCATATATGCTTCACTTGTATATATATATATATATATATTCGTCCTGGCAACTCATTCAAAAACGTATTCCTGCACATTTCTGTGACGGTATTGCCTCCTCTGTTTTGCAGTAGTGGTGCAACAGTGGCCAAAACTCAAGAGTATCTAATATGGGCTTCAAAGGTGTCTACATTCGCACAAGATTACTCTTGGCAGATATGTAGATAGAAGGTTAATGACACTTCTATCGCAAAGGGAGTTTTCACAAGATATTCAGATAAGCAAAAACAATGCTGCTTTGGCTGAGCACGTTAATTCTAGAATCTGCTGACCACTTTTGTGAAGAATAAAGCAATGATTCATTTTAGCTCGTTAAGCCCCCACCTCTGATTTACTCAGTGGAATTCTTATTATTCTGGTATAGCTCAGTTTAGAGTGTGTGTAGTAATTTGACTGAGACAAACATGCAGTAACTTTAAAATGATTAAATCGAAGTTAAATTTGTAAAATTACAAATAACAAAATTTAATAATCACTTAAGTTTTAACAGTTTGAAAATAATTGAATAGTTTAGAAGAAAAGTTTCATCATTGATGGATAATAGAGATGATGAAAAAAAGTTCACTTTGGCAGCGTATATATACTGCCGCAGTGAAACAGAGATTAGGAAGAAGAAGGGGTTGCCCCAATCTATTATGTGACAATCTCCGTAATCTAACGTATTGTTTTGGTATGTTCCCGCAGTTTCTCGGCAACATAACTTTCTAAGGTTTGAACTGACAAAATTTAAAGATCAGGTAAACTACCCACCATAAAAATATTTATAGAATGTGTGATTCTTGTATACACACATTAGGATCCTCGCCAGTGCTACGGAGTTCATGCACTGTGCTGAGATTCTCCTTGTGTGATCTAAGGGTGGAGATCGGAGCACTGATGGAGTTGTCCGTGTAAAGTATATATATACACATTTACGTAAAGTATATATACAAAGTTACTTAAAGTATATGAACAATGTTACGTAAAGTATATATACAATGTTATGTAAAGTATAAAAACAATGTTACGTAAAGTATATATACAATGTTATGTAAAGTATATAAACAATGTTACGTAAAGTATATATACAATGTTACGTAAAGTATATAAACAATGTTACGTAAAGTATATATACAATGTTACGTAAAGTATTAATATCAAGTTACGTGTGCTTTGTTTCTATTGAAGACAGTTTGATCATGTCATTATTGTGGTTTACTCTGGAGCGACCAACATGAAACTGTCCATAAGAAGACGCTTGGATCTCTCTAGTCTATCTTCACTACCACTAACGACTGTATTTGAGATTTCTTTATTCTTAATTAAAGCAGCAACGTTTGTTAGGGAGAGTATTCTTTTTCTTCCTCTTCTTCGACTCTACCTCCTCATCGGCTTCTCCTTCTTCTTCTTTCTCTTGTTCGTTTTCTTCTTCATCATCTTAACCTCCTCCTTATCTTCTTTTTCTTTTTCCTCTTTTTCGCTTCCTCCTCATCCTATTCTTCTTCTTCTTCACCTCCTCCTCCTCTTTTTCTTCGTCTTCTTCTTCATCATCTTCTTCCTCTTCTTCGTCTTCATCATCATCTTCTTCTTCTTTCCACCTCCTCCTTATCTTCTTCGTTTTCTTATTTAGATACTATGCCTAGTGGCATAGGAGATCATGTCTCTCCACAACTTCCTGTCTCCAGTATTATTTATCAATTCTGTCGTTGACGCCTTTCCATGCCGCGATGTCAAACTGTCCTGTGGGAGCCGCGCTGGTGTAGTTACCAAGCTGCGCTGGCGACCGGGTGACCCAGGATCAAACCCGGGCGAGTACATTTGGAGATTTTTCGTCGACCGGGATTTGGACTGGATTAACTCGAGCCCTGGCGAGATCATTTGAAAGAGTGTCGTCGACCAGAGACTGGCGGCTCCTGAGCCGACCCAGCTCTAATGGGTACCTCCGAAATCGGCGAGTATTTGCCTGAATGGCGAGGGGCACCTGTCTCTGTACAAGAAAAAAAAAAGGATACTCACGTAAAAATCAGTCTCAGGTTAGACATACAGGTTAGACATACAGGCTAGACATACTCACCTGAGATTTCGCCACGAGTAATAGCGGGCGTACGCAAAAAAAAAAAAAACAACAACAAAATCTGTCCAGTATTTACTCTCTTTGTCTTCCTCTATCTCTTGTCCCATCAATTTTTCCTGTCGTCACAATATATTCTAGCTTCCTTCTTTTCATCACTGTAGCACCTTATTTAGCATGGTGTCATCACTGTGGCACCTTATTTAGCATGGTGTCATCACTGTAGCACCTTATTTAGCATGGTGTCATCACTGTAGCACCTTATGGAGCATGGTGTCATCACTGTAGCTAGTCTGCCTTGCAGGAAGCCTGCACAAAACATTAACATACTTTTGCAGCTGTGGTTTTGGTGGCAATTTGTTTTACACGATGAAGTGAGCAGCCTCAAGCAAAATCTCATATTAATCACGCCTTGTACAACATGCCTTGTACGACATGCCTTGTACGACATGCTTGAGGGTTCAGTGGTCCTATTCTGTCTTTGCCTCTTCAGAGACCCCCGTCAACTACACCAACAATTACACAAACAACTACACCAACAACTACACCAACATACCTTACCTCTCTTCAGAGACCCCCGTCAACTACACCAACATACCTTACCTCTCTTCAGAGACCCCCGTCAACTACACCAACATACCTTACCTCTCTTCAGAGACCCCCGTCAACTACACCAACATACCTTACCTCTCTTCAGAGACCCCCGTCAACTACACCAACATACCTTACCTCTCTTCAGAGACCCCCGTCAACTACACCAACATACCTTAACAATAGGTAATAAATTGTTCGTTAGAACATAAGGTAAAAAAAAGTATCTTATTTATTAGTAACAGTAAGAGATGATAGGAAACTCTATACAGAGCGATACAACAGGAGGCAATCTGATCATCAGAAGAGTCCCCCCGTCGAACAAGTGTTTCGGCCCATTATTCTGCTTTACACTCTAAGGGGGGCGGGCCCACCTGGGTCACGACTCTCAAGTGTCTCACCCTCCTGTTGTCTTCTGTAGAAAATGAACCCAATTCACCAGTAATAAAGCATTCAATGATAAGTTAGCCAAGTACTTCATCTGTAGATTAAAAAGTGTAGAGCATACAATAACAAGGTGCAAGATCTACAGGTTTTATAAAGCAGATACTGCCGTAGAAACAGTGAAGTGTTTGAGACTTCATAATAATAGGTCTGGCTTTTTAATGTGGGGTTACCAGCTATCCTTCTCGCTGCGTTTGTCTTCCCTATCTCAAGAGGTGGGTTTGAAAAAAAATCGAAAAAAGGTGATTCGTCTTACGAGGACAAAAGACAAAGAAAATAGTCTACGTTACGGCCACAAGGCCTTCGTCAGGAAAGGAAAGAAAGTGAAGGCTAGATAGGACACATAAAAACTTAATAAAATAATAAAATAAAATAAAACCTAGGTACTTCCCTGAAGGCAAGAACCGAAATCCTATCAAAATCGCTGTCTGCTGATGAGCGCGTGGCTATCTCAAGAGCGGAGTCAGGAGCCCAGCTGGGTAGACTGGAGTTCAACACGGTGAAACTGCGATCTCGGAACCTGATAATTTTGCTGCGAGAGGCAAGCCCTTGAACCATTCAACCCAACCCACGTTCCATCTATAGGCAGTGCCAGATTAAGCCAAAAGAGCTACGGACCCCTTTCAGACAGAGGAGAATGTACAATATAAAAGGATACATTAGAAAACAGCAAGGTAAGGCGACGGAAGTTCGCCGGATTGGAAACCAATTACGAAGCCATCTGTGGTGGTATATGGCATAACCATTACATAAATAAAATTATAATAAAAACTAATAAATTAGATACATTTTTAGACGTAACAGATTGCACACTTAACACAACCACTCAAACAGCAATCTCTATAGCTAACAAAATTCTTATCGCAACAAAGTAAATAAAATCGCAACATTATCATACATAAGTAAGAAACTATACATTGTAACTCATCAGTAAGAAACTATACATTGTAACTCATTGGCTCGTAAATTTATCCCTGTGTAAAGCTACAGCCCATTAACGTTCAATTTTCACATAGATAACTAAATATATGATACACCGGCTGCTCAATAAGTTGAGTGAAGCCGTAAGCGGGTTGTAGCCACTGGTTGGTGGAAAATACAAATGAAGATTTATGGCTACTGTTAATGCAAACAAGTCTGCATTTCGATTCTCTGCGAACATTGTAAATTAGTTTCTGTTATGCAGCATTTATGACCGAGCAAATTGATCGACGTGTTTGATATTTCTGTTGTGTAAAAAATGAGATAAATTAAACCAATACATGCACGTGATTTATGTGTTTTCCGTGTGTTCTATGCGTGAATGTATTTGTCACGTGATATCGTGCATACTTTTTATACCGCCCACGTGAGATCTATTATTTATTAACTCGGTTCTGTCCTAAACTTTTATTTGAAAATATTATTTGTGCTTTATTTATTATATTGTGTTGTTGCTGTTATTCGTGTTATTTATTTTATATTTATTGTAAGTTGTCAAATGCCGATGGGGTAGTCTGGCGCTCTCTCTTCCAAACCTCTACACCTCACGGTAGAAGGGGAACGACTAAGTAAGTAAGTTGTCAAAAAATTGAACATTATACCAGTATTTTGTTGTTGTTGTCATTTTTAATGTCATCGAGATTACTTATATAAACTACTTAGTGAGATCATGTACCTTTATGCAATGCCCAGTGCTGGATTAATGCTTTCCAGAGCTCTAAAAATTGAAAATATCATGGTAACCACACCCATGTATCTCCATGGAACAATTATGTTATCCATATATCACCGTAGAAACAATACAATAATCTTATTATCTGTACTGAAACACTGATACAACAGACAAACAGCATAGTCGGGCCATATATCAATGCTAAACGTGGAGAATCTAATTGGGCTATTTGCAGTGGCAGATTTAGGTTGTCGGAGGACCTAGGCAAGCGTGAACTTAAAGAAATTCCTGTTGTATCGACAAGAATATATTTGTGTCCCAGGACCCTATTAAGCGCGAGACCCTTGCCCATGCGAAATACTGCCACTGGCTATATGGAAGTGCGGTTTGTTTAAGTTAAAATATGTGGATATTTCAGGAGAATTATCACTTTACTGTCCTTGGCATCTTGCTATTTAGTTTCTTTCCACTCTGGTTTCTTCTGTGTGAATTTCCAGATGGCGTTGGGAACCACAGCACTACAAGATGTGAATTCATGCATAAATCTTGGTGGCAATACAGACACAGCTGGGGTAACAGATAATGACACCAAAATAAGAATACAGAATGGAAGAGGAGCTTTCATTGCACTGGGAAATAGTATGGAAATCAAAAGAAATTAAAGAATATTTAACATAAAAATGCGAATTTACAGCTCAAATGTCAAAGCAGTTCTATCGTATGGCTATGAATCATGGATGAGACTACTGTGACGTGTACTGTAAAAGAGCCTTATGTAATCTGACAGCTTATTGTAACCTTATAGCTGCTCTCTGATTTGCTAGCTAAAAACAAGCATTATACCAACTGTCTATTTATGCAGCTCACCCTTTTGTCCCGCCCTCTTTCCTGTAAACACAGGCTAACGCAGTGTTTACAATCTTCGTTGACCTGTCAGTCATAACAGAAAACAAATCACGCTTTGATTTACTCCTTTCCATCCACGCGGGCTCATCTGTCAATCTTATAATACTTAACAGACAGCACGTGAGAAAGGCGGAACTGACCCTTTGAAGTTGCTCAGGGGAAATCTTTAAAATCCCTAATATCCTTTGATCTCGGAACACGAGCATTCTACAGTTGTGCAAATAGTATACCCATTTATCCTTAGTCATACCCATTTATCCTTAGTTTTTTCACGTTTGTGTGTCTTGTTGTCACATATTGTTGTGTGTGTGTAGAGTAACCTGTTCTTATTTTAGATAGGGAGGCGAAGACTGTCTTGTAACAAAGCATAGTTGTACGGATAGGCTGGATGAGAAAAACCTACTCACTCCAGAGACATATCTTTCCCTCAACCTACCTGATAAACAGTGAAACTGTTGGGAGTGGGGGTGGGTGTTCAGAGACTTCCGGGCAACGCCGGGTACTTTCAGCTAATAATGGCAATGTTCAAGAATAATAATGGCGTCTGTGGCCTAATGGATATGAACGCAGTTTCATAATCCAGATATACCAGGTTCAAAACCTGCTGCAGGCGGTTTGGTAGCAGATCGCTTTGTGTGGATTTTTAACAATGGTAAAAGCGCCGTACCGTTAAGAAAGCAATGGCAAACTACTGAATGAAAAAATTGCCTAGAAAAATCAAAAACAGCCAATAAAAGCTGGGGTTGATTGCAATGTCCTGTAAAGGATAAGCAACTAACTCAAGAAGGAGGTAAATGTAATGTTATTGTAGGTGAGATGATATAGGCAATCAGCACTCGTCGGGCTTACAGGTGGCCGACCAGGTGTGTGGGTGTATAGACATCAGTGAACGCGAATGCACGTAGTTATAACATAAGTCAACAATAATCACACATACACCAACGCACACGTAGGAGTCAGGAAAAGGTTATAACTCCTAATCGTTCTACGCTGTTTTAATACTCCACAGTCACGAGGACATCACTAAGTACATGGTCACAAGTTACAGTACACAGCAAAATGGGATACATCTCATGAACACCAAATCCATAGGTGATTAAGTGCATAGCATAAAAATCCAAGCACAACAGCTGCATAAGTACGACAGCTCATAATGATAAAGTTTCCTGGCCCAAATTATCCCTACAATAAAGGGAACTGCCTATCGCAGTACAATGATCTCTATATCGTCAGACTCAACATAACTCATGGGAGCAAAAACACCTTCCCTATAATAATAATCTGTCGACCTTCATCGGAGATATCAAACATAACGGCCTATCCGTGGCCCGAAAAAATCTTCGACAACGTCCATTCTGCAGAATATATTCAAGCCTCTTTATATCCACGGCTTTATGAAATCTTAGGAAATATCAAAATCCCTTTCGCCAAAACAATTCTGTATATCGGGACACACTGACCATAATCGTCAGTCCCTTCTCTCAGCTATCTCAGCATTCGACTGTCACGAAAAATCTACCCGCCTAAAAAACAACTCAGCCCAAAATTCATCTCAGCGCGGATTTAGCGCCTGAGATGAATTTCGTTCACCCACGTTCTGGACCATTCAGCATCCAGAACATTCGCGAAGTTTTCGAAGTTATTTTAAACACATAAACAGCTAAACAAGGGAGCTAACAAAGGTCCGGCCTGTACTTACAAGTATTTTACTGATAAACTCCCCTTGACTACAATTAGGACTTAACAGTCTACACCGCCCCCCGGGGGCAAAAAATGATAAATCATTTTTTGTTGTTGAAAAAAATGCATTAAAGAAAAAATATAGAGGTCGATAAATTACTAATCTCTACACATAAGAATCACATTATGTAAAGTCATGTTTACAACATGAACCAAAAAAAAGAAAAAAAAATACGAGTAAAGTTCAAACGAAGTGAAGTATAGGAAAGTAAAGAGATAAGCATACGAAGTACATCAACTTCAAAGGAATATGCAGACATATGACGTATAGACTAGCCATAAAAAAAAAATAAAAAGTGAAAAGAACAGATGAAATACAAGAGGAATGAGCAGTAAAGAAAGAAAGCCATGCTACAAGAATAAAGAAAAACAATGATACATCAAGGAAAACAATTAAATAAAACAATGCATTATACAAATAAACACCATTATAGTACATTAGCATCAATTACAAAAAACAATGACAATCTAAATCAAAGAATAAGTAATTAGCTATCGTGTAAAAAAAAATAGCCTGTTGTGCATGACAATTAAGTTAATACACTCATGGAGTAACAGATAATGAGCTCATAATGGACATCAATATATACAACACCATTATACATGGCTATTGCTGACGCACAATCAAGAGTCGGGTGAGGAAAAAATACATAACCACCTCAGAAAAAATATCTTCACAAAGTACCAATATCGTATACGGTTACCTCTAGCGCACAATCACGCGCCGGGCAAAGAAAAAATATTACAATGCCAGAAAAAATACATTCTCTCATATCTTCATATTTCTCAAAAAGTACAATATTGAAATGAATCGCAATGATTAATCGAGTCAAAATAGTATAATCATTACCATAGTAATACGTTCATCATTTCAAAACTCAGAAGTATACGAACAATATAGTAATATAATGATGCCTAATAATGAAGCAACATTTTATCATAAAGAAGTTTCATCAAATATAATACTGTCTAATACACTATATTATAGTAATATACATGTACAATATAATCTCATTTCTCAAATAAGTTCTAAACAACATCTGGAGGTCCTAAAGATCCAGGAACATGCTGTAAGAAGCTCAACACCATCTAATGAGACAACAAACTGGTTCCACAGGAATGGCAATTCTTGCAAAAATTCCAAAGGTAAACATCTCAAACATATAATAAAGTAGCTGAGACTCTCATGGCAAAACATTCTGTGAAAAAAACACAAATGAAAAACTCTGTTTGGTAAAGGTAAGATGTTGTGATATACAACACCTAATTCTACAGTAAACCTACCAACGGTGGCTGTGTAAACTTCCGTCCCCTGTATGGTGATAATCAAACCTTCCTCCGTTACGTAAGAAAAGGTAACAGAGAAAGTAGTACAGACTAAACCAGAATCCTGAATTAACCAGGGTCATAAAAGTATCCGAGAAAATTGCAGCATGTAATTTATGTAAAGAAAAGTCGTGAGTATACACATGATACCCACGTCAAAAGGCAAATCTAAAAGATGGTAATGATGACTAAGAGTGTTATGATGACTAAGGTTGTAATTATGGCTGATAATCTGAGATTTTGCGCAAGGCAAAGGAAATGCAATAGACAAATGCGTACATCTCCAAAGCTGAACTGAAGTCATAGCCTGTGTACTGGACAAAGAAAAAAGCAAGAAATATACCATAAAGGTGTAAAAGCAGACAGTAGTAAACTTGGACCTACGTCGAAGTTTAAAAGAAAAGCAGTAAGTACGACAAAAAGTCGTAAAAGACGAAGATGCTGAGCTAACCGGCCCAGTAAGAAAAGTAAAGAAATTCACCAGGTATAGATATGTACTAACAACTATGTTCGTACATGTAGCAAAGAAAACCCTAGTTATTGCAGCAAAGAAGTTGCAATCAACGTGACTGGATGTAGATTCAGTCATAGCTATATAGTTAGTGTGCGTGTCAGACAAAACTTAAGGATCTTCTTCTATAATGGTATTTAAAGAAGAATCAAAGTTAGAGTAACGACGTACTGAAGTATGTCGAACTGGGCTAAAAGAAGCACCAAAATTAGCATGATGAACAATTGTATCATCAATACTGCAAGATTGCACAAAATTAGTAGAATGTATGACGTTTGCAGTATCTACCTGATGAAAAGTTTTTGGCATAGTCCCTAACGTGGATGTAGTAAGGTGATGTTGCTGTTCCCAAGCAGCAATCTGTTCTGGTGTACACACCTTTATGCCATGTATCTGTCCGACAGTAAGATAATCGATAGGTGCTCTGAGCAAACATGCATGTATATAACCAGTGAAAAACGGTGTGGCAATGTGGACTATGGCAGTCGGAAAAGTCTCAACTGTCCCACCGAATGTCACACATTTCATCATATTACCTGTTGCGCAAGATGGATGAACTAGAGACTGTCTAATCCCAACAGTTGTGCATCCAGAATCATAGAGAACTGAGACTGGATTATTATTCACAAATCCTTTATGTAGAGTAAGAGACCCTGTTCCGTCATGTGCAGACAAAGCAGGAAGAGCTGGTAGAGGATGACCGCAACTCAAGGTAGTTATAGCTGTAGGTTGGAACAACGTTGTGCACTCTGGGCACTGAGATGCTCTCTCGAAATCGAAAACAGAGCAAGCAATAGTGTTAGAGACACCATTATTATTGTTACCTTGATTATTGATAACCTGGGGCTCTTGTTGAACAGAGTTAGCATGGCGATACGATCTATTATTATCTGGAGATCTACTGTCATATCGCGATCTATCGCGACTATTATCTCTATTTGAACCATTATTATTTGATCTATTGAAGCTATTGTTCTGATATGAACCCCAGTTAGCATTGTCGCGATTACTATTACCTCTTTGATCAAAATATCTGTTAGATGGATCTTGTTGTCCTCGAGAAAAATTACTGTAAGGTTGAAAACCTCTATTGAAGTTACCACTTCCAAAATTTCCATAATTATTGGGACCAAAATTTTGAGGACCGTTAAATTGTCTCCAATTTCTTGAAGAAGAAGAATCACTACGTGATGGACCCCATTGGTTCTGTCTAAAATTATCTCTCCTACCAAAATTGCGTTCAGCACTTTGAGATCTACGTCGCCAATTAGGACCATATGGTATTGCTGAAGCCACGGGTAAACCTTCTTCGACTTTAGAATTGCTAACCGTTACATTTGGATGTGCCGTGACATATTGGCGACAGTATTGTTATATATCTGTCACATTTGGAGGTTTTCGTTCATGTAGAAAGGAAAGAAAAGATTTACTAACTGACGACATGACTTTGTCGCGAAGCAATAAGTCCATAAGGGCTTCATATGTGTGCTCCGTTTTTGAAAGTTCAACCCAACGTGAAAACGTAAGGCGAATATTCGATATAAATTCTAAAAAATCTTTCCCTGTCTCCGGCAATAGAGACTTAAAACGTAGGCGATAACCTTCTTCATCCAGTTGGTATTTTTTTTAATAAGGCCGCTCTGACAACCTCATAATTATTCTTGTCAGGACCTTCCAACATACTCATAGTATTGGAAGCTTCACCCTTAAATAACCTACTAAGTTGTTCACAATATTGCGACTTGTCTATCTTATGAGATTCGCATGAAAGTTCAAATCTATTTAGATAGAATGCAATATCATCGCAGATAGGGTTGAAAACAGGCAATTTAATATTATCATAAGATTTAGTATTTGCCTTATTAGAAGTTGTTTGATTATTTGTCTCATTTTGAGCATTACCCATATTCCCTACCTTTATTTTCTCCAGCTCCATAGCTAAGACTCTTTCCTCGTGTAGTCTTTGGTTTTCTTCAGCTTGTATCTGAAGTTTCTGTTTTCTCTCTTCAGCTTCTAATTTTTGTTTTCTCTCTTCAGCTTCCATTTGCATTTGAATTTTTCTATCTTCAGCTTCTAATTTTTGTTTTTCCATTTCCTTTTGAAATTTTCTCTCTTCTGCTTGCACTTGCAATCTCCTATCTTCAGATTCCATTTTCTGTCTTTCCACCTCCATTTTCTGTCTCTTTTCTTCAGCCTTCAGCGCCTTGGCATATTCAGCAAGAGCAAATTCTCTTACTTCCTCCTTAGTCATATTAAGGGAATTCCCTTGCTCAATGAAGTAATCCAAAGTAGACATTATGCTGGATTATATGAGATAAATACCTTGTGTAAATATATCACTTGAGAAACTCACTTAATCCCAACTCAGTGGGTGACAAGTCCTTGCTCAAGAACTTGTATAATTACCTTACTTATGAATAATATAATTAATCAGCTATATATATTACTGCATTATAATATTGACAGTGTATGACAAAATAGATAATACAGACAAGAAAGACAAAGACAAAACATAAAGAACAAATGACAACGTTCGCAGGAATCAACTAAAGTAAAAAGCAGAAATAAAGTGAAAAATATTGCAAAGCTTGCAACGACAGCTGCGAATAGTATACAATACAAGTGACAAAACAGTGTATAAACGAATATAACTCAAAGATAGAAGGGGGAGAAAAACACTCACAAACAAATTAATCAAAAACTAAAGAACAGAGAAAAATATAACGAAAACAACACTAAGACATTTCGTCACAGCTAAACAATAATAAAGATGACTGAATCCGGTGTAAACAGAGTATGCCCAGAATTATATCATGGGATCTTTTACGACACGAACTTAGACAAAACAGTCCCTATAGAACGCTTTCGTATGCCCTCGGTGAAGTGGAATGTATCTTACGAAAGTCTCCACCCAACCTGCCCGCTGAAATATGACACATATTACATATATAATACAAAAACAAGAATCTAATAAAGGAAGGCTTAATTACAACACACAGAGGCACAGTTTACAAACAAATAGCCACTTATCTTTAGAAGGAAAAAATCCTGGCCTCCGAAACCACAGCAAAGATGTACACAGCTAATACAATCCGAAGAAATCCACTGGCGATCGATGTCGGAACTCCAAGGTAACAGCGGCAATGATGTACATAGATAATCCCGTGTGAAGAAGTCCAAAGGTGATCATCACTGGAACTCCGAGGTAACGGCCCACAAGAAGAAGTACAGCAACACTGGAACTCTTGACTTGAAACTTGAACTTGTACGATAATATCCTTCAATCAGTTGAAAATACCCAAAAATGCTGGCCACCACTGATAAACAGTGAAACTGTTGAGAGACTTCCGGGCAACGCCGGGTACTTCCAGCTAATAATGGCAATGTTCAAGAAGGAGGTAAATGTACTGTTATTATAGGTGCGCTGATATAGGCAATCAGCATTCGTCGGGCGTACAGGTGGCCGACCAGGTGTGTGGGTGTATAGACATCAGTGAACGCGAATGCATGTAGTTATAACATAAGTCAACAATAATCACACATACACCAACGCACACGTAGGAGTCAGGAAAAGGTTATAACTCCTAATCGTTCTACACTGTTTTAATACTCCACAGTCACGAGGACATCACTAAGTACATGGTCACAAGTTACAGTACACAGCAAAATAGGATACATCTCATGAACACCAAATCCATAGGTGATTAAGTGCTTAGCATAAACATCCAAGCACGACAGCTGCATAAGTACGACAGCTCATAATGATAAAGTTTCCTGGCCCAAATTATCCCTACAATAAAGGGAACTGCCTATCGCAGTACAATGATCTCTATATCGTCAGACTCAACATAACTCATGGGAGCAAAAACACCTTCCCTATAATAATAATCTGTCGACCTTCATCGGAGATATCAAACATAACGGCCTATCCGTGGCCCGAAAAAATCTTCGACAACGTCCATTCTGCAGAATATATTCAAGCCTCTTTATATCCACGGCTTTATGAAATCTTAGGAAATATCAAAATCCCTTTCGCCAAAACAATTCTGTATATCGGGACACACTGACCATAATCGTCAGTCCCTTCTCTCAGCTATCTCAGCATTCGACTGTCACGAAAAATCTACCCGCCTAAAAAACAGCTCAGCCCAAAATTCATCTCAGCGCGGATTTAGCGCTTGAGATGAATTTCGTTCACCCACGTTCTGGACCATTCAGCATCCAGAACATTCGCGAAGATACGAGGAGTTATTTTAAACACGTAAACAGCTAAACAAGGGAGCTAACAAAGGTCTGGCCTGTACTTACAAGTATTTTACTGATAAACTCCCCTTGACTACAATTAGGACTTAACACTACCACCTGTTTCGACCTTGCGATCATTGTCCTCTCGGGGCTGTGTGTGGTCCCGGTTGCCGGGTCCTCCCAGCGCAGTGGAGGCAGCAAATGGGTGCTGTGCCTGTACCAGATTGCTCTTTTTCGCGGACCTTCGGTCCCGAAGGAACTTAGCTGGGCAGGCGTCTCGGTAGCGAAGTGGCTTATAGCGGAGTGCACACGAGGGCAAGTTCGGGGCACAGCGGATTGATCAACCGCTTGCTTGTCACATTGATTACGGAAACAACAATTGATGTTCTGTTGTACCAATAAACGCCTTCAGGCGTAACGGAACAACGGATAATCTCTTGTTGCCCTAAGGCGCCGCAAGGCGTAATGGCCACTGACTGTTTGGTCGGTCTCTGGCTAAGGACGGAAGAAGAAGAAGAAGACTACCACCTGTGAAAACTATTTTCTATACATTCTCGTGTATCAGTCAACCTTTACTCTTTACCTAGACTGGGCCAAATAAACCAATTAACCTACCGTACGACAACAAACTAATATGACAACTTGAAATTTATAGACTTTCGTAAAAAAAAAAAAAAATTTTTTAAATTAAAATTTTGCCTCGTTTTTGCGAGGCGCGACCCGTTCAACCTAGTCGGTTATATAAAGTGGGAGCTTGCATAGAACAGAAGGACTGAAGGGATCCGACAAGGTCACTAATGTGGAACTGATGACAAGAAATAGACAAGTGTCAGTTGAACAAGTTGTCAAGAATAGACGCTGATGTTGAATAAGACACGGGACCGAAGACGCAGCAACTGGCTGAGAGAGTAGGGATCGAAGAGGGAAGGTTAACCCGGTCCCAAAAAGGCCATGCTGAAACCGGATGTGTCGGGCCGAAAGGCGCAGATATCGCAGTTTTCTTGTAAACGGCGACACAGCGTAACAAACGTCCTTTTCAGGACGAACGCAGAAGAAGAAAGAAGAAAAAAAGAATAAGACAAAAACAGTTGATAGCATTACAAGGCACTCCTAGTCCTGGAATCGCTAGAGTAAGACAAACATAGGTAGATCTAAAAATACACGAACAACGAAATTGGAAATCAAAATTACATGGACAAATCTTGAAAGAATGGCATAAGACAGGAAAGCTTGGCGCGTATTTGTTGAAGTCTTCTGTTCTACCGGGCGCTGGACGGTAATTAATGAAATAGTAGCTAGGAGATTATTCCACATCAGCTTTTCTCAACTTTTTTAATCCTGAAAAAACTCTTGATATAATTTGCAGGTCTCACGGAACCTCTGCATAAACATTATTATATTTACAGCTGATTGTACCTTGGCGTGATCAGTAAGTTGTAAATATAATAATCCAACAAAAATTGAGAGTGTTCGTTTGAGTAGAGAATTGATTTTTTTCTGTAGATCTACTTAATTTGGCCAACTTATTCTATCTATCTATCTATCTATCTATCTATCTATCTATCTATCTATCTATCTATCTATCTATCTATCTATCTATCTATCTATCTATCTATCTATCTATCTATCTATCTATCTATCTATCTATCTATCTATCTATCTATCTATCTATCGACTGACCGACCGACCGACCGATACAGTGGCCAACTCATTAGCCTAGTCTGTTTGTGTGGTTTCCCCTCCCGATAAAGAATGTGAACTCTAATGCAAGTCAATAGTGTTAGTAGAAGAAACGTCAGTTTATCCTTTTTTTTTTTTTAAATTCCTGCTTAAATTTTTTTTTAAACTGTATCCAATAAAGCATAAAAGTCTTAACACAAATTTCTACTCTACAAGACGCTAATGAAATATTGTATGTACAAGAGAGTACACGATCCTAATGCGCGCTGTCATACGGGGCTGCAATCTCACAGCCCACCACTACGAGCGCTAATATCACCCGGCGCTGCAATCTCAGAGCCCTCCACTACGAGCGCTAATATCACCTGGCGCGCAATGTTTAAAAAAAACGACGATTATTTATTCATTTGTATTCACGATCTCTTGAGGAACCACTAGCGACCTCTCGCGGAACCCTAGGCTTCCGTGGAACCCCGGCTGAAAACCCCAGTTTGACATTGTCAACGTTGACACGTAAAATGAAAAAAGACGCAGACTTTTAAGCGAATTCTAACCAGTGGCAGCAAAATCGGCAAACGATAAAATTACTGGTGATTCGTTAGCTCGTGTTTCATAGTTTATTGATCTTGTTTACAGCCGCTTCTCTTGATTTGATTACGTATCGTAGACATCGGCAACTGAACTTGTGGGATTTCTAGACCTTTGATTATAACACTGAGATTCAAGAAATGCATAAGAATGTTCAAGACTGTCTGAGATTGGCTATGACGTAATCTACGTTTGGCGCATGACTGTTTTATTTTTAGTAAGTTACAAGCAAGTAGCCTGTCAAAACAGGGAGAAGAAATAATTACGTCGTGCTCTACGTTTCCTTGCTTGGAGCAATGGGAAAGCAGAGCTGGAAATTGATTAACTGATAAATGATAAAGCAGGGGGTGATGATGCCATTGTGTACACTGATGAGTCTGTAGTCCGTGGTGAGAAATCAGGATGAGGCTTCTCGGCTAGAGATAAGGGCAGGATCGTCCCTGAACATAGCGGGGCTTACATGACAACAACCTCCAGCATCAGAGTTGAGGTAGAGGCAGCTACTGCGGCTTTAAGGTCGTTGTCTGAAACTTCATCAACAAGGGCAGTATTGAGTCAGACTCTCAGTCCATGCTTCAGAAGATCCAAAATGGATGGCTACGACATGAATGGAAAAACCCTCCATAGAAGCCTCGGATCTTGTAGAACTGGTGCGGATCTACTGTCGTAGTCATGCAGGGGTACGCGGCAATGAAAGAGCTGACAGGCTAGCTTCAACAGCACCAATAGTAGGTGTATTGGAAATGGACAAGGGAGAGATACTGAGGACAATTAATGGTCGCCTATTAGAGAATGACACTAATCGATGAATCATCAAGGCTAAGATTACTGGAGTTTGGCATCAGGCGTAAGACTGGCAGGGATGAACGTATGAGAGGATGCGTTCGGCGTATACAGGCGTCCCCCGCTTATTCGACAGGTTAGGGACCAGAGCACTGTCGAAAAGCAGAAATCGTCGAAAAGCGGAACCCAGTCTTTTTTTAGCTTACAAATGTATTTTGGCCGCCGAAAAACCTAAATAACGCTCTACGTATATATCACTTGCGAATGCGTGCGAAAGCTAAATAACACACTATATGTATACAAAAGCACAGTAAAATGAACAAAAGCTTGGAAACATGACGAAAAAGGTCGAAAGAGCAGACCACGCGTCGAATGTATGGGTTCTTGTTATAATTGACAAGGGTCAAAAGAGCGGATCGTCGAAAAGCGGACCGTCGAAAAGCGGGGGACGCCTGTATACAACCAGCGCGCAACAGGAACAGTTAGCATTCATACCCTTCGACGTTTGCTGAGGGAGACTGAGCACCTATGGGTTTGCCCGGAGAGTAATGATGTCGATTCTGAACAACAATAACAGTACTGTTTGTATTTCCTCGTGACGTCATAAATTTTCTTGTAGTCATTTATTTGGGTGCATGGTTTATGAAGCTATGAAGCAACCCGTCAAAAGACATGACACGGGGAGAAGCGAAAAAACGCACTGGACTGAAATGGAACTAATTAACTTTACAGCTGTTTAAATCAAACATGTTACTTCAATGTGTACCGATCTATTTGAAAATCTTGTCTTGGTATGTATTATAAAAACACACACAACAAAAATACAAAATAAATCAAGTACTCGTATTACTCCAACTCTGAATCATGATTTAAGGGCGTATCGACTTGGGCGACTAAACCGGTAAAGTTACTGCACATTTGACGAACCTCAATCATTATTTACTGAGATATATATATATATGTGTGTGTGTGCGTGCGTGCGTGCGTTTGTGCACGCGTGCGTTTGTGCGTTTGCACGCGTGCGCGTGTGTGTGTGTGAGTGTGTGTGTGTGAGTGTGAGAGATATGGAGATACTTATTCACACTTACCTGAAATATAAATAGGGCAAATTCCAGAAATTCTGTCCGCTTGCATATCTGTTTAAAAAAAAAAGAAAATATTCCACGCCTTGTAGAGATGACATGAAATGCGTGTTATTTCAATAGGCTAGCAATTATAGATCCCATGCCTCAAAGGGCGGATTAACTGTAATTTCCCGAAAATGAATCATGAAGAGATTGCAAGTTGGTTGGAACTGGTTACTTGACAGGACACTAGGCAATTCTGTACATGAGGAATTTCATTTTTAGGCGCCGTCGAGAAATTCTAAGACCATTTCATAAAGGAATATCCCACACTCAGTTCTGAGGTTGTTCTTTCATCACATCATCATCATCTTTGTTTCCATCTTTACCCCACGTAGAGCATGGCGCCACCGTTACAGCTGGTCCATTTAGATGAATCCTACACCATAGCATTCTGATGCTCTTACAGAGATTGCTTCTGTAACAATTTGTTTTACATGACGAGGTTGCGAGTCCCACGCGTAACCTCGCCGCCTCTTACGTCATGCCTGTAGGAACAGTATGCCTGTCTTATTCCTTCACTTTCTTATGAAAGGTCTATAGGAACTACACGGCGCCAGCACCATAGAACAACATACGAGTATATTTGTCTCATACAACATGCGATGTATCTCAGACTTCTCTCATCATCATATATTTGTCTCATAGAATATGCTATGTATCTCAGACTTCTCTCATCATCATATATTTTCTCCGTTAGAGGGGTTGATCAATGTCAGGCTGCCAATCTGCACTTCTCGTGGAGAATCATGCACTCTTTGCTAAGACGTCTTTATTAATGTTCTGGGACACTTCATCTCACATGCTGTGAGTGTGTGTTCAGTCCGGTCTTCTGGGCAAAGGGTCGCCAAACGGAAGAGAGACAGCCGGTACTAACAAAATGCTACAGAAGCGTGGACTGACGCAAGCATCATCATCACCACCATTCTGCTCACTGAGGAGCACAGGCCTTTAAAAAAAAAATTAATGTTCTGTGACGTTTATTCAAAGTATGTCCATGGCTTCACGTTCTGTGACGTTTATTCAAAGTCTGTCCATGGCTTCACGTTCTGTGACGTTTATTCAAAGTATGTCCATGGCTTCACGTTCTGTGACGTTTATTCAAAATCTGTCCATGGCTTCACGTTATGTGACGTTTATTCAAGGTATGTCCATGTCTTCATGTTCTGTGAGGTTTATTCAAAGTCTGTCTATGTCTCCAAGTTCTGTGACGTTTATTCAAAGTCGGTTCATGTCTCCATGTTATGTGACGTTTATTCAAAGTATGTCCATGGCTTCACGTTCTGTGACGTTTATTCAAATGTTCTGTTTTGTGAGTTTATTTTATTCTCAAAGTTCTGTGTCCATGTCTCCATGTTCTGTGACGTTTATTCAAAGTCTGTCTATGGCTTCACTTTCTGTGACGTTTATTCAAAGTCTGTCCATGTCTCAATGTTCTGTGACGTTTATTCAAAGTATGTCCATGCCTTCACGTTCTGTGAGGTTTATTCAGAGTATGTCCATGTCTTCATGTTCTGTGACGTTTATTCAAAGTATGTCCATGTCTCCATGTTCTGTGACGGTTATTCAAAGTCTGTCCATGGCTTCACGTTCTGTGACGTTTATTCAAAGTATGTCCATGGCTTCACGTTCTGTGACGTTTATTCAAAGTATGTCCATGGCTTCACGTTCTGTGACGTTTATTCAAAGTCTGTCCATGTCTCCATGTTCTGTGACGTTTATTCAAAGTCTGTCCATGTCTTCACGTTCTGTGACGTTTATTCAAAGTCTGTCCATGGCTTCACGTTCTGTGACGTTTATTCAAAGTATGTCCATGGCTTCACGTTCTGTGACATTTATTCAAAGTCTGTCCATGGCTTCACGTTCTGTGACGTTTATTCAAAGTCTGTCCATGTCTCCATGTTCTGTGACGTTTATTCAAAGTCTGTCTATGGCTTCACGTTCTGTGACGTTTATTCAAAGTCTGTCCATGTCTTCATGTTCTGTGACGTTTATTCAAAGTATGTCCATGTCTCCATGTTCTGTGACGTTTATTCAAAGTCTGTCCATGTCTCCATGTTCTGTGACGTTTATTCAAAGTCTGTCCATGTCTTCATGTTCTGTGACGTTTATTCAAAGTCTGTCCATGTCTTCATGTTCTGAGACGTTTATTCAAAGTCTGTCCATGTCTTCATGTTCTGTGGCGTTTATTCAAAGTCTGTCCATGTCTTCATGTTCTGAGACGTTTATTCAAAGTCTGTCCATGTCTTCGTGTTCTGTGACGTTTATTCAAAGTATGTCCATGTCTTCATGTTCTGTGACGTTTATTCAAAGTCTGTCCATGTCTTCGTGTCTGTCTATAGTTCTTTCCTTGTGTGTATTGTCTCCCTCTACCTCACTTACCCTGGAGATTGTAGAACAATGATTGACATGGTTATGTTCCCAACAGGTTTTCTCAGTCCAACGCCATGGTCCACTTCTGACCTCTCGCTTCATTGGCATTCTCGCTCACGCCATCTGTTCTACATTGGCACATGTCTCGGTCACGCCATCGGTTCTACATTGGCACAAGTCTCGGTCACGCTATCGGTTCTACATTGGCACAAGTCTCGGTCACGCTATCGGTTCTACATTGGTGAACTTGTTTTACCGTGTCAGTTAAGCCAGTCCAACACACATAATAGAAGATCCGAACCTGCATCTACAAAGGCACGGCGTGGCTCAAAAGAAGAAAAAATAAGTTAAATTATTAATATTCCAGACCACAAGATCGTTTATATTTGGACATGCGCCCTAATATAACCAGCGTCTGACTGCGTAAGCAGTTAGAGCGCTTTCCTCTCGAAACTTGGTAAGGTTACGCTCTAGTCCTCCAAGCTGTAAGTGGGTACGTGACTGTTCTTAAGTTAGAGAAAGGAAAAGGCAGAGAAGAAGGAAACTAGTAACGCCATCTCATAAAAAGCTGTCCCTAGTATGTGAAGTCTCCAACACTTCCCTCCTCTACGGCAATATCTGCCATTGGACTACCTAATATAACTAACTCCCTTGTAACAAGGTTGAACAGAGCGCTCTTCGTCAAAACAAGGGCAAACTCGTTATTAAAAAATAAAAGTTAAAACTATTCTGCTGTCTGTGTTTATTACACGAAGTCAGTAATTTCATGATATATTCTTCCAGATTGTCTGTGAGTGAGTAAGCAGACAGAAGATGCTGACCTCTGGTGGCGGAGAGTACCTCTGTATTGGGGATTATATTTGTCTGTATTCCGTCGATACTGAAGGCTATGTCTACGCTACCCAGACAAGGTAAGCCAGCTGCAGCATTGTCCACAATTCTAGCCGCTAAAAAAACACGGCTACAGCAACACAACAGCTGCAGTCACAACAACAACAGCTTCAGTCTACAGAACAACGTCATCGGCTGTAATCATTACAAAAATACACATGAGCTTCTTTAACCACAACAAGATATTCAGTACAAATAGCAACAAATAGCTGTTTCAGTCATTACAAAAACGCACAAAAGTGTCATTATTACAGCTTCAGTCACCACAACGCCAGCTTCAGTCTAAAGAGCAACATAATGTTGTTCCGGTCACTACAAAAAAACGCACTATACCTTCACTACATTAAATTAGAATCATATCAATCGATACAGCTACATGCAACAGATTCAGTCACTACAGTAACATAACAGCTTCAGTCACTACAGCAACATACAACAGCTTCAGTCACTACATCAACACACAACAGCTTCAGTCACTACATTAACACACAACAGCTTCAGTCACTACAGCACAACAACAGCTTGTCACTACAGCAACATACAACAGCTTCATTCATTACATCAACACACAACAGCTTCAGTCACTACAACAATACACAATAGCTTCCGTAACTACAGCAACACACAACAACTTCAGTCACTACAGCAACACAAACAGATTCAGTCACTACAACATCACCCAAAATCTTCAGCCTCTCCAACACCACATAACAGCGTCAGTCACTACAACAACACACAACAACTTCAGTCACTACATCAACACCCAACATCTTCAGTCTCTCCAACACCACATAACAGCGTCAGTCAATTCAACAACACACAACAACTTCAGTCACTACATCAACACCCAACATCTTCAGTCTCTCCAACACCACATAACAGCGTCAGTCACTACAACAACACACAGCAACTTCAGTCACTACATCAACACCCAAAATCTTCAGTCTCTCCAACACCACATAACAGCGTCAGTCACTACAAAAACACACAACAACTTCAGTCACTACATCAACACCCAACATCTTCAGTCTCTCCAACACCACATAACAGCGTCAGTCACTACAACAACACACAGCAACTTCAGTCACTACATCAACACCCAAAATCTTCAGTCTCTCCAACACCACATAACAGCGTCAGTCACTACAAAAACACACAACAACTTCAGTCACTACATCAACACCCAACATCTTCAGTCTTTCCAACACCACATAACAGCGTCAGTCACTACAAAAACACACAACAACTTCAGTCAATACATCAATACCCAACATCTTCAGTCTCTCCAACACCACAAAACAGCGTCAGTCTCCCCATCAACACGCAACAACTTCAGTCACTACAACAATACACAATAGCTTCCGTAACTATAGCAACACACAACAACTTCAATCACTACAGCAACACAAACAGATTCAGTCACTACAACATCACCAAAAATCTTCAGTCTCTCCAACACCACATAACAGCGTCAGTCACTACAACAACTTCAGTCACTACATCAACACCCAACATCTTTCCAACAACACACAACAACTTCAGTCACTACAGCAACAAAAAAGAGCTTCAGTAGTCACAACAACAGCTTCTATAAAAATAACCGCTCAACAGCTTCAGTCGCAAAAACAACACGCAACAACGTAATTTACAACATCTTCATTTCTTAAAACAGCAACATCATTCACTACAAAACAGTTTCGGTCAGCACAAGAACAGTTTCAGTCATCGCAACGAACTACAAAAGTTTCAGTCACCAAAACAACAGTTTCAGTCATCACAACAATAGTTTCAGTCACCATAAAAACAGCTTCAGTCACCACCACAACAGTTTCAGTCACCACCACAACAGTTTCAATAACATCCACAACAATTTCAGTCATCACAACAACATTTTCAGTCATAGAAACAACACTTTCAGTCATCACAACAACAGTTTCACTCACCACAAAAACAGTTTCAGTCATCACAACTGTTTCAGTCATCACAACAACAGTTTCAATCACCACAACAATAGTTTCAGTCATCTCAACAACAGTTTCAGTCATCACAACTACAGTTTCGGTCATGACAGTTACAGTTTCAGTCACCTTAAAAACAGTTTCAGTCACTACAACAACAGTTTCAGTCATCACAACATCAGTTTAAGTCATCACAACAAACGTTTCAGTCACTACAACAACATGTTCGGTCACAGCTTCAGTCAATATAAATATACATAACAGAATCATGCACTACAAAGATACACAATACAGCAAGAAACAACAGCAGCAGTTGTTACAACAATACGCAACAACTTGTCACTACAAAAATAGCCACAGTCACCAGCTTAAGCTTCTTCAATAATGCAGTAAATTAAATAAAACACAACAGATTTAGTTTCTTCATCAACACACAATAGCTTGAGTCTCTTCAACAACACACAACAGCTTCAGTCTCTTCAAGAACAAACAATAGCTTCAGCATCTTCAACAACACACTACATATAGCTTCAGTATCTTCGACAACACACAACAGCTTCATGTACTACACAAATACACAACAACACACAACAGCTTCATTCGTTACAACAACACACAACAGCTTCAATATCTTCAACAACACACAACAGCTTCATTCGTTACAGCAACACACAACAGCTTCAGTATCTTCAACAACATACAACAGCTTCAGTATCTTCAACATCACACAACAGCTTCATTTACTACACAAAAATAAACAGCTTCAGTCTTACAACAACACACAACAGCTCCAGTATCTTCAAGAACACACAACAGCTTCAGTATCAAACAACAACACACAACAGACAGCTTCAGTATATTCAACAACACACAACAGCTTCAGTCTCTTCAACAACAAACAACAGCTTGAGTTTCTTCACCAACACACAAACACACAACAGCTTCAGCCTCTTCAACAACACACAACAGCTTAATTTTTTTCATCAACACACAACAGCAGCTACAGTCGTTACAACAACACAACAGCTTCACACTCTTCAACAACACACAACAGCTTCAGTCTCTTCATCAACACACATCAGCTTCCGTCTCTTCAACAACACTCAACAGCTTGAGTTTCTTCAACAACACACAACAGCTTCAGTCTCTTCAACAACACACAAGATATTTATTCTCTTCAACAATACACAACAGCTTCAGTATGTACAACAACACACAACAGCTTCAGTATCTTCAACAACAGACACAGTATGTACAACAACACACAACAGCTTCAGTCGTTACAACAACACACACCAGTTTTAGTATCTTCAACAACAAACAACATCTTCAGTATCTTCATCAACACACAACAGCTTCAGTACCTTTAACAACTCACAACAGCTTCAGTATCTTCATCAACACACAACAGCTTCAGTATCTCCAAAGGATAAAATGTAGGGATAAAAAGAATGCGTAAGTTACTAGAAGGCATGATCGCCCACGCCGCGGGTCATCACCCGCCATGGAAATTAAATTGCTGAAACGGTTACCATTTGAACGGGATGAGAACGGCGGATCAAAAAGGAAAAAATATGACTGAAAAATTGCGTGAAACTAGCAAGGCTAAAAAGATGCAATTGGGGTGGGGGGGGGGGGGGGGGGGGGGGGGGGGGGGGGGGGGGGGTGGGGGGGGGGGGGGGGGGGGGGGCGGGGGGGGCGGGGAGAACGGAGGAAAAGTCACGTCCCCAAGTTGACACAAGGTAACGAAATCGACAAAAGGGACCATAGTATTATACGCAACAGTCATTTTTTGGACGTTTTTGCGATATTTTGTCCTTTATTTGAATGCAGCGGCAAACGTTTCACAGAAGATTCTAGAAAATATTTCGAAAAAAAAACAACTAACCTTGAAAAGTAACTTTTTCTTAATAATGATGTTAGGAATATAAAAATTAGCTGGCCGGATGGCCCATTTTGAGCAGTGAAATAATATGCTTTTATTTATACAGACGGATAGATAATAATGAAGACATTGACAAAAGACTGTGTTGTTCACATCAGCGAAAGACTGCATTGAATCAAACATGTCACTAATTTGCACAAAAACCGCGACCTTGAGACTCAAGTGTCACAATCTAGTTAGAATGAAAGAGAGGGACATTGGTGGGAGCTGTGGCTAAAAATAACTTTAAAGACAAAATTTGTAGAGGGGACGGATAGGTTGGTTCAAAAACCAAGTACGTTTTTTGTGAAAACGCAAGTAGAGACGGACGGACTAACAGATAAAAATCCATACTTGACTGAAGCATGACTGAAATGACTTTAGTGTAGGAAATTTGAATTTGAAAAAAAAAACACAAGGCATTGATTGGCCACAGACAATCATATTATCAGCGCTCAGACGCGCTTTTTTGCCATTCCTCAATAGTTGTCCAGTGATAGACACAGTAAATTTTAAGTGTGGTGATTTCCAATGAAGTAAATTGAAATAAGTTCAGGGACGCCATACTATAGCCAGCAGCTCAGCTGAGTTTTGCTAGCATTTCTGTGTTCTTTATTCATAATCTGGTAAGATTGAAATTATTTCTTTGTATATTTTTAATATTGTTTAATGTTTCGAGTGATTTGATACTGCCATATCGAAATCTAGCCTTACAACAAGTAAGGATTTGCTCTAGACCCCCCGCCCTAGTTCAGGGTCTAGGGACAAACAATATATATAAACTCCAGCAAGGATTAGGAAGGACAGATCAAGTGTTGAGATCAGTGGAACATATCACCTATCCTATTCTATGGCAGGAAGCTAATAAACATATTTCGGAATATGTAGTCTGGGAGAACTTATCCTATGTGAAACCAACTTGGTAAGATGTGTTGTATGGTCAGAGAGATCTGACCCTGTCTAAGTGGTGTTATTGTAAATTGTTACGTGTAGAAGTGGCTCCTTAGGTAAGGTTCTGAACCTAAACCAATACTTTATTTCAGAGCTGTGAGTTTTTTTATGTTGACACCAAAAGGTGGTGTCAAATGCTGGGTAAATAATTGACAGTGAGGACCCGTGCAGTGTCGCATCTCGGCAGAACAGCCTTGTATTGCCCCCAAGCACGGAGAGGTGGGGCCACCCGATATATTGCCCCCAAGCACGGAGAGGTGGGGCCACCAGATTCCAGCACCAGAACTACTCTTTCAAAGTTACGTAAGCAGGCTGGTCTGCTGGATTTACACCAACTTCATAGACATAGCACCCAAAGTGAATTACTACTAAAACATCCCATTTCCTTCCATCATTAATGGACAATGTTTGGTAGGCATAGACAGGGAGGGATGAAGCCACCCCAACAGCACATCTATTCATCGTTCTCCCAGGGAAAATAAAATTATGAACTGTAGAAATATTAACTAATCGTGAAAATTGTATACGTACACACCTTTTATTTATCATGCCATTTATTCATGCCATTCACTCATAAATTCAAAAGTCTTTCATATGTTCTGGCCAAAATAAAACCTTGGTTCAGAACAAATAAATTTAAAAAAGATTTACTTTCTAAAATTTCACCAGCTGAATTTAGTTCATTGTGTTCTAAATTTTATTGATAATATTATATTATTTAATATCTGTGTGTGTGTGTGTGTTTGTATATGTCAATACAACACATTACATTCAGTACCCTAGATTTTAACGTAGCCACATTCATTAGAAAAAAAGATAGGTGTGAGGTCGTAGTGGTAGCAAGAAAGGCCTTCTGAAAATTCACAGCTACATTTTATCTCAGGAGCCTTCACAGCTGACCTCATACATCACACTTAGTAATATCACCATCATACAATACCATCAAAACCACTACATATATTGGGGTCTTGTCCAGGGATAATTAGCATAAACAGTAATATAAGGATCTCCTGGTGGGAGAAATAAAATTAGGGGAACAAAATTGTAAAATTCCCTTAAAATTAAAAGTGTCCCTTTAAATTAAAAGGGCAATTAGAAGTTGGTGAATCTTCACAGCCAGTGTTAGTTAATTAATTAATTAGAATTATTTTAGTCTAGAGTAATTATAAGTACTTTAGTGGTTGGAAATTTTACTTTGCTTATTGCTAGATTTGTTTAAAAAGTATGGCGGAGCTGGCAAAATTTAGATCAGCTGCTGTGCTGACGGCAAAGGAGATGGGAATGGATGGTCAGATTTTAATTCAATACGTAACGGCTGAATGTGATAAGTATATTGAACGGGAAGAAAGAAGATTAGAAAAAGAGGCTGAAAGAAAATTAGAGTCTGAAAGGTTGGCTGAAGAGAAGAGGTTAGAGGCTGATAGAGAAATTAAGAGGCTGCAGATTGAGGCAGAAGACAAACGACAGCAAAGGGAAGCAGAAGAAAAAAGATTGACTGCCGAAAGGGAGGCAGAAGAAAAAAGATTGACTGCCGAAAGGGAGGCAGCAGATAGAAAGGCCGAAAGGGAGGCAGAAGATAAAAGGTTGCAAAGGGAGCACGAATTACGACTAAGGGAGCTGGAATTACAAGGCCAGGCTCCTGAAAATGGTGCCAGCCCTTTTGCCTCAGATGCTACGCCTAGTCTGGGAGCCTCAACCTCAGCTATGGGGTTTCATTTAGACCATTTTGTTGAGAAAGACGATGACATAGAGGGGTACCTAGGACGTTTTGAGTTATTAGCTACTACATATGGGTTAGAGAGAGAGAGGTGGAGTTTAAAGTTATCACAAGGACTGAGAGGTACTTCTTATGAAGTCTTTGCTAAAATGAACAGGGAAGACCAAGACAATTATGACATGTTAAAGCAGGCTCTGTTATTAAGGTACGAGAAGAATGGTGAATTTTATCGTAAGAAATTTAGAAATGCCAAACTGTTGTCTGGGGAGACATACCACCAATTCTCTGCTAGACTGGAAACCTATTTGGAGAAATGGACTGCTCTGGGGAAGACCCAAGATCTTAAAGAAATGATCATGATTGAGCAATTGAGAGAGTCCATGGCTCCAGACATGAGAAAATTTCTCATGGAACAAGGTGCAGAGAAATTGGGAGAGGTTTTAAATGTCGCTGAGAGGTATCAGGCAGCCCAGGCAGAGGTAAGTGGTGCTAAAAAGAAGCACATAGATAATTTTAAAGCTCCACAGCCATTTAATAAATTTGACAATAGAGAACAGGGTAATAGAGGTAGGACAAACTTTGAGCGGCCAAGAAATGACTATCGCGACAGAAACTCACAGTTCAATGACCAAAAAAATAATGAAAGGAAACCGTTTAACCAAGGAAAAAAGATGGTGTAAATGGTGCAAGAAAGATAACCATAACACCGAATTTTGTAGAAGGAAACCTTCAAACATTGCTGCAATGAAGTCGGGGACGCAAAGATTAAAGGTTAATCCTAATGGACAACAGGAACCTTATCACCCCCCAGTTTGTGAGGATGTTATTTGTAATGGGGTCACCATAAGGTGCCTTTATGATACAGGTTTGGATTATGATTCAGTTGTGAAGTCTAGCCTAGTGGACCCAAGTCAGTATACCACAGAAACAGTGGAAATACAAGGGGCGACTAAGGACATACCACTCATGACACTTCCCATCGCAAGGATAACGGTGAAAACTCGCTATGTGGAAGGAGAAATCAGAGCAGCAGTGATAGATGAACCAATCTACCCTCTGATATTGGGGTGTAGATACGTCTTCTTGGGGAATCCCGAGAAACCTGTGATCATGGCGACAGTGCAGACCAGGTCACAGAAGAAGGAGGAAGAAGGTGAACCTATAAATGCTCATCCAGAGGAGATGAGGAAGGCGCAGGCTGAGGATAGGACACTCAAGCCATGTTTTTAAAAAATTGCCCAAATGCCACACACCTCCGAGCAAGGGGGAATATTTCATGAAGAACAAACTATTATACAGGAAGGCCGGAACTGGAACAAATGGTCACAACCAGCTGGTTCTTCCCACTTCATATAGAGATAAAGTGATGGAACTCGGGCATGCGATTCCCTTCAGTGGTCACATGGGGATCAGCGCCACAGGACAGCGTATAGCTTGTCATTACTTCTGGCCAGGGATAACGGAGGATATAAAAAGATATGTCAAATCCTGCCCAGAATGTCAAAGGGTAGCTCCAAAGCATTGGACTGCTCCTGCAACTCTAGGGGAAATGCCCATAGTGGGAACACCTTTTGAGAGAGTTGCAGTGGATATTGTGGGACCTCTCACTCGGACCAAGAGGAGGAACAGTTACATCCTTACTCTGGTGGACACTTGTTCTATGTGGGGAGAGGCGGTAGCCCTGCCATCAATTGATTCAAAACATGTAGCAGAGGCACTACTTACAATATTCACCCGATTAGGATTCCCGCATCAAATCTTGACGGATAATGGTTCTCAGTTCAAGGGGAAACTAACGGAAGAAGTTTTTAAGCTATTTCAAGCCAGACACTTTCATTGTAGTCCGTACCATCCCGCAAGGGAACGGCCAGGTAGAGAGGTTCAACGGGACTCTCATTTCTATCCTGAGAAAGCTGGCACACGAAAAAAACCGGATCTGTGGGATCAATTCCTGCCCGCCGCATTGTTTGCGTATCGGGAGGTACCACATAGTTCAACCGGGATGGCTCCCGCAACTCTGCTATTTGGGAGGCCAATAAAAGGTCCATTAGAAGCTTTATTAAGGACCTGGACAGATGAGAAGGCGGAAGAGACTGTTACCTCATCTTATCAATACGTGAACGAACTGACCACTCGTTCAAACCCGGGCGTCAGCGTTTGAAAAGCTGGATGGAAAACTGAGGCGGAAAGCAAGCCTGGAAGGAAATCCTCATCCACCTGCAATACATTGGGACCTGGAAGGGCTGAAGGCGGAAGAGACTGTTACCTCATCTTATCAATACGTGAACGAACTGACCACTCGTTTGAAAGCTGGATGGAAACTGGCAAATGATAATTTGAAACAAGCCAGGAAGAAACATGCAGCATATTTTAATAGGAAGGCAAAGGACAGAGAACTAGCTGTGGGAGAGAAGGTGCTGCTTCTACTACCCGGTAGCCAGAATAAATTACAAATTGGATGGCAAGGTCCATATACGGTTCTAGAGAAGGTGTCTAGAACAAACTATAAAATTGACAAAAAGGGGAAGGAGAAAGTTTATCATGTAAACTTATTAAAGAAGTATCTGGACAGACCACTCCAGGAAAGCACCCCCTTATTGACCTTAGCTATCGCAACTCAGATGCAAAAGGAACCACTCACCTCGCATGAATACCCATTACATCCTTGTGAAACAGCAGCACAGGTAAAAGTCAGTAAGCACCTGACTAAAAACCAGAGGGAGAGAGTTCAACAGGTTCTGGAGGAACATACAGATGTATTAACAGATAAACCAGGCCATACAAATTTGCTACAGTATGACATGAAACTGGTAGACTCAAACCCAATCTGTATGAGAGCCTATTCTATTCCGTTCGCGAAGGAGAAGGCATTGAAGGAAGAAATAGATTATTTATTGAAGGAGGGGATTATTTCACACAGTGAATCACCTTTTAGTTCCAGTGTCGTCTTGTTGAGAAAACCGTCTGGGGAACACCGACTGTGCATAGATTACAGGAAACTGAATGCTGTCACAGAAGGACAAGTGGATCCATTACCAGACACAAAACAGTTATTTGCCAGATTAAACAAGGCAAAATACTTTTCAAAGGTGGATCTTAGTAAAGGCTATTACCAGATTCCAGTGAAGCCTGAAGTGAGACCTTATTTGGCTTTTAGCACTTCAGATGGACATTATGAATTCAACATGCTACCATTCGGACTGAAAAATGCTCCGAGTGTATTTTCAAGGATGATGCGCAAATTGTTGGATCCCCTGAATAACCCATGTATCACGAATTTCATGGATGATATTCTCGTCGCCACAGAGACATTTGAAGAACACATTGAAGCTCTAGAAATGTTATTTAATAGGCTTCGGGAGGCGAACTTAACTGCTAGGCCAACAAAATGTTGTATTGGATGCAAAGAGTTGGAATTCTTGGGACACACTGTATATCAGGGTAACATGACCCCTGACCCCAAGAACTTGGAAAAACTGCAGAGAGCACCTAGGCCACAAACAAAAAAGGACGTGCGATCATTCGTGTCGTTATGCGGATTTTATCAAAAATATATCAAAGATTTTAACGCTATTTGTGCTCCTCTGACTGATCTGACTCGCAAGGGACTTCCAGATAAAATTATTTGGACTGCACAATGTGAACTAGCGTTCCAAGAGTTAAAGGAAAAACTCACTAGCAAGCCTATTCTCAAACTGCCTGATTTGACACAGGACTTTGTCTTAAGAACCGATGCAAGTAATGTAGGACTCGGAGGGGCTTTGTTGCAAAGATCATCTTCACCTGATGGGGAACTGAAACCAGTCGCTTATGCAAGCCGCAAATTGAATAAGGCGGAACAAGGATACTCCACAAGCGAAAAAGAATGTTTAGCGTTAATCTGGGCAATAAAGAAGTTTCAAATCTATCTGTATGGTAGGACTTTTGTGGTCGAGACGGATCATCAGCCTCTCGTATTCTTATCTCAGGCTAAGCATGAAAACGCAAGATTGCTGAGGTGGTCTTTATTGCTTCAACCTTATCAGTTTAGTATCCAATATATCCCAGGCAAATTGAATGTCGGTGCAGATTTCCTCAGTCGGCACCCCTGTGATCAAAATTAGAGTAATGGCAGACGTGAGGAGAGATTTTATCTATGTGTATCACTGGTTTTAGAACTTGCCGTAGGCATGTTTTCAAGTGGGGAGATGTGTGTCATAAAATTAACAGTGATACAAAGTAAAAATATCTCCAAAGGATAAAATGTAGGGATAAAAAGAATGCGTAAGTTACTAGAAGGCATGATCGCCCACGCCGCGGGTCATCACCCGCCATGGAAATTAAATTGCTGAAACGGTTACCATTTGAACGGGATGAGAACGGCGGATCAAAAGGAAAAAAAAAAATATGACTGAAAAATTGCGTGTGAAACTAGCAAGGCTAAAAAGATGCAATTGGGGGGGGCGGGGGGGCGGGGGGGGGGGGGGAACGGAGGAAAAGTCACGTCCCCAAGTTGACACAAGGTAACGAAATCGACAAAAGGGACCATAGTTATTATACGCAACAGTCATTTTTTGGACGTTTTTGCGATATTTTGTCCTTTATTTGAATGCAGCGGCAAACGTTTCACAGAAGATTCTAGAAAATATTTCGAAAAAAAAAAAACAACTAACCTTGAAAAGTAACTTTTTCTTAATAATGATGTTAGGAATATAAAAATTAGCTGGCCGGATGGCCCATTTTGAGCAGTGAAATAATATGCTTTTATTTATACAGACGGATAGATAATAATGAAGACATTGACAAAAGACTGTGTTGTTCACATCAGCGAAAGACTGCATTGAATCAAACATGTCACTAATTTGCACAAAAACCGCGACCTTGAGACTCAAGTGTCCAAATCTAGTTAGAATGAAAGAGAGGGACATTGGTGGGAGCTGTGGCTAAAAATAACTTTAAAGACAAAATTTGTAGAGGGGACGGATAGGTTGGTTCAAAAACCAAGTACGTTTTTTGTGAAAACGCAAGTAGAGACGGACGGACTAACAGATAAAAATCCATACTTGACTGAAGCATGACTGAAATGACTTTAGTGTAGGAAATTTGAATTTGAAAAAAACACAAGGCATTGATTGGCCACAGACAATCATATTATCAGCGCTCAGACGCGCTTTTTTGCCATTCCTCAATAGTTGTCCAGTGATAGACACAGTAAATTTTAAGTGTGGTGATTTCCAATGAAGTAAATTGAAATAAGTTCAGGGACGCCATACTATAGCCAGCAGCTCAGCTGAGTTTTGCTAGCATTTCTGTGTTCTTTATTCATAATCTGGTAAGATTGAAATTATTTCTTTGTATATTTTAAATATTGTTTAATGTTTCGAGTGATTTGATACTGCCATATCGAAATCTAGCCTTACAACAAGTAAGGATTTGCTCTAGACCCCCCGCCCTAGTTCAGGGTCTAGGGACAAACAATATATATAAACTCCAGCAAGGATTAGGAAGGACAGATCAAGTGTTGAGATCAGTGGAACATATCACCTATCCTATTCTATGGCAGGAAGCTAATAAACATATTTCGGAATATGTAGTCTGGGAGAACTTATCCTATGTGAAACCAACTTGGTAAGATGTGTTGTATGGTCAGAGAGATCTGACCCTGTCTAAGTGGTGTTATTGTAAATTGTTACGTGTAGAAGTGGCTCCTTAGGTAAGGTTCTGAACCTAAACCAATACTTTATTTCAGAGCTGTGAGTTTTTTATGTTGACACCAAAAGGTGGTGTCAAATGCTGGGTAAATAATTGACAGTGAGGACCCGTGCAGTGTCGCATCTCGGCAGAACAGCCTTGTATTGCCCCCAAGCACGGAGAGGTGGGGCCACCCGATATATTGCCCCCAAGCACGGAGAGGTGGGGCCACCAGATTCCAGCACCAGAACTACTCTTTCAAAGTTACGTAAGCAGGCTGGTCTGCTGGATTTACACCAACTTCATAGACATAGCACCCAAAGTGAATTACTACTAAAACATCCCATTTCCTTCCATCATTAATGGACAATGTTTGGTAGGCATAGACAGGGAGGGATGAAGCCACCCCAACAGCACATCTATTCATCGTTCTCCCAGGGAAAATAAAATTATGAACTGTAGAAATATTAACTAATCGTGAAAATTGTATACGTACACACCTTTTATTTATCATGCCATTTATTCATGCCATTCACTCATAAATTCCAAAATCTTTCATATGTTCTGGCCAAAATAAAACCTTGGTTCAGAACAAATAAATTTAAAAAAGATTTACTTTCTAAAATTTCACCAGCTGAATTTAGTTCATTGTGTTCTAAATTTTATTGATAATATTATATTATTTAATATCTGTGTGTGTGTGTGTGTTTGTATATGTCAATACAACACATTACATTCAGTACCCTAGATTTTAACGTAGCCACATTCATTAGAAAAAAAAGATAGGTGTGAGGTCGTAGTGGTAGCAAGAAAGGCCTTCTGAAAATTCACAGCTACATTTTATCTCAGGAGCCTTCACAGCTGACCTCATACATCACACTTAGTAATATCACCATCATACAATACCATCAAAACCACTACATATATTGGGGTCTTGTCCAGGGATAATTAGCATAAACAGTAATATAAGGATCTCCTGGTGGGAGAAATAAAATTAGGGGAACAAAATTGTAAAATTCCCTTAAAATTAAAAGTGTCCCTTTAAATTAAAAGGGCAATTAGAAGTTGGTGAATCTTCACAGCCAGTGTTAGTTAATTAATTAATTAGAATTATTTTAGTCTAGAGTAATTATAAGTACTTTAGTGGTTGGAAATTTTACTTTGCTTATTGCTAGATTTGTTTAAAAAGTATGGCGGAGCTGGCAAAATTTAGATCAGCTGCTGTGCTGACGGCAAAGGAGATGGGAATGGATGGTCAGATTTTAATTCAATACGTAACGGCTGAATGTGATAAGTATATTGAACGGGAAGAAAGAAGATTAGAAAAAGAGGCTGAAAGAAAATTAGAGTCTGAAAGGTTGGCTGAAGAGAAGAGGTTAGAGGCTGATAGAGAAATTAAGAGGCTGCAGATTGAGGCAGAAGACAAACGACAGCAAAGGGAGGCAGAAGAAAAAATATTGACTGCCGAAAGGGAGGCAGAAGATAAAAAGGCCGAAAGGGAGGCAGAAGATAGAAGGTTGCAAAGGGAGCATGAATTACGACTAAGGGAGCTGGAATTACAAGGCCAGGCTCCTGAAAATGGTGCCAGCCCTTTTGCCTCAGATGCTACGCCTAGTCTGGGAGCCTTAACCTCAGCTATGGGGTTTCATTTAGACCATTTTGTTGAGAAAGACGATGACATAGAGGGGTACCTAGGACGTTTTGAGTTATTAGCTACTACATATGGGTTAGAGAGAGAGAGAGGTGGAGTTTAAAGTTATCACAAGGACTGAGAGGTACTTCTTATGAAGTCTTTGCTAAAATGAACAGGGAAGACCAAGACAATTATGACATGTTAAAGCAGGCTCTGTTATTAAGGTACGAGAAGAATGGTGAATTTTATCGTAAGAAATTTAGAAATGCCAAACTGTTGTCTGGGGAGACATACCACCAATTCTCTGCTAGACTGGAAACCTATTTGGAGAAATGGACTGCTCTGGGGAAGACCCAAGATCTTAAAGAAATGATCATGATTGAGCAATTGAGAGAGTCCATGGCTCCAGACATGAGAAAATTTCTCATGGAACAAGGTGCAGAGAAATTGGGAGAGGTTTTAAATGTCGCTGAGAGGTATCAGGCAGCCCAGGCAGAGGTAAGTGGTGCTAAAAAGAAGCACATAGATAATTTTAAAGCTCCACAGCCATTTAATAAATTTGACAATAGAGAACAGGGTAATAGAGGTAGGACAAACTTTGAGCGGCCAAGAAATGACTATCGCGACAGAAACTCACAGTTCAATGACCAAAAAAAATAATGAAAGGAAACCGTTTAACCAAGGAAAAAGATGGTGTAAATGGTGCAAGAAAGATAACCATAACACCGAATTTTGTAGAAGGAAACCTTCAAACATTGCTGCAATGAAGTCGGGGACTCAAAGATTAAAGGTTAATCCTAATGGACAACAGGAACCTTATCACCCCCCAGTTTGTGAGGATGTTATTTGTAATGGGGTCACCATAAGGTGCCTTTATGATACAGGTTTGGATTATGATTCAGTTGTGAAGTCTAGCCTAGTGGACCCAAGTCAGTATACCACAGAAACAGTGGAAATACAAGGGGCGACTAAGGACATACCACTCATGACACTTCCCATCGCAAGGATAACGGTGAAAACTCGCTATGTGGAAGGAGAAATCAGAGCAGCAGTGATAGATGAACCAATCTACCCTCTGATATTGGGGTGTAGATACGTCTTCTTGGGGAATCCCGAGAACCTGTGATCATGGCGACAGTGCAGACCAGGTCACAGAAGAAGGAGGAAGAAGGTGAACCTATAAATGCTCATCCAGAGGAGATGAGGAAGGCGCAGGCTGAGGATAGGACACTCAAGCCATGTTTTAAAAAATTGCCCAAATGCCACACACCTCCGAGCAAGGGGGAATATTTCATGAAGAACAAACTATTATACAGGAAGGCCGGAACTGGAACAAATGGTCACAACCAGCTGGTTCTTCCCACTTCATATAGAGATAAAGTGATGGAACTCGGGCATGCGATTCCCTTCAGTGGTCACATGGGGATCAGCGCCACAGGACAGCGTATAGCTTGTCATTACTTCTGGCCAGGGATAACGGAGGATATAAAAAGATATGTCAAATCCTGCCCAGAATGTCAAAGGGTAGCTCCAAAGCATTGGACTGCTCCTGCAACTCTAGGGGAAATGCCCATAGTGGGAACACCTTTTGAGAGGGTTGCAGTGGATATTGTGGGACCTCTCACTCGGACCAAGAGGAGGAACAGTTACATCCTTACTCTGGTGGACACTTGTTCTATGTGGGGAGAGGCGGTAGCCCTGCCATCAATTGATTCAAAACATGTAGCAGAGGCACTACTTACAATATTTACCCGATTAGGATTCCCGCATCAAATCTTGACGGATAATGGTTCTCAGTTCAAGGGGAAACTAACGGAAGAAGTTTTTAAGCTATTTCAAGCCAGACACTTTCATTGTAGTCCGTACCATCCGCAAGGGAACGGCCAGGTAGAGAGGTTCAACGGGACTCTCATTTCTATCCTGAGAAAGCTGGCACACGAAAAACCGGATCTGTGGGATCAATTCCTGCCCGCCGCATTGTTTGCGTATCGGGAGGTACCACATAGTTCAACCGGGATGGCTCCCGCAACTCTGCTATTTGGGAGGCCAATAAAAGGTCCATTAGAAGCTTTATTAAGGACCTGGACAGATGAGAAGGCGGAGGAGACTGTTACCTCATCTATCAATCGTGAAAATGTTCCAGGAAAAACGAACTGACCATCATAACCTTTTGGATGGAAAACTGGCGATGAAACGAAGGCGAAAGTCCTCAGGAGCCTGTTACCTCATCTTATCAATACGTGAACGAACTGACCACTCGTTTGAAAGCTGGATGGAAACTGGCAAATGATAATTTGAAACAAGCCAGGAAGAAACATGCAGCATATTTTAATAGGAAGGCAAAGGACAGAGAACTAGCTGTGGGAGAGAAGGTGCTTCTTCTACTACCCGGTAGCCAGAATAAATTACAAATTGGATGGCAAGGTCCATATACGGTTCTAGAGAAGGTGTCTAGAACAAACTATAAAATTGACAAAAAGGGGAAGGAGAAAGTTTATCATGTAAACCTGTTAAAGAAGTATCTGGACAGACCACTCCAGGAAAGCACCCCCTTACTGACCTTAGCTATCGCAACTCAATGCAAAAGGAACCACTCACCTCACATGAATACCCATTACATCCTTGTGAAACAGCAGCACAGGTAAAAGTCAGTAAGCACCTGACTAAAAACCAGAGGGAGAGAGTTCAACAGGTTCTGGAGGAACATACAGATGTATTAACAGATAAACCAGGCCATACAAATTTGCTACAGTATGACATGAAACTGGTAGACTCAAACCCAATCTGTATGAGAGCCTATTCTATTCCGTTCGCGAAGGAGAAGGCATTGAAGGAAGAAATAGATTATTTGTTGAAGGAGGGGATCATTTCACACAGTGAATCATCTTTTAGTTCCAGTGTCGTCTTGTTGAGAAAACCGTCTGGGGAACACCGACTGTGCATAGATTACAGGAAACTGAATGCTGTCACAGAAGGACAAGTGGATCCATTACCAGACACAAAACAGTTATTTGCCAGATTAAACAAGGCAAAATACTTTTCAAAGGTGGATCTTAGTAAAGGCTATTACCAGATTCCAGTGAAGCCTGAAGTGAGACCTTATTTGGCTTTTAGCACTTCGGATGGACATTATGAATTCAATATGCTACCATTCGGACTGAAAAAATGCTCCGAGTGTATTTTCAAGGATGATGCGCAAATTGTTGGATCCCCTGAATAACCCATGTATCACGAATTTCATGGATGATATTCTCGTCGCCACAGAGACATTTGAAGAACACATTGAAGCTCTAGAAATGTTATTTAATAGGCTTAGGGAGGCGAACTTAACTGCTAGGCCAACAAAATGTTGTATTGGATGCAAAGAGTTGGAATTCTTGGGACACACTGTATATCAGGGTAACATGACCCCTGACCCCAAGAACTTGGAAAAACTGCAGAGAGCACCTAGACCACAAACAAAAAAGGACGTGCGATCATTCGTGTCGTTATGCGGATTTTATCAAAAATATATCAAAGATTTTAACTCTATTTGTGCTCCTCTGACTGATCTGACTCGCAAGGGACTTCCAGATAAAATTATTTGGACTGCACAATGTGAACTAGCGTTCCAAGAGTTAAAGGAAAAACTCACTAGCAAGCCTATTCTCAAACTGCCTGATTTGACACAGGACTTTGTCTTAAGAACCGATGCAAGTAATGTAGGACTCGGAGGGGCTTTGTTGCAAAGATCATCTTCACCTGATGGGGAACTGAAACCAGTCGCTTATGCAAGCCGCAAATTGAATAAGGCGGAACAAGGATACTCCACAAGCGAAAAAGAATGTTTAGCGTTAATCTGGGCAATAAAGAAGTTTCAAATCTATCTGTATGGTAGGACTTTTGTGGTCGAGACGGATCATCAGCCTCTCGTATTCTTATCTCAGGCTAAGCATGAAAACGCAAGATTGCTGAGGTGGTCTTTATTGCTTCAACCTTATCAGTTTAGTATCCAATATATCCCAGGCAAATTGAATGTCGGTGCAGATTTCCTCAGTCGGCACCCCTGTGATCAAAATTAGAGTAATGGCAGACGTGAGGAGAGATTTTATCTATGTGTATCACTGGTTTTAGAACTTGCCGTAGGCATGTTTTCAAGTGGGGAGATGTGTCATAAAATTAACAGTGATACAACGTAAAAATATCTCCAAAGGATAAAATGTAGGGATAAAAAGAATGCGTAAGTTACTAGAAGGCATGATCGCCCACGCCGCGGGTCATCACCCGCCATGGAAATTAAATTGCTGAAACGGTTACCATTTGAACGGGATGAGAACGGCGGATCAAAAGGAAAAAAATATGACTGAAAAATTGCGTGAAACTAGCAAGGCTAAAAAGATGCAATTCGGGGAGGGGGGGGGGAGGGTGGGGGGGGGAGGGGGGGCGGGCGGTGGGGCGGAAACGGAGGAAAAGTCACGTCCCCAAGTTGACACAAGGTAACGAAATCGACAAAAGGGACCATAGTATTATACGCAACAGTCATTTTTTGGACGTTTTTGCGATATTTTGTCCTTTATTTGAATGCAGCGGCAAACGTTTCACAGAAGATTCTAGAAAATATTTCGAAAAAAAACAACTAACCTTGAAAAGTAACTTTTTCTTAATAATGATGTTAGGAATATAAAAATTAGCTGGCCGGATGGCCCATTTTGAGCAGTGAAATAATATGCTTTTATTTATACAGACGGATAGATAATAATGAAGACATTGACAAAAGACTGTGTTGTTCACATCAGCGAAAGACTGCATTGAATCAAACATGTCACTAATTTGCACAAAAACCGCGACCTTGAGACTCAAGTGTCCAAATCTAGTTAGAATGAAAGAGAGGGACATTGGTGGGAGCTGTGGCTAAAAATAACTTTAAAGACAAAATTTGTAGAGGGGACGGATAGGTTGGTTCAAAAACCAAGTACGTTTTTTGTGAAAACGCAAGTAGAGACGGACGGACTAACAGATAAAAATCCATACTTGACTGAAGCATGACTGAAATGACTTTAGTGTAGGAAATTTGAATTTGAAAAAACACAAGGCATTGATTGGCCACAGACAATCATATTATCAGCGCTCAGACGCGCTTTTTTGCCATTCCTCAATAGTTGTCCAGTGATAGACACAGTAAATTTTAAGTGTGGTGATTTCCAATGAAGTAAATTGAAATAAGTTCAGGGACGCCATACTATAGCCAGCAGCTCAGCTGAGTTTTGCTAGCATTTCTGTGTTCTTTATTCATAATCTGGTAAGATTGAAATTATTTCTTTGTATATTTTAAATATTGTTTAATGTTTCGAGTGATTTGATACTGCCATATCGAAATCTAGCCTTACAACAAGTAAGGATTTGCTCTAGACCCCCCGCCCTAGTTCAGGGTCTAGGGACAAACAATATATATAAACTCCAGCAAGGATTAGGAAGGACAGATCAAGTGTTGAGATCAGTGGAACATATCACCTATCCTATTCTATGGCAGGAAGCTAATAAACATATTTCGGAATATGTAGTCTGGGAGAACTTATCCTATGTGAAACCAACTTGGTAAGATGTGTTGTATGGTCAGAGAGATCTGACCCTGTCTAAGTGGTGTTATTGTAAATTGTTACGTGTAGAAGTGGCTCCTTAGGTAAGGTTCTGAACCTAAACCAATACTTTATTTCAGAGCTGTGAGTTTTTTTATGTTGACACCAAAAGGTGGTGTCAAATGCTGGGTAAATAATTGACAGTGAGGACCCGTGCAGTGTCGCATCTCGGCAGAACAGCCTTGTATTGCCCCAAGCACGGAGAGGTGGGGCCACCCGATATATTGCCCCCAAGCACGGAGAGGTGGGGCCACCAGATTCCAGCACCAGAACTACTCTTTCAAAGTTACGTAAGCAGGCTGGTCTGCTGGATTTACACCAACTTCATAGACATAGCACCCAAAGTGAATTACTACTAAAACATCCCATTTCCTTCCATCATTAATGGACAATGTTTGGTAGGCATAGACAGGGAGGGATGAAGCCACCCCAACAGCACATCTATTCATCGTTCTCCCAGGGAAAATAAAATTATGAACTGTAGAAATATTAACTAATCGTGAAAATTGTATACGTACACACCTTTTATTTATCATGCCATTTATTCATGCCATTCACTCATAAATTTCAAAATCTTTCATATGTTCTGGCCAAAATAAAACCTTGGTTCAGAACAAATAAATTTAAAAAAGATTTACTTTCTAAAATTTCACCAGCTGAATTTAGTTCATTGTGTTCTAAATTTTATTGATAATATTATATTATTTAATATCTGTGTGTGTGTGTGTGTGTTTGTATATGTCAATACAACACATTACATTCAGTACCCTAGATTTTAACGTAGCCACATTCATTAGAAAAAAAGATAGGTGTGAGGTCGTAGTGGTAGCAAGAAAGGCCTTCTGAAAATTCACAGCTACATTTTATCTCAGGAGCCTTCACAGCTGACCTCATACATCACACTTAGTAATATCACCATCATACAATACCATCAAAACCACTACAATCTTTAACAACACACGACAGACAGCTTCAGTATATTCAACAACACACAACAGCTTCAAACTCTTCAAGAACTAACAACAGCTTCAGTCTCTTCAACAACACACAACAGCTTGAGTTTCTTCACCAACACACAACAGCTTCAGTCTCTTCAACAACACACAACAGCTTGAGTCTCTTCATCAACACACAACAGCTTTAGTCGTAACAACAACACACAACAGCTTCACACCCTTCAACAACACACAACAGCTTGAGTCTCTTCATCAACACTCATCAGCTTCCGTCTCTTCAACAACACACAACAGCTTCAGTATCTTCAACAACACACAACAGCAACATTATTTTCAACAACACACAACAGCTTGAGTCTCGTCAACAACACACAACAGCTTGAGTCTCTTCAACAACATACAACAGCTTGAGTCTCTTCAACAACACACAACATTTTCAGTCTCTTGAACAACACACAACAGCTTCAGTCTCTTCAACAAAACACAGCAGCCTCAGTGTTTTCAACAACACACAACATCTTCATTCTTTTCAACAACGCTCAACAGCTTCAGTATCTTCAACAACTCACAACATAAACCTTCAGTCTCTTCAGCAACACACAACGGCTTCAGTCTCTTCAACAATACACAACAGCTTCAGTCTCTTTAACAACACACAACAGCTTCAATCTCTTTAACAACACACAACAGCTTCAGTCTCTTTAACAACACACAACAGCTTCAGTCTCTTTAACAACACACAACAGCTTCAGTTTTTTCAACAACACACGACAGCTTCAGTATCTTCTATAACACAAAACAACTTCATGTACCAGATAAAAACACAACAACTTTAGTCGTTACAACAACACACAACCAGTATCTTCAACAACACACAACTGCTTCAGTATTTTCAACAACACACAACAGACAGCTTCAGTATCTTCAACAACACAAAACAGATTCATGTACTACATAAAAACACAACAACTTTAGTCGTTACAACAACACACAACAGCTACAGTATCTTCAAATATACACAACAGCTTCAGTCTCTTCAACAACACACAGCAGCTTGAGTTTCTTCACCAACACACAATAGCTTCAGCATCTTCAACAACCCCACACATATTTAGTCTCTTCAACAACACACAACATATTCAGTTTCTTCAACAACACACAACATATTCAGTCTCTTCAACAACACACAACAAATTCAGTCTTTTCAACAACACACAACATATTCAGTCTCTTCAACAACACACAACAGCTTGAGTTTCTTCACCAACACACAACAGCTTCAGTCTCTTCAACAACACACAACAGCTTCAGTCTTTTCAACAACACACAACAAATTCAGTCTTTTCAACAACACACAACATATTCAGTCTCTTCAACAATACACAACATATTCAGTCTTTTCAACAACATACAACAAATTCAGCCTCTTCAACAACACATAACAGCTTCAGTCTCTTCAACAACACACAACAGCTTGAGTCTCTTCAACAACACGCAACATATTCAGTCTCTTAACTCTTTAAGCCCCAAGAGCCACTATAATCGCTCAAGGTTTAGACCTATTTGGTCCAGGAGCCATTTAAGTGGCTTCGGATTTTTTGCTCCCGTCTAGAGCTCTGTTCCAAAGTTAACAACCCAAAACGTCATTTCCAACAGGAAGTACTTTCATTTTAAATAACTCGTATTTATGCATATGAACATTAAAAAATATTTGTTTTCCAAACAACAACAACAATAAAAAAGCACTGTGGTGGCCGTTTTTGTTTGGGCCAAACCCTGCTTTTTGCTTGGGACTTAAAGAGTTAACAACACACAACATATTCAGTCTCTTCCATAACACACAACATATTCAGTCTCTTCAACACCGTATTCAGCATCTTCAACAACACACAACATATTCAGTCTCTTCAACAACACATAACATATTCAGTCTTTTCAATAACACACCATATTCAGTCTCTTCAACAACACACAACAGCTTCAGTCTCTTCATCAATACACAACAGCTTCACGTACTACACAAATACACGACAGCTTCATGTGCTACACAAACATACAACAGCTTCATTCACTACAACAATAGAAATCTTTAGTTACTATAGAAACAGCTCCTTACACTACAACAATGTAAAGTATAGACGGCAACGCGGCGAAACAATTATCTGAGCTGTCAAAAATGGAGTCTGATTCTGCTTCTAAAATTACCATTTCTGGAAAGATCTAGCTGGTTATTGTGTGCTTCCGGTCTGACAAAACACTTCAGGTTTACATGTCAGGACAGCGCTCAGACATAACATCGTACTTTCTTTCTCACTCCTTTCCTGTCTCTACCACACAACTCATTTGGGAGCATTGGTCATCGATCCCTATTGTCCAAAGTCTCCTAACTGTCCCGTATTTCAGCCCCACGCCGGGTTGCGGCTATTGAATGTCTTACCGCCTTAGCTGTTCTTGTAAAACCTTTTTTTTTTTTGTTGTTATCTATGCTGTTGTTTCAGTTGTTTATCTAGTCATTGTTGTTGTGTTTCACAGCTTTATTATTAGTCTTTCTACACGAGGCTATTGCAAATGTAGTTGTCTTCGTTGTGGTTGTTGCTATTTCTAAATTTGTTGTTCAACTGAAGAGATAAAGAGGGAGGAACCAAACAGAATCCTGCCTGCCCATTAAGGTTACGTTCTGTCACTATTGCTACCTAAATGTGTAACTTTGCTGCATCACTGAGACTACACGAGTAACTGATTCTATTTCTCACTTCTGTGCTATGCTTCTCATAGTGTTGATGAATTAGAGCGGAGTTTCGAAGATAACATGGCACAACATCATAACAATTAACCCATCTGCCAGGTCTGACCAAAATATTCCTTTAAAAAAGTAGTTCCCCAAAGGACCGTGCTATGCTCCTGCGACATGGGGGCAGGGCGATTACTTGTGCCTGTCTGACTTGTGTATATCTTAGTTCTGCTTACTTGACACATTTTCCTACCTAACTGGTGCCATTCTGACGTGTGCCTTTCTTAAGTATTCCTATCTAACAAGTGTCGACCATTTACCTGTCTGTCATGTACATGCCTGACATGTGCCTATTTAATGCATGGCTCTCTGACTTTTGACGTATCTGACATCTTAAAGTAAGGCCGTCCACACATCCCACCCCTGCCCTTTTCCGACTGATAACTGTCTGATCAAGTTGTAATCTCTGCTTGCAGCACCAGCTACAGCGAGGTGTACATTTACCAGCACCAGGATCGTGACAAGCCAGCCCACATCCCAAATCCACAAGGTAACGCCATTTTATCATCGATTTAATCTCACTTTCTCGCCTCTATTTTTTTTTTTCATGTGGCCACCTCCCCCTGATTCTCCCTGATACTTTGAGATTCCTGTATCTGTACACATGCCTCCCTTATCAGTCGCTAGTACACATGCCTCCCTTATCAGTCGCTAGTACACATGCCTCCCTTATCAGTCGCTAGTATACCTTACTGATAAGCATGTGAGTGTCCCGGACCAACTGGTAATAAATTCTTTATTTTGAGGAACCAAAGTTGTTGGTGACTACTCTACTTACCTGTCACGTGAATTACAGTATCACGTACTTCGCAGATAATATTCAAGTAAATTAGTACATATCATTATCACCATCAAGCAAAGGGAGACACATAATTTAAAAAGCACACACACACACACTTGAGAACTTGAGATAGAAATGATAAGGGAGAGGAAGGTATGACCGGGAGCTGATGGTAGCGGACACAAGGAATTGGTTTGGGTTCGTGGCTTGGGTTCGTGGCTTGGGTTCGTGGCTTGGGTTCGTGGCTTGGGTTCGTTGAAGATCTATGCTCCTTGTGGAACTAAAGAGTAATGACCATGATGATATTGATTATAATTTTGCTTTCCGCTCCTTGTGGAGCATGGTGCAACTCCTGAAGTTGATTCCCTTGCAGGAAGCCTGCACCAAAGGATTTATATGCTGATGTAACTGTGGTTTCTGTAGCAATATGTTTTATATTATGAAGTTGCCAGCCCCATACACTACCTCATGATGGTCACCTCATACAACACGTCTATAGGATCAACAGTAGGACTATTCTTTACTTACCTACTACGAAACTCCCGGGTTCTGTACGGGACAAAATAATATATTTGCTGATCAACAAACATATAACGAAAATAGGGACGTGGTACAAGCGCCAGTGGAAGATGAGATGAGAAGAACTTAGACAAGTACCAGTGGAACATGAGATGACAAGAACTTGACATGAACCAGTGGAACATGAGATGAGAAGAACTTGACATGTACCAGTGGAACATGAGATGACAAGAACTAGACATGTACCAGTGGAACATGAGATGAGAAGAACTTGACATGAACCAGTGAAGCATGAGATGAGAAGAACTAGACATGTACCAGTGGAACATGAGATGACAAGAACTAGACATGAACCAGTGGAACATGAGATGAGAAGAACCAGACAAGCGCCAGTGGAATATGAGATGAGAAGAACCAGACAAGCGCCAGTGGAATATGAGATGAGAAGAACCAGACAAGCGCCAGTGGAACATGAGATGAGAAGAACCAGACAAGTACCAGTGGAACATGAGATGAGAAGAAGACGATGGAGATGGATAGGACACACACTACCATACAGTCCTTGTTCTGGAATCCTCATTGTCAGAAAGTGAGAGGAAGACCAACGTTGGAAACAGACCTGGAGACTGGCATGAAGAAGACATGGACAGACCTTCAACTGATGGCACGGCATGGGGGGAGGGGGGAGACTTGGCATACGTTTGTTGAAGGCATATGGGCCTTGGGAAGCCGAAAGGCGAGGAAGAAGGGACGTGGTAGGCACTCGTGTCGGTAGACAAAGGATTTGATAGAAGGACACTAGGCAAAAGAAAGCTAGGGAAAGTCGTAGGCACTCCGGAGACTCGCTTCAAGTTCTTCCGAATGACGCCATCGCCACGCTGCAAGAGTGGTCGTGTTACGACAGATGACAACCTTATCACACGTGTGTTAATACTGTGGCCAAGAAGGTCAACTTCTGTACCCGTGTGTACCATGTCATTGTAAACTACATTATTATCATTCTTCTTCGTTTTTTTTTTCTTTTGCTCCGTATAGAGCTTGGGAGCAACACTGAATGTGGTCTCCTTACAGAAACCTGCGCCCACCAGACATTCACATGGTCTTGTAGTTGTGGTTGTGGTTTGTGTGACAGTTTATTTTGGTCACCTCCACGTCTAACCTCATATTAGTGCCATTGTACGACATGAGCGGGTACCGTAGTCCGATTCTTTGTCTCTTTACACACCCCCAGAAGCTACAGGGGGTATACTACATTCTAGTGGTTTCTTTGAGAAGGCTAATACTTCTGTTTTACTTAAACGTCCAGCTGCTTAGTTGGTCGTGTGCCGTAAGACGATCACTCTCGCCGCTATGCGATGGTATCTTTCGGGTTAACCTGGGCGTAGTATCTGGAGTACCTATTACTTCTATTGTCGTCTAGTGCCTTTCTTTCTGTCTTTCTTTCTTTAGTTCTCCCTTTCTTTTTCTTTCTTTCTTACCAATTCTTACCCTCTTCTTTGAATCTTACACTTCCTGTCCCTCCCTGCCTATATTGTTGTATTTTACGCATATTTTCCTCATCCTATCATATTCTATTTTCTCACTTCTCTTCCTTTCTTCGTTCTGTTAACCATTCTATGATTGTCTCTCTTTCTCTCTCTCTCTCTCTCTCTCTCTCTCTCTCTCTCTCTCTCTCTCTCTCTGTCTCTCTCTGTCTCTCTCATTTTCTCTTCACATTTTATTTACATCTTTCTCATTCTCTTTCTCTCTATTTTCGTTCATTCTTACACACTCCAACTACATTTCCACTGTTTTCTCCCCCTCCCCCATCTCTCTCTCTCTGTCGTACCCTCTCCACTATTCTCTCTCTCTCGTACTTCACTTTCTCAATAACTCTCTCATCCACTTTCATTCTCTCAACTCATTCCATTTACTTTATTCTCTCTCCCATTATCTAGATCTTCCCTCAGACACATTCCTACTCAGACATAATCTCTTCTTCTTTCTCACTCACTCACTGGCCAATTCTCAATTTCCTCATTCTCTCTTCCTTTTTTCATCTCGAATTCCCACTCACATACCTCTCCTCTTGTTTCTCACTCACTCACTGCACCTTCTCTCATTCTCTATCCATCTTTTTTGTTGATTCCTTCATTTTCCCTTCTCTTACAAAGTTTTATGACGTCACGTCTCGTGTTCTCTGCAACTGTGTCTCCAAATCCTTCACTCTTTCTTTTTACAGGCTTTTCTTTAGCTTGCAACGTATGTCACTCTCTTGGCCCTCTCTTGTCACCTGCAAATCTTGCAATCGATTTTTCAATCACTTCCAGATGAGCAATAGCTCTGAAACTTGGCATAGTTGTGTATTCCCCATGACAATACAATAATCAGTCGTAAAAATAATAAAATTTAAATTAATATTATTTTTTTTTTTTTGGTATTGTATCATCCCTGAAATTGGATAACTGCAAATAATTTAGGTGTATTCTTTCCAACAAGATTGTCTCTCAGAGAAATGTTGAAACTTCTTTTCTCCCCCTCCCCGCCTTCCACACACACAGACATACACACAACTGACAAATACATTTTTAAAAATGTAATTTACAACTCTTATCAAAAAAATTTTTTTTAATAAAACAAAAAAAAATGTTAACTTTCCGTGTAATATACTGAATAATGAAATCCGCCTCCTGTGCTCTGGACTCGATTATCGCAAACTGATAATGTCATTAGCGGATCGATTACATTTGACTTAAATTTAAAAATAACAAACAAATAACACTAAAATGAAGAAAATAAAAAATATTTTAAACACCGGCTTTTAATGTACTAAAAAGCCACAAATAATTTCTCTAAGAGTTTATATCTTGCAGTCAAAAAATGAACATCAAATTGACAAAAAGCCTAATTTTTTTATTAATTTCTCTTTTTCCTCCTCTGTTTATGTTTCTCCTTATTATACCTTTTCCAATCTCTCTCATATTCTTCCTGAAATTGTCATATCATCGTTAACTAGTACTCATTATTATTATTTAATTAAAATAAATAAAAATCTTCAACTCAAATGTCAAGGCTGTCTTATTGTGTGGCTGTGAAACATGGAAAACATTAACAAAAACACCAAGAAGTTGCAGCTTTTCATAAACGGGTGCTGGTGTAGAATAGAAGGACTGAAGTGACATGACAAGATGACTAATGTAGAACTGATGACAAGATGACTAATGTAGAACTGATGACAAGATGATTAATGTAGAACTGATGACAAGATGACTAATGTAGAACTGATGACAAAATGATTAATGTAGAACTGATGACAAAATGGTTAATGTAGAAATGATGACAAGATGACTAATGTAGAAATGATGACAAGATGACTAATGTAGAACTGATGACAAGATGACTAATGTAGAACTGATGACAAGATGACTAATGTAGAACTGATGACAAGATGACTAATGTAGAACTGATGACAAAATGATTAATGTAGAACTGATGACAAGATGACTAATGTAGAACTGATGACAAGATGACTAATGTAGAACTGATGACAAGATGACTAATGTAGAACTGATGACAAGATGACTAATGTAGAACTGATGACAAAATGATTAATGTAGAACTGATGACAAGATGACTAATGTAGAACTGATGACAAGAACCAGACAAGTGTCAGTGGAATGAGACATGAGAAGACGATGCAGGTGATAGATAGGACACAAACTGAGGAAACATGTTAATAGCATTACCGGGCAGTCCTTGTTCTAAACTCCCCAGGGAAAGACAACCAGTGGTGGCCCGTAAAACACAAGGAGAAGAGAACTGGAGGCAGAGCTACAAATGATGAAGCAGACACTGAAAGACCTTGACCTGATGGCACGTGACATGATCTTGGCAAATGTTTGTTGAAGGCCTATGTTCCTTGGGGAGCTAAGGTGTATGGGGTGATGATGATTATTACATTCTGACGGTCTGGTTCTCGCGAGTCTCTGACAGAATAAGTCTACTTCATTCTCTGCCTGGCATGTCGTAAGAGGCGAGTAATATTAAGTTGTGCACGTGGCTTGCAACCTCATCATTTCAAACATAATGCTACATACACCACTGCAGCAAGAGGACATAAATGCTGTGGTACAAAAGCCCTGCAAGGGGGATCACCTGTAGTGTTGGTTGACTAAACAGAAGATAATCATGATTATTATTATCCTGGCATGACCAACTAGTGTCCAGTGTCACACCTGTAAGTCACTCTTTGTCCTTTCAGCCGTCACCTTCCAGGTATGTATCCAAAACCGATACAAACTCAGCAAAAAGCTGAGAAAACTGACCAGCACTCAAGTGTCAAATGGTTCTGACCCCAAGACCGAATCCTCCATTGTGGACAAGACACTGATGGCACAAACAAAGGTAAGGATAGATTGTTGTTGTTTTTTCTCTTTTCTTTATTGCGTGCAGATGATAAGTCATTTGTTGTTACTTTATTTATTTATTTTGGTACTGGCTTTATTGTCGTTGTCATTACTTTTATTATTGTTGTTGTTTTAAATGATGTTGATATTGTTGTTTTTGCTATGTTTGGTTTCATATGGCCTCAACAACAACAACAAATAAATAAATAAAACAAAAAAATCTTAGGGACACAGCAATAGGGGTAAGGGTTACAGTTAGGCGGTTGAAATTAATAACAATGGGTCGTATTTTTTTTTTAATGTCATGTAAATGAGTCACCGACGTAGTTAGGATTAAAGTTGGGTTTAGGGTTAGGTTTAGAATTCCTAGACCTAACACTCTCTGAATTATTTTCTGACGCCGTTTAGAACACGCGGCCCATTGTTTTAATTTCAACAGAGTTAGGCTTAGGAACCCCAAAAACCTAACCGTAATCTTAACCCTAACGACGTGAGCGACATATTCGGACGCCATCAAAGAAGACGTCACACTGTTCTTTATTTCAAAAAATTGATGTTTTGTTTTAATTGATCTCAATTTTCTAATTCATCTTTTGTAATATTTGTTTCTTATTAATTTATTGATGTTACAACTCTTGTGATTCGTCATCATCATCATTGTCACTTCCTTATTAGACTGCAGCAACAACTGCAACAGGACACTCTAACAAGAAGCCTGTATCACGTGACTGTGCAATTATTCTTTCTTTGTAGAGGTTTATTTTATATGGTAATATTCCCAGCTCCATACACAACCGTATATTAGTGGGCTCATACGACATGCATGAAAACATGTAGTCCTATTCTCTCTCTATCCCATCAAGAATGCCCGCGAACTACACGGGCCGTTTTTTGTTATTGCAAAGAGTGGCAGAGTTGTTAAAGCGATGACCTCTCGTAGCAAACGTACCTGGTTCGAAAGAAGGTGCCGTCACGTTCCAGTCTACCCAGCTGATAATAGGTACCTGACTCTGCTCATTAGTTAGATAAAGCAAAGGCAGCGAGGAAGTTAACTGGCCACCCCACCTCTCAAAGCTGCTCCTGGTATAGTGACTTCTCTAACACTTCACACCCCTACGGAATTATCTGATTTGCGACTACCAATTATTTACTTATGACTATGATTTTTTTTCTACTTGTTTGTTTTTATTTATTATACTTTTGAGCGGCAAAGTGGTGGAGTGGTCACAGTATGCTTCTCGATGCAGAGAGACTGAGTTCACAAACATGTTGCACCAAACTCTAAACTACCTAGCCGTAAAACTGAGTACCTCACTCTGCTCTTGAGTCAAGGAAGGCAAAAACAGCTAGGCAGGGAACTAGTCGTCCCACCTCTTTAATCTCAGACCAAGTAAAGGTGATGTCTCTAACACTTCACTCCACAATAGCAGAGTCTGCTCTGGAACTAATTTTTTTTAGAACCACTTTTATTTAACTTCAGCTGAGTTTTATATATTAGTCGCGCTTCTAATCTTTGACGCTCAAAGTCATGCATGGAGGCATATCTAGAGTCATCCTTATATTACTACCATATATGCACAATGTTACAGCATTTAAATGTGGAAGTGCGACTAATTACACCCTCATATACTCTTGAAATAATCCACACACTTCCAGGCATTCCCACTGTGGTGAAAAATGTTCAGCACCCACCATTGCATACTAAAGCTTGGAGGATTCACTTGAGCCCCAGACATAACTCTGGCTTTTAACCTGGGTGGCTCCATGCAGGAGGATCTCACTATGAGCCCACGGGCAGGGGGAGATAAGAAGTGGCTCTGTGTAGGACGTGATGATTCCCTGGAAGAGCTCAGAACCAGAGCACAGTATTTTAGCTCTGCGTATTTGGAGAGCCCCTTTGAATGGCCGGGAATTCACAGTATGTCATGCGCTACTTCATGCTAGCTTGAGACCAGATGTGATGATCTTTTAAATGCCAGCCAAACTGGAGAAACTGGAGCTCATGACTTCAAATCAACTTGTTTCGGAGTGACGGGAAAAGCCACATGAAAAGCCTAGATCTACAGTGTAGATAATAGCAAGAACTCTTCAACTTGGTGTGATGGGGCCAAAAAGGAGACGCCCGCCCCCTACCTGTTTCTAGGCAGATTATTTTCGATGTGCGCGAAGCATTCTGTGTTGTGAAAAGTCTGAAGTAGAAGATATGTAATGAGGCCACAATAATGCCTTTAAATTAAGTTGTGGTGTAGAATTGTGTTATATTAAATAGCTGTAGGTTTTATTTGTGTTTTCGCTATTCCTAAGCGATAATCGCGTGTGATATTTAAGTAGCCAAGATTAATACGCCCAGCGCGCAGTAGTTGAGTGATTAGCCTAGTGCCTATAAAAAGAGATAGCGAACTACAAGCGGGCCTATTTTGCCACAGCCGCCAGAGAGAACAGACGAAGTTAGACAGACAGAGCCAAGCTGTAAATGCCTTGAGCACATTAGCATCGGGCACTGTTGGGTGTTTTGTTTTGTTTTGTTTTGTTTAGTTTTGCTATGTTCGCTAGTTTATTTGTTTAAGGTTTGCTTTGTCACTGAATGGGCTGTAAAAATAAATATAGCCCCTGCCTCTAGAATCAAGAGTTTTATTGTTGTTCGGGTCGGTGCGAGTGTGACAAGAGAGTGATATCACAATCACAATATAATCATCATCATCACCATCTCGCCCACCCTATCACATTGGTATTGGCTGCAAAAGTGCGAGAAGTTCAGCAGCTCTAGTTAAACAACAACAACTCTCAAAATCCTCATATTCCACTCATCGTAGAGTGCTGAAACTTTCATATTCCACTCATCGTAGAGTGCTGAAACTTTCATATTCCACTCATCGTAGAGTGCTGAAACTTTGCCTGCAGCTTCCTGTCTTTGTACATTGTATATACATTAATTAAAACAGTGTAAAATAAAGGAGAAATAACATTAAAGTAAAAGTTTAAAAGTAACGGAAATACTGAACTCGAATTTAGATTGAAGAGGTGGGCATATGATGGTGAATGGTAATGTGCAGATGAAATTAAATGTTTCTTTAACCAACCAGGTCAGCAAGTCTTTTGTTGTCAACATAGATCTAGTAATGACCTACTTTTTTACATTAAATTGTCAAAGTATATTTTATTCAAATTGAACTTCGCTCAACGGAGGTGACAATATTCTCTTATGACTTAAAATCATAAATCAAGAGAAGGACAAGATACACTTTGGCAATTTACTTTTATTATTGTTACAAAATGCAATAACAAATAAATAAATGTTTAATACATTCTATTGCACAGAATAAAAGTGGGTTTATAATAGGGTTACCATAATGTTTTGTTCAAAAACCGGGACATTTCCAAATTTTTACCTAAAAAACCCGGGACATTTTGTAAAAAAACGGGACATGTTAAAAATTAAGGTAAAGCACAAATAAATCTATTATATATTATATGTTGCACTTAAAATAAGATACTGGTATAAAAATACACACATTAACTAACACAACTTCCACTTTAAAAAAGAATTCTAAATTACAAACATAATTAGAAAAATCGCACCTTTAAAAAATACACAATAGTCAAGTTTATATTTCAGATTCATCAGAATATTTATCAGATTTATGGGCCTGTTCAAGAAGTTTTTTTTTCTTCTGATATTTGGACATAGAACTCAGCACAAGAGAAATCCTTAAAATTGGTCTTTATAATGGTTAAAGCTTTCACTGTCTCAATTTTAAGTCTGTTTTTTTTCGTCTGTCCAAAGCGCATTTATTAATGAAAAAATACGTTCAACAGCTGCATTGGATCCTGGCAGTGCCAAACAAAAACTAACTAGGCATTTCAGGTTCTCAGCATTTATATCCTGTTTGTAAAATGAGCGAACATCTCACACCATTTTTCACTGACACTTTGATCCTTCAGTTCACTCCACACATCAAATTTGATTTCACAATATTTTTTCACACATGCAAACTCATCAAATAAGTCCTCTTCATTCACAGTAAAATTTGGTGACACTGTCTTCGTGAATATGTAGCTTTCTTGGATGTTCTTCCAAGTCACAGACTCCTTTCCCTTCAAATTGATCCAATCCATAGACTGAAGAGGCGTAAGAAATGGTGTACACCACTCCTGAATATATTCAATGCAGGTGTCATAGAAATCTACTGCATAGCTTTGAAACTTTTCAACTGTTATGTGTCCTTCTTTTTCTAATTCTTGCAACGGATTACTCACAGTAGTAGTAAGAAACATTTCTGCCTTCCTGTAGTTAAATTATTTGGTAGATGCTCACTGAACACTGTTTTGGACACTACTAAAACACTGAATAAAATCTGTTACCCAAAGATTTTTTTTTTTTTAGGAAGGACCCTTAAAAAGCGGGACATTTGGAATAAATTCGGGACACCGGGACATTTTATTAAAAAACGGGACTGTCCCGGGAAAAACGGGACGAATGGGAACCCTAGTTTATAATAAACATTAATTCGTCACATTACCGTATTCATAATTTTTTTTTAACGATATTCTTCTTCTTCCTCTTCTTCCTCGTTCGTCCTGAAAAGGACGTTGGTTGCGTTGTGTATGTTTAAGCCGTAGCTGTGATATCTGCACCTTTCGGTCGACACATCCGACTTCAGCACGGCATTTTTGGGACCGGGTTAGCCTTCCCACTTCGATCCCTACTCTCTCAGCCAGACTGCAGTGATGCAGCCTGTTTCCAGGACCACCACTGGGAGGTGGAGTTGGGTCTTGGTCAGCTCTGGTTCGCTGACCCTGACACAAGCAGTCTAGCTATGGGTCGCTGACTGCATTCTCTATTGCTGCATCTTTGGGTCCCTTTTTAACGATATGACGAATGACTGAATAGTGTATTTGGTAACAATCAAAATAACAGTGGGTCCCTAAAACTTGCTTTTTTTTTCCTTTACCTGTTTACTGTTGACCTCAGTGGCATATTTAGAAACAAATAAAGGGGAGGGGATGTTCAGGCTTGATCCCTTCTACCACTTGTTCTTAGAATATGCTGTATGGCTCAGCTGTTTTATTATTGATCGCAATGCGCTCATTAATGTTTGATTACCAACTGTGGTGAAGTGGGATGTTATAAATACTTATAGGGAACTTAGTGTACTGACTGAGATCAGCTGTGAAGGTATCTATATCTATTAAGAGTAGTGTATTATAGATAACCTTACTTGCTACCACATATCTATATATCTCAGTCAGAATTATTCTGGAATAGTGTGATGCTACGTTATGTGTCTAGGGTATGTGTATGATGAAGTGTAAGTCACAACAACAGACAGATAAACAATTTAATTTAATCCACTACTCTGGACAATACTGTGACACTCACATACATATAACACTCTACAAAGATATCTTAAAAGAGTCACTGATAAACTTTCAAATAACAATATGTATTCATTACTGGCATGAATGAATATGTGTCCTGATTCAACTACAAGGGAACCAGGAATCACAATCAATTTAAATTACAAGTTATGTACAGAATGTATTTAATATGAATATTGTAGTGACATATATTATTACAAATGTTCTATGTGTGTCAGTTGTGTAGTAGTAAAATGAGGTAATACTGGTTTTGTTTTGTTCAAGCTCTGTTGGTATTTGTCATCATGACTTCAATAGTTTGTCTTTAGGGACTAGTATTGGAGATGTTCACAGTTCCTGATTTTAAGACAAGTAAATTCCCCTCTTAATGTTAATTTTACAAAGTCAGTTCAAGATGAGGGGACATAATGTTGAGCTCAGCTGGCCAAGTTAGCTTATCTGGCGTGATGGCGGCAGGAAAGGACTCCTCTGCTCGAATTCTCCTCTGGGCTCTGGAGACACCTCACTGATAGCTAAAAGGACCAAGGAGTATGCTGTCCGACACTGGATTCAGCAAAGCTCTGACCAGGTGCTGCTCAGTACCATCAAGACCACTGTCCCTGAAATCAAGAAGGATGTACCTTCTACTTCATAACTAACTTAAACTCTCTTGTTACATTGATCACAACACAGCACAAACATTGAGTTCAGAGCATTAGGCCAACTGTCAGCTTCATTTGAAATACTTTATTCCAGTATTACCCTTCTTAATGGTTACTACGCCTCTGCACTTCCAGCATTATTTCTTTCTAGTCAATCATCCAGGTGTCAGTGTACTGTTTGGCCATTCCATGCCGTTTTACTTCTCTCCGACACCCTCTGTTCAGGCTGGAGCATTACAGGCTTTACCTCACGTTGGCCACTGAACTACACATATATATACAGGCATAAATCAACAATTCACATTCAATTTTCATTAAAAGATATTGAATGGTTCAAGCTTACCACAATTCATACGAATAAACACAGATACGTTGATTAGCAATGAATTCTGGCACAAACTGGCACAAATTCCCATCTGCTTATCTTCCAGGCTTTTATTTAGCAAAATATATGCTGGCTTCAACGCACTGATGCTTTATCAAGCTATTTTAAACAAGTGGTTTCGAACTAACGCTCCCAAGTGTGTATATCAGCGAGTCTGACCAATGAGCCCCGTTTCGACAAGTGTTTGAAAAAATGTTACCTTTCCCCGTTTCCCCTAACAACCAGATAGTATTTATAGCCCGACCAATCGTGGTTAGGCTTTCATTTGTTGCGCTCCAATCAATTTGGAGTTTACATGGTAGGCTATTTCTGTAACGTAAATTTTTTTCAAACACGTTAAAAAAAAATCTTATGAGCAGAAATGATTTTATGCTGTCAGGCACCCCCAATATTTTATTTTGGGTATAATTTATTAATTCCTGGACTATTTGCGTAACGTTTTACATATTATTTGTCAGCAAGCCCTAAGGAACCCAAAAATACAAATTTAAAGGAGCTACGTGGCTGCATTCAAAATATGCAATTTCTTCTACCTCCTGTTTCGAAGATGTGCTGTCTGGGTACTGTTATGTTCTCAACCGTAAACCCATCTAATGTTATCTTTTCTAATAAGAGTTTTTTATGATTTATAAACCTAACTCTGGGAAAGGGTAGTGTATTTTATCACTGTCCGTCTGAAAAAAAATTAGTGCATGTAGACTTACACGCGTGATGCATGCGTTCCTGATTTCCAGCCCTCCCCTCTCTCTTTATCCTTTTGTCCATCTGTTCGTTCGTTTTGGTAACGCAGTATAATTAATGTTAGGATTAATTTAGGTCATTACGCAGTACGTCTCAATGTTTTTCTTAGAAATGCAGCACACGTTTCATTGAAGAAGGCGGGTAATAATACAGTAAGCTTTTATATCAACGTGAAAGCGTTACAATTTGCAGACGAAGCAGAAAACAAGGGGGATTTCGAGTACATTCTTTGTGACAGCACTGTTATTTTACCATTGCTCTTCTCTTTATTAATTTTATTTGTTAGGCTTCATATTTACCTAATAATTTATATATGTGGATTAGAATATTTCATGACACCAACTTAGTTTGATTGATGTTTTTTTTGACTGAGTCACTCGACTAGCCCACCCCCCGCCTTTCAATTCGTTCGAATTGCAAAAATAAAAAATACGCCACTATTTGATTGTATTGTTTTTGTTGAGCTATCAACGACGAAAAGTTAACACAGTATCGCTAGGGCATCATCTAACAAGAATATTAGCACCTACGCAAAGAGCCAGCAAAAAAAACAAACAAACAAAAAACCAAAAGAAAAATTAACATATATAGAATGAGAAAATATCAATAGATGAATTCAGTACAAACACAACCATTAATAACAAATATAGTACAGCCACACTCATCGGCGAAATCAGTAGCACAAGGGTTTGTACAGTTGACATTTGCTTGTTTACTTGCTATAATTCTTCATTAAAGAATGAACTCATCAACTCGCATTCATTGTCATAAACAGATGATGATATGATGATGATATGATGATGATGATGAAGATATGATGATGATATGATGATGATGATGATGATGATGATGATGATGATGACATGATGCGTATTCTTCATCTTTTTTTTATTTCAGCGCGATCGTAATTAAAATTGAAAAAAAGGCGGCTCACTGTATTTTGTCTGTCTATTCACCCGTCTGTATGCGCAAGAAATATAAAAAACAACTAATGATTCTATTCTAATTAACTGTTGTATTTCAGACTTTGCCTAACTTTTATCGACAATTTCACAATAGGACAAGAAGTAAGGACACTTATTTTACTAGTGGGGTTTCAAATTCCAAAACCTAATTTTGTCTACGTTCACCCGCTAGTCTTGTTTTTTCTCGTTTCACGTACTAATTTACGCGAGCTATTTTACGATGTCATCGGATTTCACGCAACATAGGGACTAAATTGTCTGTTTAGTACTGTTGATGATCTCACTCAAATATTGTCTGTGTTCTGATAACCGATCATGTTGTATTTCCTGATTGTGATGGTTTGAATATGATTTGTGATGTCAGATATTGAGATTCTATTGCCGCCACCCTTCACATCTCAAAGGAGCTTTGGCCTTTAAAAACTTATGATAACTCTTCCTGTCACGAGCCATCAGCTTCATATCTCTTCCTCGTCGTTTTCATTTCTATCTCCAATTCTCTTCTCCGTGTGTTTCTCAGTCTACTTATGCTTCTTTTACCTTGGGGATTCCAGAACAAGGACTGCCTTCTAATGCTATCAACATGCTTCCTCAATGTGTGTTTACTATCCAGCGTCTCCTTCTCATCTCTTGGTCCATTGGCACTTCTTTGGTTCTTGGTCCATTGGCACTTCTTTGGTTCTTGGTCCATTGGCACTTCTTTGGTTCTTGTCATCAGTTCCACATTTGTGATAATAACATACCCCGTCAATCCTTCTATTTTACGCAAGTGCCCATTCAAAAAAGTCTGTAGCTTTCTGTCAATTGTTTCTATTGTTCTCCATGTTTCAGAGCCATAAAATAGGATTGACTTGACATTTGTTGTCCCATGTTTCAGAGCCATACAATAGGACTAACTTGACATTTGTTGTCCCATGTTTCAGAGCCATACAATAGGACTAACTTGACATTTGTTGTCCCATGTTTCAGAGCCATACAATAGGACTAACTTGACATTTGTTGTCCCAGGTTTAAAGCCATACAATAGGACTAACTTGACATTTGTTGTCCCATGTTTCAGAGCCATACAATAGGACTAACTTGACATTTGTTGTCCCATGTTTCAGAGCCATACAATAGGACTAACTTGACATTTGTTGTCCCATGTTTCAGAGCCATACAATAGGACTAACTTGACATTTGTTGTCCCGTGTTTCAGAGCCATACAATAGGACTAACTTGACATTTGTTGTCCCATGTTTCAAAGCCATACAATAGGACTAACTTGACATTTGTTGTCCCGTGTTTCAGAGCCATACAATAGGACTAACTTGACATTTGTTGTCCCATGTTTCAGAGCCATACAATAGGACTAACTTGACATTTGTTGTCCCATGTTTCAGAGCCATACAATAGGACTAATTTGACATTTGTTGTCCCATGTTTCAGAGCCATACAATAGGACTAACTTGACATTTGTTGTCCCGTGTTTCAGAGCCATACAATAGGACTAACTTGACATTTGTTGTCCCATGTTTCAGAGCCATACAATAGGACTAACTTGACATTTGTTGTCCCATGTTTCAGAGCCATACAATAGGACTAACTTGACATTTGTTGTCCCGTGTTTCAGAGCCATACAATAGGACTAACTTGACATTTGTTGTCCCATGTTTCAGAGCCATACAATAGGACTAACTTGACATTTGTTGTCCCATGTTTCAGAGCCATACAATAGGACTAATTTGACATTTGTTGTCCCATGTTTCAGAGCCATACAATAGGACTAACTTGACATTTGTTGTCCCGTGTTTCAGAGCCATACAATAGGACTAACTTGACATTTGTTGTCCCATGTTTCAGAGCCATACAATAAGACTAACTTGACATTTGTTGTCCCATGTTTCAGAGCCATACAATAGGACTAACTTGACATTTGTTGTCCCATGTTTCAGAGCCATACAATAGGATTGACTTGACATTTGTTGTCCCTTGTTTCAGAGCCATACAAAAGGACTAACTTGACATTTGTTGTCCCGTGTTTCAGAGCCATACAATAGGACTAACTTGACATTTGTTGTCCCATGTTTCAGAGCCATACAATAGGACTAACTTGACATTTGTTGTCCCATGTTTCAGAGCCATACAATAGGACTAACTTGACATTTGTTGTCCCATGTTTCAGAGCCATACAATAGGACTAACTTGACATTTGTTGTCCCATGTTTCAGAGCCATACAATAGGACTAACTTGACATTTGTTGTCCCATGTTTCAGAGCCATACAATAGGACTAACTTGACATTTGTTGTCCCATGTTTCAGAGCCATACAATAGGACTAACTTGACATTTGTTGTCCCATGTTTCAGAGCCATACAATAGGACTGACTTGACATTTGTTGTCCCATGTTTCAGAGCCATACAATAGGACTAACTTGACATTTGTTGTCCCATGTTTCAGAGCCATACAATAGGACTAACTTGACATTTGTTGTCCCATGTTTCAGAGCCATACAATAGGACTGACTTGACATTTGTTGTCCCATGTTTCAGAGCCATACAATAGGACTAACTTGACATTTGTTGTCCCATGTTTCAGAACCATACAATAGGACTAACTTGACATTTGTTGTCCCATGTTTCAGAGCCATACAATAGGACTAACTTGACATTTGTTGTCCCATGTTTCAGAGCCATACAATAGGACTAACTTGACATTTGTTGTCCCATGTTTCAGAGCCATACAATAGGACTAACTTGACATTTGAGTTAAAGATTTCTGTTTTTGTGTTCGACTTGATCTCTCTTCATCTCCACATATTTCCCAATGCAATGAATGCTTTTCTAGCCTTTTCTAGATATGAGAATAAAATGTCTTAATTACTAATAATCAGTCATATGAAAGGGCCTGTATTCGGTCATGCAAGCGTACAATTTACTTCTTAATGTTAATGGCACAGAGCAAATAATCTCCCCCACGTGCTATTTTTCGCCCGGAGTGAAGCACTAGAGGAAGACAAAGTAACCGGAATCTCATGTGCAGAGACAACTGCCGAGAATAGGAACCGATATCGAACAGCAATTGCCGTCCAGTGGTTCGTGGGAGCACTTAATGTCTCCACCACATTACTGCTATTTATAGAAGTACCCTTTTTTTTTTCAACACAACCCTGAAAGAATAATGCTCCGAATTTAGGGCATGCCACAATCAAGGTCAGGCTCTTCAACTCAAATGTCAAGGTAGTCCCATTGTATGGATCCGAAACATGAACAGTAACAAAACTCATAACCAGAAAGATAAAGACTTTCATAAATATATAGAAGCAGAATAGAAGGGTTAGCATGATGTGGCGAGATGACTAATGTAGATAAAAACGACAAGGCAATCCCATATCAGTTACTGCCGTAGGGGAGTGAAGAGTTAGAGAATTCGCAATACTAGGTCCATCATCGAGAGATGGGGGTGACCAGTTTCCTTCATCGCTGCTTTTTCCTTCCATAACTCAAGAGCAGAGTCAGGTATCCATTCACAGCTAGTTAGATGTCGCGATTTGTCTTCCTTGATCTGCCGTAGTGGTCCACGAGTGGCCCGACAGTAGAGTAAAAGGATGGGTTTTTCAAAGGTAGCAACTCTTGGCAGTGATGTAAATAGGAGGATGATGCTCCTATTTCAAGGGCTCAGGAATTTCAAGGATGGCAAGTACAACAACTGCGTTTATTAAGTTCGTTGTATACTTTGTATCCTCCGCCCACTTCTGTGAGATAATTATTTGACTCTTATTTATTGAGTCTCCATCCGAAAGTAACTGAGCAAAGTATTATTAATATATTAGCTCTATACACATGTACTTTGAAAAAAAGTCATACTGGTGCAACCATCACTTTCAATCAACTGAGTTATCAACTCCAACGAAGGTTATATATATATATATATATATATATATATATATATATATATATATATATATATATATATATATATATATATATATATATATATATATATATATATATATATATATATATATATATATATATATATATATATATATATATATATATATATATGTGTGTGTGTGTGTATTAAATACACATATGCCTTAGTCCTCGAAATACTACACATGAGAGACAGAGGGGTGGAGTGGAACACATTCAAATAATAACGAACACTAGCAATGTTCCCAATTCTGTCTAATGTATTCAAATAATTATCACCACAAAATCACAACAATATATGTAGTTAGCGAAGTGTAACACATTCATGAAAATCTCAGATAACCGAATGCCTTATCTTCTCACAACTAAATATCCTCTTGCATTCGACAATACGAGTCGGCCATCATCACCCCAAAACCTCCTCGCTTGCTCTCCCCTCCCTTCTTCACTGCCCAATCAGAACGCCCCTTGCGTTCACCCCTGACCTGCTGACCTCGCAGTTTCGTGTTGTTACGTTAAGTGTATGAGAACACCTCTCACACCCGACTGACATTATGTACCCACCCCCAGCGGAGCACCGCCAGTCCACAGCTGTGTTAATCACACTGTGACAATAAATATATATATATATATATATATATATATATATATATATATATATATATATATATATATATATATATATATATATATATATATATATATATATATATATATATATATATATATATATATATATATATATATATATATATATATATATATATATATATATATATATATATATATATATATATATATATATATATAATTGAAAGAAGGTTAAAATTTAAAAAATTGATTACTTTACAAACCGTTATAACATTGGTACAGTATATGATCTTTTAGAAAACTGTTATTTTCTTCACGGGAACATTTGGTGGAATAATGTATGAGAGTCCAGTATCAGTGTCGATTAGGTCAATTGTACTGTCCGATTGCAGCGAAGGGTTGTTGCTGTAGTCTGTTGTAATTGATGCTGGTTTACTGCGACTTCTTGACTGTTCACTCTTTCTTCAGGAGTGGAATGGCTGTCACGTGGTCTTACAGCGGTGGTTGTTGTGGCAAATTGTTTTAAATGCTGAGGTTGCCAGCCTCACGAGTAACCTCATTTTAGTCGTCTTGTACGTTATGCCTGAGATTGCAGTGTTCCCATTCTTTCTTTCTCATCACAGACCACTGGGAACTACACGTTTGTTTAACAAATTAAAAATCTAGCCGGCAAACATGTGGCCAGGTGGCAAAAACAGGTAAATAGGTATTATCGTTTATGAAATATCCAGAATAAAGGTAATTACTAAAACACATTCAAAAATAAATAAATATGCAAGCAGCTCGAGAAGAAAATTTCTGTTAAAGACAAAAATATCATTTCTTTTAGCATGCTGCAGCAGCAGAGAATGCAGACAACATGTCTGAGCAGAAACGTCAGCAGGGGAAGAAAGTCCGGTACGGCGAGATCGTCCAGGTATGTATAATGTTTGATATCTTATATTCATAGACAGACATACTGATAAATAGACAGACTTACAGACAGAAACGTAGACAGGCAGGCAGACAACATGTCTTAGCTGAAACGACAGGAAGGGAAGAAAGTCCGGTATGGCAAGACCGTTCAGATGTGTGCACCTTTTCTTATAGATAAATTGACAGGCATACCGATAAATAGGGATACAGATAAATAGACAGACATACAGACAGAGAAGAAATATACAGGCAGATAACGTGTCTGAGCAAAAACGGCTGCAAGGAAGAAATTGCGGTATAGATCGTACACGAATGTACAATATTTGATCTTTTATAGATAAATTGACAAGCATTTATATAACAATACAGTCATACAGATAAATAGACAGACATTCGGACAGGCATACACACAGACACATAGTGAGACTTACAGACAGAGAAATATGAAGGCATACAGACAACTTGGAAATGTCCGCAAAGGAAAATAGTTTAGTATGACGAGATTGTCCAGGTGTGTACAATATTCGATTTATGTAGATACAAGTAAATAGAAAGACACACAGATAAATAGACAGACATGCAGACAAGTAGACATATAGGCAGACAACACTGCAATGTCAGTTGGCAGTATGGTAAAATAGTTGAGATGATTGCAATATTTATGTTCTTATTGTCAACACAAATATACAGGCAGACAGACAAATACGATTGGTACATTTGGCAGATATACAGGCAAAAAGAATGATAAACATACAGATACATAAATATACAGTTAAAAACATCTACACAGACATAAGTACAGATACACAGACAAACAGAGAAGGCAGGTTGAAAGAGAAAGACGGATCGATGGACTGACGGGCAGACAGACAGTCAGAGATAAATACAGCTAGACAGACAGACAGATAGATAGATAAATAGACAAACAGACATGCAGGCAGGCAGGCAGGCAGACAGATAGATAGATAGATAGATAGATAGATAGATAGATAGATAGATAGATAGATAGATAGATAGATAGATATATAGATAGATTGATAGATAGATAGATAGATAGATAGATAGATAGATAGATAGATAGATAGATAGATAGATAGATAGATAGATAGATAGATAGATAGATAGATAGATAGATAGATAGATAGATAGATAGATAGATAGATAGATAGACGAGCGGATATTTTGTTGGATGTACAGAGGAGCGGACAGCTGGTAGACCAACTAACAAAACGAGTAAGAATTCTAACACAAACTCGGAATCACAACCAGAGTGGTACAGAATGGTTATAATTTACAAAATTAAACTGACTACATCGGTTGCTTTCTTCTCTTTTTGACTTGCGCAAAAAAGTGAAGCTTACCCGTTACTTGCTCATAATCTCCAGGTAAAACACGTATTCTTTGTCTCTAGGTAAAACACGTATTCTCTATCTACAGCTAACACACGTATTCTTTATCTCTAGGTAAAACACGTATTCTTTATCTCTTGGTAAAACACGTATTCTCTATCTACAGCTAACACACGTATTCTTTATCTCTAGGTAAAACAGTATTCTCTATCTACAGCTAACACACGCATTCTTTATCTCTAGGTAAAACACGTATTCTCTGTCTACAGCTAACACACGTATTCTTTATCTCTAGGTAAAACACGTATTATCTATCTACAGTGTAGTGAAATTGACAGAGATACAACGGTAAAATCCCTCCAAAGATAACATTTAAGGATAAAAACATAATGCGTAGGCTGCTGATGTACATGATCGCCTAGACCGCGGGTCATCATCCTCCATAATAATTGACTTGCTAGACAGGAGGGGAACGGCGGATCAAAAAGAAAAAAAATATGACTGGAAAGGCTAAGGAGACGCAATTGGGGGGGGGGGGGGGGGGGGGGGAACGGAGAAAAGTCACGTTTCCCAAGTTGACATAAAAAGTAAGCAACTCCACAGAAGGGACCCTGGATATGTTACGCCACAGTCATTTATTGGACGCTTTTGCGATACCAAGCTTTTGATTTGAATGGAGCGGTAAAACGCAGATGTTAGGAATATTACAAAAATTAAAAAGTAATTTTTTCTTAATATTAATGTTAGGAATATAAAAATTAGCTGGCCGGATGGCCTATTCTGAGCAGTGAACTAAGATGGTCTTAATTTTACAAACGGATAGATAATATTGAAGATAATGACAAAAGACAGTGTAGTTCACATCATCGACAGACTGTGTTGAATAAAAAAGTGTCGCAATTTGCACACAAAAACACGACCTTGGACGCAGGTGTTCAAATTTACTTAGTATGGAGGAGAGGGTTTTTGAGCGGTAGCTGTGTCTAAATATAACTTTTAACGACAAAATTTTGGAGGGGAGAGAAAGGTTGGTTCAAAAATCAAGCACATTTTTTTTAGAAACACAAGTAGAGACGGACAGACTAACAGATAAACATCCATACTTGACTGAAGCATGACTGAAATGACTTTATGGTAGGAAATTTGAAATTTAAAATAAACCGAGGCAGTGATTGGCCACAGACAATCATATCATTAGCGCTCAGACGCGAAAGTGGGGCCATTCTTCAATAGTTGTTCAGTGATAGACACAGATTTTAAAGTGTGTGGTGATTCCATATGAAAGCAAGTGAAATAAATTTAGGGACGCCATACTATAGCCAGCAGCTCAGCTGAGTTTTGCTAGCAATTCTGTGTTATTTATTCATAATCTGGTAAGATTGAAATTATTTCCTTATATATTTTGAATATTGTTTCATGTTTGAGTGATTTGATACTGCCATATCGAAATCTAGCCTTACAAACAAGTAGGGATTTGCTCTAGACCCCCCGCCCTAGTCAGGGTCTAGGGACCAACAATGTACATAAACTCCAGCAAGGATTATGCAAGACAGATCAAGTGTTGAGAATAATGATACATATTACCTATCCTCTTTTAGGGCCGAAAACTAATAAACATTTTTCAGGATCTATAGTCTGGGAGGATCTATCTGATGTAAAACCACCATGGTAAATGTGCTGTTTGGTCAGAGAGATCTGACCTGTCTGTATGATGTGGTTGTTGTGTCACTGTTGTGTCCAGACGTGGGTAGAGAATAGATTTTGACACATGGCCCATACTTTGATTGCAGAGCTGCGAGTTTCTGTCGTCAACAAAGCAGGGTCTATTCAGTTGGTGACTTTACTCGAGTGTATCTGTGCAGTATTTGTGACAGAGACCACCATTATTGCCCGCCAGCACGGAGAGGTGGGACCACCTGATTTCAGCACCAGAGCGACAACTACCAGATGAGTGAGCCTCTGGTCTGCTGGACTTTCACCAACGCCCTTTAGTTACTAAGAACCCCATAAAGATTCCCACCATTTTCTGGACACTGTGTAGTCAATATAGACAGGTGTGATGAGGCCACCCCAACAGCACAAACAGTACTATCCTCCCAAGTAGATGAATACTAGAACATTTTAATAAAACTAACTAGTATAGTACATATATATGTACACTATTGCATTTATGATATAATATTCTATGCATTTCTTTTCATAATCTCTAAATCCTTTTAAGTTCTGGTCAACCTAAAAAATTGACACAGAACAAAATAAATGTAATATACTTATATCAAAAAATTTTACACACGTGAGTTAGTTCAGTGTATTTTAACATTTATTAATATTATTAGTCTTGTTAATATCTGTGGGTATATTTATAATCCATTACACCACACTACATATCATAACCCTAGACACTTTACGTAGCCACATTCATTAAAAAAAAATTAAGTGTGAGGTCGTAGTGGTAGCAAGAAAGGCCTTCTGACAATTCACCACTACATTTTATCTCAGGAGCCTTCACAGCTGGCCTCATACAATTTACATTTAGTAATAACACCATCATACAATACCATCAAACACCACTACAATATTGGGGTCTTGTCCAGGGATAATTAGCCCAACAGTAAGATTAGGATCTCCTGGTGGGAGAAATAAGAGTAGGGAAATAAATTGTAAAATTCCCTTTAACATTAAAAGTGTCCCTGTAGATAAAAGTTGGTGAATCTTCACAGCCAGTAATAATTAATTAGTTAACTGGTTAGTTAGAATTAGTTAGACTATAGTCATAAGAAGTACTTAGTGTATTTACTGGTTAGAGATTTAGCTTGTATATTATTATATTGTCTAAAAAGTATGGCGGAGCTGGCAAAATTTAGATCAGCTGCTGTGCTCACCGCGAAGGAGATGGGAATGGATGGTCAAATTTTAATTCAATACGTAACGACTGAATGTGATAAATATATTGAAAGGGAAGATAGAAAGGTAGCTGAAGAGAAGAGGTTACAAATTGAGGCTGATAGAGAAATTAAGAGGCTGCAGATTGAGGCAGAAGAAAAAAGGTTGACTGCCGAAAGGGAGGCAGAAGAAAAACGACAGCAAAGGGAGGCAGAAGAAAAACGACAGCAAAGGGAGGCAGAAGATAAAAAGGCCGAAAGGGAGGCAGAAGATAGAAGGTTGCAGAGGGAGCACGAATTACGACTAAGGGAGCTGGAATTACAAGGCCCGGCTCCTGAAAATGGTGCCAGCCCTTTTGCCTCAGATGCTACGCCTAGTCTGGGAGCCTCAAACTCAGCTATGGGGTTTCATTTAGACCATTTTGTTGAGAAAGACGATGACATAGAGGGGTACCTAGGACGTTTTGAGTTATTAGCTACTACATATGGGTTAGAGAGAGAGAGGTGGAGTTTAAAGCTATCACAGGGATTGAGGGGTACTTCTTATGAAGTATTTGCTAAAATGAACAGGGAAGACCAAGACAATTATGACATGTTAAAGCAGGCTTTGTTATTAAGGTACGAGAAGAATGGTGAATTTTATCGTAAGAAATTTAGAAATGCTAAACTGTTGTCTGGGGAGACATACCACCAATTCTCTGCTAGACTAGAAACCTATTTGGAGAAATGGACGGCTCTGGGGAAGACCCAAGATCTTAAAGAAATGATCATGATTGAGCAATTGAGAGAGTCCATGGCTCCAGACATGAGAAAATTTCTCATGGAACAAGGTGCAGAGAAGTTGGGGGAAATTTTAAATGTTGCTGAGAGGTATCAGGCAGCTCAGGCAGAGGTAAGTGGTGCTAAGAAGAAGCACATAGACAATTTTAAAGCTCCACAGCAATTTAACAAATTTGATAATAGAGAGCAGGGAAATAAAGGTAGGACAAACTTTGAGCGGCCAAGAAATGACTATCGCGACAGAAACTCACAGTTCAATGACCAAAAGTTCAATGAAAGAAAACCGTTGAACCAAGGAAAAAGATGGTGTAAATGGTGCAAGAAGGATAACCATAACACCGAATTTTGTAGAAGGAAACCTTCAAACATTGCTGCAATGAAGTCGGGGACGCAAAGATTAAAGGTTAATCCTAAGGGACAACAGGAACCTTATCACCCCCCAGTTTGTGAGGATGTTATTTGTAATGGGGTCACCATAAGGTGCCTTTATGATACAGGTTTGGATTATGATTCAGTTGTGAAGTCTAGCCTAGTGGACCCAAGTCAGTATACCACAGAAACAGTGGAAATACAAGGGGCGACTAAGGACATACCACTCATGACACTTCCCATCGCAAGGATAATGGTGAAAACTCGCTATGTGGAAGGAGAAATCAGAGCAGCAGTGATAGATGAACCAATCTACCCTCTGATATTGGGGTGTAGATACGTCTTCTTGGGGAATCCCGAGAAACCTGTGATAATGGCGACAGTGCAGACCAGGTCACAGAAGAAGGAGGAAGAAGGTGAACCTATAAATGCTCATCCAGAGGAGATGAGGAAGGCGCAGGCTGAGGATAGGACACTCAAGCCCTGTTTTAAAAAATTGCCCAAATGCCACACACCTCCGAGCAAGGGGGAATATTTCATGAAGAACAAACTCTTATACAGGAAGGCCGGAACTGGAACAAATGGTCACAACCAGCTGGTTCTTCCCACTTCATATAGAGATAAAGTGATGGAACTCGGGCATGCGATTCCCTTCAGTGGTCACATGGGGATCAGCGCCACAGGACAGCGTATAGCTTGTCATTACTTCTGGCCAGGGATAACGGAGGATATAAAAAGATATGTCAAATCCTGCCCAGAATGTCAAAGGGTAGCTCCAAAGCACTGGACTGCTCCTGCAACTCTAGGGGAAATGCCCATAGTGGGAACACCTTTTGAGAGGGTTGCAGTGGATATTGTAGGACCTCTCACTCGGACCAAGAGGAGGAACAGTTACATCCTTACTCTGGTGGACACTTGTTCTATGTGGGGAGAGGCGGTAGCCCTGCCATCAATTGATTCAAAACATGTAGCAGAGGCACTACTTACAATATTTACCCGATTAGGATTCCCACATCAAATCTTGACGGATAATGGATCTCAGTTCAAGGGGAAACTAACGGAAGAAGTTTTTAAGCTATTTCAAGCCAGGCACTTTCATTGTAGTCCGTACCATCCACAAGGGAACGGCCAGGTAGAGAGGTTCAATGGGACTCTCATTTCTATCCTGAGAAAGCTGGCACACGAAAAACCGGATCTGTGGGATCAATTCCTGCCCGCCGCATTGTTTGCGTACCGGGAGGTACCACATAGTTCAACCGGGATGGCTCCCGCAACTCTGCTATTTGGGAGGCCAATAAAAGGTCCTTTAGAAGCTTTATTAAGGACCTGGACAGATGAGAAGGCGGAAGAGACTGTTACCTCATCGTATCAATATGTGAACGAACTGACCACTCGTTTGAAAGCTGGATGGAAACTGGCAAATGATAATTTGAAACAAGCCAGGAAGAAACATGCAGCATATTTTAATAGGAAGGCAAAGGACAGGGAACTGGCAGTCGGAGAGAAGGTGCTGCTTCTACTACCCGGAAGCCAGAATAAATTACAAATTGGTTGGCAAGGTCCATATACGGTTCTAGAGAAGGTGTCTAGAACAAACTATAAAATTGACAAAAAGGGGAAGGAAAAAGTTTATCATGTAAACCTGTTAAAGAAGTATCTGGACAGACCACTCCAGGAAAGCACCCCTTTATTGACCTTGGCTATTGCAACCCAGATGCAAAAGGAACCACTCACCTCACATGAATACCCATTACATCCTTGTGAAACAGCAGCACAGGTAAAAGTCAGTAAGCACCTGACTAAAAACCAGAGGGAGAGAGTTCAACAAGTTCTGGAGGAACATACAGATGTATTAACAGATAAACCAGGCCATACAAATTTGCTACAGTATGACATGAAACTGGTAGACTCAAACCCAATCTGTATGAGAGCCTATTCTATTCCGTTCGCGAAGGAGAAGGCATTGAAGGAAGAAATAGAGTATTTGTTGAAGGAGGGGATTATTTCGCACAGTGAATCATCTTTTAGTTCTAGTGTCGTTTTGTTGAGAAAACCGTCTGGGGAACACAGACTGTGCATAGATTACAGGAAACTGAATGCTGTCACAGAAGGACAAGTGGATCCATTACCAGACACAAAACAGTTATTTGCCAGACTGAACAAGGCAAAATACTTTTCAAAGGTGGATCTTAGTAAAGGCTATTACCAGATCCCAGTGAAGCCTGAAGTGAGACCTTATTTGGCTTTTAGCACTTCGGATGGACATTATGAATTCAATATGCTACCATTCGGACTGAAAAATGCTCCGAGTGTGTTTTCAAGGATGATGCGAAAATTGTTGGATCCCCTGAATAACCCATGTATCACAAATTTCATGGATGATATTCTCGTCGCCACCGAGACATTTGAAGAACACATTGAAGCTCTGGAGATGTTGTTTGATAGACTTCGGGAGGCGAACTTAACTGCTAGGCCAACAAAATGTTGTATTGGATGCAAAGAGTTGGAATTCTTGGGACACACGGTATATCAGGGTAATATGACCCCTGATCCTAAGAATTTGGAAAAACTGCAGAGAGCACCTAGGCCGCAAACAAAAAAGGACGTGCGATCATTCGTGTCGTTATGCGGATTTTATCAGAAATACATCAAAAATTTTAACGCTATTTGTGCTCCTCTGACTGATCTGACTCGCAAGGGACTTCCAGATAAAATTATTTGGACTGCACAATGTGAACTAGCATTTCAAGAGTTAAAGGAAAAACTCACTAGCAAGCCTATTCTCAAACTGCCTGATTTGACACAGGACTTTGTCTTAAGAACCGATGCAAGTAATGTAGGACTCGGAGGGGCTTTGTTGCAAAGATCATCTTCACCTGATGGGGAACTTAAACCAGTCGCTTATGCAAGCCGCAAATTGAATAAGGCGGAACAAGGATACTCCACAAGCGAAAAGGAATGTTTAGCATTAATCTGGGCAATAAAGAAGTTTCAAATCTATCTGTATGGTAGGACATTTGTGGTGGAGACGGACCATCAGCCTCTCGTGTTCTTGTCTCAGGCTAAGCATGAAAACGCAAGATTGCTGAGGTGGTCTTTATTGCTTCAACCTTATCAGTTTAGTATCCAATATATCCCAGGCAAATTGAATGTCGGTGCAGATTTCCTCAGTCGGCACCCCTGTGATCAAAATTAGAGTAGTGGCAGACGTGAGGAGTAATTTTTACCTATGTGTATCGCTGGTTTTGGAACTTGCCATAGGCATGTTTTCAAGTGGGGAGATGTGTAGTGAAATTGACAGAGATACAACGGTAAAATCCCTCCAAAGATAACATTTAAGGATAAAAACATAATGCGTAGGCTGCTGATGTACATGATCGCCTAGACCGCGGGTCATCATCCTCCATAATAATTGACTTGCTAGACAGGAGGGGAACGGCGGATCAAAAAGAAAAAAAAAATATGACTGGAAAGGCTAAGGAGACGCAATTGGGGGGGGGGGGGAAACGGAGAAAAGTCACGTTTCCCAAGTTGACATAAAAAGTAAGCAACTCCACAGAAGGGACCCTAGATATGTTACGCCACAGTCATTTATTGGACGCTTTTGCGATACCAAGCTTTTGATTTGAATGGAGCGGTAAAACGCAGATGTTAGGAATATTACAAAAATTAAAAAGTAATTTTTTCTTAATATTAATGTTAGGAATATAAAAATTAGCTGGCCGGATGGCCTATTCTGAGCAGTGAACTAAGATGGTCTTAATTTTACAAACGGATAGATAATATTGAAGATAATGACAAAAGACAGTGTAGTTCACATCATCGACAGACTGTGTTGAATAAAAAAGTGTCGCAATTTGCACACAAAAACACGACCTTGGACGCAGGTGTTCAAATTTACTTAGTATGGAGGAGAGGGTTTTTGAGCGGTAGCTGTGTCTAAATATAACTTTTAACGACAAAATTTTGGAGGGGAGAGAAAGGTTGGTTCAAAAATCAAGCACATTTTTTTTAGAAACACAAGTAGAGACGGACAGACTAACAGATAAACATCCATACTTGACTGAAGCATGACTGAAATGACTTTATGGTAGGAAATTTGAAATTTAAAATAAACCGAGGCAGTGATTGGCCACAGACAATCATATCATTAGCGCTCAGACGCGAAAGTGGGGCCATTCTTCAATAGTTGTTCAGTGATAGACACAGATTTTAAAGTGTGGTGATTCCATATGAAAGCAAGTGAAATAAATTTAGGGACGCCATACTATAGCCAGCAGCTCAGCTGAGTTTTGCTAGCAATTCTGTGTTATTTATTCATAATCTGGTAAGATTGAAATTATTTCCTTATATATTTTGAATATTGTTTCATGTTTGAGTGATTTGATACTGCCATATCGAAATCTAGCCTTACAAACAAGTAGGGATTTGCTCTAGACCCCCCGCCCTAGTCAGGGTCTAGGGACCAACAATGTACATAAACTCCAGCAAGGATTATGCAAGACAGATCAAGTGTTGAGAATAATGATACATATTACCTATCCTCTTTTAGGGCCGAAAACTAATAAACATTTTTCAGGATCTATAGTCTGGGAGGATCTATCTGATGTAAAACCACCATGGTAAATGTGCTGTTTGGTCAGAGAGATCTGACCTGTCTGTATGATGTGGTTGTTGTGTCACTGTTGTGTCCAGACGTGGGTAGAGAATAGATTTTGACACATGGCCCATACTTTGATTGCAGAGCTGCGAGTTTCTGTCGTCAACAAAGCAGGGTCTATTCAGTTGGTGACTTTACTCGAGTGTATCTGTGCAGTATTTGTGACAGAGACCACCATTATTGCCCGCCAGCACGGAGAGGTGGGACCACCTGATTTCAGCACCAGAGCGACAACTACCAGATGAGTGAGCCTCTGGTCTGCTGGACTTTCACCAACGCCCTTTAGTTACTAAGAACCCCATAAAGATTCCCACCATTTTCTGGACACTGTGTAGTCAATATAGACAGGTGTGATGAGGCCACCCCAACAGCACAAACAGTACTATCCTCCCAAGTAGATGAATACTAGAACATTTTAATAAAACTAACTAGTATAGTACATATATATGTACACTATTGCATTTATGATATAATATTCTATGCATTTCTTTTCATAATCTCTAAATCCTTTTAAGTTCTGGTCAACCTAAAAAATTGACACAGAACAAAATAAATGTAATATACTTATATCAAAAAATTTTACACACGTGAGTTAGTTCAGTGTATTTTAACATTTATTAATATTATTAGTCTTGTTAATATCTGTGGGTATATTTATAATCCATTACACCACACTACATATCATAACCCTAGACACTTTACGTAGCCACATTCATTAAAAAAAATTAAGTGTGAGGTCGTAGTGGTAGCAAGAAAGGCCTTCTGACAATTCACCACTACATTTTATCTCAGGAGCCTTCACAGCTGGCCTCATACAATTTACATTTAGTAATAACACCATCATACAATACCATCAAACACCACTACATACAGCTAACATACGTATTCTTTATCTCTAGATAAAATGCGTGTTCTCTTTATACAGCTAACACACGTATTCTTTATCTCCTGCTAAAACACGTATTTTCTATATCTCCAGCTAAGACACGTATTTTCTAAATCTTCAGCTAAGACACGTATTTTCTATATCTCCAGCTAAAGCCCGTATTCTTTATCTCCAGCTAAAACACGCATTTTCTATGTCAACAGCTGAAACACGTATTCTCTATATCTCCAGCTAAAACACATATTTTCTATATCTCTAGCTAAAACACGTATTATCTTTATTTCCAGCTAAAACTCGTATTTTCTATGTTCACAGCTAAAACACATTTTCTCTAACAAGTACATTCACATGTGTACCTCACAGACCAGTCAACGAGACAAGAACAACATGATGGTAAGGCTGTGGTGCACATCTTATTGTGTCCGATGTTATTTTTGATGTTTGATGCCGTTGTAATGTTGTCGCTATACGTTTGATTTCTTATGTTGTGTGGTTACTATGTTGTTTGTTTTTTACGTTGTTCTTGATTTTTATGTTAAGTTCTTTTAAATGTTGTTGTTTCAGCTGTTGTGTTTGCTAATGAGGTTGCTGTTATTGTTGCCGTTTTGCATACTGATTTTTCTATAGTATTATTTTTCTTGACTTCATCTGTTGTTGATGTTGTTAAATGTGTGGTGTTGTTATTGTTTTGATTGTTAGTCTTTGACCGCTATTGTTGTTCTTATCTTTTTTGTTTTTATTTATTTTTATTGCGTAATTATTGATGTTGGAACTTAATAGTTCTTTCTGTTTTTAAGATGCTTTATACATAGACTGTGATTGTTATTAGTACTTTTTGTCATTTAAACTGTTGTTGTCTGTTGTACACTATATTCCTCTGTTAACTCCTTACAGATATGTTAAACCATACAAGAGCAGGTGTATTGAGCTAGCTCCCCCTAAAAACAAAAAAAAAACAATGTTTTTCCTAGTATGCGCAATGCATGTATGTTTTGTGTTGTGTTTATAAATGTTAGTTTACACACATGTTTTGTGTTGTGTTTATAAATGTTAGTTTACACACATGTTTTGTGTTGTGTTTATAAATGTTAGTTTACACACATGTTTTGTGTTGTGTTTATAAATGTTAGATTACATATATGTTTTGTGTTGTGTTTATAAATGTTAGTTTACACACATGTTTTGTGTTGTGTTTATAAATGTTAGATTACATATATGTTTTGTGTTGTGTTTATAAATGTTAGTTTACACACATGTTTTGTGTTGTGTTTATAAATGTTAGTTTACATATATGTTTTGTGTTTTGTTTATAAATGTTAGTTTACATATATGTTTTGTGTTTATAAACGTTAGATTACATGTATGTTTTGTGTTGTGTTTATAAACGTTAGATGGTATATATGTTTTGTGTTGTGTTTATAAACGTTACATGAAATACATGTTTTGTGTTGTGTTTATAAACGTTAGATGATGTACTTGTTTTGTGTTGTGTTTATAAACGTTAGATTACATACTTGTTTTGCGTTATGTTTATAAATGTTAGTTTACATGTATGTTTTGTGTTGTGTTTATATATATTAGATGACATGTATGTGAAAGAAGTTTTATCATCTTTTAAACAGCAAACGTAGTATCATTTAAATCATACAATAAAGAATCATATCGAGGGTGAGGTAATGGGTTCCAAGATTGGGCTCTCGAATAAGCGCTTCTCATCCAAATAGCCCACGTCGAAAAAATCCTCAATTCGACACTGTAGGTGTGTATATATATATATATATATATATATATATATATATATATATATATATATATATATATATATATATATATATATATATATATATATATATATATATATATATATATATATATATATATATATATATATATATATATATATATATATATATATCTGTTTGTATGTATATCCTTTTCTACTTCTTGCCTTGCCAGTGTTTATCTCGTTTCTTCTTCTTTCTTCTTTGATCCTTAGCCACCGACCGTCAAAGCAGTCAGTGGCCATCACGCCTAGTGGCGTCTTGTAGGGCAACAACAAATTGATTCCACTTTGCTCGGTCGGTGGCCATCCTTCGTACAGTGCCCCAACTCTGGTTCATTCTTTGCATCTCAGCCTCCACAGTCCTCCGCCAGGTTGTTTTTGGTCGGCCTCTCTTTCGTTTTCCTTCAGGGGTCTAAAGCATCGATGGCATCGGGGTCTCTTCTGAGGACATGACCAACCCAGTTCCAGCGTCTGCCAGCTATGATGGTGTGCATGTCCTCTTGCTTGCTACGAGTAAGCAGATCTTGGTTAGTGATGGTATTCGGCCAAAAGATTCGGTTTATCTCGTTTATGTTTAATTAAATAAGAAGTAGGTTGAATTGCATCAGAGAAACTTCATTAGCTTCCGCTTATCCGCCATCTCGGATGTGAATCTCCGGTTTAACCGAACTTTCGGAATTAATTGGGGTATTCAGTGCAACTTTAATGTTCATTAATTGTCTTATTTACATCCGACTGTTCTTTACAGCTGAAATATGGTGACAGTTATTTACAGCAAGATTTGTTGGGATGTTTTTGTAGACTATTTTTTTTTCCCTCTAACCAGCGGTACTCGAGCTTTCCAGCTCTTTTGACCCAATGACATGTCATTGCGAGGCTGGAGGGTCAGTGGACTTTCCTTCCAACCCGGTCAGGAGCGAACTCCTTCCCATCCACACGGGATTTATGTGCAGGAGCCGTTCAGGTTATTCAGTCAAATTTCCGGTCGTAAACATTCCTTCAAACGCTGACGCCCGGGTTTGAACCATGAAAACCTGGTCGCCAGTACAACGCCGTAGCCATTACACCAGCGCGGCTCCCTTTGTAGACTATTATTATGTTATCAGTTTCTCTTGATATCTCAGAATATTTCTTCTTTGTTTTCCCTTAAGACACAACTCTCTATCAGCCTGTCACTCTTACACATCTCTTCGTCAATACACTTCAGAACAAAAGAAACGTTCATGTGTATATGTATATTATAACTATCCGTTTTTTTATCTGGTCTTTCTCGTCCAATCCAATATTTCTAAATCTCTCGTCCCCAATTGCATACCTCCTATGAATTCTCTGATATCTTTCAATAACATTGTATAACTGTGATTTCAACTGTCAACGACGAATGAACGATCCATCCAATCCTTTTAGCTGTTCTATTTGATAGACATGATTCCGCATTACATTGGTCGTTTTGTATCCCACTATCGCCCTATTGCGTGCGTACGGGACGCAGGCAGTTTGGAATAGATTTTGATATTCTATTTTTTTGGTCACGATAGCCCCTCACTCAGAATAGATTGTTTAACTGAACTGATATTCAAGATCACGAGAAGTTTGTTTCGTCAATTTACTTGCCACAGAGTTTTGAGAATTAAAAAAAAAAAAAAACCTCAGTTTTCTATGGAAACACATGCGTGACAAAAATTATGTTTAAAAAAAAACAGACAAACTTTAACTATATCAGTATTTACATACTTTTTTCAGTTTAACTGCGGGATAATTGAGACGTTGGAAGTACGTTGAAAGTGGTCAACTGAATGTTGATGATGACTGTCACAAAAGAACAGTAATGCTTGACATGATCACAGTGCACATGTACTTGCTGACTGACGTCACTTGATATTTTTCTTTCTTCACTCATATCCAAATAATTTATATGAACAACTTCTTCTTCTTCGTTCACCTTCAGTATCACAAGATTGTCTCCCCTGCTCCGCAGTAGTGGTTAAACAATGGTCAAACTTAGAGTATAAAGATGAGGGTATTCAAAGGTATCAACCTTCGCTCAAGATTACTCTTAGCAGAGATGTAAATAGAAGAGTGGTGCTTCTACTTCAGGGAGCCTCACAGGAATTTTAAGAAAGCAAGCATAAGAACTGAGATAATCTAAGCTGTCATGGACTTTTTATCTTCCCGCTTCTTCTGTGTGGAAAAAATGAATTTTGCTCGTATTATCAGTGATATCAAAATAAGAATATAAAAAGCAAAAGGAGCTTTCATTGCATTGGGAAATATATGGAGATCAAGAGAAATCGGATCCAACACGAAAATAAGAATCTTCAACTCAAATGTGAAGTCAGTCCTATTGTATGGCTCTGAGACACGGAGAACAACAAAGACAACAACCAAAAAGCTACAGACTTTCATAAATGGGTGCTTGCGTAGAATAGAGGGATTCAAATGGTATGACAAGGTTACCAACGTGGAACTGATGACAAGAACTAGACAAGTGCCAGTGGAATAAGAGATGAGAAGAAGACGATGGCGATGGATAGGACACACACTGAGGAAACCTGTTGATAGCATTACAAGGCAGTCCTTGTTCTGGAATCCCCAGGGCAAGAGAAGCAGAGGTAGACCAAGAAGCACATGGAGAAGAGAGCTGGAAACAGAGGGGAAAATGATAAGGAGAACGTGGAAAGAACTTGAGATGATGACACGTGACAAGAGGACTTGGCATGTGTTTGTTGAAGGCCTATGCTCCTTTGGGAGTGGAGGGTTATGAATATGAAGGTACATATATCTCACAAAATGATATTATACGCTTGAGGCACATGCGATGCAATCATCACTCATCACTGCTTCAGTCGGAGTCTAGGGTCACCTCTGCTGTCGGTTGTCTATACGACTAGCAAAAAGAAATCACCAGCGCTTGCTGTAGTGGTTTATGAATATACTATTTTCAAATGTTGAGGCTGCTAGCCTCATATATAACCACTAAGCAAGAAAAACATGTCAAATTCACATTTGTAAAATAAATGTTTACACTTACCCCAAAGTAACATTTGGGAACACAATCTCCTCGCACAATTTAGAATAGACACAGCACTTTATTAGATGTTTCGAATCACTTGGTCTGGGAAATTATAGTAATCCTCTTATGGTGGGTGTTCTGCGAATCACTTGGCCTGGGAAACTTTAGTAATTCTCTTATGACGGGTGATCTGATTCTTTAGGTATCCAGACTTCGTATTTAAAATGCGGGTTTACTTTTAAGTTTCAGAGTTGCCCAAATACTGTCCTGGTCCCTTAAGTTTCCAGTTTTTGTATTTATAAATGCGGGTTTACTTTTAAGTTTTAAAGTTACCAAAATACTTCCGATCTGTCACATAATTTTGGAATTCTTAGTCCGATCCTTCTTTCTCTGGCTTTGGTGAATTGCTGGCTTGACGTGGCGATGCAGTCTGATTTGTGACTTATTTCTTACTTACTTACTTAGTCGTTCCCCTTCTACCGTGAGGTGTAGAGGTTTGGAAGAGAGAGCGCCAGACTATCGTATCGGCTGTCTTCCTCCTGGCCTAGTTCCATTCTAGTCTTCGGTCCTTCAAAGATTGTCTAATGTTGTCCTGCCAGCGGACTCTGGGTCGTCCTAGGGGTCTGGATCCCTGGCTCTGTGTTTCCCATGCTTGTCGTGGTAGCCAATCTTCTCCCATTCTGCATACATGGCCAAACCTATTTCGCAAGATTATATCTCTCGTTTTTCAATTCAAATTCCAGATTGTACTTTTAGACTAACTTCCAATTAAAGTCAATGTATATTCCTGCTCTCAAATCAAACAAATGGTAAGCTCTTTAGCACTATCTGGGTAGGGGTGTTTAAATTCATAATCTCCCCCGCGTTTTTTAAAATATTACATTTTAAAATTCCATCGCGTGACCTCTTTTAATAATGCTGTGATACTTCCGCTGCATCTTTATGCAACCTCGTGAACCAATCTGTGAATTTATTTGATGTCCAGATGCTACCTTCCAATATTGTCTTCCCCAGACAAATTATCGGCAATATTGATATCGAGAGGGCTCAGATGAAACGGTTATCTAATTATCTCCGGTGTTTTCGCCCATCCCTCAGGCGACTTCCTTGGATAGCAATCTGGCTTTCTGTTCGTGTTCGTGCGATACCACGTTGCACAAACAACTGACGTCTCTTTCAAAGGTGGCCAGACTGACTTACGTGAGAACCGTATTACCGCTGACCGGTCTAATTACCCTGATATTGTTACAGTTCACCTGGTGAAACGTAAACAAGTCTGGGAGTGGTCACAGCAAAAAGAATGAAGAAGAATATAATATGCCAAATAATAGGACGATAAGGGAGAGAAAAATGAAGAAATGAAGTAATACTGCCGGAGTGGATGAGAGTTATAAAACGTGCACGACTGATTTCGTCACACATGAAATAAGAGAGAAACACATACCCTCCGGAGTATTGGGTTTCCTGACAGGAAAATCAGACTCCCCTCACGCTTTTATTCCACCATCCCATCTGCCTCAGAACCTTATCCTCTCTGAGCATTAATGTTCATTCCAGTGAGCAGAAAACAGCCATTGCATTTATTTAAAACATGTTTACATTTGCATTTGCTCTAGATGAAACGGTTAATATAATAAGTAAGTACACCATTTCTATCATCCACTCACTGCTCCATATGGAACTTGAGACTACCTCTGCTTTTGGTTCTCTTTGAGAAACCAGCATAAAGCAGTCTCCAGCTCTTGCAATGGTGGTTCATGAAATCATCATTCCATATGCGGAAGTTGCCAGCCTCGTATGACATGGACATCTAATAGCAATTTTTACATGTTCATAAATTCAAAATATAGAATTATAAAATGTACAACTTACCCCAAATTTCTTTGGGAATACAGACTAACTTTTGGCTCAGAGAAATAGTTAAGGCAACTTGGTTAAGATGCTTGTTACACGTGGTCTGGGGTGCTACTTTACAATAGACTCCCACTATAACTTAGTGTTCAGGTTCCTAGGATTCCGGGCTTTCCGTATTAATGAAAGTAGAGTTTTCCTGGCATACAAGTCAACAAGATGCTCAAACACGTTGTCCGGTCCTTTAAAGTGGAATCTTGATTCTATTCCTTACTCTGGCCTGTCTGGATGTCTTCTTGGTAAGTTGAATTTCACAGTGCGGTAAAAACACAAGGCGCTAAATTATAAGGCCACATTCGGCCCACATACAGATTGCTACCATATGACAAGGCTCCAGTCAGAAATGTTGTATTTTTACATTTCAAAAGCCAAGCGAATAGCATACAATATGCGTTTATTTCCATTGTCTCACGAGCAAATTACTATATAATAAACGCGAGAATAAATGTGTAGTTTACATTCGTCGTATATGGTATGCCAGGTTCCTTCTTTTATCGATCATGTTTACATTCACGACTTCAAAATTTATCACAGGTAATCTGTTTCAAGATGGGTAATTATTCTTCCGACAAGTCTGTTCGGACATGATTATCTCAGTTACCCGGTTTAGGCAACAATTAACAACCTGGCAAGACAGGAGTATTACCAGTTGATAAGATAATCGACTGCAGTCATCCCAAAGTTGTTTACCTATTAGTCAGCCGCAGGAAAATGTGTTACACATTAGTAAACCACGCTTCTCTCTACCGATCCCAGGTGTCAATATGGGTTCATACAAAAGGGATTGATTACCCTAATCAGCAAAAGATGGTCGCTGAAGTCGCGACATAACAATAATTGAGGGAAGGGAGTGTAAACAATAAATAGAAAATACCAAATACTGTCAGAGTTGGGAAAAACTAAAGTGAAGAACACAGAATAAATTATAGAATGGCACAGGTAAATGTGACGTTCGAGGTTATTCTGTCACAGGATTCTCGAATAAGGATCTCCTTGTAATGATATTACCAGGTTCCACAGTGTTGGTTCTATGTCTCTCCATCATCTTCTTCTCACCTCTTGTTCCGCTGACACTTATCTGGTTCTTGTCATCAGTTCCACATCAGTAACCTTGTCATACCATTTCAGTCCTTCTATTCTACGCAAGCACCCATTTATGAAAGTCTGTAGCTTCTTGGTTGTTGTTTTTGTTGTTCTCCATGTTTCTCAGCCATACAATAGGACTGGTTTGAGTTTAATATTTTGAGTTGAAAAGTCAACTTGAATCATTCTTATACCTTCCATGTATATAGTTTCTTCTCATGTTGTTCAAATCACGTGTTACATGTCATCAGTTGATTTTCCTCGGAGAATTATAGATGTTTGTCTCTTCTGTCATTGCTTTTCTCCAATTCATACCGTCGTACTAGTTTCTTGTATTTTCCGTTCCCTATGTTTGCATACGTGTCTCCTATTACTATCAAGACATTTGTAGATGTTACTGGCGTAAGATTGTATTGAGAAAACTATTTCTTCTTCGCTGTGTTGTTATCGTTAGTGCATACGTTTGTAAAATTGCTATGTCAAATGGTGTTACTCTCATTTTCAATAACATTATTCTGTCATTGTGTGTCCAGTATAAACCTACATATTTTTATTATTCTGTTTTATATTAATATTTCTACCACTCGTTCATGTTTTTCTCCTTCTAAATGTATACGTGTATATTTGTATCTGTTCATACGGCTCGAGTTTGGTGATCCTGCGTCTGCCACTTCCGTATATACACAGTTTCATATTGTTTGCTTCTAAAATTATATTGTCTAATTTATCTGTTCCCTTCGAAACCATGAGATTCCACGTGTCTATTTTTTAGGATCCTCCCACTAGTTTAAGGTGGTCTTTCGCAGAATGTTTGCTTTTCTATGCCCCGATACGCATCTAATGTGACACACACTTTGCTGCTTTGTTTCGTGAGCTGTTGATCTTTTCATATTCCTCTTCCTCACTTACCTTCGTAGTCTTTGTGTACTAAATTCAACGTTCTCTTAAGTATCGTTTTTTCAACCTCACTTGTATAGTTTAGCCAGCCAGCCAAGTCTGTTGTCCAGGATGTCGTCACGGCCGTACACAAGTGTCGTGAAGCCATTCACGAGCTAGATAAAGAAAGGGGAACCACATATGATCACGACTATCTATTAAGGATATGGCTGTAACTCACCATGAGATACTATCTCTAATTACCCTATATTCCAGGCATGTCATAGGCCGCAACAATTTCAAGGTTGTGCATAGGGTTGAGAAATTCATCAATTAAAACAAATTACACAAACCATCGCTGTAATAATAATGAGCACAATAATGCTTCCTGGAAGGGGACCACCTGTAGGCCTACTAGTGGTTCCACGCTCCATAAAATAGCACAATGATAAATAACATTGACACGCTACGTTACTCTGAACTTTCAGGGATTTACGTGTTTCGTGTTTACGTCTGCTCCTATATCCAATGCTATTTTCATCCGAACACGCAAACTCGGCTCATGCGCTACGCACGTGCACGACACAGCACGCAACGTACATTTTTTCCACACCCCAGGTCCACACTCTTCTCCTTTGTCACTTTCATTGCGTCTTTTCAACTTTTACTTTGTTTAGATAAAGCAGAACACGAACATAGGAATTCATGATATGAAAGATCTCCAATTGAATTGGGGGGAAAATCGGCTCTTACATGGCATGCGCGAGTCTGTTGTATGTTTATTTGTTTTTATTTTTGTTTCTTGGTTGTTGATATAAATTGTAAAACCTATAATAGTTTTTGTAGTTATTTATTGTGTTGTTGAAGATACCCAGTTCCACGAATAAGATAATTGACACTTCTATTCTCCTTCTTCGTCAATTTATGTGTCAATTTTTCGTTTGTTTTTCTCTAATATTTTTTGTCAGATCCTTGAACTTTTTATTCCTTTGTTCTGGCCATCCCGTATAATTGTCAGTTACATTTTTGCGATAAAATTAACAATTCTATTTATATGCGAGCTTTTCGTGCGCTCCGAGCATGGGACACTTTACTTAACCTTTGACACGCGAGTAATAAGGTCACAGCTTACTACATGTCCAAGTGATAACCGTTTGCCCAGGTCTGATTTTTTTTCATTACTTAAACTGAATAAATTATTGATACATTGTGTGTGTATATTAAACGAAAGTTAGCGACCGTAGATATCTGTACCATTCTTATATCACGAGTTTACGCATGGCAGTAGTGACGGCGTACACATCAGATACAGGACAGATGGGAAGCTATTCAATTTGAGACGATTCCAGTCCTTTACAAAGGTGAATGAAACAATGATCTCTGACCTCTTCTTTGCGGACGCCTGCCCTCAACACCTGCACAGAATTGGACATGCAGAGCAATATGAGGAGGCTTTCTGTAGCGTGTGATGACTTTGGTCTTACTATACGAAAACGAAGAAATCTGAAGTAATGTTGCAACCTGCTCCTGGGGAACCTTACTGTGAACCAAATATCACAGTAAAGAACCAACGTCTCCAAGTGGTGGACAGCTTCTCTTATCTTGGCAGTACCCTTTCTGTTGCATACGTTTACTTTAGATGATGTATGTAAGGAAGATGTGTAGAAAGCACATAGACCTTTAGACACTAGTTTTCACAGAGGTGAGCTAGTGTTGAGGGAAAGAGTTAACAGAAGGGCACAGGTTGGTGTCAGTGATTCTCTCACCTTTTAGACTACCAACTCTTGTATTTTTCTAGCGACGACTAACTCTTTCTTACTCAAATCTTATAGAAGAAGAACTAGTAGTAACAAGTAATACAAGGAGGGTTGAGTATGTTTTTCTGAACAGAATATACAATCTACTAAGTCAAACTCAGAATGATGGTGAGTTACAGAATGTACATAATTACTTTAATTACAGTGGAAAATAAAATCAATGTTGTCATGTACTTTGAAAAAAGAAATACTAGGAAATTAAAAAAAAAACAGTTATGATATTACTTATTCAAGGATTCAGAATACTGTCAGTGTCTTTGGTTCAGATAAGAATAAGAGGATATTGTCCTCACTGACGAGAGTTTATTCCTATGAATATTTCTTGGAAAAGTGAATTCTGACTTTGGCCTGGGTTTTAAGTAGACTTATCTGCTTGGACTTCTCCTGTGCGTCCCAGTAGGTAGGGATTACCAACTGGATAATTTGCTTCAGCGGGGCCACAGTCCAAGAGATGACTAGGCTTTTTGTTAACCTGGTTGTGAAGTTGAGTTATGATGTTCAGGTGCTGACGAGGTGTTGAATGCTTAAATGCTGTAGACTGCTCAGGGTTGCTGACTTGTGATCAACGCTAGAGGGTTTAAGACGTAAGCACTAGTTCTCTCTGTAGCATAGAGCAACTAGGCGGTTTACTCGCAACAATTTACAGCAATCAAAATCCAGAAACTGGCTAGGATTCAGCAACTGCGCTGTGGAAGAAAATACAGGTAATCAATCTTCTGTTTTTTTTTCTTCAGATATATTACCTACAGCCACTCTGGACATTTCGTCTCAGAATGGTGCCTTATAATATATTTACCTGAACCGTAATGTCAGTCTTTTCCTTAAAGGCGACTGTCCATTTGTTTACAAATTCCTGTCTAGCAGTAGTCTCACACTGGTCGGGCCAGTCAGAACAACCTTTGTTACACACAGACGCATGGCCGGCCGTGTGCGTCCATGCGTGACTGCATTGGAGGAATGATATTTCATTCACTCGTCCATTGAACAATATGGGTCCCTCTCTCGTTCACAACAGCTTTCTTCATCACATTCCTAAAATCATTAGAATGTAGTACTTTCAGATATCAGCCAGTACTTACATCATTATAATGCATCAATAACACTCATAATACATAAATGCAAAATAGCTATCAATCTAATGTAAAGAAGCCGCGCTGGTGTAATGGCTACAACGTTGTACTGGCGACCAGGTTTTCAAGGTTCAAGCCAGGGCGTCAGCGTTTGAAGGAATGTTTACGACCGGGAATTTGACTGAATAACCTGAACGGCTCCTGCACATAAATCCCGTGTGAATGGGAAGGAGCGAAGCTCCTGGCCGGGTTGGAAGGAAAGTCCACTGACCCCCCAGCCTCGCAATGACATGTCATTGGGCCAAAAGAGCTGGAAAGCTCGAGTGCCGCTGGTTAGAGAAAAAAAAATGTAAAGAAATAAAACCACAATATTAAGTATTTCACACTTTACATCAATTAACTAATTCCTTGATATTAGAGTTAGCTAATTAAGCGAATACTGAGAGTTTGCTTACCGCTCAGGACTATTATCCGCAGCTTAAGAAAATAGAATTTGAGTAGCGTTTACTCTCAAAGCACATATACTGTAGATATGAGGTAGCTTGAGGCTTCTCTTCTATAAGCGTGCGTTTTCTTCCAACGATTATCAACAAGTGATTTTAAAACTCAGCATTTGTTTGCATGAAGTTAAGACATTTCTGATTCCCACGCCAAGTTAATTATTTCCCGTCTCTCGTTCAGCCATGCCGGAAGATTTATCGTGGCGGTCTTCAGTTGACCACTGAACACGGAAATATAATCCTCTGGGAACCACTGTGGTTTCGACCAAGCGAATAAATTGTACTGACGTCCCTAAAGAAATACCTTTTAGTGCCTTTGTAGGAGAAGATAGCATTAGGATCGTATGGCAGAACTATTAGTGAAGACTTGAAAAACAGCTAAAGAACAGACCGCATGTGCACATAATTCGTAGAGAAAACAGCCAAATGTGAAGGAAAAGAAAAGTAAGGAATTTTAAAATAATCTAGACGAAACCTTCGAACACTCCGTGACACTTTCCAATAATGCGAATATCGACTCCGGGGTCAACAACCGAATTGCCAAGGCAAGTGTGGCTTTCGGAAGACTAAGAGTAAATGTCTGGGATCGACAAGGAATTAGTGCCGCCACCAAGATAAAAGTATATCATGCAATAGTGCGCACTACCCTCCTGAATGCCTGTGAAACATGGACAGTGTATAGCAGACATGCCAAGAAGCTTAATCATTTCCACATGAGCTGTCTCCGCAGGATTCTCAGGATCAAGTGGCATGATAGAGTATCTACTCGTAATTCTGAGGTCCTCAACAGAGCACATATCTCAAGCATCTACACATTGCTGCAGAGGGCCCAAATAAGATGGGCCGGACATGTTGTTTGCATGCCCGAAAAACGCCTCCCAAAGCAGTTGATGTACAGCGAACTCTCCATGGGTAAGCGAACAGTAGGGGGACAAAACAAACGCTTCAAAGACACACTGAAAGCATCGTTGAGCAGCTTCAAAATCGCTCAGGATCGCTCTGCCTCGTGGGCAAACATTACTCAATGCGCTCGCATTGCAGAACAGAATTTAGCTGATAAGGCAGAAGGCAAGCGTGCTGCAAGAAAGGTCAGAATGCGCAGCAACACTACTATCGACTCTAACCATGTGTGCCCCGTATGTGGCAGGGCTGTAGGGCAAAAATAGGACTAATCAGCCACATGAGATCACGGCACAGATGTGTCACAACACAAGTTTGAAGCTTTCGCCATCTTCGCTTGCGATGGGCAACTATTATTATATCACGAGTCAAAAATGACGGGTTTAGAAATGAATTGTTCTCTTTCTGTTACATGTATTGATGACGGCACTATTTCTACTTTGGTGATTTAATAATTTTCATTACATGTCACCGTCTTTGGATCTTTGTAGTAAAAATTATTTGGATAATTTGGATAGGAAGCCACGGAGCAAACTTTTCTGTGTCCTGAATATACAAACTTTAAGATTGTTTGGGTTCCTTCTTCGCGTGAGAGATATACAAAGTTTGCCACAAGCAAATACTGGCTCTGGTAGATATACACCTACTAGATCAAATGAATGTCCTTGTGTTTTGTTGATTGTCGTGGCAAAAGCCAAAATCATACGAAACTGATGACGTCTCCGGATAAAATTGGCTTGTGACGCTTGGCTACAATGTGATGCGTGGGTTGAAAACGCGTTTGTCTTTCCTAGTGCCTGTGATTATTTCGGCATCAATAAAGTTGTACTGAAAGGCCTAGACAACTTATCGTGTGCCCTACAATAGATCTTTATTTGCATCTAGGTTTATGAAAAGAACACTGAATGCACCGATTCAGAGCTTCAGTAGGTGGGCACTGTTGATTCACTGCTGAATTAATGATGTTATTGGGATCTTCATTAATCATCGAGTTAATTACGAGCTACTTTCTGTGGCTTGCCGTGATGCACGATATATCGTATTTTGATCTTCAGTTTTAGCCCCATGAAGAATGCTCGGAAGAAATGCGCGCTATTTCAAGCGTGGTGCCTTTTAGTGCAATGGCCGGAATGCGCACGACTTTTACGTAATTTCCAAATCGCAACTTTGGTGGGAAAAGAAGGGACAAACGGTACTGAGGAATAATACGATTCTAAAGATTACCGAGCAACAAACCCGCCAAAATATGGCGCGAAATAATTATGGTGTGCGCTTTCTGCTTTATGCCCCGATAACGGCAATAATTCTCCTGTGGTCTTTTGTCTAGATGTATTGCTTATGAAAATATGGAGCAACGCGTCACAAATATAATGATAATGATGACGTCCATCTTCTGTTCCCGTGTGAAGTGCTAGCAACCCTTTACAGGACCAGCCTTTTTATTTTAGGGACCAGCCATTTTCAGGGCTTCATCAAGTTAGCTGTTAGAAACTAATAGTATTTGTCTCAGGGCTTCATCAAGTTAGCTGTTAGAAACTAGTAGTATTTGTCTCAGGGTTTCATCAAGTTAGCTGTTAGAAACTAGTAATATTTGTCTCAGGGCTTCATCAAGTTAGCTGTTAGAAACTAGTAGTATTTGTCTCAGGGCTTCATCAAGTTAGCTGTTAGAAACTAGTAGTATTTGTCTCAGGGCTTCATCAAGTTAGCTGTTAGAAACTAGTAGTATTTGTCTCAGGGTTTCATCAAGTTAGCTGTTAGAAACTAGTAGTATTTGTCTCAGGGTTTCACAATGCTAGCTGTTTGAAATTTAAATTTCTTGTCAGAGCTTCACCATATTCGCTGTTAGACCAACAGTCTTTTTCAGGGCGTCACCGAATTAGTTTTTAGAAACCAGGTCCGTGTAGTCGGGGTCGTGTAGTCAGTAGTTTTTTTAGTGCAGTCGGAGTCAGTAAAAATGTCCGGACTCTGAGTGTTATGCCATATGGCTAGTAAACAACTGTAGTCGGGGTCAGTAAAAATGTCCGGACTCTGAATGTTATGCCATATGGCTAGTAAACAACTGTAGTCGGGGTCGGGACTTGTAAAATGGGATAGAGTCGGAGTCGGAAATTTATTTAGCAGACTCCACAACCCTGGTAGAAACTAATAGTCTTTATCACGACTGTACCATGCTTGTGTTGGTAGCATAGTAGTTAGTGCACTGGCTTCCTAGCTCAGTGGTCTATGGTTCGATCCCCATATGAGGTGGGATTTTTGTTTAGGCCGCAAACGGCTCCTGGGTCGACCCAGCCCCAAATGGGAAGGTTAAGACGGCCGGCGTGATGCTGACCACATCACCCCTAGTGTGCCGACCGAGAAAATATGGGCCTAACACCATATTCCCAATATGCCTCAATAGGGCGTGTAACGGGATCCTTTACCTTTACCTTACCATGCTTGTTGTTACAATTGAACAGCCCTTTCTATGTCCTTACCGTGCTAGCTGTTAGAAACCGGTAGGATTTCTTTGGACTTATGATTTAACAACGCTGCTTTAGAGTTGACAGACTTCTCGTTTGTTTCTTTGTGCGAATCGTAGATGCACTCTGATAAAACCGAAGGACTTCTGTCTAAGTTGAAAGAGCCGCGTCTGCCCACAAAAAGGCAAACTTATCAAAGAAACCTACTGCAGTAAGATGTTTGTAGACGGTTAAAGAGAGCCAAGATACCACTACAAGTCTTTGACTGGGATAACGGACAAAGAAACGACGTCCAACGTTATATCTAAAAGCTCTTCGTCAGTGACAAACGAGCGAAAACAGGAAAACGAACAAGTTTGGACACATAGATGTTATTAGCTGCTCGTTTCTTGTAGCAACAGGTTAGCTAACACACAAGCATTATAAACGATATTGGGAGCACGCTTACAAACATATACGCCGAATGTTCTAAACCTTTTTATCTTCCGGCACACTACTAACATATTTTCCCACTAAAGCTGCACTCTTTTTCATTGCTCGTTTTCGGCCGGGGAACTCGATTATGTGCCTGTTGAAACATTCTCGAATTTTGTTCACAATATATTTCATGACGCCGGATGTATTTTTAGAAATATTCCTACCTCTGTTGCTTTTCGGTGACAAAATGTCTGGAATTTTCCGCCATTTATATCAAGCAATTCAAGTAAATACGAAACAGTGTCTTCACCAGATGTACGTATTTAGCCAATGAAGTCTCATTGGTATCACGCTTCTATACTTCGTGCCACTGTTTCCGTACTTCTGCAGAAAAATGGAAATGAATGTAAGGAGCACAGGGACATTTAGTGCCATCTTCAGGGCAAGCAACAAAAAACTCACAACATAATTATTTCTCGTCATGTTTTGTGAGTGATTAACTCGTGTTACACTAAGAATTAAGTAATAAACAAACTAATAAAAATAAGTGGGTATGTTGCAGGCACTCGTGAGAGTAATGAATATTTCATAATGTGTGGTTGTTTCTAAAAATAAAGTAACATTAGTTCAAACGCTAGAATCCTCAACAAACGGGGGTTTTTCTTCCTATTTTCCTGTTTCCCTCCTTATGGAGCATAGAGACACAACTGTAGTTGGTCCACGTGCAGTAACTCTACATGATATCATTCAAGTGATGTTACAGCTGAGGTTTCTGTATCACTATGTTTTATATAGTGAGGTTGCCACCCCCTGGCACAACCTACCTCATATTAGTTACCACTTACGACACACTTGAGGTAAGAGTCGTCCTAGTCTTTATTTATCTCTTAAGCGACCCCCCGTGGGGGGGGGGGGGGGGCGCTACTGGGGTCAACAAACAGTTACCACACTTATGATATACAGATACATGTAGCAAGGAAAAAATGAGAATCTTCTACTCAAATGTTCAGTCAATCATTTTACATAACCAAGAAGATATAGACTTTCATAAATGGGTGCTTTCTTGGAATAGAATAGACATGGTATGACAAAGTCACTAATGTGGATCTGATAAGAACCAGATGCCAGTGGAACGAGATGAGAGGAAGAGGCTGGCGATGAATGGCCCCCACATTCTGGAAATATGTAGCTATCATTACGAGGCAGTCTTTGTTCTGGATTCACCAGGGTAAGACAGGTGGAGGACGACCAAAGAACATGAATAAACGAACTTTATTTTCAAAGAGTTAGGAATTGGGCTCACGGGCCCGTTTAACATTCACATGGAGAAGAGAGCTGGTGACACTGACATGGATAAGGAAGACACGTAAACACCTGTCATTTATAGGCCAGGAAGACTTGGCGTGTTAGCTGAAGTCCTATGCTCCATGGGCAGTTGAAGTGTGATGATGATGACAATAACATTCCTCGTAATCAACTTAATATTGATAATATATGACACAATGTACGTAATACATAACGTTGTTATTATCTATTTAGTCAATGAAAGTAACAATAAAAACATAGAAGAAGTGACATTTTTTTAACTGTTTTATTTTTTAGTCATCTCTGCCGGGGCCCCGTCCGAACTGTACGAATAGGGCCCCATCCAAACTGTAGGAATAGGGCCCCATCCAAACTGTACGAATGAGACCCTGTCCAAACTGTACTAATAGGGCCCCGTCCAAACTGTACAAATAGGGTTCCATCCAAACTGTACTAATAGGGCCCCATTCAAACTATACGAATAGGACCCGTCCAAACTTTCTATAGCCTACACAGCTGTTACGTACGTCAGTCCTTGCTGAAGACCTTGAACTTGTAACGTAACCTCTTTCTTTGCCCTTTAAACCAGAAATACTAACGATACCATCCTGATCTCCAGGCTTAGTTTATTTTACATTTAAAATTGGGAGATTGCGAGGCGGGCAGCACGAGATGGCCTCGATCGTCATGAGGGAATAATAGGGGTCGTTTAAGTAGATTTGCCAGAAAAACACGCTCTTGCCAAGAACATCCTCGTTATGTCTACCAGTCCACGTACAAATCTGAGACCTAATTATGTCATTCCGTGTGTTTCTGAATGGAACCTGGTCTTCCTGATTCAGTAACGATTACTGCTAGATTCCGTTAGTGTGTACGTGTTTACCTGTGTTTACGTGTATGATTTTCTTAGTGTGTGTAAGTTTTATGTTTTCCTGTGTGTTTGTATCTGTGTCTGTATGTTATATGTGTGGTAACAATGTTTGTTTACGAGTCTAGGTTTTGATGTACGTATCAATGAATTTTGAGTGTACTTTATTTTCTGTTTATTTGCATATGTTTGTACAAGTGTTTCCAAAAGCTTTTATAATACTTGTGTGGTAAATAACCTGTCGTTACATCGGCTGTTGCTTATAATATATATGTATCTATCTATCTACCTATCTATTTATCTATCTATTTTTCTATGTATGTATGTATGTATGTATGTATGTATGTATGTATGTATCTATCTATCTATCTATCTATCTATCTATCTATCTATCTATCTATCTATCTATCTATCTATCTATCTGTCTGTCTGTCTGTCTGTCTGTCTGTCTGTCTGTCTGTCTGTCTGTCTGTCTGTCTGCCTGCCTGCCTGCCTGCCTGCCTGCTGCCTGCTGTCTTGTCTGTCTGCCTGTCTGTCTCTCTGTCTGTCCGCCCGCCCGTCCGCCCGTCCGTCCGTCCGTCTGCCTGTCTGTCTGTCTGTCTGTCTATCTATCTCTGTCTGTCTGTCTGTCTGTCTGTCTGTCTAAATTTACTGTCAAACATTATCTACTTTACCTATTTACGTATCTAGATTACTCTACAAGAATTCAATGCCAAGAATGCCCAGTTCAGAATTCTACCACAGTACAAGGTCAAGTCCGAGGGTGAAGTCGTAAGTGCACTTTCAATTTTCATAGAAGGAGAGAGTAAACGAAAGTGAGAAATTAGAAACTCGGCAAGAAGGAGTTTATATATATATATACTACCCAGTAAAGTAACCAAGTTTAAGCAGAATCAAGGATGAAACAATTTTCCTGTAAGAACGAAAATTAATCACTCTCTCTGTCATACGTGGCCACTCAATCGCTCCTTACCTACTCTTGGTGAAATCTCTTGGAAATACAATTATCCTGAATATAAACTTCCAGTGTTTTTATCTTCCAAATTGGCTTCAGTCCATCCTCTAATAATTAAAACTTATAAGGTGGACGCCTAATTTGGTGGCGTAATCCTGGATGGACAAATGTTATTTCGAATAGTTAGTGTAGAAAAACCGAGATCTTGGGTTCACAGGAACAGAGAAAAATACTTCCAGTATTGGGAAACATCTAATTGCTAAAAACTGTTACTTGTGATAAATGGTGGTAAATCCTATCGGCTGGCTCGGTGGTGAGTGCCGATTTCGAAACAGCGTAACTTTCTGGATAAATCAGCTGATACGACTGTCAAAAGTCAGATAGTGTTATTATTTCTGCACAACCCCCGTGGGCTGATAAATTGGAAAAAATATCTGGGTATTGATAATCCAGTTAAATTTACTAATTAAATGTTTATGTGTCTCTTTGGCCAATCCTGTTCACAAATGAACTTGGGGACGTTAAAGCCAAGACGTAGACATCATTCACCAATCAGTAAATATTAAGAAAAGGACCAAAATAGTCCGCTGGCCGCTCTTGATCAGGTCTGCTTAGAAATAAAGAAACATTTATGGAAAAAAAATGCTATTATTCTATATCGCTACATATATGTACACAGACGGGGACAAGACGATCTCTTATCCACTCCGTCAGTCCTGATTAAATTTAAAAGGCACACGGTTTCTTTAGCCTGTTCCTATCCGGTCAGCTTCGCTAGCGCGGCGTCTCTAGGTCGGGTGAAGGTACGCGCCCTCCCCGCCCCTGGCTCGCGCGTTAACGATCAGCGTACAATGTCTATTATTATTTAATTATCCATACGCGCGCTAAACAAATATCGCCTGACGTTAATAGCTATTAGATTGTCGGCGTCTGTTTGTGATCGTATGGTACTAAAAAATAGTCACGTATAATAACTACACAAAATGAAATAAACGTGAATTCTTTTGTCCCTAGCAGTCGCGCCTAGCATATTAATTAGTCAACTAAATCGTCTCTTCTTGTGTGAGAAAGCAGGTGGTAAGATTAAAATTAAACTGAACAATTGGCAAAAAAATAGCTACGCGTTATTATTATTTTACTGCTCTTAAAAGCTAGAATTTTAATGAATTATAATGGTAAACTTTAACACATAAGCACTAATTTTCTATTACCAGAACATCAGAATGACAATCCCCATGAATACTATTAACACATCTGGCAAAAATGGTTCTAGCTACTGCGTGCTTAGACTATCCGAAAAATTCTGAGTGACGACTGATAACTGGTTTGGGAAGACACAGTTTATATATGATCATGGTTATATGATCTCTAGAGGATGCTAATTTTCACACTATTGTGCATAGCAGAAGTCAGAAACCTAAGTTCCCAAGATAAAAGGTTTTCACGGCCGCTCTGTCGGGCGTTGCTAATCGACAACAGAGACTTAAAACCACGTAACGGGTTCTCGGAGATTTAGCCCGTATCTGGAGATCAAAGAGTTAACTCCCCCTGTGTATACGAACATCAAAGGGTACTCGGGAAAATATTTGTGCCCGAGCGACTCACTTCAAAAGGTCCGGTGTTATCCCACATGCGGTCTGTCCGATATCCGATGATTGACAGATCAGCTCGCGTGAGAAACTCAGGTAAACAAACCTAATTCGCTACCTGTTATGACTGGCAGGTCGCGAAGTTGGTAAACATTTCGTTTGTTTATATCTCAAGGAAAAGAGGCGTGGATTAAAAAGTGAGTTAACACAGGCTGTAAATGCATGGTTTTGCTGGCAAATCATAGAACGCTAACGAGGTCACGAAAGACTGTCAGATACTGTAGGCTATATTTCCATTACACGTCACAACCACATTTGTACAATAGCATGCTCGCTAGAGCGATCGACAACAAAGGACTCGTGACACGCACATGAATGTTTGTTGCCAGAAGGTAGACTATGATAGCGGCTAAGAAACTTAGATGTCGTGTACTTGGCGAAACAATTAATGAATCGATTGAAGGAGCACCACTCGCAGGACATACGACAAGGACAAAAAAGAGGGCGACGATATGTCGCGACAGAAGGCTTGGTGACCAAGGGCGGACATTTTCTGTAGCGAGCGGCCAATCCAAAACCGCAGTTTGTTTCACAACTAAACACGCAGCACGGAGGTGACGAGTTGGTTACCCACTTATAGCGACTGACGTGCACTGAAATTGCACGCGAGCATGCCGATGTTGCAGGGCAAGATGGACGCCTAGTTGCTGGATTACCGAGCGTAGCCATAGGACATAGTTCACAACTTCTCACATATTGGGAACCCGAAATATAACGACACGTTGGCCAGAAGTCAGTACTGATTTTCCAACACATGCGTAGCATAGAGTTTCCCATAGCACAGCCTGTTCACAGCCTGTTCTATAATTTATCTCCTGTGTGGATACATAATTCATATCTGTGGAATGTAATTTTATATAGTTTTCTTACGGAATTTTCAAAGGGAAAAAGAGGTTAGTACATTTTAGAATAGTTCTGGAAATATATAGATATCATTACAAGGCAGTCTTTGTTCTAGATTCACCAGGGTAAGAGAGGTGGAGGACGACCAAAGAACATGAAAGAACGAACTTTATTTTCAAAGAGTTGAGAATTGGGCTCACCGGCCCGTTTAACATTCACACGGAGAAGAGAACTGGCGACACTGACATGGATAAGGACGACATGTAAACACCTGTCATTTATAGGACAGGAAAACTTGGCGTGTTAGCTGAAGTCCTATGCTCCATGGGCAGTTGAAGTGTGATGATGATGACAATAACATTCCTCGTAATCAACTTAATATTGATAATATATGACACAATGTACGTAATACATAATGTTGTTATTATCTATTTAGTCAATGAAAGTAAAAATAAAAACAAAGAAGTGAATTTTTTTAACTTTTATTTTTTAGTCATCTCTTCCGGGGCCCCGTCCGAACTGTACGAATAGGGTTCTATCCAAACTGTACTAATAGGGCCCGTCCAAACTATACGAAAAGGGCCCGTCCAAATTATACGAATAGGGCCCCGTCAAAACTCTACGAGTAGGGCCCCGTCCAAACTGTACAAATAAGACCCCATCCAAGCTGTACGAATACGTCCCCGTCCAAACTGAACAAATAGGACCCGTCCGAATAAGGCCCCGTCCAAACTGTACGAATAGGGCCCCGTCCAAACTACGAATAGGGCCCCGTCGAAACTTTCTATAGCCTACACCGCTGTTACGTACGTCAGTCCTTGCTGAAGACCTTGAACTTGTAACGTAACCTCTTTCTTTGCCCTTCAACCCAGAAATACTAACGATACCATATTGTTATTAACCATACTGATCTCCAGGCTTAGTTTATTTCACATTTAAAATTGGAAGATTGCGAGGCGGGCAGCACGAGATTTTTATTATTTAACATTGCTTTTTGCACCTAGCCTCATAGCTAAATGTGCGAAAAACTTTTTATTACGTTACCTCTTTCGCTAATGGTTCATCAAATCAAAGATTTTCCACTATGATAATATTATGAATTAATTAATAGTAATGAAATAATGTCTCTCATGCTCAAGGCGACCTCACCCATAAGCGGCGGACCCTGTTTTCCCCAGTAATCCAGCTAAAGGTTGGGGTTTCAATCCTTAGCGAGAAGCTGGATGGGACAGCAGACGAGTTTCATGCGAAATCATTTTCCCAGCCAGTTGGGACAGGGATGAGCCCACTCTCTCATTGAAGAGGTGCTGAAGTCGTCGATACAGGGCCAGAAGGTGCACCGGCAACCACAGTATCACGCTACTCGCTCTTTACTCTATGGATGAGTACACCGTCAGATGTGAAACTTATGAACCGCTTTTGTGTCTTCAGTCCGGCAGAAGTCTAAGTCTACACATTACGTGATTGGCTGCTAATCGGAAAGTAACATATGCCCGCATAGAAGAATTCACAAGATATGACATCATACACTTCCTAAGTTACAAGGAAGATCTTCACGCCGCGTTTGTAAACGGTGACGCAGCATTTATTCACCTGTTTATAAAGTGCTCACAGGTTTAGGGCCCCGAATTCAGAAAATACACGTGTGAGTGGGTTAAACTTGAGATATATATTTTTTCTACGTGTATTTTCTGAATCAAGTTCACATATCCTCACAAATTGATGAGTCGAAATATGAAGTTCAGCTCACTCAAAAGCTTACAGCCTGAGTCAAGTTAAAGCACGAACAAGTTGATTCTTCCGTACATAGAGTTCAGCTCACTCAAAAGCGTATTTCCTGAATCAAGGTTACATACTCACACGTTGATGAGTTTATAAATCAAGATCACATAGTCACAAGGTGATTCGTCAAGATATCAAGAGTTTGAGCTATACTTACTCGTCTTGTAGATAACCCACAAGAGATACCATACACTTACACTGGACAGTCTATACATACCTGTTTATAATCATACAGTGGAGGAAAGTTGTGAGACACATAGACAGTGTAGAGTGGTTATTAGTAGGGTAACACTTAATATATCACCTCATCATTTCACTATTTACATTGATTCATTCTCATATTTAATTAGCTACATTCTCTGAATTACGTCTGTGTGTGTGTGTGTGTGTGCGTGCATGCGTGCGTGCGTGCGTGCGTGCGTGTGTGCGCGCGCGCGCGCGCGTGTGTGTGTGTGTGTGTGAATTGTCTTTCACCATCATCCTTTTTTCCTTTACTAACCCTGTATGTGTATATATTTAACTAATAAACCGTATAGCCTAGTTCTTTAATGTATCACCCGTGCTGTCTTTGTTAAGTATTTACATATAGGTAAATTCCTTCATTTAAAGGAGTTTGGGGGCTCTTTCGTTATCGAGATCTGAAGGCAGAAGTTAATGTCGTAGGGAAACAGGAAACTCCCCATAATTTATTAGAAAACACTATCTAGTGGAGGGTAATCGCCTTCTCTTCTTTTGGTCCTTATCTCGAATAGGTATGTTTCTTTCTTAACGAGCCACTTTCTGGATACCTTCTTGACAACATTCCATATGCCATTCCCATAGACAACTACTGTTGTAGTTGCACACGATACGACAGTACTATATAATTTTATTGTTATTTGTATTTCCCCGTACACTATTGCGTTTTGTTAATCTTATGTATTACACACTTTAGAAATTTCTGAGCTTCTGTATATCTAACATGGTAGTTAATGAAATATCTGTCAAAAATAGCAAGACCTCTCACGGGGTGAGAGTAAACAATATGGCAGTCTTCAATTTCCACTTGATCCGGTTACTGAAAGACGCGTTCCTGGTGTTTACTTCAGTTCAGTAAAGTGCGTCAACTAATAAAGAACTAAATATAAGAAGGAAAGAAAGTCAGTTGAAATAATAAGTAACTTAAATTTTTTTTTATTAACTAGGATCAGATGCTTCACTTTAACTTCATTCTCTCCAAAGTCTGCCCAGACTTTCTAAAGTATATCAGAAGATTATAAAGTTCGTCTAACTTTCTAACGTTTGCCCGATTACCTGTCTCCAGGTGCAGATCTACGACCAGATCATCTTTGAGAGCATCAAGTCACCTGGACACTTTTTTCATGCCAGTACAGGCTTTCAGATAGATCACTTTAACTCCGGGTGAGTGTGTCTTCCAGTGAGGTCAATTGTTAGATTGATAAGGGCCGCTAATCAGCACTGAAAACAGCTTCCGGTGCCGTAACAATAGAAACGTACAATCAACACAGAAACAACGTCACGGTGCTCTAACACTAGAGTTGTGCACTCAACACTGAGTACAGTCACGGTGCTTTAACATGAGGATTGTACAATATCATTAAGAATGGGTCACGGTGCCCTAATTGTACAAACATATACTTTTTTCATTTATGATAATTATTCACATATAAATGGCAGGCGTTTCCCAGACAGGTAGCTAAAACTAATTGTCCTGTTTCAGGTCTGAGCTAAATCTTGGGGTGGAAAGGTCAGGATTCACTCTTGTGAGGTTTTGTAAGGAAAATCCTGAACTTGACCTGTTTGTGAAGGTACCACATCTTATGTTCCTGTGTGTCTGCAAATGTGTTTATGTGTTCTCGTGTATTCTCCTCCCCTCCCCCTTTTTTTTTATTTCTTCGTTTCAGAATCTGAAAAATTGTCTTACTTTCATTAGTTATTGTTATATTTATATGACAGTGAATTGTTTCCAGCTTCAGTGTTGTACTACATTCTAATTTCAATAAATTATTCGCTACCACGAATTACTACATTAAAGTTCAATTCATTTAATTACAATTAAACTGGAATTAATCATTGATACGTTCATGCTACTATAAGTTCAACTTCAATTACGTATTGCTACATTTATGGTATTGTGAATTATTACTACATTCAAACTTTAATTAATTATTAGTAAATTCGTGTTACCGTGAGTTGCTGCGATATTCAAACTCCGATACATTACTGGTATATTGATGTTACCTTTATTTATTACTACAATCATAATTCAATTAATTATTAGTACATTTATAATTCCGTGACTCATTACTACATTCTAAGTTCAATTAATTGTTGGTTTATTCACACTACTATGAGTCAGTACTACAATCAGACTTCAGTTAACGACTGGCTCATTTATGCTACCATGAGTTATTACTACAATCAGACTTCAGTTAACGACTGGCACTTTTATGCTACCATGAGTTATTACTACAATCAGACTTCAGTTAACGACTGGCACATTTATGCTACCATGAGTTATTACTACATTCAGACTTCAGTTAACGACTGGCACATTTATGCTACTATGAGTTATTACTACATTCAGACTTCAATTAATTACTGGTACATTTAGACTTCTTCTTCAAGTTTTCTTCAAGAACCATGCTGGTTGGCGTTGGCGATCATATATGTCCACAACTTCCTGTCTGCGTTTCAGTTCTGTTTATCACAACTTATTGCAACATTCAGTTAATTACGTGTACAATAATGCTATTATGAGTTATTACTACATGTAAGCCTCAATTATTTATTGTACATTCACTGTGTTATTACTTTATTCAGACTTTTATTAATTTATCATTATTGTTTTCTTTATTCCAGTTTTCTGTGTTATGGAATTTATTATTTTACGAAATATTTACAAATTCCCAAAAGCGATGATTGTTATAAAGAAGTTTTTAAAATTCGGTTACAGCACTCTCAGTTCCCCGAGGAGCACTGGCGTTTAACCAATACACATCAAGACTTTTTGTCCGGTGCCATCGGTTTAAAGCCTTTCTGTGTCTTCTTTACCACTGTCATGTCTGTCTAAATCTCCCTTCTCCATGTGCTTTTTTGTTTTGCCTCCGTCCGTTTCTCTAAACTTGGGTATTCCAGAACAAGGACTTACTTGTGACGCCATCAGCTAGTCTCACTCACTGTGCGTTCTATCTCAGCTAGTCTCACTCACTGTGCGTCCTATCTCAGTCTCACTCACTGTGCTTCCTGTCCCAGCTAGTCTCAATCACTGTGCTTCCAATCTCAGCTAGTCTCACTCACTGTGCTTCCTATCTCAGCTAGTCTCACTCACTGTGCTTCCTATCTCAGCTAGTCTCACTCACTGTGCTTCCTATCTCAGCTAGTCTCACTCAATGTGCGTCCTATCTCAGCTAGTCTCACTCACTGTGCGTCCTATCTCAGCTAGTCTCACTCACTGTGCGTCATATCTCAGCTAGTCTCACCCACTGTGCGTCCTATCTCAGCTAGTCTCACTCACTGTGCGTCCTATCTCAGCTAGTCTCACCCACTGTGCGTCCTATCTCAGCTAGTCTCACTCACTGTGCGTCCTATCTCAGCTAGTCTCACTCACTGTGCTTCCTATCTCAGCTAGTCTCACTCACTGTGCTTCCTATCTCAGCTAGTCTCACTCACTGTGCGTCCTATCTCAGCTAGTCTCACTCACCTTGCGTCCTATCTCAGCTAGTCTCACTCACTGTGCGTCCTATCTCAGCTAGTCTCACTCACTGTGCGTCCTATCTCAGCTAGTCTCACTCACTGTGCGTCCTATCTCAGATAGTCTCACTCACCTTGCGTCCTATCTCAGCTAGTCTCACTCACTGTGCGTCCTATCTCAGCTAGTCTCACTCACTGTGCGTCCTATCTCAGCTAGTCTCACTCACTGTGCGTCCTATCTCAGCTAGTCTCACTCACTGTGCGTCCTATCTCAGCTAGTCTCACTCACTGTGCGTCCTATCTCAGCTAGTCTCACTCACTGTGCGTCCTATCTCAGCTAGTCTCACTCACTGTGCGTCCTATCTCAGCTAGTCTCACTCACTGTGCGTCCTATCTAACGTCAGTGTCTTTGACTGAGATATTGTTCCACTGGTATTTATCTCACTCTTTGTATCAGTTCCACATTAGTGATTTTGTCATACTAATCCGATCCTTCTATTCTATGCCACTTTTTAAACCTGGCTGGGAATGGATAGGAAACAAATGGAAGACGTCAATTGTTTACATTACAATGCAATTCTTGTTCTGATTGTACCACAGCAGGACACAATTGACAATTAAGTTATTCTCTAGCATCATTTGTGCAATAAAAATATATCTCTGGGTTTTGTGTGTTACACATTAAGTTAAAAAAAAAAAAAAATCAGACCTTAAAGTCTTTTTGCCATATTCTATGCCTTTTATATTTGGACATGCGCCCTAATATAACCGACTAGGTTGAACGGGATGCGCCTCGCCAAAACGATTTTTTAAAAATATATATAAATAAAGTTACAATTTTTTAAAAGTTGCTGAGATATAGCACAAAAGACTCAAATCGTCTTGTAGACAGTAATTATAAGAAGGATGCACTGTAATGGAACACAGTGTGATGCAAAACAGGCCATAGTTGTGAATATAGCGTTTGAAAAGGTTAAAAAAGAGGATCTGTTGTCTTTTTTACTGAGCGAAGGGTCGACCCACCATTGCCATAAGATCATCACTGGTTTTCGTAGCTGAACGTTAAATTTACTGTTGTTGCTAATCCAATTAGTATGTTTAAAATCACCATTTCTTTCTTCATTTATTTTATTTCAGAAAGGATTATCAGTTATTCCAAAATACATTAAGGTACAGGCGTGTCCAGTCAGGAATATAACAATTTATTATATTGGAATATATGCATCATTATACATATAATATATATATGAATATAAGTGTTAACATATCTATCTCTGTTCGCTAATGTTTTATTTAACAACAAACTATTACGCCAGCACCAAAGAGACAAACATATGTATGTAGTTTTGTCATTCATAATCACATTATTTCTGTGTAATATATTTCTCACAATAATATGATAAACTATGTTCTGTGGTTATGTCTAGACTTCCCTGAACCATATTCTATGCCTGAATTTGTAGCTTTTTCCATATTCGATAAATATTGTCTTGAAATAATATCTATGTGACATTCATGTTGTGAATATTTTGTGCCAATCCCAACATGACATGGATTAACTAGCGCATCCAAGTAAGATTGTTTCGATTTGTAACTTTGCATTTTGAAAACTTTCTTGTCTGTCGCACGATGTTTGCAAAATTGCCTTGTCCAAATACGGGTACTTTGCCAGGTTTTGTAATGTCTTAACCTCTGCTCAGTTAACAGCCGGCAGCTGGTCTAATATATAACTTCAACTCACAGCCATGTTTTTGACACATTAAAATTTAAGTCACTACTCACAAACTTTTGGTCACTGTCGTTCCATCAACTTTTGGTTACCACTATCATTTCATCAACTTTTTGTCACTATCATTCCATCAACTTTTTGTCACTAAAATTCTATCAACTTTTTGTCACTGCCATATCACCAATTTTTGGTCACTATCATTCGATCAATTTTTTATCACTATTATTCCATCAACTTTTTGTCACTATCATTCTATCAACTTTTTGTCACTACCATTTCACCAACTTTTGATCACTGTCGTTCCATCAACATTTGGTCACCACTATTATTCCATCAACTTTTTGTCACTATCATTCTATCAACTTTTTGTCACTACCATTTCACCAACTTTTGGTCACTATCATTCCATCAATTTTTTGGTCACTATTATTCCATCAACTTTTTGTCACTATCATTACATCAACTTTTTGTCACTATTATTCCATCAACATTTTTGTTACTATTAGTCTATCAACTTTCGGTCACTGTCATTCCATAAACGTCTAATCATTATCGTTCCATAAATTATTAGTCATTATCATTCCATCAACTATTGATCACTATCATTCCATCAACTGTTGGGCATTAGCATTCCATAAATTATTGGTCGTTATCATTCCATCAACTTTTGGTCACTGTCATTCCATCAACTATTGATCACTATCATTCTATCAACTTTTGGTCACTATTGATTCCATCAACTATTGATCACGATCATTCCACCCACTTCTCATTCCACTCAGCTTTGATCACTATCAACATTAGGTCACTATCAACATTAGGTCACTATCAAAATTTGGTCACGATCAACATTTGGTCACCATCATTCCATCAACATTAGGTCACTATAATTCCATCAATATTTGTTCCTATAATTCCATCAACATTAGGTCACTATAATTCCATCAACTGTTGGCCACTATAATTCCACCAACTTTTGGTCACTATAATTCCATCAACTGTTAGCCACTATAAATCCATCAAGTTTTGGTCACTATAAATCCATCAACTTTTGGTGACTAATATTCCACTTCATAAAATATGTGATTTTGCCATACTACAAACTTGACTATTCCATCAGTTCTGCACCAAACATTCTTTATATTCACAAACATTGATTGATCCAATGGCTTACTTCTTGGGGATGGAGGGCGTAGTTTTTTGTGGATTTTCGGCTTCACCCACAGACTGGGAACTTATGCTCAGTTACACTTATGTCCCTGTGATTACAAACTTGTTCTGGGCAGTGTTTATTCACCTTTAAAACAACATGATAAGTATAAATTAGAACATATAACTATGCGAGCGACAGAGTGTTATAGTTGCTAGAAGGCTTGCTTCTGAGGCAAAGAGACCGGATTAAAAACCAGGTCATGTCATACTACAGTCCCTCCAGCTGTCAAAATGGGTATCTGCCTCAGAGTTAGGAAAGGCAAAGGCAGTGAGGAAGGAAACTAGACAGTATATGTGAAGTCTTTAACACTTCACTCCCTTGTGAAGTTATCTACTATAGAACTATCTTTACCTTTTTATAACTGAGTAATGTATAGAGTGGGGGGGGGCCGCGGTAGGGTAAACATCCGAGACAAAGCGCCCCGAATAGACGGCGTTGCCCACCCTGACAAATCCTCTATACGTCAGTGCATTCACCATTAACACCACGCACATTGACATAGTGATCACTCAGTTACTCACACTATATCACACACTTGTCACTCAGTCACTCATAGGTCACTCTGTAACACTCTTTGATCATACAATAATAAAAAGTGAAACAGTATTCATTCACTCATGTGTTGATAACCCAAACACTGGTCACGCTTGACGCACGCAGTCACGTCACGGTTACGTCAATACGCATACGGTGACGCAGTCATCATTCATACTCAAAAATTCATTCAGTGGTTATCTCATACGTACTGTTATGTTTGAGGTCAATTTTGTACGTAAATATTCAATCGCTGATAACATAGTATAAAAACACGCCACAAAGTGGTTACATACAGTGGTCAGACATATGGTAATCATTATAATATATTTATATATGTGTGTGTGTGCCATGAGAGTGTATGATGAATGTTTATGTGTGATATGATAAGTGTATGTAGCTGGTCTGTGTTTCACGATGAGAAATGTGTGCGTAACAAGTATGTTTATGACACAATGTATGTGTGAGTAGAGCTGATTATGTTTGTGACACGGGTACATGTATGGCTGTTATGTGTTTGACGTTAAGTGTGCGAATGTTTGTATATGTATGTATGTAGAGCTGGTATTCTTATGACCTGGCTATTTATGTGGCTAATGTGTGTATGACGTGTAGAGCTATATGTTTGCAATATGGGTATATTTGTGGCTGGTATGTGTTGGACGTGATATGTGTGCAGGACTGGTACGGTTGTGACACGCGTATGTTTGTAGCTGGTATGTGATATGTGTGCAGGTTGGTATGTATATGATGTGCTATGTATGTGCAGGGCTGGTTATATTTCTTGCATATTTATGTGTATGACTGATCTGTGTCTGATGAGATGTGTGTGTATGCAGATGGTATATGTGACGTGATGAGTGTGTGTATGTAGCTGGTATATGTGACGTTATGAGTGTGTGTATGTAGCTGGTATATGTGACGTGATGAGTGTGTGTATGTAGCTGGTTTATGTGACGTGATGAGTGTGTGTATGTAGCTTGTATAAGTGACGTGATGAGTGTGTGTATGTTGCAGGTATGTGTGACGTGGTGAGTGTGTGTGTCACGAAATGGACGACCTCTTCGCGATCTTTGGTTCTCTCTGGCAGTTTCGGTACATTTGTGGTACTGATTTTTATTATGTGCTGTCAATTATCGCACTTTTCTTTCTTTCTTTTTTTTTCTACTAAGTAGCAGATATTTGATTTTATCAAATCACCCTGTAGTTGATAAATAACACATTGTAAGGAGCGGCTGATATGATACATCACATTTGCTTGGCGCTACCCAGATTTGTTGGTTATAGGCGCGGCAGATTAACACGTACATCGGCCAATGCTGCTTCTTAATCACCGATAAGACACGGAATTTGCGTACTCATACGACAGATAACGAGATAGGTGTCTGTGTGACACATGTGGGCAGACAAGTGTGATATAATCGCTTCCAGTCACTTGGTTAAAAGTAATCATGGATGTATTATATTTTAGACAATATGAGTCTACAAATGTGTTTGTGAGAGTGTATGCAAGGCATCAGATGTCCATATATGGTAATACGTGACCTTTGCAGGCACGCACCTTATTTCACGTGGGATATTTTTGAAATATCACACCCTATCTGCATGATTTGAAATGATTGGATCTTTCTGATTAGATTCATAACAACAACGCTTTGGAAAATAGGAATATAGGCTGACCATTTCGCAGTTTTATTTCACGGTGAATCTCACACTCGCCTAGACAACATCAGACCTCGCCAGAGTGAATAATTCCTTGTTGTTAACCGGACCTTTTATTGGAGAACCAGATAAGACTTTAAAAAAGCACAGGAAATCTCTACATTTTAATAAGGAACACCGGGACTAGGAAACTGAAGAGACACGGAGTCAGAGGGGAATCTATTGTACAATTAAAGACATCCCAGACGCGTGTAAGAAAACTATTCGTCTCTTTTATTCCTCTGAGCAAAAAACGTCTGTAGCCAAGATTGGCGTAAGTAGTGAATTTTCATTCTATGTTTTATTACTAACATGTGAACTAACTGTCGTAATTTTTGATGAGATAGGTCTGAGAAATTTATGGTCCCGTCCGAGCAGAGGTGATAGTGATAACTCTTTGAGAATAAGGGGTAAGAAATAGGTTGCTGTTTCACGAGGGTGATAGGGTAAGAGAAAGGACATTCTCTGAATCGAGTAGTTGCTCTAATCCAGCCCATCTTACGACATTAATTTAACTGCAGACGCACTTACTCTCCTTGCTAAACAATTTTTACAAGTTACCCTACACTCATGGAAACACACCAATTTGGTGACACAAATGCACAAACGTGAATACAAACTATGTATAACAAATAATGGTACAATGGGGTTGACCAACACGGTAAGTAAAGGTTTATTATGTTTATTATCACTAAACAGAAAGCACAATATCAATCATGTTACATTTATAAAGCATAGTTACAGACAAGGTGGGAGAAAAAAATAGTATCTCAATAGGCCCTCCCCTCTTGTAAAGGAAAACAACCCAAAGAAAATTACTATCAGAGGTAGTTAACCCAAAGAGATCAATTTTTAACGATGGGATATGCAATAATCAGTAAGGGGTATAGGAACAGGTTCTTAATTTTTTAATCTATCCCGTGACTAAGCAGATTAGGTAGGGAAAGAAAAAAACACAGACAAAGAAATTAAGTATACTGATGTTAGCAAGAAAAAAGAAAATTAAGGTTATCTAATTTCGTTCATTAAATGCACGCTTGCAGTGGCCACTTTCATCTGCACTTACCAATCGTTGAAGCAGGCATTCCATGGAATAAAAAAAACTCTAGTAAGTACTAAAAACAATCAGAGTCTTTTGCTTTGTCTATTTAAGCCCCAGACTGACGGGGTTTGCTGTCGTCTATTTTCAGTAGTAGCTGAATTCGAGGCGTTACTTTTTTTGTTCCAGGATATTGTGATGGCAGAGTATGACCAGTGAGTTTTCTTTAGGGGGGTAATCCAGTAGGAAAACGTTTACTGTCATGTGTAAAAAATAGTGATATAAATTCTGCCACAGCAGATCAGTAATATTTATGGAATGGCTTCTGGCAATTGTTCTTCTCCAGTTATACTTTAAAATGGCTTATTGTTAAAGTTCTTGGTTTTACTACTCTCGTGGATGGAGAGGTGGACCACATAGGGGTCACAACATGAAGATTTAACCACAATAATCGCTGGATGGTGTAAGAACCAAAGTCATTAAGACCATAAGAAACGCTAGGACGCAAGGTATGACCAGCCTATATGTAGAAAATAGATAAACATGTAATCATAATATATATCATATCCTGACACGCGTTAATTATTAGGTAAGACTATTTTAACCACTCTGGTATTTAATTTTATATATATATATATATATATATATATATATATATATATATATATATATATATATATATATATATATATATATATATATATATATATATATATATATATATATATATATATATATATATATATATATATATATATATATATATATATATATATATATATATATATATATATATATATATATATATATATATATATATATATATATATATATATATATATATATATATATATATATATATATATATATATTTATATATTTATATATTTATATATTTATATATTTATATATTTATATATTTATATATTTATATATTTATATATTTATATATTTATATTTATATATATATATGTGTGCGCGCGCGTGCGTGTGTGTGTTTGTGTATATATATATATATATATCATCTCATCTCAGCCCGTAACCCGTCATGGGTCGTAGGGGTGCCATGGTGGAAGCATCAGCAGACAGGGTCCTCCACTGCTCTCTATCCTCAGCAATGCGTACAAGTGTGGAATAACCGTGTCCTGCCCATTCTTTGATGTTATCAGCCCAGGATTTTCTCTGCCTTCCTCTTCTCCGTTTACCTTCGACTGTTCCCTGAAGGATCGTTTTCGAAAGGGAGTCATGACGAGTTACATGCCCAAACCAGGCAAGCTTTCGACGTTTCACTATTGACAAAAGGGGTTCTTGGTGGCCTGCATAGGTGTTTATCTTCTCTCTAACATAGACATTTGTTTTGTGCTCTTTATAGCAAATGCGCAAAATTCTTCTATAACATTTATGCTCGAAAGCCTGAATCCTTCGCTCCGTATCTGCAGTGAGTGTCCAGCCCTCACACCCATACAAGAGAATAGATAATACAAGTGATTTGTATAATTTGATCTTCACAGGAAAACTTATGTTACTTTTCCAGATCACATTCAACCTTGTCATGGCAGCTGAGGCCATCTCAAGTCTTGTCTTGATTTCTTTAATTGATCTTCCATCACTACATATAGTGGACCCGAGATATTTAAAGGTGTTAACTTCTTCTAACGTTTGCCCATTTAACGTAATGTTGGTCGGAACATGTTTCTTATGGCTATTCACCAATATCTTGCTTTTTTCTATATTAATTTCCATCCCATACGTTCTTGTTACTTTCTCCAGTCTAGAGGTAAGGTCTTGAAGTTCTGATTCTGATCCAGCTATCAGATCAATATCATCAGCAAAACATAGGTTGCACAGAGGTTGGCCTCCAATCGATATATATATATAAACCCCCGCGATTGTCTAGTTTTCTTAACGGTTTAAAACACGAGATATGAACGCTAGTCGTTTAGAAAATTACACACGTATGAATAGAATTAAATTGCGTTACATCAGTTATCAATCGCCTAGCGGCTTATAAATTATTTGAAGCATCTCTCACTGGAGACATAGCGGGTAATTAAATTTACCTTTACCGCTGGAGAATTTTGCTACATGTTTATTTAATACGTTTAAATTAACACAAAAATCCCAGTGAAATATAATGAAACTTAAACAATTAAATCACTTTGATGCTAATAACTATATATTTACCGCAGCACAAGAAACTGAAATAAATCTCCACGTATTTCTATAGGAAATCCAGATAAATAAGACTCCAAAAATGTGCGCTAGACCATTCAAGAAATCCTGATAGCAAACTGACAACTGAGTTTGATGAGCATGACTATATATATGAAATGGCGGATTTTCCCCTCCCCTATGAGGAAATTCACACCTCTCGTAGATTCTTCGTTCAATTCTTGAATCAAAGTCAAAAATCACACCAAAGCCTACCGTAGATTTGTTTCCCTAGCGAGCGAGCTGTTAGGTTCGTTTCCCTAGGTGAGCAAATTTTCGTCTCGTGGAGCACGATCAAAGGGCCTGCAGTCGGTGAGTGGTTAACGCCCCTTGATACAGGTATTAACGAACTGTTCTCTCTTTAGAAACTACAAAACCCGTGGCCTCGCCCTCCCCGTGTTTCAGGGATCAAGCGCTGACGCGATGGCGTAATCTGACAGCAGGTAAACGACCTTTTTTTAAAAGAGAAGACAGTTAATTATGAATAGTTGGATTATTAATGCTTGAAACAAAGACAGGAGGCGTGGCTAAACTAAGAATCGGACAGTTGGCAATAGAGAGACCTGGATTCCACGTGTTTAATTGTGCATGCTTAATTAGCCAGCGAGGGAAATCCACGTCCGATCGTTGCTTGAACCCAAATAGTGAGGGGCCCCGATGAGAATAAAGTGATCGATCAGGGTTGCCTCAATTTTCATGTCACACTAACCTATATATATATATATATATATATATATATATATATATATATATATATATATATATATATATATATGTGTGTGTATGTGTGTGTGTGTGTGATGGGGCCGAAAAGGAGACGCCCGCCCCCTACCTGTTTCTAGGCAGATTATTTTCGATGTGCGCGAAGCATTCTGGGTTGTGAAAAGTCTGAAGTAGAAGATATGTAATGAGGCCATAATAAAGCCTGAGAAATTAATTGTGGTGTATAGTTGTGAATCATATTTGATACTCGTGTGTTATATTAAATAGCTGTAGGTTTTATTTGTGTTTTCGCTATTCCTAAAGCGATAATCGCGTGTGATATTTAAGTAGCCAAGATTAATACGCCCAGCGCGCAGTAAAGTGAGTGATTAGCCTAGTGCCTATAAAAAGAAATAGCGATCGGCAAAAGGCCGATTTGAAGATTCTGCCCACACGAGAGAGCAAACGACGAAGCGCCCTGTGTACCTACACAGAAGAACACAAAGACATGACACGTGAGTTAATTTAAATTAGAATTAGTTTTATATAATTCTGAAATTGTATTCAGCACGAGTCTGTTTTAATGTTTAGTGATATAGATAGATGTGTTTCCAAAGGAAATAAATAGATTGATGTGTTTCCAGGACCGGATAATTTAGTCTTAAAATATAATTGAGTGGAGATAATGTGTGGATATATTTCACTAGTGTTAAGACCAAATCACGTATGTAAGAGTTTAGTATCAAGTAAGAAAGAGTTGTCGTGTTAATTTGCCTTTATATGATGACTAGTTCTAGTTGTTAAAGTCAAGAGTAATTATTTTATTTCTTTAATGTAAAAGTAATTGAGTGTATTTCACGATAGCCTACTTATCATAATTCTACTGTATATATTTAATGGGTTACTGTGAGGTGAGAATAGTCATTTAGATTTATGGAGAGCGCGAGGCCACTCCTTGGGCGTAAAGCGCATTTGAGACATAAATGTTGCTGTTTGCTCCCGGCGGAGCATGGAAACACCAATGTGGCTGGTGTCTATCACAAGCCGACAAGAAGCATTTTTATGCTATTGCAGTGGTTGTTTCGGTAACGATGTGTTTCATGTGATGAGATTTCCAGTCGCACCAGTGGTCATATACGACACGCTTGTTGCCAGGCGCCCCAGTCGTCACATACGACATGCTTCAGAATGCAGTAACGAATACTGATGTGGATCGGTTACGAGGTAGTAGCTTATTCTCATTACTGAGAGTATTTGTTGTACATATAGTTGAATATTATTTTATGTCCATTTTATGATTATTTAATTATGGTTATGTGAGGAATTGTTGTGAGAGCACGTGGGCTCACTTCAAGATATATATTTCTCTTCTCCGCTCCTGAGGGAGCATGGGGCCAACAGTGTGGTTTGCCTTCATATTAAGCATTCAGATGCTTGGGCAGTAGTGGTTTTGGTAGCAATCTGTGTTACATGGTGAGGTTGCCAGCCTCATGCACAACACCATACTAGTCGCATTGGACGACACACATGAGTGTGTGTGTGTGATAGTTGAGTGTGTCAGGTGGCGGCGTAGGACAGTTTGACAGGTGAGAGCGTGGTGTTTCTCATTCAGTATTATATTATGATTTTAACTATTCTGTGCTTTGTTTGCTTCTTCAGATTAGCATCGGGCACTGTTGGGTGTTTTGTTCTGTTTTGTTTTGTTATGTTCGCTAGTTTATTTGTTTAAGGTTTGCTTTGTCACTGAATGGGCTGTAAAAATAAATATAGCCCCTGCCTCTAGAATCAAGAGTTTTATTGTTGTTCGGGTCGGTGCGAGTGTGACAAGAGAGTGATATCACAATCACAACATAATCATCATCATCATCTCGCCCACCCTATCACATATATATATATATATATATATATATATATATATATATATATATATATATATATATATATATATATATATTACCATGTGAATTTTAATGTGTGAAAACTGCTATTGGATGTCAGTCATTTGAGGCTGGCAACCTCAACGTATACTGTGATGATTCATGAACCACCACTGCACGGGCTGGTGATTGCTTTATTGATAGTTTCGTAAAGAGAACTAAAAGCATAAAGTACGTAGTTCCAGGTTCCCTATGGAGCAGGGAGGGAAAGATGAAAAGAAATGATGTACATTCTAAGTATAATACTTACATTTTCAAAGCAGTGTAAATGTTCCTATAAACATATTCACTTCAAAGTTAATGTATGTTCAAGCTTTAAAGCAGTGTAAATGTCTATGTGAAAATATTCATTCTAAGTAATTGAAGTTTCAAACTTTTTAACAAGTGTAAATATAAAGGAAACATAAATGAATTTATATTATGAACACTTTTCAAACAGTGGAGATGTAATTGTAAAACATATTATATCTGTACGCTTAACCTTTTCATTTAAATGTAATGTAAAGCTAAAGCTATTCAGTTTAAATGTAAAGGAAGTTTTATCCCGAGGGATTAAAGTCAATTCTCATCGAGTGTAAATTCTGACATGGGATGGTAGAATAGAAGAGGGGGACACATAACTGTGTCGGAAAACGCCATATCCGGAAGAGCGTTTCTTTTCTATTTCTATTACCAGTTATTGGTGGTACCAGCAGAAAGTACTATCTCTGGAACCAAGTGAAGGTAGAAGTAGACTGACGTTGTGCGAGACGCCATCATAAGAGGGTCTTATAGACAGACACAGAACCAACTTGGCCGTTACTCCTTGACTTTCTGGGAACGTCCGGCGCCTGAACTTTGACCAGAGATGAGCGCGAGCAGAGTGAAAGGAACTAACCCAGCAGGAGAAGAAACTGCCATTGGCAGCTAAGTGGAAATATCCGCTGCCAAAATTGACCACCTTTATTCAGTTAAATCCCATCCAAGTGATGAAACGCACAGTGGGCTGATCACCTGCTTGCCAACCAATCTGATTACGGAAACAATGATAGATTGTTTGGTCTGTTTTTGTTCCACAAAGACGCCACTAGGCGTGGTGGAAACAGCGATAGATTGATCAATTTGTTGTTGCCCTAAGACGCCACTAGGCGTACTGGCCACATACTGCTTTGCCGGTTGATGGCTAAGGATGGAAGAAGAAGAAGAAGTGATGAAATGCTTTTCATAAATATTCAAATTACTTTCAAACTGTTAAAACTTAAAGTGATTATTAAATTGTTATTTGTAATGTTAAAAATTTAACTTCGATTCGATCCTTTTAAATGTACTACATGTTTGTCTCAGTCAAAGTTACTAAACACACACTCTAAACAGAGCTATATACACATTATAATAATAATTCCACTGATTAAATTAGGGGTGGGAGGCGTAACGAGCTAGAATAACCATTGCTTAATTTCTTCATAAAAAGCGTCGGCAGATTACGAAATTAACGTGCTCAGCATCAGCCAGCATTGTTTTCGCTTATCTGAATATCTTATGCAAAGAATGAACCAGAGTTGGGGCACTGTACGAAGGACGGCCACCGACCGAGCAAAGTGGAATTAATTTGTTGTTGCCCTATAAGACGCCACCAGGCGTGATGGCCACTGACTGCTTTGACGGTCGGTGGCTAAGAATCAAATAAGAAGAATATCTTATGAAGACTCCCATGTGATAGAAGCTTTATTACTCTTCTATCTACATTTCTGCCTAGAGTAATCTTGTGTAAAGATAGACTAAATTGCAGCATATAATTGATACTCTTGAGTTGTGGCCACTGTTGGACCACTACTGCAAAGCAGGGGAGGCAATACCGTCACAGTGTATATGTAGATTTTATATACGACGTAATGAGTCTGTGTATGTTGCTAGTATATGTGAAGTGATGAGTGCGTATATGTAAATGGTATATGCGACGTGATGAGTGTGTGTATGTAGCTGGTATATGTGACGTGATGAGTGTATATATGCAACTGGTATATGTGACATGATGAGTGTGTGTGTGTATGTAGCTGGTATATGTGACGTGATGAGTGTATGTATGTAGATTATATTTGTGACGTGATGAGTGTGTGTATGTTGCTAGTATATGTGAAATGATGAGTGCGTATATGTAAATGGTATATGTGACGTGATGAGTGTGTGTATGTAGCTGGTATATGTGGCGTGATGAGTGTATGCGTATGTACATTGTATATGTGACGTGTTGAGTGTGTGTAATTAGCTGGTATATGTGACGTGATGAGTGTGTATATGTAACTGGTATATGTGTGTAGTGAAATTGACAGAGATACAACGGTAAAATACCTCCAAGGATAACATATAAGGATAAAAAACATAATGCGTAGGCTGCTGATGTACATGATCGCCCAGACCGCGGGTCATCACCCTCCATAAAAATTGACTTGCTAGACAGGCGGGGAACGGCGGATAAAAGGGAAAAAATATGACTGGAAAGATTGCGTGAGACTAGAAAGGCTAAGGAGACGCAATTGGGGGGGGATGGAGGAAAGTAAAAATTCACGTCCCCCAAATTGACACGAGGTACGGAATGGACGCTTTTGCGATACCAAGCCCTTGATTTGAATTCAGCGGCTAAACGCAGATGTTCGAAATATTACAAAAATTAAAAAGTAATTTTTTCTTAATATTAATGTTAGGAATATAAAAATTAGCTGGCCGGATGGCCCATTCTGAGCAGTGAACAAATATGTTCTTAATTTTACAGACGGATAGATAATATTGAAGATAATGACAAAAGACAGTGTTATTCACATCATCGACAGACTGTATTGAATCTAAAAGTGTCGCTAATTGTACAAAAAAAACACGACCTTGAGACGCAGGTGTTCAAATCTACGTAGTATGGAAGAGAAGGGATATTGTGGTGGCTGTGTCTAAAAATAACTTTTAACGACAAAATTTTGGAGGGGAGAGAAAGGTTGGTTCAAAAATCGAGTACATTTTTGTAGAAACACAAGTAGAGACGGACAGACTAACAGATAACCATCCATACTTGACTGAAGCATGACTGAAATGACTTTAGGGTAGGAAATTTGAATTTAAAATAAACCTAGGCAGTGATTGGCCACAGACAATCATATTATTAGCGCTCAGAGCGCAAGTGGGGCCATTCTTCAATAGTTGTTCAGTGATAGACACAGATTTTAAAGTGTGGTGATTTCCATATGAAAGAAAGTGAAATAAATTCAGGGACGCCATACTATAGCCAGCAGCTCAGCTGAGTTTTGCTAGCATTTCTGTGTTATTTATTCATAATCTGGTAAGATTGAAATTATTTCTTTGTATGAATATTGTTTAATGTTCGAGTGATTTGATACTGCCATATCGAAATCTAGCCTTACAAACAAGTAGGGATTTGCTCTAGACCCCCCGCCCTAGTCAGGGTCTAGGGACCAACAAGGTACATAAACTCCAGCAAGGATTATGCAAGACAGATCAAGTGTTGAGAATAATGAAACATATTACCTATCCTCTTTTAGGGCAGAGAACTAATAAATATTTTTCAGAATCTATAGTCTGGGAGGATCTATCTGATGTAAAACCACCATGGTAAATGTGCTGTTTGGTCAGAGAGATCTGACCTGTCTGTATGATGTGGTTGTTGTGTCAGTGTTGTGTCCAGACGTGGGTAGAGAATAGATTTTGACACATGGCCCATACTTTGATTGCAGAGCTGTGAGTTTCTGTTGTCAACAAAGCAGTGTCTATTCAGTTGGTGACTTTACTCGAGTGTATCTGTGCAGTACTTGTGACAGAGACTACCATTATTGCCCGCCAGCACGGAGAGGTGGGACCACCTGATTTCAGCACCAGAGCTACAACTACAAGATGAGTGAGCCTCTGGTCTGCTGGACATTCACCAACGCTGTGTAGTTACTAATACCCCCATAAAAATTCCCACCATTTTCTGGACACTGTGTAGTCAATATAGACAGGTGTGATGAGGCCACCCCAACAGCACAAACATTAACTATCCTCCCAAGTAGATGACTACTAGAACATTTTAATAAAACTAACTAGTATAGTACATATATATGTACACTATTGCATTTATGATATAATATTCCATGCATTTCTTTCATAATCTCTAAATCCTTTTAAGTTCTGGTCAACCTAAAAAATTGATCCAGAACAAAATAAATGTAATATAATTCTATCAAAAAATTTTACACACGTGAGTTAGTTCAGTGTATTTTAACATTTATTAATATTATTAGTCTTGTTAAATATCTGGGGTATATCTATAACCTATTACACCACACTACATATCATAACCCTAGACACTTTACGTAGCCACATTCATTTAAAAAAAAAATTAAGTGTGAGGTCGTAGTGGTAGCAAGAAAGGCCTTCTGACAATTCACAACTACATTTTATCTCAGGAGCCTTCACAGCTGGCCTCATACAATTACATTTAGTAATATCACCATCATACAATACCATCAAACACCACTACATATATTGGGGTCTTGTCCAGGGATAATTAGCCCAACAGTAATATTAGGATCTCCTGGTGGGAGAAATAAAAGTAGGGAAATAAATTGTAAAATTCCCTTTAAAATTAAAAGTGTCCCTGCAGATAAAAGTTGGTGAATCTTCACAGCCAGTAATAATTAATTAGTTAACTGGTTAGTTAGAATTGGTTAGACTATAGTCATAAGAAGTACTTAGTGTATTTACTGGTTAGAGATTTATCTTGTCTAAAAAGTATGGCGGAGCTGGCAAAATTTAGATCAGCTGCTGTGCTCACCGCGAAGGAGATGGGAATGGATGGTCAAATTTTAATTCAATACGTAACGGCTGAATGTGATAAATATATTGAACGGGAAGAAAGGAGATTAGAAAAAGAGGCTGAAAGAAAATTGGAGTCTGACAGGTTGGTTGAAGAGAAGAAGTTAGAGGCTGAGACTAAGAGGTTGCAGATTGAGGCTGACAAAGAGGCAAAGGCATTGGAGGCCGAAGAAAAAACGACAGCAAAGGGAGGCAGAAGATAAAAAGGCCGAAAGGGAGGCAGAAGATAGAAGGTTGCAAAGGGAGCACGAATTACGACTAAGGGAGCTGGAATTACAAGGCCCGGCTCCTGAAACTGGTGCCAGCCCTTTTGCCTCAGATGCTACGCCCAGTCTGGGAGCCTCAAACTCAGCTATGGGGTTTCATTTAGACCATTTTGTTGAAAAAGACGATGACATAGAGGGGTACCTAGGACGTTTTGAGTTATTAGCTACTACATATGGGTTAGAGAGAGAGAGGTGGAGCTTAAAGCTATCACAGGGATTGAGAGGTACTTCTTATGAAGTATTTGCCAAAATGAACAGGGAAGACCAAGACAATTATGACATGTTAAAGCAGGCTTTGTTATTAAGGTACGAGAAGAATGGTGAATTTTATCGTAAGAAATTTAGAAATGCCAAACTGTTGTCTGGGGAGACATACCACCAATTCTCTGCTAGACTAGAAACCTATTTGGAGAAATGGACGGCTCTGGGGAAGACCCAAGATCTTAAAGAAATGATCATGATTGAGCAATTGAGAGAGTCCATGGCTCCAGACATGAGAAAATTTCTCATGGAACAAGGTGCAGAGAAGTTGGGGGAAATTTTAAATGTTGCTGAGAGGTATCAGGCAGCCCAGGCAGAGGTAAGTGGTGCTAAGAAGAAGCACATAGACAATTTTAAAGCTCCACAGCAATTTAATAAATTTGATACTAGAGAGCAGGGAAATAAAGGTAGGACAAACTTTGAGCGGCCAAGAAATGACTATCGCGACAGAAACTCACAGTTCAATGACCAAAAGTTCAATGAAAGAAAACCGTTGAACCAAGGAAAAAGATGGTGTAAATGGTGCAAGAAGGATAACCATAACACCGAATTTTGTAGAAGGAAACCTTCAAACATTGCTGCAATGAAGTCGGGGACGCAAAGATTAAAGGTTAATCCTAAGGGCAACAGGAACCTTATCACCCCCCAGTTTGTGAGGATGTTATTTGTAATGGGGTCACCATAAGGTGCCTTTATGATACAGGTTTGGATTATGATTCAGTTGTGAAGTCTAGCCTAGTGGACCCAAGTCAGTATACCACAGAAACAGTGGAAATACAAGGGGCGACTAAGGACATACCACTCATGACACTTCCCATCGCAAGGATAACGGTGAAAACTCGCTATGTGGAAGGAGAAATCAGAGCAGCAGTGATAGATGAACCAATCTACCCTCTGATATTGGGGTGTAGATACGTCTTCGTGGGGAATCCCGAGAAACCTGTGATCATGGCGACAGTGCAGACCAGGTCACAGAAGAAGGAGGAAGAAGGTGAACCTATAAATGCTCATCCAGAGGAGATGAGGAAGAATATTTCATGAAGAACAAACTATTATACAGGAAGACAGGAACTAGGTCCACTGGTCACGGACAGTTAGTTCTTCCCAAGATATATAGGGCAAACTTAATAAGGAGCTTACATGTTGGAACAGATGGTGACCATGAGAAAGTCGGTACCATCTGCCAAAAGATTGCTCGAAGATACTATTGGCCCTACGTAACTGTCGATGTTGAAAACTTTGTAGAAGCATGTGGCGTATTTCATGAGGGAACACCCACAAAGGGAAAATATGTGCAGGACCTAGAAACGCCACGGGGCAACTTTAGGCCTGAAAGGAAAACTAATTATACTCGGGTAGACAAAGTGGAATGGGAGCCCCCTTTTCACACCCAGTCTTCACTTGAATGGATTAACATGGCCACTATGCGAAGAGTACAAAGAAAAAACTTTACCCAGGATAGGATGACCATCCCTCGGTCAGACTTATATAAACTGGAAGAACAGAAAAGAGAGCGAAGATCTCTCATAAGCAATCTTAAGTGGGGAGACAAACCCCAGAGAAAAATTGGTAGTGGTCGATTTGTGAGTGATGATTCTAGGAAGAAAAGTCCTCATTATAAAGCTTCTAAGGGACGGGACCAGACGGGTTCCATGAAAAATACGTATGATAAATTAAAGATCCAGATGTAACTTTATTAAGGACCTGGACAGATGAGAAGGCGGAAGAGACTGTTACCTCATCGTATCAATATGTGAACGAACTGACCACTCGTTTGAAAGCTGGATGGAAACTGGCAAATGATAATTTGAAACAAGCCAGGAAGAAACATGCAGCATATTTTAATAGGAAGGCAAAGGACAGGGAACTGGCAGTCGGAGAGAAGGTGCTGCTTCTACTACCCGGAAGCCAGAATAAATTACAAATTGGTTGGCAAGGTCCATATACGGTTCTAGAGAAGGTGTCTAGAACAAACTATAAAATTGACAAAAAGGGGAAGGAAAAAGTTTATCATGTAAACCTGTTAAAGAAGTATCTGGACAGACCACTCCAGGAAAGCACCCCCTTATTGACCTTGGCTATTGCAACCCAGATGCAAAAAGAACCACTCACCTCACATGAATACCCATTACATCCTTGTGAAACCGCAGCACAGGTAAAAGTCAGTAAGCACCTGACTAAAAACCAGAGGGAGAGAGTTCAACAAGTTCTGGAGGAACATACAGATGTATTAACAGATAAACCAGGCCATACAAATTTGCTACAGTATGACATGAAACTGGTAGACTCAAACCCAATCTGTATGAGAGCCTATTCTATTCCGTTCGCGAAGGAGAAGGCATTGAAGGAAGAAATAGAGTATTTGTTGAAGGAGGGGATTATTTCGCACAGTGAATCATCTTTTAGTTCTAGTGTCGTTTTGTTGAGAAAACCGTCTGGGGAACACAGACTGTGCATAGATTACAGGAAACTGAATGCTGTCACAGAAGGACAAGTGGATCCATTACCAGACACAAAACAGTTATTTGCCAGACTGAACAAGGCAAAATACTTTTCAAAGGTGGATCTTAGTAAAGGCTATTACCAGATCCCAGTGAAGCCTGAAGTGAGACCTTATTTGGCTTTTAGCACTTCGGATGGACATTATGAATTCAATATGCTACCATTCGGACTGAAAAATGCTCCGAGTGTGTTTTCAAGGATGATGCGCAAATTGTTGGATCCCCTGAATAACCCATGTATCACAAATTTCATGGATGATATTCTCGTCGCCACCGAGACATTTGAAGAACACATTGAAGCTCTGGAGATGTTGTTTGATAGACTTCGGGAGGCGAACTTAACGGCTAGGCCAACAAAATGTTGTATTGGATGCAAGGAGTTGGAATTCTTGGGGCACACTGTATATCAGGGTAATATGACCCCTGATCCTAAGAACTTGGAAAAACTGCAGAGAGCACCTAGGCCACAAACAAAAAAAGACGTGCGATCATTCGTGTCGTTATGCGGATTTTATCAGAAATACATCAAAAATTTTAACGCTATATGTGCTCCTCTGACTGATCTGACTCGCAAGGGACTTCCAGATAAAATTATTTGGACTGCACAATGTGAACTAGCGTTCCAAGAGTTAAAGGAAAAACTCACTAGCAAGCCTATTCTCAAACTGCCTGATTTGACACAGGACTTTGTCTTAAGAACCGATGCAAGTAATGTAGGACTCGGAGGGGCTTTGTTGCAAAGATCATCTTCACCTGATGGGGAACTGAAACCAGTCGCTTATGCAAGCCGCAAATTGAATAAGGCGGAACAAGGATACTCCACAAGCGAAAAAGAATGTTTAGCGTTAATCTGGGCAATAAAGAAGTTTCAAATCTATCTGTATGGTAGGACTTTTGTGGTGGAGACGGACCATCAGCCTCTCGTGTTCTTGTCTCAGGCTAAGCATGAAAACGCAAGATTGCTGAGGTGGTCTTTATTGCTTCAACCTTATCAGTTCAGTATCCAATATATCCCAGGCAAATTGAATGTCGGTGCAGATTTCCTCAGTCGGCACCCCTGTGATCAAAATTAGAGTAGCGGCAGACGTGAGGAGTAATTTTACCTATGTGTATCGCTGGTTTTGGAACTTGCCATAGGCATGTTTTCAAGTGGGGAGATGTGTAGTGAAATTGACAGAGATACAACGGTAAAATACCTCCAAGGATAACATATAAGGATAAAAAAACATAATGCGTAGGCTGCTGATGTACATGATCGCCCAGACCGCGGGTCATCACCCTCCATAAAAATTGACTCGCTAGACAGGCGGGGAACGGCGGATAAAAAGGAAAAAATATGACTGGAAAGATTGCGTGAGACTAGAAAGGCTAAGGAGACGCAATTGGGGGGGATGGAAGAAAGTAAAAATTCACGTCCCCCAAATTGACACGAGGTACGGAATGGACGCTTTTGCGATACCAAGCCCTTGATTTGAATTCAGCGGCTAAACGCAGATGTTCGAAATATTACAAAAATTAAAAAGTAATTTTTTCTTAATATTAATGTTAGGAATATAAAAATTAGCTGGCCGGATGGCCCATTCTGAGCAGTGAACAAATATGTTCTTAATTTTACAGACGGATAGATAATATTGAAGATAATGACAAAAGACAGTGTTATTCACATCATCGACAGACTGTATTGAATCTAAAAGTGTCGCTAATTGTACAAAAAAACACGACCTTGAGACGCAGGTGTTCAAATCTACGTAGTATGGAAGAGAAGGGATATTGTGGTGGCTGTGTCTAAAAATAACTTTTAACGACAAAATTTTGGAGGGGAGAGAAAGGTTGGTTCAAAAATCGAGTACATTTTTGTAGAAACACAAGTAGAGACGGACAGACTAACAGATAACCATCCATACTTGACTGAAGCATGACTGAAATGACTTTAGGGTAGGAAATTTGAATTTAAAATAAACCTAGGCAGTGATTGGCCACAGACAATCATATTATTAGCGCTCAGAGCGCAAGTGGGGCCATTCTTCAATAGTTGTTCAGTGATAGACACAGATTTTAAAGTGTGGTGATTTCCATATGAAAGAAAGTGAAATAAATTCAGGGACGCCATACTATAGCCAGCAGCTCAGCTGAGTTTTGCTAGCATTTCTGTGTTATTTATTCATAATCTGGTAAGATTGAAATTATTTCTTTGTATGAATATTGTTTAATGTTCGAGTGATTTGATACTGCCATATCGAAATCTAGCCTTACAAACAAGTAGGGATTTGCTCTAGACCCCCCGCCCTAGTCAGGGTCTAGGGACCAACAAGGTACATAAACTCCAGCAAGGATTATGCAAGACAGATCAAGTGTTGAGAATAATGAAACATATTACCTATCCTCTTTTAGGGCAGAAAACTAATAAATATTTTTCAGAATCTATAGTCTGGGAGGATCTATCTGATGTAAAACCACCATGGTAAATGTGCTGTTTGGTCAGAGAGATCTGACCTGTCTGTATGATGTGGTGGTTGTGTCAGTGTTGTGTCCAGACGTGGGTAGAGAATAGATTTTGACACATGGCCCATACTTTGATTGCAGAGCTGTGAGTTTCTGTTGTCAACAAAGCAGTGTCTATTCAGTTGGTGACTTTACTCGAGTGTATCTGTGCAGTACTTGTGACAGAGACCACCATTATTGCCCGCCAGCACGGAGAGGTGGGACCACCTGATTTCAGCACCAGAGCTACAACTACAAGATGAGTGAGCCTCTGGTCTGCTGGACATTCACCAACGCTGTGTAGTTACTAATACCCCCATAAAAAATTCCCACCATTTTCTGGACACTGTGTAGTCAATATAGACAGGTGTGATGAGGCCACCCCAACAGCACAAACATTAACTATCCTCCCAAGTAGATGACTACTAGAACATTTTAATAAAACTAACTAGTATAGTACATATATATGTACACTATTGCATTTATGATATAATATTCCATGCATTTCTTTCATAATCTCTAAATCCTTTTAAGTTCTGGTCAACCTAAAAAATTGATCCAGAACAAAATAAATGTAATATAATTCTATCAAAAAATTTTACACACGTGAGTTAGTTCAGTGTATTTTAACATTTATTAATATTATTAGTCTTGTTAAATATCTGGGTATATCTATAACCTATTACACCACACTACATATCATAACCCTAGACACTTTACGTAGCCACATTCATTAAAAAAAAATTAAGTGTGAGGTCGTAGTGGTAGCAAGAAAGGCCTTCTGACAATTCACAACTACATTTTATCTCAGGAGCCTTCACAGCTGGCCTCATACAATTACATTTAGTAATATCACCATCATACAATACCATCAAACACCACTACAATGTGACGTGATGAGGGTGTGTGTGTATGTAGCTGGTATATGTGACGTGATGAGTGTATGTATGTAGATTGTATTTGTAACATGATGAGTGTGTGTATGTAGTTGGTATAAGTGACGTGATAAATGTGTGTATGTAGATTGTATATGTGACGTGATGAGTGTGTGTATGAAGCTGGTATATGTGACGTGATGAGTATGTGTATGTAGCAGGTATATGTGACGTGATGAGTGTGTACATGTAACTGGTATATGTTACGTGATGAGTGTGTGTGTATGTAACTGGTAAATGTGAAGTGATTAGTGTACTTACTTAGCTGATATATGTGACGTGATGAGTGTGTATATGTAGATGGTATATGTGACGTGAGGAGTGTGTGTGTGTGTGTGTAGCTGGTATACGTGACGTGATAATTGTTTGTATTTAGATAGTATATGTGACGTCACGCATTTACGTCTATGTAATATGGGACGTGACGAGTGTATTGTTATGTAGCTGGTATATGTGACATGATGAATTTGTCTGTGGCTGGTATATATAACGTGATGGGTGTTTGTCTGGTTTTGTGAGTGGTTGGTTTGTGTGTGGCTGGTTTGTGTGTGGTTGGTTTGTGTGTGGCTGGTTTGTGAGTGGTTGGTTTGTGTGTGGCTGGTATGTGCGACGTTATGTGTCTAATAGTGACAAACCCCAGACCTAAGGTTCTTTTATGTTTGGACATGCGCCCTAATATAACCGACTAGGTTGAACAGGACGCGCCTCGCCAAAACGAGGCAAAACTTTATTTAAAAAAAAAAAAGTTATGTGTCTCTGTATGTCTGATATATGTGTTGCTGGTGTGTGTGTGACGTGATCGATATATATATACTGATGTTATGTGACACGAGGGGTGTATATTTCTTGTATGTGTGTTACTTTATGAATGAATGACAGCTGTGCACTTGACATAATCGATGTGCTTGGATTGTATACGTTGAAGTGTGTGATATTACTAGCGAAAGCATGTAAAGCGATGAGTAAATGTGTAGCTGGTTATACTTGTATTTTGATACAAAAGGCTTGTATGTGTCGGGGTTATATTGTGAAGCAATGAATGTATGATATAACAAATGCAGCTTCAATTCTGTTACCGAAATCAGAACCACTGGATTAAAATTTGCTGTAAAGTTTGTGTTATAAGAGATGATTTAATTCACCAGGCACCTTCACATGTCTATTTCAGATTTTAATGTATGATTGGTTCTGTTCAATTTATAATGTGAGAAATGAAAACTCTACCCTCCAGGCTTGCAACAAGTATTACTTTTAAAGTGTCCCGTATAACGGGCAACACTTACGTTTATTTATTTGTAGTGTTCTATTTATAGCTGCTGAGATTACAAAGCCTATATCTGGGTTTTTTTTAAAACCTTTTGTGTCATGGATCCCTTTGATTGGCTGATGAAAACTATGGATCCCCTTCATCGTCCAATGAAGGATATAGACCCCTTCTTGAAAAAAAAAATGTCCTAAAGGCATAGTAAAAAACTTGACATGTTAAAGTTTATGTTAATGTACACGGACCCAATAGAATCCATTTATGGACCCCAAGGGGATCAGTAGTTCTCAACATGGGCCATGCCATTTTTCTAGGGGACCACAGAAAGCTGGGAAAGTACCCTCTGTTCTGCTACCAGCGACTATAATGGGTCCACAGAGGTAAATGAAGCTCAGTAGAGGGCTATGAGCAAAAAAAGATTGAGAACCCTTGGTATAGATGACGTGAAAATGAATATGTCAACAATAAAATATATCTATGCTGTGACGAGGTTATGTCACTTTTCGTTTACTCAGCTTCGGAAAGTTAGCAAGACAAAATGTTGACAGTCTGAAGATAGTAACATTCAACAATTCTGGAATGTCTCAACGTAGTATGATATAATGTTAAGAAAGTTAATAGCAACACTAGTTATTAATGTAGATATTGGCAGTTTTAACTATGCATAAAACACGAGTTAAAGTTTTGGTGGCAACTTTATTGTGGAAAAAGAATTACGGTTCCTGTGTCATCTTTATACACATAAGGATGAAGGTTTATGTATCAATTTAATATGAATGAGATTTAATGTTTTGGTGTCAACTTTTATGAAGGGGAATTTAGGTTTTGGTGTCAACTTTTGTGAAGGGGAATTAAGGTTTTGGTGTCAACTTTATGTGAATAAAAATTAAAGTTTTGGTGTCAAATTTATTTGAATAAGAATGAAGGTTTTGGTGTCAAATTTATATGAATAAGAATGAAAGTTTTGGTGTCAATTTCATATAAAGCATCATCTAACGTTGTGGTTTCAAGTTTAATGAACACGACTTAAAGTTGTCATGGTAACGTTATACTAATTAGCATAAACGTTATGACGTCGAATAGTTCACGCGGGGTCTCTGATGAGATAAAGAAAGAACAGGCTTACTGTGTCTTCAAGCATGTCGTACAAGGCGACTTATATGAAGTTGTGCAGATTGCGGACAACCGCATTACATAAAAAACATTTCTAATGTAACCACCACTGCAATAGAACATGAATGTTTTGGCAATTATATCAGCAGCAGCAGCAGTCAGCCTATACCCTATGTGGAGGTAATTGATGATGATGATGATAATGATGTACTACAAAACTATTTTTAAATTTACTGAGAAAGGGTAAAGTATCTAATTTATTTTGCATCCAAGGAGAAAGGGTAAACTATTTAATTTATTTTACCTCCAGGGAGGAAGCGTAAAGTATCTAATTTATTCTACCTCCATGAAGGAAGGGTAAAGTACCTCAATTATTTTACCTCCAGGGAGGAAGGGTGGGGTATCTAATTTATTTTACCTCCAGGGAGGAAGGGTAAAGTATCTATTTTATTTTACCTCCAGGGAGGAAGGGTAAAGTATCTAATTTATTTTGCATCCAAGGAGAAAGGGTAAACTTTTTAAATTATTTTACCTCCAGGGAGGAAGCGTAAAGTATCTCATTTATTTTACCTCCATGGAGGAAGGGTAAAGTACCTCAATTATTTTACCTCCAGGGAGGAAGGGTGGGGTATCTAATTTATTTTACATCCAGGGAGGAAGGGTAAAGTATCTATTTTATTTTACCTCCAGGGAGGAAGGGTAAAGTATCTAATTTATTTTACCTCCAAGGAGAAAGGGTAAAGTATCTAATTTATTTTGCATCCAAGGAGAAAGAGTAAAGTATTTAATTTATTTTACCTCCAGGGAGGAAGGGTAAAGTATCTAAATTATTTTACCTCCGGGGAGGAAGGGTAAATTATCTAATTTATTTTACCTCCAGGGAGGAAGGGTAAAGTATCTATTTTATTTTACCTCCAGGGAGGAAGGGTAAAGTGTCTATTTTATTTTACCTCCAGGGAGGAAGGGTAAAGTATCTAAATTATTTTACCTCCAGGGAGGAAGTGTCATAAGATTGTTCCACAAAGAGTTGGAAGCCTACCTGGTGGCGGAGGGTTTGTTTGACGACGACATTACTGAAGATGGTGAGTACTTTTTCTCTTTCATGACGATGGCAGCGATAATAATATTGAGGTGTTCTCCATGATAAATTTCAGATCGGTTCATATATAGTGCGTCTCAACATGATGATGATAATGGGTCTCAAGCAATTTCTATATCTTGCATTTAAAGGTTTACAGAGTGTGTATATGTGTATGTGTGTATCATTAATACCAGGCAAAATATTTGCGAGAAGTTAACATCTGGTTAATACTAGGACAAACACATGTAACAAGTTAACATCAACGTAATAATGGAACGGACACGTGTGATACGTTAACATCTGCTTACAGTATGAAAAACCCAAGTGATAAGTTAACATCAGATTAATGCTATGAATAATATTTTAACGAGAGGTTAACATTAGATTAATGCTAGGTAAAAAAAAAGTAGCGAAAAATTAGTCTCAGTATAATAATAAAGCAATCACTTATGAGAAGTTACCATTATTTTAATGCTAAAATAAACGCTAATTAGATGTTAACATCAGATGAATACTAGGTTAAAAACACTTATCAGAAGTTAACATCAGTTCAAAGCTCTGATAAACGCTTATGAGAAGTTAGCATTAGATAATACTAGGTAAAACACTTATGAGAAGTTAACACCAGTGTGACGAAATGGACGACCTCTTCACGATCTTGGTTTCACTTCGGCAGTATCGGTACATTTGTGGTACTGATTTTTATTATGTGCTGTCAAGTATCGCACTTTTCTTTCTTTCTTTCGTCGTTATTTTTCTGCTAAGTAGCAGATATTTCTTCTTCTTCTTCCTCGTTCGTCCTGAAAAGGACGTTGGTTGCGTTGTGTCTGTTTACAGCAGAGCTGCGATATCTGCGCCTTTCGGCCGGCACATCCGACTTCAGCACGGCATTTTTTGGGACCGGGTTTGCCTTCCCTCTTCGATCCTTAATATCTCAGCCAGACTGCAGTGAAGCAGCCTGTTTCCAGGACCACCACGTGGAGGTGGAGTAGGGTCTTGGTCAGCTCTGGTTCGCTGACCCTGACGCAAGCAGTCATGCTATGAGTCGCTGACTGCATTCTCTGTTGTTGCGTCTTTGGGTCCCAGCAGATATTTGATTTTATCAAATCATTCGAGACTCCTCTCTGTGATGTAACCTGTTTGTTACCCGGTCATCCTGGCTTGCGGTAAGCAACTGAGATAAAATAGTCGCCGGCGTGTTTAGATTGAACCGCTGATAAGACGACTCGTTTGGTAACCCAGATGGGCAAACACTGAGTTTTTGCGTACTCATACGACAGATAACGAGATTACTGTCTGTGTGACACATGTGGGCAGACAAGTGTGACATAATCGCTTCCGGGCCGACTTGTTATGACAATATTATTTTATAATAAAATAGTAAGCATTACAGCTTACACATGTTGTCATGTGAGTTCTCCGATCTGTCTGTAAGTTTGTACACAAGGGCATCGGACATCATGTTACCATATATGGGAGAGTTGACCTCTGTCTTACGTTCAAAATTATCCGATGTCGGAATATTTTTGAAATCATCACACCCAATCCGCATGATTTGAAATGATTGGATTTTTCTGATTAGATTCATAACAACAATGCGTGGGAAGATAGGAATATAGTCTGACCATTTCGCAGTTTTATTTGACTGTGAATTTCACGCTCGCCATGACAACATCAGACCTCGCCAGAGTGAAGACTAGATTCATAATTCCTTTTTTTAACCGGACCGTTTATTGGAGAACCAAATAAGACTTACAAAGCACAGGAGATCTCTACATTTTAATAAGGAACACCGGGACTAGGAAACTGAAGAAACACACGGAGTCAGAGAGGGAATCTTTTGTCAAATTAAAGACACCCCAGACGCGTGTAAGAGACCGACTCGTCTCTTGTATTCATCTGAGCAAAAGTCTGTAGCCAAGATTGGCGTAACTAGTGCATTTTTCATTCTATGTTTCATTACTAACATGTGAACTAACATATATATATATATATATATATATATATATATATATATATATATATATATATATATATATATATATATATATATATATATATATATATATATATATATATATATATATATATATATTACCATGGGAATTTTATTGTGTGACAATTGCAACAGGACGCCCAAGTCATTGGAAGCTGGCAACCTCAGTATCTAGAATGTCGATTCATGAACCACCACTGCGCGGGCTGCTGATTGCTTTATTGCTAGTTTCCTAAAAAGAGAACTAAAAGCATAAAGTAGTTCCAGGTTCCCTAGGGAGCAGGGAGGGAAAGATGAAAGAAATGATGTACATTATAAGTATAATACTTACATTTTCAAAGCAGTGTAAATGCCCCTATAAACATAGTCACTTTAAAATTAATGTAACTTTTAAGCTTTAAACCAGTGTAAATGTCTATGTGAAAATATTCATTTTAAAGTAATGGAAGTTTCAAACTTTCCAATCAGTGTAAAACATAAATGAAAACATATTCAATTTATATTGTGAACACTTTTCAATCAGTGGAGAAGTATATGTAAACAGACTCTATTTGTATTATTAACCTTTTCATTTAAATGTCATGTAAAGCTAAAGCTATTCTATTTAAATGTAAAGGAAGTTTTATCCCGAGGGATTAAATTTAATTCTCATCGAGTGTAAAGTCTGAGTAATTGGGAAGGTGGTATGGGAAGATAGGAACCCATAACTATGGGGTGGAAAACGCCATACTCAGAAGAGCGTTTCGTTCTATTCTTTACCACAGTTATTGGTGGTACCCGCAGAAAGTACTATCTCTGGAACAAGAAGAGAACCGTGGCCTAAGCTTTAAGAGAAGGACGCACGTGGTAGACTCTCTTTGACATTTCTGGTAAACGAGCTTCCCCCGACAACCTTGATCAGAGACGAGCGCGAGCAGAGTGAAAAGAACTAACCCATAAGAAAGAGCAGAACTGTCATTGGCAACTAAGTTCAAATATATGCTGTCACTTGAACTTCTTGTAACATCTCACATTCCCTAAAGACTATGAGGATAACTTTTCTTGATCCATAACTATTCAAATTATTTCTAAATGTTAAAACCAAAGTGATTATTAAATTCTGTTATTTGTAATGTTACAAATTTAACTTCGACTTAATCATTTTAAAGTTACTGCATGTTTGTCTCAGTCAAATTACTACACACACTCTAAACAGAGCTATACTAGAATAATAGAATTCCACTGAGAAAATCAGGGGTGGGGGCTTAAACGAGCTGAAAGTAATAAGTGCTTAAATCCTTCACAAAAGTTGTCGGCAGATTACAGAATTAACGTGCTCAGCAATAGCCAGCATTGTTTTCGCTTATCTGAATATCTTGTGATGACTCCCATGTGATAGAAGCTTTACTACTCTTCTATCGACATTTCTGCCAAGAGTAATCTTGTGTACAAATAGACTCCATTGAAGCCTATAATAGATATTCTTGAGTTTTGGCCACTGTTGGACCAGTACTGCAAAGCAGGGGAGGCAATACCGTCACAACCAGATTAATAGTTGCTAAAGCAGTAAATTAGGACAAACACTTGTGAGAAGTTAAAATCAACTTATTACTAGAACAAACTTTTGTGAGAAGTTAACATCAGTTTAATTATAAGACAAACATGCGATAAGTTAACATCAGTTTAATTATAAGACAAACATGCGAGAAGTTAACATCTACTTAATACTAGGAAAACACGTGTAATAAGTTAACGTCTGCTTAATACTAGTACACCAATACCTCGACTTTCGACGCTTCGACTTTCGTCGCTTCGCTCTTTCGTCGGTTTTAAATTCTAACCACGTTTCCAAATTTCGTCGCTCGCTTCGCTCTTTCGTCGCATTTTGTCACAACTGTGCGTCATCTTGATTCTTTCGTCGTTCAGTCTTTGAACAGAAATCGTTCGGTGTGCACTGTTTTTTTTTAAGTTGTCCGCATTGAATCTCTTATATTTGTCATTAAACATATTAATACTACTTATTTTTGTGATTAAAATAACAAAACTATTCATACTATATTATTTTTGTGATTATACTGTAAACAGTTCATAGTTATTTTAGTGATAACAGTCTAATGACAGTGTTCATATCGTGATTATACGACACGTGTACAGTTTTCATACTGTACTTTTTGTGTGTGATTAGGCCTTATACAGTACTACTTATTTTTCTGCTTTAATATATTCATAATGGGTCCTAAGTGTAGTGACAAAGTTAAAAGAACCCATAAGGTTCTCAATTTGCAAGAAAAGCTTAAGCTAATCAAGCTTAATGAACAAAGCATCTTAAATGCTGAAATAGGCCGCAGGCTAGGTGTACCAAGCACTACAGTTAGCACAATTGTAAAGAACATAGCTAAAGTGTTAGAGGAAATTAAAAAAGCTACGCCAGTGCATACCAAACTTATTAGAAAGCGGCACAATTTAATTGGTGAGATGGAGAAAGTGTTAAATGTGTGGATTGAAGACCAAGTCAGCTACAACATTCCTCTAAGCCAAGATCTTATCCAGACTAAAGCACAAACTTTATTTAATGCAATGAAGGCTGAACAAGGAGAGACATCAGCTGAAGAAACATTTGGAGCTAGCAGGGGCTGGTTTGAGAAATTTAAGAAAAGGTCAAATTTGCATAATATAGCAGTGAAGGGAGAATCAGCTAGCGCAGATACCGCAGCTGCAGGAGCTTTTCAAGTGAAGCTTGAAAAAATTATAGAAGAAGTTGGCTACACAAAGCAGCAGATCTTCAACGTATAATAAATTTCAACAGAAGTTCAAAAGTAAATAGTGGGCTAGAACACCAAATAGCCTGTTACAGAGAACTTCTTAGGGAAAGGAAGAAGACATCAATGAGGTAAACGTCTTTGCTCTCCTTTTTCAAGACGCAACCGCCACAACCAACTTCAGTCACCCCTCCCGCTAACCCTTCAGATTCCGAGCCATCAACATCAGCCCCAGCCCCAGTTAGATCTCCTTCAAAGTGCCCTTCTCCAAAAAGAATTAAATTGAAATCCTCCAGTTCTGAAGATGAGCCACCTCAGTTTTCTCCATCTGGTTTTCTAAGTCTAGAATCCCCCTAAATTACCAACATTCAAAACTGTACATACTGTATATATTCATCGTCTACTTGCTCAAGAATGATTTTAAGGTAAGATGCTATTTGCTTATTTTTTTATTTATTACTGTATTTTCTTTACTCTTATGTTTTTTTTTCTGTTTATCTAGGTGTTGCACGCATTCGCAAGTGTTATATAGTTAGTTATTTTCGTTTTTTGGCGGCTCTAATGCATTTGTAAGCTAAATAAAGGCTATGCTTCGACTTTCGTCGATTTTCGACTTTCGTCATAGCTCTGGTCCCTAACCTGTCGAAAGAGCGAGGTATTAGTGTACCACTATTTATGAGAAGTTAACATTTGCTTAGTACCAGTACCACTACTTATGAGAAGTTAACATCAGATTAATACTAGGACAAAAAACTTTTGCGAAATTAACATCAATTTAGTAGTTAGGTCACTGTTCCCTATATTAATATACCATCTTTTATTTTCCTCGACCCTGTCTGCCGAAGACGTGAATGAGAGAACCGCGTGACAAATCAAGAATTAAATATGGCGGCCAAACCAAGGTTACACGTAGAAATCTGTAAATTAGGAACGTGATTTGTCACAATAGATCTCCGAGGAAACAATTTCAAACAAAGACAAATAACAAACATATCAATAATATTATTAATCATGTTTATTCAGGTTGACACAACACTTTCGGCTTCGATAATTAAATTAGCTTTTGTTGCAAATTTGGATTTCCCACCGGCCGTTCTTCCTGGAACTTTGGTAATTCCAAACTCCCGCGGGACAGTCACGCGAGTTTTGAATTGTCATTGCGCCATCTTCTGGCTACTCACACATCAAATGTATTAATGACAAAAACTGGATCCCACATGTTACAGATTCAGGTCGATGTAATCTTCGAGAGGGTCTCAGGACGAGTTGTTGAATGTAACTTATTATCAAGTCTGTATAAAAGGTGATAACTCAAGAAAAATTGGGCGGTTTAGAAAACAGGCGAAACGGATAGAAAAATAAGAACCCTGTAATAAATGGAGAAAGTATGTATTATTCTTGGCACAGAAATAGGAAAACGGAGAATAAATTAAGTCCTCAAATCCAGCATGTTATGATTACCTCACATGTTTTGGATATTTCTTGTCATTTTTTGTAATGGCTGTGTCGACTCGAAATTTCTCGGGCGTGTTTCTCCGTGCGCATTGATTTTTGTGATTTTCCGTGTTGCTTCTTTGAAGCTTTTTTGCTTATGCTCTCGTGTTGTTTATGTTTTGCATTATTCTTTTTTCCGTTTGCTTTTTTACTTCCATTCGTTCCTTGTACGGAGAATGGAAAAATAATATTTTGTAGATGTCTAATTATAGTCTTGATTTCGATAGTTTCCTACGTCTCTGAGGTGACAAACCAGGAATGAGATTACTACTCTCTGTGGCAATTAGTAAGTTGTGACTAATATGAGGTTGTGATTGGTTCTGGCAGCTTTATCGTGTACAAGAACTTGTCACAAAGATTCCATTGCAGGAGCACATATTTGCTTTGATGCTAGGGTGACCATATTCTTCAACGCAAAAAGGAGGACAGTATTCACTTTTTTGTCATGGAAAGGAGGACAAGTGAGGTCACTATTCTGAAAAAGTAGGACACAAATTTGATGCTGTCTTCCTACAAGGGGACTAGCTGCATTTGAGGATGTATGCTCCATGAGGAGTAAAATGAAATTATTATGATGTCTTCTGATGTTTAGTTCCTTCTCAGCGCACCTGTTTTACGACTCATCACACCAAGAACAATTGTACTTGTCAGCGCATCTGTTTTACGACTCATCACATCAAGAATAACTGTACTTGTCGGCGCATCTGTTTTACGACTCATCACATCAAGAATAACTGTACTTGTCGGCGCATCAGTTTAACGACTCATCACATCAAGAGTAACTGTACTTGTCAGTTGTTTCACCGCAGATCGTCTGAATGTTGTTATAGCGCCAGTGTGCACATTATCGCATTTATTGTCGTTGTTTGTGAAAGTCAAGGTCACATACAAGACCTGGTACTGACTGTGGAACCGCCGCAATGAACAATGAAATTAAGCTTCATTCATGTCTACCTTCGCTCTCTAAGGAACATGAATCCCTCATTCCAGCTGTTCCCTTGACAGGACGTTTGCACGTAGTATTCATGTTCCCTTGACAGGACGTTTGTACGTAGTATTCATGTTCCCTTGACAGGACGTTTGTACCAAGTATTCATGTCCCCTTGACAGGACGTTTGTACGTAGTATTCATGTTCCATTGACAGGACGTTTGTACGTAGTATTCATGTTCCATTGACAGGACGTTTGTACCAAGTATTCATGTTCCCTTGACAGGACGTTTGTACCAAGCATTCATGTTCCCTTGACAGGACGTTTGTACCAAGTATTCATGTTCCCTCGACAGGACGTTTGTACCAAGTATTCATGTTCCCTTGACAGGACGTTTGTACCAAGTATTCATGTTCCCTCGACAGGACGTTTGTACCAAGTATTCATGTTCCCTCGACAGGACGTTTGTACCAAGTATTCATGTTCCCTTGACAGGACGTTTGTACCAAGTATTCATGTTCCCTCGACAGGACGTTTGTACCAAGTATTCATGTTCCCTTGACAGGACGTTTGTACCAAGTATTCATGTTCTCTTACAGTATTGGTTTCTGTATCAATGTGTTTTACATGATGAGTTTGCCAGACACAGTCACATATTAGTCAGCCTGCTACGACATGCCTAAGGGCGCAGTAGTCCTATTCTGTCTTTGTCTTTTCAGTAACCCCCCTCCCCCCCCCCCCCCCCCCCCCCCACCCCCCCCCCCCCCCCCCGCTAACTACATGGAGCGAAACTGAGTTAAAAATTACGAAAATAATTATTTCCATAACCGTAAAGTTGGCAGAATGTTTAACGCCCGAAAGGGAGTGGCTTGTTTATTAGTTGCGAACTATGTGGTGTGGGTTCAATTCTCAGTGAAGGCAGTGCTCAAGACAAAAACAATAGTTGGCCGGCCTCCCCTCTCCAGAGGTTTCATTGGGCGGTCGATGACTTGACCTGTCTATATATCCGTCTGGCTGTGTTTCTATCTGTCTGCAGTCTCCATCCACCCATTTACCTATCACTCTAACAATATTTCTATCAGTACGTATTTCTGTGTGTCCGTCTGTCTGTCCGTACATTCGTCTGTCTGTCTTCGTCTGTCCGTCCGTCTGTCTGTCCGCCCATTCGTCTGTCTACCTGTCTATACTATCCATCCATCTATCTATCTATCTATCTATAAGTATTTCTCTGTCTCTGTATGTACGCCAGTCGGTGCTTGTCTCCTAGCGTCTATTTGACTTGTATGTACCATGTGACGCGCCAACAGGTCATTAACGTTTTGGTTTTAAAAATAAATTTCAACTTCTGCGTGAAGTGTATGACACATCACTTCCCTAAGGCAGTATCTGCTATGAAACCTGAGGAAGACCTTTTTAGACGCAAAATCAGCGGCGCATGCTCTTGTCCTTCCATATGTGCTTAGCATATTTCTCTGAAAAATGTCACCTATAAAATTATTGTTCCGTGCTTTCGCTTTCGGCTTCAAATTTTTACTTCTACTTTTAACCCGTGTTGTTGTTCGTCCATCACGGGTGATGAAGACCACTCTGTTCATCCAATTATTAGGAATATGTTAAATTAGTCTATGGGTACGAAGGTGACTGATGAGCCCGATGTGGGCCTGGAAAGTTCTTGGACAGTATGGGCAGGGAATGTTCGCTTCAAGTGAAGGTTTTATTTCACGGGCTTTTCTAGCCTGTCTCCGCTGCTGCTTTTCTGGATGCCTCGCATGCCGCTGCCCTTTACGAAGAGATGTGCGCCAAGCGGTTCAGTCTTGCGTACCAGCTTCCCAAGTTTCAGGGTTTATGTCAAAGGTTTTTAATGAAGTCTTGAGCATGTCTTTGAAGCGCTTCTTTTGGCCACCATATGAGCGTTTACCCTTCTGCATCTCACCATAAAAGAGTATTTTTGGCAGCCGATGTTCTGGCATGCGGACTACATGACCTGCCCAGCGAATCTGTGACTGCATCAGAATAGTATCGATGCTAGGGATACCAGCTCTGTCAAGAACGACGGTATCCGGGATCTTGTCTTGCCATTTGATGTTCATCACCTTTCTGAGACAGACTGTATGGAAGTGGTTAAGCTTCTTTACGTGGCGTCTGTATTCAGTCCATGTTTCACACGCAACAAGCAGCACTGGAAGAACCGCAGCTCTGTACACATTCAGCTTTGTCTGTAGACTAATGCCACTTCGATGCCAGACGTTGGTGTATAGTCTGCCAAATTTCCTACTGGCTTTGGAGATCCTGGTGTTCACCTCAACATCAATGGCGACGTTCTGGGATAGTGTACTACCAAGGTATGTGAATCTGTTCACAACTTTCAGTTTCTCACCATTTACCTTGATGATTGGCTCAGTATAAGTTGTGCCAGGAGCTGGTTGGTACATGATTTCTGTTTTCTCCGTGTTGATGGTGAGCCCAAAGTTTGAACAGGCTTCGGAGAATCTATCCACGCTATTCTGCAGATCAGAGTTGGTATATCATCTAGTGTTTCATTTATTGGACATTGGGGCAGGCGGATGATGGCTTCGTCGTTAATAGATGATGGCTGGTTGTCACAGAGAGATTTATGATTAATAAATTTCTATATCTTTTCTTTATTCTACCCGTGTCTTCTATTTTATTATCGCTCTTTTATCCTTTTTCTTTTTTCGCATTCGTCTGATTGTGAAAATATAACTCTCCCATTCATACCTTCGCCTGTCTCTTTTCTTATGTAGCAACGCATTTTTATTGCGTAAGCTCAGTCCTCGGTGAGAGCGAATAGTGTGAAATTCGTTCTCGACAGAGAGAAGATGGCAGACAATCGTCTACATTTTCATCTGACACGGCGCTCTCGGTTAAGTTTCTCGGTGTTAGGTGTGAGAGGCGCCAACAGGCATCGCTCGAGTATGACCATAGGTAGCGGCAAGTGTGAAACGCGTCTGGCAGTTTCATTGCCGTCGTCTGAGTTTTATGTAGGTGTTAAGACGGGAACTATTTCGGGTTTTCGAGAATTAGGAAATCATTTCTTTTCATAAGATATAAACCCCAGTAGTTAGACTTCATGCATTCAGTCCTCCTAAGTTGCAGTAGACGGATCGCTCGTGCTAGGGAATAAGCTTGAATAGCGAAGTTCTTAGTTTTCTCGTCAATTTTTGCCGAGATTCTAGAATACCTATCTAGTGAATAATTCTAGTCGTGGTGATTGCCTGTAGGGCTGTTTGGAGGTAATATTATATATCTAGTATTTTTTGAGTGATTTAAGTGGTAAATCACCTATTTTATTTCACTAGTTAATTTCTGTGCAGAGGGATTAAATTATAAGTCTGTTATATTCTCTAATTGACGTGTTACAGTGGAAAGCAGAATTAATTATTATTTCTAGCTTAAACTCATGCAGCTGTAAATTTAATTAAATTGCTAGTCACAATTCCGAGTATATTTTTAACTAACTTATAACTGCACTGAGTCATCATTGAGTATTGACGAAATACGTAGGTATTTCTAATTCATGATGATTGATTTTTTTTAAACGATCATAATTATTTCACGGGAGTTTTAACGTTAAGATAAGCTCTACGCTTGCAGTTATAATGTAAGTTATAACCGAAGCAAATATTGTGGTTAAGTATTTTGTACTTTTCTCTTCCTTACACAGTTTTGGGTCAGCCCAACTTTTACCAGCGGTTTTAGTACAACTGAGAGAAGAAACATTTTTATCTTTAACCACGTGGGTTTACAAGTTAACACCTGTCTGGCAGTATGTTTGCCTCCATAAATAGACAGAGTACAAATTAATATATATAGTCAATAGAAGGTCTGACTCCTCTAGATCTGTTGTAGAAGATAGGCTGAAAGAGAGAAGATTCTCGATTTCAGGGACAGACTCTATTAATTTCTACCTTCTCACTCGTGAAAATCTATTTCTATTATTATCTCTCACTGTGGCTATCACTTGTTCTAATCTATTCAGAAGGGACCAACCCAAGTCTTAATTTCCCTATCAAAAATCTACGACACTGGTTCAGAATATTATTAAAATGTTCGACCCAGCGTTGGAGAATTTTTTCCTTGTCTGTAATTAGTGTTTTTCCATCTGCATTAAGGAGGGGAAATGATCCTGATGATGTTGGACCATAGACCGCTATTTACCCGTAAGCGTAACAAAAACATTATCACTTGAACAAGAAACTGTTGGTCAGCAACTTTTATAAATAATAATTCTCGTTTATTAGCTCAGAGTTCAAAGGGCACCTTTATTGTTAGGACTCTACTGTACACAAGTTCAGGCGCAATGTTTAAATATAATTGAAGCTTATTTATTATATTCATGCTCTAACGTTTGACTGTGCCACATTTTTCAGGTCCTGTTGTGGAAGACGGTATGCCATACTTCACAATTTATTAATAATGTACTAACCCATACAAACACTAACTCACCACCACCCTGTAATTACGATTCGCGGCTTTAACTTTGCTAATGCTTTTACCAATATTTTATCTTTGATTTGATTCCCATTGTTTTACTCATACTACAAACCAATTAATTTCTCACGAGATAAAGTCTTAAAAGAGAAATTGAGTTAATGATTTCCAGCTCTTTGTGGAATCTTTATCCCAAAAATTATTTCCGAGTTGGACGGAAAAATAAGTTTACCAAATTATCTCTTTTTTATCAAATAGTTACATATCATTGATTTGTTCATTAAATTTCGGGTTGGACATAAATTTACGCTTCAGTTTTTTTGTCTAATTTAATGAACAAACTTCGATTGTAAAGCAGTGTAAGTTTGAGAAAATATTCATCTAACAGATGAACTAAGTGGATCCTTCAGTCTGACATTTTGAAAATAAAGTTGCAGCCGTAGTGGAAGTGACAGATGTCATGATATTAAATTGTTTCGTTTTCTTCTTTTTCTTTCTCCTTTTTTTTTGAGTCCACATTTTTTATTTCATATTTTTAAAAATTTCTTACGTTACTAACATTTGGATTCGATGTTTATTGGGCACTGTTTTGAGTATCAGACATGCGTACCAACAACGCGGGTAGACGCTGGAAGTGGGTTGGCCACATCCTCACAAGAGACCTTGACACCATCACCAGAGCTGCCATGCTATGGACTCCAGAAGGAAATCGAAAGCAAAGACGGCCAAAAGCCACCTGGCGGAGAACTGTGGAGGCAGAGCTGCTAAGCATGAATCAGAGCTAGGGCACCACACGAAGGATGGCTGTCGACCGAGCCAAGTGGAGACAGTTTGTTGCTGCCCTACAAAATGCCACCAGGCGTGATGGCCACTGATTGCTTTGTCAATCAGCGGCCAATGACCAAAAATGATTTTGATTAACCGAATCAAGATTCTTCACTATAATCACAGAAAGATTTCTTGTGCTTTGTTTATTGTATGTAGGCCTATGTACATTAATTGCATCTTTTCCATCTTCCCCATTTCAAAGTGGCAGACGCTTAAAATATTAAGGCGCCGTTTTGATCCCGTGCATGGCTTGAGCACGACTTGTAAAACAGTTCCATGGTATCGAATACGGGGTTGTGTGTGTGTGTGTGTGTGCGTGCGTGCTTGTGTGTGTGTGTGTGTTTTTGGTGACATACCATAAACAAACGTTGGCAGATGTGAAACATAATCAAGAAGAGAGTAGGAATGGCCAAAGATACATTCAACCACATGAAACATATATTAACATCCAAACAAATAATTGACAAATTAAAAATGAGAGTCCTCAAGTGTTACATATACTTTTCATTATGTATGGTGTAGAAACATGGACAATGAACAAGCAATTAGAATAAAGAATCGAGGCCCTTGAGATGTGGATGTATAGAACAATGGGGAAAGAGAAGAAAACAAATAAATCTTAGAAAAACTATGAGATGAAAGTTAGATAAATTATGTCGGCCATATGACAAGACTTAACTCTTTCCTTAAGACCGTAATGACATGGAACACTAACTGCAAACGTGCAAGAGGACGACAGTGCTATAAGTGGGAAGATAACATCAAGAGATGGACAGGAAAGAGTCTAGCAGAGTGTACCATCAAGAGAAGAGAAAGAGAACGTTGGAGATCCATTACAACCAACCTTCGTTGTGGAGATGGCAACTGATCTGATTTCATGTGTATCGCAGTTCCCGAGGAGACAATGAAAGAGAACGTTGGAGATCCATTACAACCAACCTTCGTTGTGGAGATGGCAACTGATCTGATTTCATGTATATCGCAGTTCCCGAGGAGACTAAAGTGGAGACTCTATGCTGTGTAAGGAACTCCAAGGGAAATAATTATATACCGGTATATATGAGTTATTTAACCTGACAAATGAACACGAATTCGGTGGCTAATGGTGAGGAGTTTGTTCATTTTTGTGTTTTAAGCGAAAAAAATACAATTTAAAAGAAATTTCTTCTTCTTCATCTTCGTAAACTTTCAGACGTCAACTTGAATATGTTCAAAGAAAGCTGTGGTCAGTTTGAGGCTATTTCTATCTCCATAGAGCTCTTCCAGGAATGGAGTTGGTGACGGCCACATGTACTTAAAAGAAATTTAAATACCGCCTGCTATTTACTGATGTAGACTACAATTTAAAATATAAATTCTTAAACATTTTTTTTATAAAACGTTTTAAAGTGGCATTCTTATAAAACAATGACTGAAATACGATTTTTAAATTCAATTTTCCCGATACTTGGATTTCCAGACGTACTATTTTTAGAAAATGGCAATTTTTGCTACATTGCCAAGTTGTATGTGTTTTTTTCTTGAATATTTATATTTAATTGTACTAACCTGTTTTAAATGTTTTTTTAAAAATTGTTTGACTTTTAAATTCATAATTCTTAAATAAACATCTTTTGGTGTTCTAATCTTCTATATGTTTTAATGCACCTACATTGTTTCAGAAAAATTATGTATGTTGTCCCTTATAACGAAATTAATATCAAGTTTTATATGCTTCGTATTTGTTATGCTTACATAAGGATCGGTATGGTCTGAAATTTAAAAAAAATTGTATTTATTAATAGTTTTAATATGGACTTACTGTCGTACCTTTGTACAATTTCCAGTCAGTTAAAAGTATTACGTTGTGTTTTTGAGTATACTGCTTTAACTTTAAATTAATCTGTTAGGTTTGAAAACGTGGTTGATAATTATTATTTTCATATGAAAATAATACGGTCTTACTAACCTCGGGGATGTTTGGTATTTAATGACAAACGCTACATAGCCAGATATTTTAATATGGTCCTAATCTGTTTAAAGATAATAGGAAATATGGCAGGAAACGATACAAGATTGCACTTGAAGAAAAAGCACTTCAAGATGTAGAATCGTACACATACCTGGCAGCAATGTAGACACGGTTGGCGGGACAGACTATGATATCAAAATAAGAATACATAAGGCTAGAGTTTTCATTGCATTGGGAAATATATTGCATTAGGGAATCAAGTCCAACACACAAATAAGAATTTTCATCACAAATGTCACTTCAGTCCTATTATACGGCTCTGAAACATGGAGATCTACAAAAACAACAACCAAAAAGATGCAGACTTTCATAATTCGGTGCTTGTGTAGAATAGAAGGTTAAATTGGTATAACACGATCACTGTGTGTTGTTCGTCCATCACGGGTGATGAAGACCACTCTGTTCATCCAATTATTAGGAATATGTTAAGTTAGTCTATGGGTACGAAGGTGACTGATGAGCGCGATACGGGCCTGGAAAGATCTCGGACAGTGTGGGCAGGGAATGTTTGCTTCAAGTGAAGGTTTTATTTCACGGGCTTTTCTAACCTGTCTCCGCTGATCCGCTGCTGCTTTTCTGGATGCCTCGCATGCCGCTGCACCTTTACGAAGAGATGTGCGCCAAGCGGTTTGGTCTTGCGCAGCAGCTTCCCATGTGTCAAGGTTTATGCCAAATGTTTTTAATGACGTCTTGAGCATTTCTTTGAAGCGCTTCTTTTGGCCACCATAGGAGCGTTTACACTTCTGCATGTCACCATAAAAGAGTATTTTTGGCAGTCTATGGTCTGGCATGCGGACTACATGACCTGCTCAGCGAATCTGTGACTGCATCAGAATAGTATCGATGCTAGGGATACCAGCTCTGTCAAGAACGGCGGTATCTGGGATCTTGTCTTGCCATTTGATATTCATCACCTTCCTTAGACAGACTGTATGGAAGTGGGTAAGCTTTTTTACGTGACGTCTGTATACAGTCCATGTTTCACATGCATACAGCAGCACTGGAAGAACCGCAGCTCTGTACACCTTCAGCTTTGTCTGTAGACTAATGCCACTTCGATGCCAGACGTTGGTGTATAGTCTGCCAAATGTGCTGCTGGCTTTGGAGATCCTGGTGTTCACCTCATCATAAATGGCGACGTTCTGGGATAGTGTGCTACCAAGGTATGTGAATCTGTTCACAACTTTCAGTTTCTCACCATTTACCTTGATGATTGGCTCAGTATAAATTGTGCCAGGAGCTGGTTGGTACATGATTTCTATTTTCTCCGAGTTGATGGTGAGCCCAAAGTTTGAATATGCTTCGGAGAATCTATCCACGCTATTCTGCAGATCAGACTCTGAGCCAGTATTGTGGGCACAATCTTCAGGAAACAGAAGATCTCTGATGGTATGTGATTTGACCTTGGTTTTTGCTTGAAGCCTCCTAAGGTTAAACAACTAATGTGGAACTGATGACTAGAACTAGCCAAGTGCCAGTGGAACAAGAGATGAGAAGAAGATGCTGGAGATAGATAGGACACACATTGAGGAAACCTGCTGATAGCATTACAAGGCAGTCCTAGTTCTGGAATCCCCAGGTAATAGGTAGAGGAAGACCAAACAATACACGGAGGAGTATTATGGACACAGGCACGACAGGGGTGAAGAAGACACGGATAAACCTTGAGATGGTGGCACAGGACAGACAGACATGGCATACGTTTGTTAAAGGTCTATGCTCCTTAGGGAGCTAATGGGCGATGCCATTACATTAATACCACAAACACGTTACATTAGTGCTATAAATGTATTACAATGAAAGTATAGACACATTACTATAATGCTACAAATCCATTGCATTGAAACTATATATACATTACATTAGTGCTACAAATACATTGCATTGGGACTATATACGCATTACATTAATGCCACAAATACATTGTATCGAGACTATATACGCATTACATTAATGCTACATATGCATTGCAATGAAAGTATAGATACATTCCATTAATACTAAAAATACATTACATTGAGACTAGAAATACATTACATTAATACTAAAAATGTATTACAATGAATTTATAGACCAAACACACACATTACTTTACTGCTACAAATACGTTGCAATGAAAGTATAGATAAATAATATTAATGTTACAAACACATTACATTAAGACTATAGACATGTTACATTATTGCTTCTAATACACATTAAGGCTGCCAGGGAGTCTAACTGTCACAGTGACAACATTTAAACTGCAGGTAAAACAAACAACAAACTGTACAGTCACTACATTGATGCTACGATTATCATCTTGTATCACCGTTCAGTTACCTAAGGAGCATAGGCTACAACAGATACATGTCACGCCTTCCTGTCCTGAGCCATTCCTTCAGTATCTTTCCATGTACGCTTATACCTCCTTCATACCTGTTTCCACCTGCCCTCACTATGTCTTAATGTCTCCTTCTACCTCTCTTCCCTTGGGAATTCCAGAGAAGGACTGCCTTGTCATGCTATCGAAAGATTTACTCTCTAAGAACTAAGTTATATGCATCAAAATTAATAATAAATAGATAAAGAAACGACCCTTAACCGGAAGTAATTGATCACGCTGTCGTGAATACTTGTGTGAACAAAATTACCACTCAAATAGATCCGTAATTAACTTAGCTCTCGCTTCCTTTCTTTGCGGTTTTCTTCGTTTGTCCCTGACAAAGACCTTGTGGCCGTAACGTCAGTTGTTCTCTAAGTCCATTGTCCTAGTCACCCGCTTTACGTATTTTCCCTGGCTCTCACTTCACAAACACTACTATAATTCTCCATAATGCCATAGGTACACAGTGAAGATAAATAGAAGTAAGTTTTAAGAGTTTTAGAAACTGGCCCTTAATTTTGTTGTTAGTTTTTGTATCCAAAACCTTTAGCATACGACAACAGACATGTCAGATGTCGTTATTGTCACATACTGAAGACCGATGCAAGTATAGTGCTTGCCTTTGTGTATGTTTGTTTCTGTGTGTAATTGCGCTAAATTTGTTGCCTATATTTGTTTTCTTAATAACTCAGCAAATAGTGTTACCACGTGTTTATTTTATTTTAAAGTAGTGGTCTTTTGCAATTATCGGATAAGGCCTGATTATTAAAATTTATTAAACGTCTACTTGATGACCTGCCATCCATGGCTCCAGTGATTATCCTGCAAGGGCATATTTTTTGTTACATTACTGCGATAATTTTGGGAGATGTTTAAACCAATTAAGCATTTTATTACTTGCTTACTTTTTCACTAGTTCACTTCAGGATCCGGGTCATGGATCAGCATAAGCCACGGACATTATCTCCACCTTCATCCGCTAACACGTTCTGGCAAATCGAGGCTGAGACAAGCATACTGTACGGTACGTTTATTGGCTGCATGTCTGTTTGTTCTGATTGTGATTGGTCGCTTTTTTGCTGTGTTCGTTGCCTGATTGGTTGATTTGTGGTTAATCGTGATTGATTGAGACTAAATCTTTGTCAACGGAAGTAAGAAAGAGGTGTTATTTAGAGTAAATTCTTTCATATGGAAGCAAATCATGGATAATTCTGTAAACAACCAAGAAAATTCATGAAGGCCACAGATATGTGGTTTTTCAGAAGAATTTTAAGAATGCCATGGGCAGCTAATAAAGAGTAATGAAGGAGTCCTAAACAAAGAAGCTGTCACATATGAAGTTTATTACTCACATATGAAGTTTATTAGTCACATATGAAGCTTATTAGTCACATATGAAGTTTATTACTCACATATGAAGTTTATTAGTCACATATGAAGCTTATTACTCACATATGAAGTTTATTACTCACATATGAAGTTTATTACTCACAAATGAAGTTTATTAGTCACATATGAAGCTTATTACTCACATATGAAGTTTATTACTCGCATATGAAGTTTATTACACATATATGAAGCTTATTAGTCACATATGAAGTTTATTACTCACATATAAAGGAAGCAGTCAACAATTCTTGGGCAGAAGAGGAAAGGTGGAAACACTGTGACTACATAAATGACTGAATGAAAAAAGATACAGGAGAAAAATGAGAGAAAATACTGGAGAGTTCAATATTTTGCCATGACAAAAAGGCAACAATAGAGTTCATAACGAGCACTGGTTACAGCAAGTTGCGGAGAGACGTGATCACCAATGCCAGCTGACATGGCACTTGAAGAAGAAGAACGTGTATGCTGTTCTGTGTGGATGACCGAATCTTTTCATTGGCTAGACGTTACTGTTTGTCAGTCATCAAACTTCACAGTTTTTCTTCTGTTTGGATGACAGAATCTTCTCATTGGCTAGACGTTACTGTTTGTCAGTCATCAAACTTCACAGTTTTTCTTCCGTTTGGATGACAGAATCTTCTCATTGGCTAGATGTTACTGTTTGAGTGTCATCAAACTAGACAGTTGTCTGTTTGATTTAAATGAATTGTAAAACCTATTTGTATTTTTTTTTAAACTGCCAAAAATAAACTCACATTCCCTGTTAGCACCTTTAGAAGCATGTAACAACCATTGCAGCTGGTTGCTTTGCAGGATGCTTGCATCAAAGCATCCATTTTGTCCTGCAATTGTGATTTCTGATGCATTTTTTTTTTTTACATGACGAGGTTTCCAGCTGCTGAAAAACAAAATCGTAGGTGGTGTTAAATAGACATAATCTACACTCACATTCACACAAAAATGTATGTGCTAATCTTTTGAAGATTTAATCTGTGCGAAGATTCAGGCAGTTGTCATTGACTTTTCGCATAAAATAATCTTTCAGGGGAGATTATCCGATGGGAACAACAAGTCCGGCTGCGTCACATGACAACACGAAGATACCTGTCTATCGACGCCAGCCATGAGATTTCCTTAACTGAAGACAACGAAGATCCCAAAACAGTGTTCAGACTACACTCTGTCCTCAGTGTAAGTCTGTCTGCTATAATTTTAATGGTCAGCTGGTAATGAAATGATCCAGTTCGGATGTGTCCAGAAGTGATCTGAGCTCTTTATAAATTACTATATTTTTGTTGTTTCCAATGATGTTATGTCAATTATTGTTTTAACTGGTTCATCATCAGCATTCCCGTCTTGTGGAGTCAGATGTTAATACCACAGGTTATCACCTTGTAGGAAGCTTGCACCAAGCAGTTTACATACTCCGACAGATGTTAATACCACAGGTTATCACCTTGTATGAAGCTTGCACCAAGTCGTTTACATACTCCGACAGATGTTAATACTACAGGTTATCACCTTGTAGGAAGCTTGCACCAAGTCGTTTACATACTCCGACAGATGTTAATACCACAGGTTATCACCTTGTAGGAAGCTTGCACCAAGGAGTTTACATACTCCGACAGATGTTAATACCACAGATTATCACCTTGTAGGAAGCTTGCACCAAGCAGTTACATACTCCGACAGATGTTAATACCACAGGTTATCACCTTGTAGGAAGCTTGCACCAAGCAGTTTACATACTCCGACAGATGTTAATACTACAGGTTATCACCTTGTAGGAAGCTTGCACCAAGTCGTTTACATACTCCGACAGATGTTAATACCACAGGTTATCACCTTGTATGAAGCTTGCACCAAGTCGTTTACATACTCCGACAGATGTTAATACCACAGGTTATCACCTTGTAGGAAGCTTGCACCAAGTCGTTTACATGCTCCGACAGATGTTAATACTACAGGTTATCACCTTGTAGGAAGCTTGCACCAAGCAGTTACATACTCCGACAGATGTTAATACCACAGGTTATCACCTTGTAGGAAGCTTGCACCAAGCAGTTACATACTCCGACAGATGTTAATACCACAGGTTATCACCTTGTAGGAAGCTTGCACCAAGGAGTTTACATACTCCGACAGATGTTAATACCACAGGTTATCACCTTGTATGAAGCTTGCACCAAGTCGTTTACATACTCCGACAGATGTTAATACTACAGGTTATCACCTTGTAGGAAGCTTGCACCAAGTCGTTTACATACTCCGACAGATGTTAATACCACAGGTTATCACCTTGTAGGAAGCTTGCACCAAGGAGTTTACATACTCCGACAGATGTTAATACCACAGATTATCACCTTGTAGGAAGCTTGCACCAAGCAGTTACATACTCCGACAGATGTTAATACCACAGGTTATCACCTTGTAGGAAGCTTGCACCAAGCAGTTACATACTCCGACAGATGTTAATACCACAGATTATCACCTTGTAGGAAGCTTGCACCAAGCAGTTACATACTCCGATAGATGTTAATACCACAGGTTATCACCTTGTATGAAGCTTGCACCAAGCAGTTACATACTCCGACAGATGTTAATACCACAGGTTATCACCTTGTAGGAAGCTTGCACCAAGGAGTTTACATACTCCGACAGATGTTAATACCACAGATTATCACCTTGTAGGAAGCTTGCACCAAGCAGTTACATACTCCGACAGATGTTAATACCACAGGTTATCACCTTGTAGGAAGCTTGCACCAAGGAGTTTACATACTCCGACAGATGTTAATACCACAGATTATCACCTTGTAGGAAGCTTGCACCAAGCAGTTACATACTCCGACAGATGTTAATACCACAGGTTATCACCTTGTAGGAAGCTTGCACCAAGCAGTTTACATACTCCGACATATGTGGTTTCTGTAGCAATATGTTTTACGTGATGAGGTCGCCAGCCCCATGCACAACCGCATATGTCGCCTTATATGACATGCCTGTGGGAGCAGAAGTCATTTTATTTCTTTATCTCATCAGATACCCCCAGGATCTTCACGTAGATATAATCCTGAAGGTTACCTTGTAATGACAAGATCCACTACGAATGTTTCCAGACGTTTGTTAAACTAGTCATAAATACTGTTTTTTTTTCCAATGATGTTATGTCAAATATTGTTTTGACTGATTTATCATCAGTATTTTCCATTTTCGCGTCCTGTGGAGTATGGAGGTACTACTAAGTTGGTTGCTTTGCAGAAAACCTGGAGATAAGCTTTCATGAATGCTTGCAGTTGTGGTGTCTGTAGCTATGTGTATTACGTGATGAGATTTCCCGACCATTCATAACTTCATTGTAGTCGCCTTTTGCGACATGTTTTAAGGAGCAATAATAGACCTGGTCGTTCGTTGTCTCACTAGAGCCACATGGAAACCATCCAGAACTTTCATTACTTTAACCTCAGATTTAATCTTTAATCGGATCTCAGCCTGGTACGGTTGTTGTAAACTGTAGACGGCAACGAAACAAAAACGATGCTTTTTAAATAATTTCTGCGACTATTTCAAGTCCAATACAAAACAGTGGAATCTTTATCTCAAGTGTCAAGTCAGTCCAACAACAAAAACAACCACCAAATAGCTACAGATTTTCATAAATGGGTACTGTGTAGAATAGAAGGATTGTAATGGTATGACAAGATCATTAATGTGGAAGTGATGACAAGATGATTAATGTGGAAGTGATGACAAGATCATTAATGTGGAAGTGATGACAGGATACAGACACGCGCAAGTTGAACAGGGGTAAGAAAAGAGTAACTGGCGATAGATCGGACTCACGTTGAGAAGAGCTCATGATAGCAACACAAGGTAATCTTTATTCTGGAATTCTCAGGCTACAAGACAGACAATGAAAACACATGATCCGCAGGCTACAAGACAGACAATGAAAACACATGATCCGCAGGCTACAAGACAGACAATGAAAACACATGATCCGCAGGCTACAAGACAGACAATGAAAACACATGATCCGCAGGCTACAAGACAGACAATGAAAACACATGATCCGCAGGCTACAAGACAGACAATGAAAACACATGATCCGCAGGCTACAAGACAGACAATGAAAACACATGATCCGCAGGCTACAAGACAGACAATGAAAACACATGATCCGCAGGCTACAAGACAGACAATGAAAACACATGATCCGCAGGCTACAAGACAGACAATGAAAACACATGATCCGCAGGCTACAAGACAGACAATGAAAACACATGATCCGTAGGCTACAAGACAGACAATGAAAACACATGATCCGTAGGCTACAAGACAGACAATGAAAGGGATAATGAAGACATGGGAACATCTTGAGCGGATGGTACGGGTCAGGAGGACCTGGCACTAATTTGTTGAAGTCTTCGGGAACTTACAGTTAATGATGATGATGTGTGTGAGCGTAGCTATCAGTTCATTGACCCCTGGATATGTTTAGTGTGTGATACAATTTCGTATTTTCCTTCTATCAGGAAAGGGACGAGATCCACTTCGAGAGTTACGCCAGGATAGAGCACGTGCTAACTGGCTTCTGGCTGCATGCGCTGAAAGGTGAGAACTATCACTGAACAGATTTAGAGATGATAAAGCAGTTTTAGAACAGATATAGAGACGATAAAGCAGTTTTAGAACAGATATAGAGACGATAAAGCAGTTTTAGAACAGATATAGAGATGATAAAGCAGTTTTAGAATAGATGTAAAGATTGTGACGTATAATGGAAAAAGAGCCTACAGTAACCTGACAGTCTATGTAAACTCGTAGCGCTCTATGATTTGCTAGCTAAAACCATGCATTTTCTGCCTGTGTTTACTTACACAAACGTACTTTTTCGTCACGCCTCTTTTCTTTGAACATAAGCAAACGAAGTGTTTACAAACTTTCGTGACCTGCCCGTCATAACAGGTAGCGAATCAGGTTTGTTTACCTCGTCTTCTCACGCGAGCTTATCTGTCAATCATACGATACCTGACAGACCGCACGTGAAAAAAAAACACAGACCCTTTGAAGTTTGTACTCAGGGGAAGTCAGAAACACCTGGGCTCTTTGATCTTCAGAAGCGGGCATTCGTACAGAGAAAACCCGTTACACGTAATAAGTCTTTTGATGCCAGTCGAAAGCGCTCGACTGAAGACCGGCCGTAAGCCTTTATCTTGTAACTCTGTTTCTGATTCTCCGTTACACATAGTAACGTGAAAAGTAACATCATCGATAGATCAGAGAAATATAATGATATATAAACTGTGTTTTCTTAAACCTGCTATCAGTTGTCACTCAGAATTTTTGGATAGTCTAAGCACGCAGTTCTAGAACCATTTTGCTAAATGTGTTATTAGCAATTCGTGGGGATTTTTCATTTTGATTTCTGGTAATAGAAATTAGTGCTTCCGTGTTTAAAAGTATTAGCTTTTACCAATTAAAAGTGTTAGCTTTTACCATTATAATTCACTTAGATTTTCTAGCTGTTAAAACCTAGTGAAATAAAATAACGCGTAGCTATTTCATAACAGAGGTTCAGTTATAATGCTAATTTTCACCACACGCTTTCTCACAAAGAAGAGACGGTTATAGCTGACTGGTTTAGGTGCTAGGCGCGACTGATAGTGACAGAAAAGAAATTCACGTTTTATTTCATTGTGCGTATTTATTATAAGTGCCTATTATTTAATATCATACGACTAAACTATCAGACGCCGACCAAATTAATAGCTACTTAACGACCGGCGATAGTTTGTGATAATTGACATTGTACGCTGATCGTTAACCGCGAGCGGGGGGGGGGGGGGAAGAGAGAGAGAGAGTCGCATAACTCAATCCAACCTACACTCGCTAAAGCGACGCGCGATAGGGTAGGCTAAAGACACCTGTGCCTTTTAAATTTAATCAGGACTGACGGAGTGGATAAGAGATCGTCTTGTCCCTGTCTGTGTGCATATATGTAGCTATATAGAATAGTAGCATTTTTCTATAAATGTTTTTCTTATATTCCTAGCAGACCTGATCAAGAGCGTCCAGCGGTCTTTCTTTTTTACTGATTGGTTAATGTTGTCTTTTTCTTGGCTTGTGCGTTACCAATTTCATTTGTGAGCTAGTATTTGCCAATGATACACGAGAAAAATTTTAACTTATAAGTTTAACTGGACTTACCAAACCTAGATATCTTTTCCAACTTTTTACCAGCCCACTGGGGTGTATAAAATAACATTAATGTTCCCGACCTGACAGTCGTATTCAAGCGGATTTATCTAGATTTTATGCTGTGCAGAATCGGAGCTCTAACATAGAGTTGCCCGATAGGATTATCATCATCATCATCATTGGTAACATTTTTTTAGCAACCAGATGTTTCCCAATACTGGAAGTATTCTTCTCTTTTAACTGTGAACCCGAAGAGCACGGTCCTACATCAACTATTGGCGGTGAAATTTTGTTCATCCAGGAAAACAAAACACCAGATTCGGTGTTCACCTCACTAGTCTTTATTTGTTAGAGGATGGACTGGGGCCAATTTGGGAAGTGAACCTGACATTTTATATATTCAGGGAAATTTTATTTCCAAGGGATATCACCAAGAGTAGGTAAGAGTGACTGAGTGGCCACTGTATGAAAGAGAGAGTGAATATTTTTCTTTGTTTCAGGGAATTTACCAACATTGGATTTGCTTAAACATGTTTACTTTACTGGGTAGCATATAGAAGGAACTTGCTTACTTTACTGTCTACTCTGTAACATAGTGCAAACCTTCGACCTTTGGGTTATAAATTTTTTGGGTTCTTTTCTCTATAAGGGGAGGGCGCATTTATTCTGCTATTTCATATGTACTCGTATGTAAATCTGATTTTATTTTATCTTTCTTTAGATATTCGATGTTGTCAAGTTTAATGATAATAAACAACAAAGAAACTTAACTTTGTATGTTGGTCAGACCCATACCCAATTAACCGTAGTTTTTCACGTTTGTGTGTCTTGTTGTCACATAGCTGTGTGTGTGTGTGTGTAGTTAAACTTATACTTATATGTATGAGGAGGGAAAGGTTGTCTTGTACTAAATTACAGTCGTATAGATAAGCTGGAATAGAGAAACTTACTCTATCTAGAGACATATCGTTTTCCTTAAGCTATCACCCGTGAAATCTATTTCTCACACCTTTCTCACGTACCTATCACCATCCACTCTACTCAGACTGGCCAAAAATAACTCACAACCTATCTGTACGACAGAGATGATAAAGCAGTTTTAGAACAGATATAGAGATGATAAAGCAGTTTTAGACCAGATATAGAGATGATAAAGCAGTTTTAGAACAGATATAGAGATGATAAAGCAGTGTTAAAACAGAATAAACACCATTCTGTTTGGTTGGTTTCATGAACCATCTTCATGGAGCACGGACGACTCCATCAGTGCTCCGATCTCCTCCCTTAGATCACACAAGGAGGATCTCAGCACAGTGCATAAACTCCATAGCACCGGCGAGGATCCCAATGTGTGTACAGGACTTTCTATAAATATTTTTTGTGGTTGATAGGTGTCCTAATTTTTAAATTTTGCCAGGGTCTACTCTTTGCGATTTCCAACTGCCGTGGGATTTTTAATGTGCGCAACTTGCACCCGGGACCTCCAATTTTTTCGCCCTTATCCGAGAAGGCTAGGTATCCAATCTCATTACTCAGGAGATGGGGGAGCGGGGAGGAGTATGACATCATTAGGAACACTGGTTCTGAATAAAAAAAATATTCCTGTTTGTCTGTCATTGTAGGCAGTTATTTACAATCTGTAGAGAGCTTAAATTGAAATGACCATCTATGGGTTTGCCACGAGTGCAATGAGGCCGATTCTGATCAACAATAAACAATTATATTGAATACTCACTGTTTGCCCTGCCGTGATCTCAAATGTCAAAGGTCAACAGTACACATAATTACCATGTGATCACGTCTGAGGTCTAAATATAAAAATTTCACAGATGAAGACTACATCCGGAAACAGTTCAGGGGCATAGAAGACAGTCAGGAGCAAAGTATGAAGGGGCTACGCTGGGACACTGCCAATGTTAGACAGGTACGTATCAGAGGCAAAGCCTCATATATACGTATGTTTGTTTGTGTGTCTGTGTGTGCAACAGCGATAGTGCTTAGCTTAACATGTTCCTTATCGGTCGTAATTGCCTTAAGGAATCATAAGAACAACGTGTTAGACAGCCTCTCAGAGGCACTAATGGAAATCAGCTTTAATTTTAGCAAAGCTAAGGTGCAATGGATTCTTGTCCACAGCAAGTGTTTTGGAGATAGGTCAGATAGACTAGCCAGGGAAGGAGCGAAATCAAATTCATATAGGCAACATGTGAAGTTATTATAGGGCTCGTCCATATATGACGTCATGCAATTTTTGCCATATTTAACACCCCCCACCCCATTGTCACACTTTGCCACAAAAACCCAGACACCCCCTCCCCTTTATGCGACGTCACAAATATCTTTTTTTTTTTGTTGGTCCTACTGAAAAAAAAAAAAATGTAATCGAATGTAAATTGGTTGACTGACAAAATAACAGTCTTTTAAGTAACATTGTGTTTAATTAATCAGGCTTTTACAGTTAGTACTTTGTTGGTCACGTGTTGCTAAATTTATGAAAACTATCGCTCATTTCGGCTTTATTTAATTTCAAATAATAAAAAGTAAATTTAATTTAAAGTAAACACATCAATAACTTGGCTTCTTACTTGTTTTAAAGTTTCATAAAATAATGTTAAACTTGAGAGCAAATCCACAAACATTAAAAAACAAACACAAACAAAAACAAAAGTTGTTATCAGTTAATTATTTCTCTTTGTTTTCATTACCCCACGGCAAAGTAAGATGCTCCTCTATTGAAAGAACTAGAAAAACCTTATCTTCCAGATCAACATAGTTTACAGGAAAGTTGTGTATTACACTGTATTAAAAAAAAAAAAGAGAGAGAAAATATGGAATATAAAACAGTGTAAAACAATTAAAGGTTGTAAAAACACGCAGATTCCGAAACTGCTGGATCTTACTATACATTACCAAGAAGAAATCGAGTGATCATTTTCAGAATAAGAACGGCCGTTACAGACTCAGACACCACATGTACAACAACAAACTGAAAGTCGGACAGACAGATATGTGTCCATGTCTTTTCTTTTTCTTTGATCATTAACCACTTGCTGTCAAAGCAGTTAGTGGCCACCACGCCTGGTCGCGTCTTGCAGGACAGCAACAAACTGCTTCCACCATGCTCGGTCGGCGGCTATCCTTGTGCCCCAGCTCTGGCTCCTATGTGCCCATGTGGGGAGGACAAAAAAATAATGTATGGTAACGATAGAAGCCTGAGACGGACTGGTAGCTTTATAAGAGAGATGGATGTGGTTACTAGAGAGCGAACGAAGAAGTAGCTGAGATCGAGTGATTTTGTTTAAACCGGCCACTGCAGACTGATATACCCTGTGTTCAAGAACTTTCTGACAGACAGACATGTATCCATGTGGGGAAGACAAACAAGGGGTGGAGTATATCGTGTAAGCATGTCAACTCAATGACGACAACAGGTTGGTATCATTGTTGTGGTAATAAGAGAGAGATGAGGGAAGCCACTTCTTGTATGAGGGCCAGCTGCCGTGGTGACTCCATGCTCCTAATGATAATGACGTTGTTGGTGATGACATGTTTATGGAAATATGTAATATCTTAATCTGTCGTTACATATATCAGGTGTTCTCATCCTTTTCTTTTCTCGTGGCCCCTTTCAGAGCCTTATTTACATCTGTGCTCTCCCCCCAACACCTCATAGTCGCTATTAGCTGGAAAAAAAGGTACTTTACCAGAAATATGGCACTTACTGTGGCCCCCCTAGAAACATGACATGGCCATGCGCCATGTTGAGAACCACTGAAATACATGACAAAAAAGAATGTGAGACGATGACGAAAGCCATGTTGAGAAGTAGAAGGAAAATAAATCATGTTTGTTTCTGTTGGGAGATTAGGCTCCTGTGTGTGAGACGCCGTTCAACTTAGATACACCAGAGCTCTTGGAGTGGTTGTTTCTGTAGCAACCTATGTTAAATGATGAGGTTGCTAGCGCCATTTACAACCTCATAGTAATGGCCTTTTACGATATACCTGAGTGAGCAATATTTTTTTCCTTGCGGGTTTTGCCGTCTTGTGGTGAGCCAAGTTCCTTTCAGCCTAGACTTAAGTCCGTTGGTTATATCAGAGTGCAATTTGCCATTTATAAGTAAGTGAAGTATGTTGACTCATACAGCGTTAGATACTTAGTCCTGGAAAGGACTATTAGTAACTTTTCTAGACCCCCGGCAATACAGGGCATTAAAGGGCATGTCCAAATATAATATACCTTGTGATCTGAATGACAATTGTATGTGCTGGGGAAGTAGCAGATCCACTGACATTAACTGATGGAAGAAATTTGAATATGATGGTGATCCCAGGACACAAATAGTGAACCACGTGGGTCTCTTCCTGATTCCTGATTGGTTTGTTTGCTGATTGTTCTGTCTGCTGGTTGCTCAACGGTATTGGTTCTTGAGTAGACAGGAAGTGAGCATCCATAGACTAAGTGTTGGCAATAATTGAGATTGATCCTACAGGATGTTCTCTCTGAAAGCTTCTTATACATTAGTGTCCAGACAGTATTTGCCGACGTGTCGTTACATTCTAAACATTGTCCACTGTTTAGAAATGATAAACATTGCCCGGTGTCTACAGACGATAATGACGTAATTCGGGTCATTACTTCAGTCAAACAGTGAAATCACATGCCAGGAAGGAGATTGTCTGTCCCCGTAACCTTTCGGGTCATGGTACAAGTACTTTGTGGCGCAATGTTCTAGATTACTATCTTATCAAATCTTCAATCTCGGTGGGAAAATACATAATTATGTTTATACGAAAGCGCTGATGCTTGCTTGTGAGCCATTTCATTGGTCATCTGCCTGCCACATTCGTTCATCAGAAATATTAGAACATCGTATGATAAATATTATTAGACACATTTGCAAAAATGTAGAATGAGATAATTCACACTAGCAGCACATACACTTATTTAATCTAGTAGATGATGTTAGATTATATGTCCACGTACTTTGTCATCTAGTAGATGGCGTTTACGGCAACCTTCATGGAATATCACTAAAGCAGCAAGAAAAACTCTGGAGAATACTGAGATGAAGTTTTACAGCAGAGAATATCTAATAAAATAAATAAATGAGAACAATAGCCTGATGTATGTCATGTAGTGAGATGTACCACTGTCGTGTCAAAATATGGCAAACATAGGTCAAAAACAGTGCCAGTGTTCTGTTAGCAGATTTCATGTTTATTTTTAATAAATATTCATGTTATTGCTAGTACATACTACCAATATTAGTAGTAAATGTCAAAGTTCATGCCAGTTATTGCCAGAATATATAACAGTTACTCAAATCAATAAACTGGACGCTCCCTCACAAAACACGTTGGCTCGGCCGTTGGCGTAGCTGGCAAGTCCTTTTTAGGGCTTTATGCTAGCAGATGGATAATGTTGGACCTTTTCAGGACTTAGTATCTATCAACGCTGATCGGGTTAGCAGTCGACTTTTTTTTAATGGTAAATGCGCTCTGATATAACCAAATAGGTTGAAAGGCACGCGCCTCGCCAGAAGAAGGCAAAAACCAAACAAAAAAATTTCAGCCATTACTTTATGCATGTGTTCCACCATTTTGCGTGTTCACATCGCGTGCAAGAATATCACGTGATGTGATGAAGGCACCCTTTATGCATCTCTCCTCCTCAACTCAGCGTGACAGCGACATTTCCTCATCTGTATAAAGCACCATTGATTACTTCATGAACTTCTCCACATCCTTACACCACACACTAATTAATTCGCACTTTCCGGAGTCCATTCCAAAATTTGACCCCACAGAGACTAGCATTAATTAGCTACTGGAAGGTAGAGGTTGCCAAGAACAATGGCATTGCATTTTATATTTTATGATAAGTGGAATTTTTACTAGAGCATCAAGTATGCGGGGTTTTTTTTTTATAGAAGTAATTGCCATCTTTAAGAAAAGAACTTCTCCAGAATGCACTATCAAAGTAAATGGAACAGTTTTAGAACAAGTCTTACTTACTTACTTAGTCGTTCCCCTTCTACCGTGAGGTGTAGAGGTTTGGAAGAGAGAGCGCCAGACTATCCTATCGGCTGTCTTCCTCCTGGCCTGGTTCCATTCTAGTCCTCGGTCCTTCAAAGATTGTCTAATGTTGTCCTCCCAGCGGACTCTGGGTCGTCCTGGGGGTCTTCTTCTTCTTCCTCGTACGTCCTGAAAAGGACGTTGAATGCGTTGTGTCCGTTTACAGCGAATCTGCAATATTTGTGCCTTTCGGCCGACACATCCGACTTCAGCACGGCATTTTTTAGGACCGGGTTTGCCTTCCCTCTTCGATCTCTACTCTCTCAGCCAGACTGCAGTGATGCAGCCTGTTTCCAGGACCACCACTTGGAGGTGAAGTAGGGTCTTGGTCAGCTCTGGTTCGCTGACCATAACGCAAGCCGTCAAGCTATGAGTCGCTTACTGCATTCCTCACTTTTGATGCGTCTTAGGTCCCGTCCTGGGGGTCTGGATTCCTGGCTCTTTGTTTCCCATGCTTGTCGTGGTAGCCGATCTTCTCCCATTCTGCAGACATGGCCAAACCATCTTAGTTGGGACTGTTCTACTTGGGTCTGCAGGGGGTGGCAATTTTAGGCCTTGACATATCGTCTAGTTGCGGACCATGTCTCTTCTTGTTACTTCAACCACCTTCCTCAGATACCTCATTTCTGAGGTTTGGATCTGGCTTTTGTGGGTTGTAGTCATTGCCCATGACTCGCATCCATATGTCAAGACTGGGACATAGGTGGAGCGGTATACAGCCATCTTCGTTTTCTTACCAACCTCTCTCTTGCTGAGGAATCCTCGATTTATGGCCTGAAAAAGTCTTCCAGCTGCTGCTTTTCGAGTGGCCAACTCTTCTTTGATGCCTCCCTTTCGGTCTATAATAGCTCCGAGATATTTAAAGTGGTCTACCTGCTCCAGGACCTGTTCTCTTAGCTTAATCTGATGTCTTCTTTCTTCTCGTGATATCACCATGGATTTTGTTTTAGAGCTGCTTATGACCACCCCTCTCTTCTCCAGCTCTTCCTTCCAGACTTGCAGGTTGGATTGGAGATGTGCCTCTGATTTAGCAATCAAGGCAACATCATCAGCAAATGCCAGCTCTGAAATACATACCTGTCTCATCTTCCAGTACCCCACTGAATACTTTCTTGTTCTCTCCTTACATGCCTTGATAACATCGTCCATGAGGAGTATGAAAAGATAAGGTGACAGGATATCACCTTGTCTTACACCAGTGGTGGTCCTGAACTCTTCTGACTTATGGTTTGCTGTCCTCACATAATTCCTGCAAGACTTGTAGAAGCTTTGTATAGCATGAATCAGAGGTGCTGGAATGTTCTTCCTTGCCAAACAGTCCCAAAGTTTGCACCAGGGGACCCTGTCAAACGCCTTTTCCAGATCTATGAAACAAAGATGGATCTCACTCTTATACTCAAGGGCCTTTTCACTCAGCTGTCTGAGTGTGAAGATTAGGTCTTGAGTACTTCGGTTTGCTCGGAATCCGCACTGGACCTCATCCAACTGTGGCTCAGCTAGGCGTCGGAGTCTCTGCTCTAGGATTCTAGAGTAGATTTTACCAGGGACACTGAGAAGGGATATGCCTCTATGGTTTCCACATTGTTGATTGTCACCCTTTTTGAAAATTGGTGTTATGATGGCAATCTCCCAATCCTTTGGTATGGTCTTGTTGCACCATGCTGTCTGTAGAACCCTTAAGAGTAATAGGTCGCCTGATGCTCCCATGTACTTAACCATTTCTGGTGTTATACCATCATGCCCTGCTGCTTTGCCCATCTTGATTTTCTCCAGTGCTGCCTTCAGTTCTTCCATCTTTATGTCATCTTTATCTCCATTTGTTTCATCTTCTGTGCTAGTGGTTATCATTTCTGATGCTTGACCTTGCTCACCATCAAGGAGTTCTGAGAAATATTCTTTCCATCGTTCCATTACTTCCTTCGAGGCAGTAAGTAATTTGCCTTGCTTGTCCTTTATAAATTTGAGAGGGCATTGTTTTTCATGCTAGAATTTTCATCCCTCAGAGATACTATCTCACACTTAAGAAGTTCGTTTTCGGCCTTGAGCGATGTCTGTATACTAGACGTGAGATCACCAATTAAACTTCGTAAAGTGTCCCCCATATTGTCCATTAGCTCCTGGCAGCACGGCACAGGTAACTGCAGAGAGACTTCTCACTCTATAAGATAAGACAACCAGATCATCCTCAAACAATGGTAGAAGATTGCGAAGAATCCATAAATAAACATACGCCAAATCAACAAAAAGGTCACCGGCAAACTGTACACAAAAAACACGAAGAGACACTCACAAACACAACATATCCTATTGGAGTCAAAATTACCAACAGGTTTTCACTGGCCTTTGTTCCGCCAGAGATGGTGATTCCTGGATGAGATAAGGTTCGTCTTGTCTTCAACCCAGACCACGTTCTTCTCTCCTAGGTGTTGTACAGCGACTGATGCGTATAGGGTGTTCTGTTATTTCTATCTCTCCTATTACTCACTTCTAATAACTCTCCATTTCTTAATCTCTTCACACATCAAAGCAACCTGAGTTGTGTGATTCAATTTCGAAAACAACTTTTATTTACATAAGATGATCCAAGATCAACCAACATAATTCATCTGATACAGTGTTCAATTACAATGACCTCAAGTCTTCCACATGATTCAATCAAATATCTCAAAGCATAGTTATATAATGTTTCTCCTGTAGCCTCTTGCATTTTTCGTTGTATACCTAGCTTACTAAAGTTCCTTCTCATTTTTCACTATCTTTCTCATAATTTCTACAACAGTTCTTCTAAATCCTTGGAGTCATGTTCTCACCTCATCTCAATCTAGTTAGGTTTAACTCCTTTAAATGCAGCATATAAAATCCAATAGCTACACCTGAAATAATCAAACAATGTTCAACACCAAAATGGCTTCCACCATACTTACTCCAGTATGAGAGAGCGCATGAGATGTTTCGTGAATGCCAGACTCACTTGTGGTGGCGTCTCCATACTTACTCTTATATGAGAGAGCGCTTAATATGTTTCATAATTGTCAGTGCTGTGAACCCTTAGTTCGATACAATCTTGTTTAATGGCAATGCCTCATCTTCTTGGTATGACAGCCCATCCTGGCTATCTGATAATACAAGTTATTTACTTTTGAAGCTTTAATTATGCCTTTGCTGCAATATTCTCTGCATGTAGCTCGCTCCCTTCAATGGATGCGTCATTAGCCTATGACAAAGTTGCTGAAAGTCAAAAAATAGTTCAAACTTCTCTTACCGTTATGCGCAGAAGTCCGTTACCTATCACTGTCCTACTAACACCACCTATAAGCTAATCCTACGTTTGATAACACAAATTATTAATCAATTCTAAATGTTCTCCTGAATTCCTATTTCTATCTTTCTATATCTAGCTATTTCTGTAGCTCTTCTGCAAACCGCAGGTTTCACATTTCTTGAGAGCTCAGCAAAACTTGACTTGCTTCCGCAAAGTTTCTGATGGGACTGATCTCCAATCGTCCTTCAATTTCCTATCTGATGGTCCAAAGTTGTTTTAGTTAATACGATTGGTCCGTTGTTCAGTTCACTCACCTATCACCACGCTTAATTCTATGCTGCCAACTCCGTGAACTGTGCTACATCACTGTTTATCTTTCGCTCACTTCTCACGTGCGGTTTATTCTACTCTGCGTTCTCTTAACTCACTAAACCTGTAAAGGGCGCTAATATTCGTAGTTATTCCCCTTAGTGATTTTTACCTTAGTTTCATTAATCCTTCTATATCTTTACTAAAACTGATCTGTTATGCAAATTTCTTAGACTCAAGTGATATACACTTGGATTACCTTAAAGTCTAAAAAGGTTCCCTCCCTTACAAAAAAACACTACATTTAAGAAAGCGAGCTAAAGAAGATAATATTGAGGCAAGGACAATATTAAAGCTTAAAGAGTAAATAACTTTTATTATCGGATAGCCAGGATGGGCTGTTATACCAAGAAGATGAGGCAATGCCATTAAATGAGATTGTATCGAACTAAGGGTTCACAGCACTGACATTTATGAAATCTATTAAGCGCTCTCTCATATAAGAGTAAGTATGGAGACGCCACCACAAGTGAGTCTGACATTCACGAAACATCTCATGCGCTCTCTCATACAAGAGTAAGTATGGTGGAAGCCATTTTGGTATTGGACATTGTTTATTTCAGGTGTAGCTATTGAATTTTATATGCTGCATTTAGAGGAGTTAAACCTATCTAGAGTGAGATTGGGAGAGAACATGACTCCAAGGATTTAGAAGAACTGTTGTAGAAAAAATGAGCAAAATAGAAAAAAAATGAGAAGGAACTTTATTAAGCTAGGTACACCACGAAATGCAAGAGGCTACAGGAGAAACAATATATTACTATGCTTTGAGATATGTGTTTGAATCAAGCGGAAGACTTGAGGACATTGAAATTGTGAACTGTAGCTGATGTATTATGTTGGATGATCATGCATTATCTTATGTAAATAAAAGTTGCTTTTTGAAGTTGAAAAAAAAAAAAAAAAAAAAGACATTGATGCACCAGTCGAATTACTAGTCATGTATGCAACTAATCACGCGAAATCTTACCATCTGTCTTGGGGCGATAGTAAAAGGCCTAAGTCACTATTGTCAGAGCAGGATGTGCTCGGCTGATGCTAGCCTTTGATGCATCTGTCGAAACCGTAAGCTCAGTCTGTTACTATATACATGTACCCCTGTATGTCGGAGTTAACCAAAATTCAAGACCAAAATGCCTCAACTCAATGCGGACATGACCATGTAAGGGTCATCTGTGTTGTATCTTACCCAACCAATAATTATTATCAATTGTGGAAGCATCTCATCTCGAAGTCACCTGTATAAACACTGTCATGTGCAATAAGGCCCTTTATCTACCATCTAATGTGCGCAGCTCTGAGGGAGTAGGTTATTTTTTTTTCCTTTTCAGTGCTGCCAACTATGCCTGGTGGTGGAGAAGGTATACCTCTGAAAAACATGGACATTATAAGTTAACATGAAAACTCTAACTTAAGTCTTGATAAGTCTCATCTTGTGAAGAAGCTTGTTTTAGTCTCTGTAGAAATCTGTATCTTTTTCTAATCTTGTTCAATTGTTTTATGAAATAATTCATTGTTTACTCTAACTTCTCAGCTACGTTGGTCTCTTGTATAAACTATTTCACTATCAGTCTGAATATCGCGAGAGTACAGTAGTTATCACTCATGTATATGTGATCAAAGTCTTATCACTACATATAATGTTTCCTGTTTATGTGATGAATGTGCTTTCATAAGTTAATGCACTACACAGTTAAGTTTCTTTGCAAAGTTCTACACTTCTGTTCACAAGGCTAGTGTGTAGTGTAAAAGTGTAAGTGTAACTCGAACTACCACTAACCACTATGTTAACCACTACCAAATATTATTAGCTAACTAATCGTTGGGTACCGTTGATTTGGGGTACCTTGATTAAGCACTATAGCTGGGGAAGTGCTATGAATTAGTACTGTTTGCTGGGGAAGTACTTTACGGCGATTACACTGATTGTATGAATTTGGAGATCTCATTTGTAAACTCCAACAGTGTAAATTTCTCTACTCTAGAGACGACTGTCGTACTGATGAAATTGGTATCAGTTGTTATGTTATTTATAGTCGCTCTGCAGGAGGATGAGGACGAACGAAATAATATGTAGATGTTGTCAGTATGACAATAGCTTGTTTACTTGATGTTGTTTACATTCTGAGTTTGGTGTTGGTAAAGTCGTCCATTCTTTGAATGACATTCTCTTTGCTCTACGTTGATAAGTTCTGATTGCAAAAGTGCTACAGTCGTATCAGCGATGGTCTGGTAAATGTTTGTATGCTGTGCTGTAGGGCTTCACTTCTGACAAGTTTTGTTATGTTTCAGTGCTCGTAAGGTATCTGATCTGATCTTCTTCCCAACCGCAATGTCTTCTCTAGTGGTTGTCGTTGTGGCTGGTAGTTGTTGGTCTAAGTTTCCTTCTGTAAGGCTCCGTCTCTGCTACTTGTTTCTTCTCATCGCTTGTAGATGTCTGTTGTTCATCTTGATACATCTGAGCTTGCCTGGTATCTCTTCTGTCATCACATGCTCGCTTCACATGCTCGCTTCACATGATCACTGGGGATGCGACAGGTGTCACGGGGAATATGTTGGGCTTGACGCAGGGATAGGGAAAAGATGGTTGTGACCATGTGATAACATTGCAAACATTGATGCGTTGTCTCTGTGTAGTGTGGCTAGGCTGGTGGTTGTTGTTGACTGATGTTCTCTTCTGTAAGGCTTCGTCTCTGCTGGTTTACGTTACATCCCGCTGCTTGTAGCTGTCTCTCGTCTTCAATAGTCCCGACTGTAGTGTGCATGCTTGGGGTTGTTGTGGCTGGTAGTTGTTGTTGATCTATAGTTGCTGTCTTCTTATGTGGCTTCTCAAGGAAAAAATCTCATTTTCGTCTATCTGCCGTCGTCATCACGACTTACTATTTCCGTCGTCACCACGACTTACTATTTCCGTCGTCACCACGACTTTTCATCAAAATTTTTCTCGCCATAATATCTCGGCCTCAAATGTATGTCTTACATCTCTATCAACCGTCTCATCTACTGCAATACCCTATTGGTCCTGTGTACTCAGTTGTCTGTTGTGTGCGGTACAGACCAATTATACTCAGGCTTTTCAAGACTAAGTTGCCGGCGCCATTTTGTTTACCTCTCTTAATATGCTATGCCATTACTCACATAGCCTCCTATTTTTCCTCTATATGCTTATTTACCTATAAGCTCCATCAACTTCAACATCATTGTCTCTCTAGTTTTAAGTGTTTCTATTGCCTCCTTACTTTTAAGTGCCTCTAACGCTATCAGTTTATCCATATCTTGAGTCTGCTCTACTCGTTTGATTGTGTGAACACTGTACTTCCTCTCTACCTCTGTACCTCTTATATCTCCTGAGTTTCTCTCAACCTCCTTACTTCTTACCTCGTCAACCGTTTGCCTCGGTTTTTCTCTAATTTCCATTTCTTCCCTTCTCACACTCCCTGAGTTCCTCTCAGGTTCTATGTCGCTACCGCGACCTCTGCTTGTACTCCTAGTATCTCCCCTATTACTGCTCCTATTTCTCTCCTCCTCTCTACTACTAGATCGGTATCTCCCTCGATCCTTAGTAGTTTCTCTACTTCCACTATCACTTCTATGTCTCATCCTATCTCGGCTCTTAGATCGGAAATCCCCTCGATCTGTACTTGTACTCACTTCATGTGTGACAGTGGACTGGGTCTTCTTTTCTAGCTCTTCAAATTTTCTCTCTAAATTTGCGCAACGTGTAGTTATTTCTTCTACTTCTATTATCTCATTATTTCTTTCTTCATCTCTATTGTTTCCTGACCATCTATCTTGTTCCTTCTCTTGTATTTCTCTATAACTGCTCATGTCCTTTTTCAATTCTTCAAATTTCCTGTCAAGATTTTGAACGAGTGCCTCTATCTTTTCGTTACTCTTTGCTGCACTACCCTTTCTCATCTTTTCCTTCCTCCTCCTTCTGACCTCTTCTACATGTCTCAACTTTGGTAGTTGCCTTACACCATTCGGCGAATCATCTGAAGACGACCTCTGTCTCTTCATTCCTTTTATTTTCTCCTGCTCCATCTCCTCCTGGATATCTGAATCTTTAGCTGATGTCTCCTCCGTATCTTGAGTTCGTCTTGGACCACTCTGTTGTTTAGTCTGTACTTGTTGCTCGTTTTGTTTCAATAGCTGCTGCTCCTGTACTCTACTTCTCTGTTCTGCAGCTCTCGTATGGCGGTAGGGTGCATCTATTTCGTTATCTGCACTGTTCTGTTGCTCCTTTTGTTTCAATAACTGCTGCTCCTGTACTCTACTTCTCTGTTCTGCAGCTCTCGTATGGCGGTAGGGTGCATCTATTTCGTTATCTGCACTGTTCTGTTGCTCCTTTTGTTTCAATAGCTGCTGCTCCTGTACTCTACTTCTCTGTTCTGCAGCTCTCGTATGGCGGTAGGGTGCATCTATTTCGTTATCTGCACTATTCCATTCACTTCTCATTGCTGTCGTATCCTCTAGAATCTCACTGTACTGTTCACTTTCTGTATGCTGCCCTGTTTGTATTCTGTCTTCCTCTTGCGTATGTGTGCCCATGTCCTCTTGTTCGTTGTAGAACCTTTGAGGAGTAGGGGTTGATCTATCATATGTTGTTTCCGGTTCTGCATGGATTTGTGCTCTTGTAACAATCTGTTTCCGCGCTAGTGTTGATCTACCGCTGTCACTGACTATGACCTCACTGGAAATAGTATCTATATCCTCGTCGCTCTTAGTCATTTGAACTACCCAGTTGTCTCCTCTCGCAGTTACACCCCAGTCACTAACTTTGGGTGTTGTTTCTGTTTCGTCATCATGTATGGGTAGTGACGTACTACTATCTCTATTATATAGACAGTTGTCTCTGTATCTCAATCTCTCTATCAACTCTGTTGGTGGAATATCTTCCTCGTCTTCTGAATTCTCTCTGCAGCGAGTGAGGCGTCCTACAGCATCTGGTACTTGTTCTGTGTTGTTGTTTTGTTCATCACCAATGTCCTGCCATTCATCGGTGTCGTATTCGATAAGTGAACTGCTTGCTGACTCTGTAGACTCGTAATAAGTCAAAGTGGATTTTCGTATCGGTCTGGTATTCTGTAAAGCTGGTGGTACTATGGGGCGATGATCATCTTTTTTTCATCTGCGCTACATGTGCTTTGACTTTTATGCTCTTCTCCTCATTCCATAGTTCAGGCTTTCTGTGCATTATTATTTGCTATTTGGTGGGCCTTATACTTCTCTTGTATGATAATTTCAATTGGATCCTCACCTTGATACTTTCTCTGTGGTTGTAATAGATTATCTAATGGGAAGGTGGGTTCACGTCCATATAACAAATAGAAAGGTGAGCATCCTGTTGTCTCATTTACATTTATCCGTATTGCTTCAAGGGCTTGATTGATATATAAGTCCCAATACTGGAGGTTGCCTTTTATATACTTGGCAAGAATATCATTCAATGTGGCATGCATTCGCTCATTCCGTCCATTTGCCTGCGGTCTGTAAGGCGTAGTGGTGGTATGTTGAATATGTAGCTTTTGAAGCGTTCGTTTGAAAGGGTTACCAACAAATTGTTTTCCATTGTCTGTGATTATTCTCCTAGGGCACCCATGTCGTGGCATGAATTCTTGCAGAAAAAATTCAGTTATTGTTGCTGAAGTTGCATCCTTGAGAGGGTAGCTTTCAGGCCATACCGAATACTGGTCAACGATATGTAAAATGTGTTTGTTCCCGGACTGTGTGACTGTATGTGGCCCAGAAATGTCCATGCTGATAACTTCCATGGGGAAATGTGATTGTTTCATCTCTTGTAGAGGGACCCTGGTTGGTCTCATGTTCCGTATTTTACAGGTTTTACAACCATTAATATATTCAGTTATATTCTTATACATGTTTGTCCAGTAGTATCTTTTCTTGATGACATCTATAGTTTTGTCTCGACCAACATGTCCATTGTCATCATGGAACTGTACCAGAATCTGAGGTACTAGGGTTTGGGGAATTACTTTTTGTAGTGTACCTTCTTGTTTGTGGTCAATATGGTACAGGGCTTGATCTTGTGGCATGATAGTAAATTGTTTAAGCGATTTAGGCTTCGCTTCTAACGGTTTGATAAGCTTGGCTATCTCAGGATCTTTTCTCTGTTCTGCGCCTACATCAAATGTGCATACGTTTGTTGTCTCCTCTGTATCTATGTCTGTTGTATCTGTGCTATCGTCAACATCCACTCCGCCGGAACTGATTACATTGATTTCCTTTGTGTTGTCATTAATATCAGTACCCGCATCAGAATCTTCTTGCTGTGTAGTACTAGTGTGTGGGATCCTAGATAGAAAATCTGCACATGTATTCTGTTCACCTGGGAGGTGTTCAATGGTCGGACAATACTGTTGCAAGTTGATAGCCCAAACCTGTAACTTTTTTGGTTGTTCCTGTGTCTTGATAAGCCAATTCACCAATGGTTGATGATCTGTTCTAATGGTAAGTTTGGTGCCTCTGATGTAAAAGTCAAGTTTCTTTATGGCATAATGTATAGCGAAGGCTTCTCTTTCTGTAATTGACCATCTAATTTGTGTTTTGGAAAGCGCATGTGATATAAATGCTATGGGCATCTCATTTGGAATCTCTGGTGCAGTACCTGTTTCATCATCTTCCCTGTGCTGGACTAAACGAGCACCTATCGCTGTTTCGGAGGCGTCCGTATACAGAATCATCGGACGAGATATATCCGGGTGTGTTAGAAGTGGTAATGTTGCGAGTGCTTCTTTAAGATGATCAAAGGACTTCTGACATTCTTCTGTCCACTTGAATCGAGAATATTTCCTAGTGAGGGCGATAAGTGGTTCAGCGACTTCTGAAAATTTTGCAACATGGCGTCTGTAATATCCGCAACAACCAATAAATGCTCTAACTTGCTTCACTGTTTTGGGAGCAGGCATCTTCTTTATTGCTTCCACCTTCTCTGTGTCCGGGCGAATGCCATCTTTGTTCACTATAAATCCTAAGTATTTCGTTTCGATCTTCAAAAATTGACACTTGCTTAGCTTGAGTTTTATTTGGTGGTGTCGGAGGCGATCAAAGACTTGCTCGACTTTCTTTAAGTGGTCGTCCACTGTACCTGCTGTATGTATGAGTATGTCATCTATATATGCTAATGCGAAAGGATACATTTCTTTTAAAACCTCATCCATTAATGCCATGTATGTCGCTGGGCTTCCCTTTAGACCGAAAGGCATCACATTCCATTTGTAACTACCCATGTGTGTACAAAAAGATGACTTCTCCTTTGCCGCTGGAGTCATGGGAATGCACCAAAATCCTGAACGTGCGTCTAATGTTGTAAAGTATGTAGAATGTCCAAGTGTCGCCAGTATATCGTCAATACGTGGTAGCGGATATGAAATTGTTTTAGTTATTCTGTTCAGTGCGCGGTAGTCGCAGCAGAATCTACTTGATCCGTCTTTCTTTGTGACAATTACTATGGGTGATGACCACGCTGATGTAGATCTTTCAATGATGCCCGCCTTCAACATGTCGGTTATGGCTTTCTCCACTATCTCACGATTCTTCAAAGGAGCGTGGTAAGGTCTTAAACTGATAGGCTCCTCTACTGTAGTCTGAATGTCCATGTGTATTGTATTGGTTCTGCCTAACTCCATATCTGTTAGCGCGAAAACATCTTGATGTTTAGTAACAAATGCACTAAGTTTTTTCTTATGTTGATCGTCTGCCTTCAACGTTGCCAACAATTGTGAAACTCTATCTGGTGTGCTCTCTGTTGTGTGCGAATCTTGGCTTGACCATAGTGTCTTAACATATGTGTTATCCTCTTCTGTTCTGTAACCATTGTTCCTAGTCTCTCGTTCCCTATTGTGATATCTCCAATGTCTGCGATTCATAGTCTCGTTTTTTCTAAATGGTTTGTCCGTGTATTCTGCTCTGGGTGTTCGCCATGGAGTGTACCGTCCATTTCTTCTAAAGTTGTTATTTTCGTACTGTCGTTCACTACGGCAGTGATTAAAGGGTTTTGGGTATCTTTCTCCATATCTCTGATGCATTGATGGAGTTGAGTATCTGTTGTTGGTTATCCACCATGGAGTATACTCTGATTGCATTCTGTAAACGTTCCTTCCCCCTTGTCGTTCACTACGGCAGTATGTTGGTGGGGTTGGCAATAAGGAATCTGTAACCAAGTTGATATAATATGGCTGTCCCCTATCATTTGCTGCTTTTCTATATATTCCACCACTAGCTCTTCGCTGTATTATTTGGTTTATTCTTTGTACAAAGCGAGAGTGTTCATTGAATTTATTAATTGTGCCTATGTTTTCCGGTTCGTTTCTACACGCTCTCTCGTATGGTGTATCATCTTGACTATTGCATGTTTTTGCTCCGCATCTCTGGACACTGTTGCGACGAGTCGCATACTTAGAGTTATCCGCTCCCTGTCCATACTGTATTTGTTGACCGTTTTGTATATCCATTGACCTTGTTTGTTGCGTCAGTTTAGCAGTCCTATGTATAAGGTTCTCATTATGTGCTTTGAATCCTTTTGTTGGCGTTTTGTTAACCGGAGAGTAACCTGAGGTAGAGTTTCGGGGTGTATGTAGTTCCGAAGAACGATGTTGATTTCCAGCAACTTCAGGTATTCTATTATTTCTTACAGTGGTTAAGGACGATCTTTGTATTTTAGCTACTATTGCACCTCTGCGTATTGTTGTTGTTTTTCCTGAAGTATTTATAATCATGATTGGAAAATCCCTAGAAGACGAGATTTCTGCGATGCCTTCTGTAACGAACATGAGAGGTTCATCGTTTAAGCCTTCATTATCCAAAGGTTCGATATTTATTGACTGACCCGGTTGAATGTAGTTAGAATTCTTCACTCGACCTTTAGCTATTACCAGTGTGTTATGTTTCACTGTGACTGGGGCTGTTAACCGCACTAAAGATGCAATGTGTATGTCATCTTGTAATGGTATGTATTCGCCATTAATCCTAACCTGATGGTTATCACAGCATATCCTGGCATTATTTTTGTTGAGGAAGTCTCTTCCCAGAATAAAGTTTCTCGACATCCCTCGTGTGATTATAAAGTGATGTGTAATGTTTTGTTGTCCTATGCCGAAAGTAATAATGGCAGTACCACATGACTTCATGTTTTCTCCAGTTACTGATGACAAAATTGTTCTCGAGGGCTGAAAAGTCACTAAATGCTTGATTTGTTTATATAATTGTTCCCTGATGAGACTGACTGAAGCGCCTGTGTCTACAAGGGCCCGATAATTCTTGTTATTAATTTTGATTAAACAAGAGCTAGGGTCTGATGTGATATTTATTCTTTGAGGAGGAGTTGTTGAGTACAAAATCTTGTTTTTCTTTATGTTCCTGAACCTTCTTAATTGACCCCTTGTGAAACTGGGAGGTACACGTTCTCCTTGAAAATTCCGCCTGTAATTCTGTGCACCGGTGCTGCCGTAGTATCTGAGGTTATTATAACTATTCTGACATGGACGGGGATGTTGTCGTTGACACTGACGAACTAAGTGTCCTCGGGAACCACAGCCAAAGCAAGTGAAAGTGTTAATCTGCTGTATGTTACGCTGCCTGGGGGGGTATTGAGTATAATTACTATTGTCTGCCTGTTGGTGTCTTGACTGGTTTGAACGGTGCCAACGCTCTCGAAAATGTCCGACCTCCATGGGTTCGTGCTCTGTATTAGTTTCAACCATCATATCATGCTCAGTGCTTTGCTTGAACCTGGTCTGCACGTTCTGTTTCCTGACTGCTAGTTGTATTGCCTCATTTATTGACCTCGGGTCTTTTCGGAATATGTATAACTTCGTGTTGTTGTTCACCAGTCCCTTCACAAAAATACCCACTAGCTGTTTTTCCGTATCTGGTGATGCTGGTAAGCCATCCAAAAGTGCTTCCTCTGCCAAGTTTAGTAATCTTTCACCATAAGACTGAATAGATTCGTTAGTTTGTTGTTTCATGCGGTAAAGGAGTGACCATGCGTGGTCTGTATTGGTGATGTGGCTATATCTGAATGTCAATTCTTTCTTAAGGTATTCGTAGGTCTCTGCGGGGTATGCAGCTTCCCGTCTGCGCAAAAAGTCCGAAACCAATGAGTCTGACGACAAGTGTAGTATTCGTTTGCGCTCTTCGTCTGTGCCTGCATTTATCATCGTAGCGAATTTTTCCACGTCCTTTATCCATTTCCTAAACTGTGTAGTATCTCCCGTAAATGGTGGCACAATTGATCTAATATGGCTGTATTTTGTACAGTGACCTATCTCATACATTGTTTCTGCAATAGTTTTTAAGGCCGCCATTGTGCATTTCTGTTCTGTTGGTAATGGGGCCGACATAGGCTGTTGTGGGTATGTTTCTTCAGAAGGTGGTGTAGCCATGTTGTCACTGTAGGAGAGGTGGTCACGGCGCCAAATTACACTATGTCACAGTGGTGGTCCCTGCCCAATCCTAACTATAACTAGGTGACTGAGGCAGGCCTAGTTATTAATCTATGTGGTCAATATTTTCTTCCTTGACCTATCTCCCAAGCAGAGCTATCTCTTTGACTGGCCTTTGTTCCGCCAGAGATGGTGATTCCTGGATGAGATAAGGTTCGTCTTGTCTTCAACCCAGACCACGTTCTTCTCTCCTAGGTGTTGTACAGCGACTGATGCGTATAGGGTGTTCTGTTATTTCTATCTCTCCTATTACTCACTTCTAATAACTCTCCATTTCTTAATCTCTTCACACATCAAAGCAACCTGAGTTGTGTGATTCAATTTCGAAAACAACTTTTATTTACATAAGATGATCCAAGATCAACCAACATAATTCATCTGATACAGTGTTCAATTACAATGACCTCAAGTCTTCCACATGATTCAATCAAATATCTCAAAGCATAGTTATATAATGTTTCTCCTGTAGCCTCTTGCATTTTTCGTTGTATACCTAGCTTACTAAAGTTCCTTCTCATTTTTCACTATCTTTCTCATAATTTCTACAACAGTTCTTCTAAATCCTTGGAGTCATGTTCTCACCTCATCTCAATCTAGTTAGGTTTAACTCCTTTAAATGCAGCATATAAAATTCAATAGCTACACCTGAAATAATCAAACAATGTTCAACACCAAAATGGCTTCCACCATACTTACTCCAGTATGAGAGAACGCATGAGATGTTTCGTGAATGCCAGACTCACTTGTGGTGGCGTCTCCATACTTACTCTTATATGAGAGAGCGCTTAATATGTTTCATAATTGTCAGTGCTGTGAACCCTTAGTTCGATACAATCTTGTTTAATGGCAATGCCTCATCTTCTTGGTATGACAGCCCATCCTGGCTATCTGATAATACAAGTTATTTACTTTTGAAGCTTTAATTATGCCTTTGCTGCAATATTCTCTGCATGTAGCTCGCTCCCTTCAATGGATGCGTCATTAGCCTATGACAAAGTTGCTGAAAGTCAAAAAATAGTTCAAACTTCTCTTACCGTTATGCGCAGAAGTCCGTTACCTATCACTGTCCTACTAACACCACCTATAAGCTAATCCTACGTTTGATAACACAAATTATTAATCAATTCTAAATGTTCTCCTGAATTCCTATTTCTATCTTTCTATATCTAGCTATTTCTGTAGCTCTTCTGCAAACCGCAGGTTTCACATTTCTTGAGAGCTCAGCAAAACTTGACTTGCTTCCGCAAAGTTTCTGATGGGACTGATCTCCAATCGTCCTTCAATTTCCTATCTGATGGTCCAAAGTTGTTTTAGTTAATACGATTGGTCCGTTGTTCAGTTCACTCACCTATCACCACGCTTAATTCTATGCTGCCAACTCCGTGAACTGTGCTACATCACTGTTTATCTTTCGCTCACTTCTCACGTGCGGTTTATTCTACTCTGCGTTCTCTTAACTCACTAAACCTGTAAAGGGCGCTAATATTCGTAGTTATTCCCCTTAGTGATTTTTACCTTAGTTTCATTAATCCTTCTATATCTTTACTAAAACTGATCTGTTATGCAAATTTCTTAGACTCAAGTGATATACACTTAGATTACCTTAAAGTCTAAAAAGGTTCCCTCCCTTACAAAAAAACACTACATTTTCATTCTTTTATCTCCCATGTTAAGAACAAATAAGTTATCACTTGAATTATTCTGATTTTCTAACCCATTTTTATATACTCTTTCATCTTGTTAACCCCAAATAACTGTTCGACTGACTTTAACTTACAGTGCATTTTACACTGTACAACCCCACGGCCTAATATCTGGCTTTTGGCTGGGATCATGTGTCTACACACGGGAAACAGTAGTGACATTCATGTCATGAGGTACCTAGTGTGAGAACACAGAGGATCACTACAATGACACATGTTGTCATTGGATCTTCTTGTGTTGGGACATGTGGTCTTGACCAGGGCCGGGTATGGGTGGGGCAAATGCAACCTCATGCGAGGAAAAAATATGCAACCTCATGCGAGGAATATTTAAAAAAAAAAAAAAACTAATATCTGGCTTTTGGCTGGGATCATGTGTCTACACACGGGAAACAGTAGTGACATTCATGTCATGAGGTACCTAGTGTGAGAACACAGAGGATCACTACAATGACACATGTTGTCATTGGATCTTCTTGTGTTGGGACATGTGGTCTTGACCAGGGCCGGGTATGGGTGGGGCAAATGCAACCTCATGCGAGGAAAAAATATGCAACCTCATGCGAGGAATAAAAAAAAAAAAAAAAAAAAAAAAAAAAAAAAAAAAAAAAAAAAAAAAGGCCTAATATCTGGCTTTTGGCTGGGATCATGTGTCTACACACGGGAAACAGTAGTGACATTCATGTCATGAGGTACCTAGTGTGAGAACACAGAGGATCACTACAATGACACATGTTGTCATTGGATCTTCTTGTGTTGGGACATGTGGTCTTGACCAGGGCCGGGTATGGGTGGGGCAAATGCAACCTCATGCGAGGAAAAAATATGCAACCTCATGCGAGGAATTAAAAAAAAAAAAAAAAAAAAAAAAAAATAGTGTTCAAGTGTTTTTTCACAGATTTTCGTGCGGATTACCTTTGTTGTGAGCGTGTGTGTTTTTTTTCTATCCATAATGGAAGTACAAGATATTATTCTAAACATGGAAGACGCCCTGGAAGGCGGGTCGCTGCACAGACCCGGTACTCTAGTTCTAACAACATCCGGACCACAAGCCGCGAGAGCTTCTTACTCGCTGATGGCCAGCATTTTGGCTGGACCTGCAGGGGTGGGCTCAAATAACATTGCAGCCCTTTACAGATTCTCAGACCCTCTAAAATGGTATGCGACCCTGACGACGTCAGCTCATATAACGCACTATCAGAAGCTTCATGGGAAGAAATTCGAATGGGATAATCCCAAGATGTCTATAATCATAGAACATCAAGAGAAAGAAAAGTCCAAGGGGGTGCTACACTGGCTACCCCCAACGATAAAAAAGGACGCTGTTCTACAAATTGTCACATCCATTACGGGCGACAAAGAAGCCGATGCTTTTCAGTTAAAGAACGCCACTGACAAGTGGGCCTTCATGAGTAACCCGACCAGAAACATCCCGCACTATGTCAACATGAGACTACAGTCGCAGGGACACGAGACAAACGTAAAAATTTCTGTGACAATGACCGGTAGACGAACGCCTTGCGCGATTTGTGGTTTGGACAGTCATTGGGTTAACCAATGCCCAAAAAGGAAACCGCAAGTAGCAACCACAGTTACAGTTCCGGACAAAGTACAACCTACAAAATCAGCACCATCAACATCGGCTGCACCATTAATACAAAACAACCCCCAGATAACCAATGACGAACCACAAGACACAAATAACGTGGATTTACCCGAATCTGACCCAGAAGATATGAACAATGACAAATTTACACTTTTTGTAAACAAGAGGAAACAGAAGAAAGAGAAGTCGAAACAGATTAAAATCAAAAGAAGAATTACGCAGATGTCCCCTCAGTCCACTCTGGGTGACACCAATATGACCACTGACATAAACAACAAGCATGACAGCAGCACAAGTGATTGTGACACAGACACACCACTCCGAGGTGGTGTCCCCTCTTCCTGGGCAGCGATGGCTACAGAGGATTACTATGACCCAGTGTTATCAATAGACCTGGGGAGTAACTCACCGGGACAGGATTTAACCTTCTGAAAATGGAAAAAAACTCTTTCACAAGCGCGTCGCACGTACACAGACGACCCAGAGTTACAGAAGGGAAACTCGTGATGCTTAAAGACGTTAAGAACTGTGTAACTAAAATAATACATATAAATATGAATTCAAGGACAGATAGAGATACAAAATACTTAGTGGATACATATATGTGCAAATGGAGGTACACAAGTATGTATTTACAATGCTATAATTCTCTTCCTTTTCAAGACATCCTTTCCCTTTGTAGTATCTTGATACTTATTTCCTTTTCTGCCCTTTGGTTTTTCTTTTCTTTTTCATTACATAACCACACCCTTTCCTCCAATAGTCCCTTTGGTCAATTATCATCCTGTAATCCGTGTCACAAGTCTCGGGCCTTTCTTTTCTTGAGTGGCATTTTTCTCTACATCCTTCAACCTTATCCCTTATCTACACAGATGCTCAAGTACCTTCTCTCTTTCCTAGAACTGACTGCACCTACTCTATGCAGTAACAAGGGAACTGCATATTATTGTTTAATTGTATGTAAATGTTTAAAGGAATAATGTTTGGGTTTTTTTTCATGGCGCATACAGTTTTACACCCCAACACTACGCCCTTTAGTTTAACCTTGTTGTCTTTAAACATAAATGGTTTAACAAATAAACTAAACTCTCTGGAAATACTAATTAAAAAATACCAACCCGATTTTGTTTTTCTGCAAGAAACCAGAGTTATTTCAAACTTCCGTGCTAAACAAATTACAACAAAATTAGGCTTAAGAAATGGGTGGTTTAGTATAGGGACATCACACACAGGTGTAGCGATCTTACAAGTATCAGAAGACTGGGAAACAACACACCATAACACGGACACTAGCGGTAGATTAGTTTGTGTCCAAATTAAAAATAAACAAAGCGAACAAGACACATACACATTGGTCAATGTATATGCTCCCAGTCAGAGGGCAAGCCAGCCAGTCTTTTATGGAGAGCTCTCTGATTTTTTGTCACCAAAATACAAAGGAGGGAACTTAATTTTAGGAGGGGATTTTAATTGTGTCACGTCTGACTTGGATCGTGCTGGTCAAACCTTACAAAAACAGAACACATATGTGAATAAGAATCAGACATCTCCGTGGAAGATATTACAAACTATTTTAGATGAGCATGGTCTAAAGGATACCTTTAGAAGTGTTGAACCAAATAATAGATCGTACACTTTCATAGATAAGACATACCCAGGCTTACGACGAGCTTCTAGGATAGATAGGATATATACATCAGAAATTTACAAGGTACAGAAAACACAACATATTAACAGCACACTCGATTTCACAGACCATAAAGCAGTTTATACAGTGTTAGGTTTAGGGACGCCCATTAAAACATCTAAAAGATCTCCACATTGGAAGTTTAATAACAGTTTACTTAAACATGATTTCTTCACAAAGGAAATAACGCAGCTCATATTAGGATACACAGAACAGATCCCTGAACAAAATATTGCAGGATATTGGGACCTATTAAAAAACACCATAAAAGACAGGACACAGGTCCTGGCAACCTACATACACAGGACATCCAAAACACAAGAAAAGATATTAGAACAAGCTATCAAACTGACAAAAAAGATAGACAAAACTGACCCGGTTATTCAGATGTTACAGGACCAGTTAGAACAGCATAAACAACACATATACAAAGGTGCAATGCTGAGAACGAAGTTATACACAACACAAGAGACTCCAAACAAACAGTATTTGGCAATAGAACAGAACGTTCAACAAAATAAGCAGATTCGCCAAATACAAGATAACAATGGACAATTGCAAACAAACAACACAAACATATGTCAGACCATCTTGGAATTTTATAAACATTTATACACCAAAGAAGAAACAAGAACAGACACGCAAAAAAAATTTTTAAAGTACACAAAATCTCTTACAGAACAAGAAAATAAAAATTTAGACCAAGTTCTAACACTCGAAAATTTGAGGGAGGCAGTAAACACACTAAATAGAGATAAGACCCCTGGCCCAGATGGCCTTACATCAGAATTCTATATTTTCTTTTTTCCCGTTCTTGGACCACTATTAATGAAAGTTTTTGAGGAAGCCTTTCAGAAAGGCGAACTTCCTGAAAGTTTAAACCAGTCGTACATAGTACTATTACCAAAAGAAAAAACAGATAGGAAACTACTAAAAAACTATAGACCCATATCACTTCTAAACACTGATTACAAAATTTTAACTAAAACTTTAACTAATAAATTGAAATCATTCATGCATATCCTAACTCATGACGACCAACAGAACAGCGTGCCGCAGAGAAATATTAGCAAACATACACAATTTTTTAGAGACCTGATTAACTACGCGGAAGACAAGCAGCACGAGGCCGCTATTCTATCGTTGGACCAAGAAAAAGCCTTCGATAGGGTATCCCATTCTTTTTTGCACAAAACACTGCTTGCTTGTAATGTAGGGCCATACTTTAGGAAATGGATAGAAATTATATATAAAACACCCGAAAGTAGACTTTTAATTAATCACACAATCACAGAACCTTTTATTCTAACTAGGTCAGTCAGGCAAGGCTGTCCACTCTCGCCTTTGCTATATGTACTGTCAATAGAACCCGTGTTAGAGAAAATTAGACAAGACACAAACATCACGGGGGTTTTCATTCCAGGACAAGGTCAAAGGAAATTAGCCGCGTACGCGGACGATACGATTTTTTTCCCAACCAAAATTTCCTCTATTCAAAATATTTTAAATACCTTTAATGAGTTTGGACGAGCCAGTGAAGCAAAACTAAACATTCAGAAATCAAAGTTAATGGGAATAGGTAAATGGAGAAACAGATCAGATTTCCCGTTCCAGTTGCTACAAGTAAATGAAATAAAAATTTACGGTATTACATACACTGCCACACCAACACAAAGGAATACAGAGGTGTGGAAAAACTTGTTAGAGAAAATAAAAAACAGACTAGAAAGATATAAATATAAAACTACTACAATTTTTGGAAGATCGGTTTTAATCAACACTTTTATTTTACCTAAATTGATTTACATAGCAAATGTTCAAACCATTCCTCAAGAAATTATTACACAAATAAACAAACTCATAAGAACTTTCTTATTCCGCAACACCTTACACTGTATAAAGCATAAAACGTTAATACAACCCAAAGATAGAGGGGGAGTATCTTTACAAGATATAGCAACTAAAATAAAAGCTTTAAGAATCAAGTACATAGGAGAAATAGTAAAGAATCCTGAACAATACCCTTTGGCTCATTATTATATTGGTCTGAGATTATCTAACGTGTGTCGTTACAAAAACAATCAACCTCATTACTTTGGCACTTTACCACGGTTCTACAAACAATGCATACAAAGCATACAAGGAAATACACCTTTATTACAACAAAATACACGCTCCATTTACAGAAGTCTTATTAGTGCACAAGAACCCTCATTAGTGACAAGGATAAAACGTGGGTACAACTATTTTATAACTGATTACCAACCTATTTTTAAGAGCCTACACGAGTTACCACTTGCTCCACCCGCAAAGGAAGTCACGTTTAGATTATTATATAACATGACACCCATTAGGCAAAGACTTGTTGCACAGTGGAAGAACCTCCCAAAATGCAAATTATGTAATACCAATACACAGGAAACAGAAGATCATTTGTTTTTTTACTGTAGTACAGTCACTTCTACAATAGAAATTTTGAAAAAGGAATTGATGGTCTACTTTCCACGCAGTATAGACATGTATAGAGCTATCATGCTGAATTCCCTACCAAAGTGCACACAACAAGTAGAACTGAAACTTTTGAGCCTGATAGTGGAATTTAAATATTTAGTCTGGATTTGTAGGAACTGCGCTGTGTTTGAAGGAAAACAGTACAACGCCCACTTATTCTCAAAATTATTCTTAATGAGGCTTTATATGTAATATACAATGTATTTGCCTGGCATTTCATGCAATGTACCCGTTTTGTAAAGTTGAAGAACGATAAATAAAAGTGTTTAAAATAAAAAAAAAAAAAAAAGGTGAAAAAAAAAAAAAAAAAAAAAAAAGGTGACACAGCTCCAGCGTCTGCCATTTCAAGCTTTAAACCAGTGTAAATGTCTATGTGAAAATATTCATTTTTAAGGTTAATGGAACTTCCAAACTTTTCAATCAGTGTAAAACATAAATGAAAACATTTTCAATTTATATTGTGAACACTTTTCAATCAGTGGAGGTGTATATGTAACAGACTCTCTCTGTATTATTAACCTTTTCATTTAAATATAAATTAACTATGAAAGCTATTCAATTTAAATGTAAAGAAAGTTTTATCCCGAGGGATTAAATTTAATTTTCATCCAGGGTAAAGTCTGAGTAATTGGGATGGTGGTATGGGAAGATAGGAACCCAAAGCTATAGGGTGGAAAACGCCATACTCAGAAGAGCATTTCGTTCTATTCTTTTACCATAGTTATTGGTGGTACCAGCACAAAGTACTATCTCTGGAACAAGAAGGGAACAGTGGCCTAAGCTTTAAGATGAAGGACCCACTTGGTAGACTCTCCTTGACATTTCTGGGAAACGAGCTACACCCGACATCTTTGATCAGGGACGAGTGTGAGCAGTGTGAAAGAACCAACCCATGAGAAGGAGCAGAACCGTCATTGGCAGCTAAGTTCAAATCTATGCTGCCACTTGATCTTCTTGTAACATTTCACAATCCATAACGACTGTGATGATAACATTTCTTGGTCCATAACTATTCAAATTATTTTCCAATTTTTAAAACTTAAGTGATTATTAAATTTTGTTATTTGTAATTATACAAATTTAACTTTCGATTTAATCATTTTAAAGTTACTGCATGTTTGTCTCACACACTCTAAACAGAGCTTTGCTAGAATAATAGAATTCCACTGAGTAAATCAGGGGTGGGGGCTTGAACGAGCTGAGATTAATAAGTGCTTAAATCCTTCACAAAAGCGTCGGCGGAATTACAGAGTTAACATACTCAGCCAAAGCATTATTGTTCTCGCTTATTCTGGATATCTTGTGAAGACTCCCTGGAGATAAAAGCGTTTTGTTTCTTCTATTTACATATCTGCCAAGAGTAATCTTGTGCAAAGTTAGACATCTTTGAAGCCCATGCTAGATACTCTTGAGTTTTGGTCACTGTTGGACCACTACTGCAAAGCAGGAGAGGCAATACCGTCACACTCACCTCTGTTCATTGGATTTGGGGACTGTGAAAAGGTCTTGTCCAGTTTAAACAGGCAATCACTTTTTAATCTGGAGATCATTAACTTAATAAAGAAAACTTATGTAGACTTGACATGCAGTGTTCTTCATGAACGATAATTTACAGAACCATTTGGGATAAGAACTGGAGTGTGACAGGGATGCCTCTCGTCTCCATTTCTTTTCTTTCTAGCTATAGATTGGGTTTTGAAAACAAAGCATTAGCCAACAGAAATGGGACTAAGTGGACTCTGACAAAATAGTTTGAAGATCTAGATTTTCTCGATTTGCTGACTCTTCTGTCAAACAACTGAAATCAGAAGCACAAAAAAATGAAAATGTTTGATGAGCAGTTGGGTTGAAAAATACACAGAGAAAACAAAGATTATAAGAATAAATGCAGCAAATGGTAACATGGCTGTGTTTGAACAAACATCCCTACACGATGTAGAATGATACACCCGTACAAGATGTAGAATGATTCAACCGTACACGATGTAGAATGATACAACCCGTATAAAATGTAAAATGATACACAGTTTCAAGATGTAGAATGATACACCCGTACAAAATGTAAAATGATACACTGTTTCAACATGTCGAATTATACACCCGTACACGATGTAACATGAATACACCCGTACAAGATGTAGAATTATTCAACCTTACACAATGTAGAATCATACATATATCTTAGTGTCACGTAGGGTTTATATTCATTTAATTTCCTACAACTTCTTCCTATTCTTTCACCCGAAAATTCTCTCTTTTATTATCTCTGTATTTCATTTTTTCCTGTTTTTTTTCACCCATTCGTTTTTGCGAATATTATTTTCATATAATTCGCAAACTTTACCTGTTTTCCCTTCTCATAAACTGAGAATCGCGCTAGGACGATATTACGTAGATGTCAGGGCTGCAGGGCGTCAGAAGGCGTGATAAGTCGGTTCGCTGAACATAGGACGTAGCAAATCGTCTACATTCTCACCGAGCGCGCGAGCTTCTTCTCGGCATTAGTCCCGGTGAGGTGTGATACTTTACATCTGCACCGGTCAGTATCCAGACATTTGTCTGGAAAATCCCAAACTGACACGGCGCTCACTGTGGGCCACGGTCAGCTGTAGTGGTAAAACTGCCCTGCATAGCTATTTATAAAGTGTTTAATTTAACTGCTAATTCTCTATTCTTTAGCGTAGTAAGAGAAATAAAGTGTATTTTCTTTTTCTAGCTTATAACAATTGTCGCTATTTATAAATTTAATTTAACTGCTTATACTCAGGCGAGTGTATTTTTCTAAACTAACGTATAAACTCTAGAATCCAGCCTCATGAATGGTGACGGAATACGCACGTGTTCTTAATTTATGAGGATTGCTGATTTTTAAATATAACTTACGTCACGGGAAGTTTAAATGATAAGCAAAGCTCTCTGCTTGCAAGTTTAAATGTAAGTTTTAACCAGTACAGATTCTGTTTATTATATTATATGTGTTATTTTTCCTCCACACAGTGAAAGTTTTGGGGTGACCCTAACTTTACCAGCACCTAGTAGTAGTTTCCATACCTGTGAAGAAATAGACAGTCCTTATTTTGAACCACGTGGGTTTTCTCAAGTAACACTGATCTGACGGTGCAAGTTAGACAGAAATACTAATATCCCTATAACGGGTTTTCAAAGACTGTAATGATAAATACTGGACCTTGGAGCCAGCACTTAATTTCTTCTAGAAACTCTATATAATTTGCTGCCTGGTGGCGTGAATATTAACAATCATTTCCCGACTAGATTATATCTTGTGGACAAATTTGTGGTGTGACTAAAGTGAATCCTATACTGAGGGAAGGCACCGACCTGACATTCATCATTTCTAGAAACCTACGCCATTGACACTGTGCTCTGCTAACTCCCGCGCCTGGAATAATTGTTAGGTGACTTAATCAGACATTTGAACAAATTTGCACACCCAAGTAGTCGTTCCCGGAGACTCCGAGTTAAATACGTCTTTTGGAACTGGGGACTTCTTGGCAGAAGACTGCATTTTTTGAGTCTGTGTGAAAATCTAAAATCAATGTGTTCCAAGAGGCAGCAAGCAAAGTCGTGAGTACAAGTATGAGAAGCCATGGCGGAATGAATGAGTGTACGCTGGGTTGAGTGATATTTTTCACTATTTTATCTTTGACACCCTGTTGCTGTCCTAATTTTTTTTTCAATCTGCATAATTTGTTGCTAAGGCTAGAGTTCTTGTGTTTTTGTCTTAGGTTAAATCAGATTTTTTTTTCAAACTCTGTGCATATAATTACGAGATAAACAAAGAAAAACTCTTAGACTCAAACCCTATGTATCTGTGACTCGGGCGCCATCATCTGTTCTCTTAACGGGGCTGGGCTAAACCTAGAGTTAACACTATAACGGGGCTATCATCCTTGCAACATTTCCTTGATTTTTTTATGACTATGTATATATGTATTTTCCTTGATGTACTTTCTTTGATGTTGTGAGCCGATTTTTCCTGATAATAAAATCGCTCTTGAACTTAATAATCGTGTTTGGTCAGCTCGATCTAGATAATATATATATCATTGTTATAGTTTTCCCACGTCTGTGTGTTTACCTGTCGTCACGTGTATGTGCGTGCCTGTGAGTGATAGAAATATACGTAATATGTATATTGGTGTAGTCTGTCTGACGCTGTAACAACTGTTGTAGAAGATAGGTGAGAGAGAGAAGAATTCTTTTCGCTTGTTGTTGTTGATTTCGTCTACTATAGTGCTGTAATACCCTGTTCAACCTGAAAGTTGGTTATAATTTGGGTATATTGTGTGTTTTTTTTCTTCGGTGCTAGCCTGTTGATAGTCCTGAAAAGGACTGGTCCTAAAAAGGACCACTAGCTGCCTGTCCGGATACCTCTTTGCTCTTGTCCATTCGGGGTGTCGTGGCGTGTTCATGGTGTACATTTGTTGTTTTCCTATCTGGCTTGTTAGGTTTTGTGAGTTTTTGCCCTCCTCGTTTCTGTTTCTTGTGTCTTCCTTTTCTCCTGTATCAGGGAAAGCGCTTTTTCTATGACTGTTGGGAGTAGCTCTTCTAGCGTTTTCTCGATGACTTCTTCGTTTGATTGGTCGTTCGTTTTAGTGTCTTTTCTGTTTGATGTAATTTCTTCAATGGTCATTCTTTCTGCCTCTATTCTTTTCAGTAGTTGTTCGTTTTCATCTTTCAGTTCTATCAGTTTCCTGACATCTTCTTCTACCTGTTGCTGAATTCTTTTCATGTCTTGGTGTATTATTTTCATGTCGTTTATGAATTGTTGTTGTTTCGCGCTTTCCGAGCTGTCATGTATTTCTTCACATCTGTCAGTTGAGGTTCTGTTTTTGTGTGGCTGGCGGTTTTCTCTCTCCTTTCGCAGTTGTTGTTTCAAATCTCTCACTTCAGTCGTGAGCCGTCTGACTTGTTCCGTTAGGCTGTCTTGGTGCCTATCACCTAGAGTACTTGCCTTCAGTGTGTTTTTTTTGCCTCTTGGTACGATACTCCCTTTCCAATGGCAACTGTAATTATTTGCCTTGTTTGTTGGTATTCGGGACATCCTCGGTATCGTGCTCCGTGCTTTCCGAGGCAGTTGGTACATTTTCTATTGTTATTTGGTGCTTTGTAGTCTTGGTCTTTTTTTGGCCTTTGGGCAGTCTTTGTATTCGTGGCTGCCCGCACAGTATCTACAGACCGTCTCTTTTCTGCACGTGTTCCTTGTGTGAGAAAATCCCTGGCACTTTGAACATTGTATCACTGGCGGGATGAAGGCATGTGTTTCTTCGAGGTCTATTCTGGATAGTGATGTTTTCTGGGACTGTTTTCCCCTGTAGAGTCACTATTATCAGTCGGGTGTCTTCTTTGTTCCAGGATTTAAGCCTTTCTGCGTGTGTGAATCTGTACCGAGGGTTTTCGGCCTGGATGTAGCTGAGGGCCTCTGTATCTGACAAGCTGGTGTCTATCCCTTTGATGACTACTCTCTTGGTTTCAGTGTGGATTTCTGCTTGGATTTTGATCCGGTGTGGTAGTTGAAATTCTTTAGGCCCGGATGCCAGAGCAGTCATCAGCGATTTAGTTTTTTCTGTATCATTCAGGGCAAGTGTCACTCCCTGTTGGTGCCTTCTGATACTTATTATGCCTCTTTTGCCTACTACTTTCTCCAGGACATTGATTACTTTGTCGTCCGGGAGTGCTCTGAGTGTGGCTTCTCCTTCGGACAACTGCGTAATTTTTATTTTGCGCTCTTGATCCTGTTCTTTGTTAATGCTTTCGCCTGGGCGGCCTCTCCCATCTGCTACCACTGGTTGAGTATTTGTCTTCGGGCTCGGTGCCCTGTCCTCTTCTGTCTGATCGAGATTTTGCTTCTCTTGTTTACCTCGGAGGACTTGGCTGTTCTTTGTAGGATTCCGGTGTATCTCGATGTTTGACACTGGAGCCGCCTCAAATAGTGCTTCTTTCATCTCGGCATCGTTTGATGGTGTTAACGGTGTTTTGTGCAGCTTCTCTGTGGTAGACAGGGCTTCAGTTGGCGATTTGGGTACTTGTGGTGGTGGTCCCTGGGTTTTAGTCTCCTGTCTTCTTTTTCTTCTTTCCAACATCTGTTTTATCGGTTCTAACGCTTTCATCTGGTCTTCTTCTTCTGACATCTGTCCTATCTGCTCTAATGTGCTCACCATGTAGTCATATTCTGGGTCTTCATCGTCAAGTTCAGAACTGCTTGCATCTGCTTTCTGCTCTTCCTCGCCAGGAGTCTGGTCATTCGGGCTCTCAACCGGGTCGATACACGTCGCAGCTAGCTCCGTCATCGTATCAAGAGTTGGAGAAATTTCGGTCCCCGCACGAGTACTTGGGGCAGTTGTGCTCTCTGGCTGTCTTTCTTTGTTGATGGTGTTATTCCCCTGGCTGTTCTGCGCTGGTGGGCTGGTATAAATCTTCCTCTTTTTAGCGTGAGGTTTCTTTCGGCCCATTTTGACTATTGCGATCGCTGTGTACGTCCTGAAAAGGACGCTGGTTATAGTACGGTTGTATCGCTTGATGGTTGATGTATGTGTTCTTTTCGCTTTCAGAGACAGCCACTATATCAAATCTATCATCTCACGTGTGTGGAAATTCTATTACCTTTCACTAACTCTCACTGAGTCTATCACCTATTCAAACCTATTCAGAAGGGACCAAACCTAGTCTTAATTCTCCTATCGGAAATCTACGACACTTAGCAGCAATGTAGATAAAAATTGAGGAATCAAGACGCTGGCAATATGTAGGACATATATTGAAAAAAATCTGCTGATAGCATTAAAAGGTAGTCTATGAATGTCAATTCCTAATTCAAGAGAGAAAGAGGGGGTCCTAAAAACACAAGGAGAAAATAACAGGAGAAAGAAATAAAAGGGATAAAATAGAAAGACGTTGAGTTAGTGACACTAGACAGGAATACTTGGCACGTATTTGTATAAGGCTTATGCTACTTGAGGAGATGAAAGATAATGATGGTGATGATGATAATGATGATGATGTCATATGTAGCTGTCTTGCACGAGAATGTGCTACATGAGGCTGTGTATATGAACATTTTAGATGAGGCTGCGTTAACATAAAGCTGAAAGATGAGGATTTGTATATGAACATTTTAGATGAGGCTGTGTATATGAACATGTTAGATGAGGCTGCGTTAACATAAAGCTGAAAGATGAGGATTTGTATATGAACATTTTAGATGAGGCTGTGTATATGAACATGTTAGATGAGGCTGCGTTAACATAAAGCTGAAAGATGAGGCTGTGTACATGAACATTTTAGATGAGGCTGTGTATATGAACATTTTAGATGAGGCTGTGTATATGAACATGTTAGATGAAGCTGCGTTAACATAAAACTGAAAGATGAGGCTGTGTATATGAACATTTTAGATGAGGCTGTGTATATGAACATTTTAGATGAGGCTGCGTTAACATAAAGCTGAAAGATGAGGCTGTGTATATGAACATTTTAGATGAGGCTGCGTTAACATAAAGCTGAAAGATGAGGCTGTGTATATGAACATTTTAGATGAGACTGCGTTAACATAAAGCTGAAAGATGAGGCTGTCTATATGAACATTTTAGATGAGGCTGTGTATATGAACATTTTAGATGAGGCTGCGTTAACATAAAGCTGAAAGATGAGGCTGTGTATATGAAACTGTTAGATGATGTGGAATGAATGAAGGTTTTAGATAGGCTTTTATATATAAATCTGTTAGATGAGGCTATTATATATAAATCTGTTAAATGAGGCTGTGTGTGAATGCTGTTAGATCAGGTTGTGTGTGAATGCTGTTAGATCAGGCTGTGTGTGAATGCTGTTAGATGAAGCTGTGTGTGAATGCTGTTAGATGAGGCTGTGTTTGAATGCTGTTAGATCAGGCTGTGTGTGAATGCTGTTAAATCAGGCTGTGTGTGAATGCTGTTAGATGAGGCTGTGTGTGAATGCTGTTAGATCAGGCTGTGTGTGAATGCTGTTAGATCAGGCTGTGTGTGAATGCTTTTAGATGAGGCTGTGTGTGAATGCTGTTAGATGAGGCTGTGTGTGAATGCTGTTAGATCAGGCTGTGTGTGAATGCTGTTAGATCAGGCTGTATGTGAGTGCTGTTAGATGAAGCTGTGCACATAAGGTTGTTAGATGAATTTGAGAATATAAAGCAGTTACATTAGGTTAAGTTAGCAACAAAGCTATTAGATGAGGCAGTTACATGATGTTCAATATATGAAGCTGTTAGCTTAGGCTATGTTAATAAAGCTGTGAGATAATGCCGACTTTATAACACCGTGTCATGAGACTTTTATATAAAGCTGTAGGATGAGGCTGTTAATATAAAGATGTTAAATGAAGCTGTGCACATACGAGCATTTAATAAAGCTGTTTTACCATAAAGCTGTGTTGCGGGAAATTGCGTTTCTTGTGCTGCTTTGAGTCGTACTGACTCACGCATATATAAAAACTCACATACAAAAACGTTCACTTCCCACGACTCATCATCTATTTTCTCGTCATGTTCATGACTTAATATCTATTTTCTCATCTGGTTCAGGTGTCCGCCAGTGGAGAGAGTATGTATGATGACGCCTTCACCATTCAGTACGTAGAGAAAACTTATGTCGACGACTTCAACTACGTCGCTGGCATGGTGCCTTTCCTTCTTAACCTCATCAGAGACGTAAGTGTTAATGTAGTGATAGGTATGATGCTAGGATGTTGTAACGTTGTAATGGTAGTTGGAAGATCTTGCTTGATGTTTAGTGTTGTCACGGGTTGGCATATGTTCCATACAGCTTTTATGGTGATGGTGTGTATATTCTTGATTACTATTTCCTTCGAATACTGGAAGACTGTCACAGCCAAGAGTGGAGTTGAGGAAAAACTCTCTTACTTACTTAGTCGTTCCCCTTCTACCGTGAGGTGTAGAGGTTTGGAAGGGAGAGCGCCAGACTATCCTATCGGCTGTCTTCCTCCTGGCCTGGTTCCATTCTAGTCCTCGGTCCTTCAAAGATTGTCTAATGTTTTCCTCCCAGCGGACTCTGGGTCGTCCTGGGGGTCTGGATCACTGGCTCGTTGTTTCCCATGCTTGTCGTGGTAGCCAATCTTCTCCCATTCTGCAGACATGGCTAAATCATCTTAGTTGGCACTGTTCTACTTGGGTCTGCAGGGGGTGGGATTTTAGGCCTTGACGTATCGACTGGTTGCGGACCATGTCTCTTCTTGTTACTTCAACCACCTTCCTCAGATACCTCATTTCTGAGGTTTGGATCTGGCTTTTGCGGGTTGTAATTGCCCATGACTCGCATCCATATGTCAAGACTGGGACACAGGTGGAGCGGTATACAGCCATCTTAGTTTTCGTATCAACCTCTCTCTTGCTGAGGAATCCTCGATTTATGGCCTGAAAAAGTCTCCCAGCTGCTGCTTTTCGAGTGGCCAACTCTTCTTTGGTGCCTCCATTTCGGTCTATAATAGCTCCGAGGTATTTAAAGTGGTCGACCTGCTCCAGGACCTGTTCTCCCAGCTTAATCTGATGTCTTCTTTCTTCTCGTGATATCACCATGGATTTTGTTTTAGAGCTGCTTATGACCACCCCTCTCTTCTCCAGCTCTTCCTTCCAGACTTGCAGGTTGGATTGGAGATGTGCCTCTGATTTAGCAATCAGGGCAACATCATCAGCAAATGCCAGCTCTGAAATACAGACCTGTCTCATCTTCCAGTACCCCACTGAGTACTTTCTTGTTCTCTCCTTACATGCCTTGATGACATCGTCCATGAGGAGTATGAAAAGATAAGGTGACAGGATATCACCTTGTCTTACACCAGTGGCGGTCCTGAACTCTTCTGACTTATGGTTTGCTGTCCTCACATAATTTCTGCAAGACTTGTAGAAGCTCTGTATAGCATGAATCAGAGGTGCTGGAATGTTCTACCTTGCCAAACAGTCCCAAAGTTTGCTCCAGGGGACCCTGTCAAACGCCTTTTCCAGATCTATGAAACAAAAATGGATCTCACTCTTATACTCAAGGGCCTTTTCACTCAGCTGTCTGAGTGTGAAGATTGGGTCTTGAGTACTTTGGTTTGCTCGGAATCCGCACTGGACCTCATCCAATTGTGGCTCAGCTAGGCGTCGGAGTCTCTGCTCTAGGATTCTAGAGTAGATTTTACCAGGGACACTGAGAAGGGATATGCCGCTATGGTTTCCACATTGTCGATTGTCACCCTTTTTGAAAATTGGTGTTATGATGGCAATCTCCCAATCCTTTGGTATGGTCTTGTTGCACCACGCTGCCTGTAGGACCCTTAAGAGTAATAGGTCGCCTGATGCTCCCATGTACTTAATCATTTATACCATCGTGCCCTGCTGCTTTGCCCATCTTGATTTTTTCCAGTGCTGCCTTCAGTTCTTCCATCTTTATGTCATCTTCACCATCACTTGTTTTCTCTTCTGTGCTAGTGGTTATCATTTTTGATACTTGACCCTGCTCACCATCCAGGAGTTCTGAGAAATATTCTTTCCGTCTTTCCATTACTTCCTTCGGGACAGTAAGCAATTTGCCTTGCTTGTCCTTTATAAATTTGAGAGGGCATTTGATAAACACTGATTTTTGTGATATATCTCGTCCAGTCACAATGTTCTTGAAATGGGTCAGGTTACCGACTGTTGGGGTCCTGACAAGGGATGTATTGTTGACAATGAGTTAGTATGAGTGTCAATACGCGAATGCATAAATGGTTCTGTAGAGTTGACAAGTTGGTAATAATGCACTCATACCCTCACGGCTGGAAGTCAATGATAACTGGAACTACTGTGGACGTTTTAGACAATTTAATGATACACACTCTGACAGCACGGTTGACAGTCATTGGAACAGGTTGACACAACAAATCATTGGATACTTGACAAATGGGTGGCAACATCAATTTGGCAATCTCTTAGCATGTAAATATAATCGGACGATAGGAGCAAATATATAGTTATGATAGTCTATCGTCTCATACCTCCACTGACTAGTAGCATCAGTTTGAGTTAACAATAATAATGGTCATCACAATGCTCCCTTACAGACCCTCTGCTGACTACGTCTTTCAGGCTAAGTCTTTTAGGCTTTAGCTTCAACAGGGTCTTTCTTTTAAGGTTGACAATCTCAAATAACAAAGAGTAGACTTCAATGCAATGTAGGTCTTGGTATCGCCATCAGGTAATAAGATATCTCCGTTCTCCGATTGACAATTCAAACAGACCAACAGTGGGATTCAAAATGGCGCCGGTCCAAGTGAGCGACGTTCATCCAAAAGATATCCTCCCTATAAATGAAAGTTCCGTTCATTTGCTCATCTAATGTCTTCGGGTTTTCCTTACCCATAAAGAATATTACATATGTCCACTCACTGTGCTGCTAGTACAGGAATCGTCTACATACGATCCATCAAATATATATATATATATATATATGATATGACATCTATGGCGTCGTTAGGCCTAGGTAAAGTTTTAGAAAATGTTCCTTCTTTACCTTAAGTTCATGAAATACTAGTAACTAGCACACTAACATATATATTCTGGGAGAAGTATCGACCATCATAGTATACTGAGAGAAAACTCCTCTCTTCCCCAGAATCAATCACAATGATGAAAAAACTTCGGACTCTCATTTGTCCGACAGCCTTCAAGATCTGTCCGTCATCACGGAAGCGCCAACGACGACTCATCGTCTCATTGGGCATGCGCTAATGTTAACCTTTCAATTATATTCAAGTGGGGCGACTATATATTTACTTTCACTCGAAGCAAAACATGAGTATTCGCCCTTTGACTAGGGTTCTAATCTCAGACTCAAAATATTATTGCCAAATATTTCCAAACATAACAAGTATACAAACAAATAAATATCTTCCTATATATATATATATATATATATATATATATATATATAGATATGTATATATATATATATATATATATATATATATATATATATATATATATTCATTGCCACCAGTAATCTGTTGGTAACAGCATTGTTTTTCCTTCCTCATGTTCTTTAGGGTCTTATAGAACAATTTCTGGTTTTATTGCGCATCTTGTTCTAGCTTTTCTCCAAATTCTTCCCAAGACTTCTGTTTTGCTGCTAGCACCTTGTTCTTTGCTTTTGTTCTGAGTGTCACATATTCTCTATATTTCTCCATTTGTCCTGTTGTGTTTTTAGCTCCTAAGTATTGTTCCATGCCATTTTCTTTTCTCTTATTTTCTCTTTGACTTCCTCTGTCCGCCAAGGTGTCCTCTTTCTCTTGTTCCCAAGTCGGACTTCACCACATGCTTCTGCAGCAGCTGTCTTTATGATGTCCTTGAATTTAAGCCAGAGGGTTTCCAAGTCATCAGGTTGTTCTTCTGTGTTGCTCACCGCTGCAGCAATAAGCCTCTGATATCTGGTCTTAATTTCTGGCTCTCTCGGCTTGTGGGTCTTAATGCTCATTTCTCCCGTTCGTTTACTTAGTTTCTTGCGTGATGTTGAGCAGTTCCTACGCTGAGCAACTCTTTCAGTTGTTCTTTTGACTGTAAGCAGGTAGTGATCACTTCCAATCTCTGGCCCTCTCCAGACTCTAGCTTCCCGGACATATTTGAATGAGCTCCTCTTAACAATGGCATAGTCGATCACTGACTTCTCATTCTTTGTTGGTTCACATCTAGTGTATGCATGTATTTTCTTATGGGGGAACTTTGTGTTTGTAATGATCAGATTCTGCTCACTGCAGAATCTAAGGAGTCGCTTTCCATTGTCATTGAGAGTATTTTCTCCATAACTTCCGATAACTCCACCCCATCTTGCATGGTCATTTCTAACTCTGGCATTGAAATCTCCGAGCATGATAATTTCATCTAGGCAGTCATCCACTGTCCTTTGAAGCAGCTGGAAGAATTCCTCCTTGACCTCTGCTCTCTCATCCTCATTTGGCCCATACACTATGACCAGGTTGACTATGGTTTCTCCTGCTTTTAGTTTTACAACCATAATGCGCTCCGAGACAAAGTTCCATCCCTTGATACTATCTTTTTGGTATTTGGCCTCTCACCTCCGTTAAATGTTCATAGGACGTGGGCCTCAAATAGCTTCTTGCAAAGAATGTCCAGCACCTAGTCTTATCCTGGCGACTAGCAGGAGAAGAGACCAAGGCGAGTCTCTATGGCTTTATAACTAGACTGCTTCGAGTAGATGAAGTTGGTTAGCCTTAAGTGGCTGCTCATTTAGCTAATAAATAAATAAAACTTGTTCCAAGCCTCCTGCTGCCTTGCGGGTTACGATCTTAGGAGAATTTTCTAAACATGATGATTACATTATTGTTATTGTGTTAATGATGTATCCTGTAATTTGAAAGAAGGCAAGATTAGACCCTAGGTATACAGAATTATGGGTTTTTGTAGTTCATCATATCTTTTTGTCAGTTGATTATGTGTGTCCAAGTTATCATACTTATTTATTCACTTTCAGAGAAAGGAAATCGTGATATTGAATGCAAAGAAAACTCATCTCACTCTAACGGTAAGCCACTTTGATTTTTATGTTGGCTGTGCAGAGATTAACGACGGACTCTGAAAATATTTTAGATGTGGCGGAGTCATTATCAGAATCCGAAATCCGTTGGAATCCTGGATATTTTAACACATCCGAAATCCAACGGAAAATTTTCAAACTTTTGACGGATTTTGGAGTTGCAAAATATACATTTTATTTTTCTTGTTACGTTAAAAAAAAGGATTTGCTTATTAATCTGCGACACGCAAAAAGTTGAGTTTAAATTATTAGTAAACTTTGTAACTTTAGGTCACTTGATGACTGCTGAGTAGTGGTATTGCGTTTGCTGAATGACTACTCTATTATTTTGACGTCACAATGTCAGCACTATTAGAGTTAGAGTCGTCGCGAATCGGATTTTTTTGTTTTTGTGTCTTTGTTTCTTGGTTCTGTCAAATTCTTATAAAAAGAGTAAGTCAGCCACCAAAACATGTCGTAAAGTCGTAATATTGTTCTTTCTCTGCTGCATGTCGTTATGATGTCACTAATTCTTGTGTGGTCTGTTATATGGATGTATTGGTTATGAAGTTATAGAGCAACACGTCAAAAATGGCATGAGAATAGTTGGGAAAAAATCCAATGGACTGAAATTTGACTAATTAATTAACAGCTACTTTATCACAACCTGTTTTGTAAACGTAAGATTTTTATTTTTTAAATCTTGCCTTGGTACGTATTTAAAAATACAGAACATACAATTCAAAACAATCTTTCTATTACTCCATCATTATTTAAGAGGGTGTCGACTTAAGCGACTAAATCGACAGAGTTACTGCAAATGTAACGATCTCCATTCATAAATATATAAGATACGTATTCAAATTCACCCGACTTACAAATGGGGAAAATTCAAGAAATTGTGTCCAAAATAAAACATCCGCTATATAAGGATGGGGAAAATATGCGTGTTGTTTCACCAGGCGCACAATTTATTTTCCACCCCCAAAAAAATGCGCCATGGAAGATATTGCAACTTTGTTGGGGAAAGAGATCCAGTGATGTTCACATTTTCAGGTTAAGAAGTAACAATAATCAAATAAAGTTGTCTATGAAAGAGATCCAGTGATGTTCACATTTTCAGGTTACAACTTAGCAATGCTCACAGGAAAAAGTCTGTTAAGAACTAGAAATGCTCAAATTTATATGTGTCAGATATAGCTATGTATTTACAGTAAAGGTTTTCTTTAAGATCTAGTAGTAATCTATCTCATTAAAGTGTATTATGTAAGAACCAGTAATAACTTATATAATTTGTGTGTGTGTAAAAACTAGTCTCATTAAGTTTTCTGTTTACAAATTAGTCAAAGGTCAAGGTACTCCCATAGCAGATACTGCCTTAGGGGAGGGAAGTGTTAAAGACTTCATTCTACTAAGTCCAACATCGAGAGATGGGGTGACCAGTTTCCTTCCTCGCTGCCTTTTCCTTCCCTAACTCAAGAGCAAAGTCAGGTACCTATTTACAGTTGGGTAGACTGGAGCGTATCGGTACCGTGATTGGAACTCGGCATCTTTGCTGTGATAGACCAGCGATCTAACCACTCTGCCAATCGTACGCTGAAATTAGTTATACTTTCTTTATAATTTCTATTTAAGATCGTGTACTAACCTCACAAAGACTCTGTGAGCTAGTAATATTAGTGATAATTAGAACTAGTAATATCTGCAGAAAATAAACTTTTGTGACCTAATTTTTACAGGCCATGGAGGAACTAAGAAGGTTCATGTATATCAACGGAACTACCAACAAGAACAGACAGAAACTCATGAGAAACCTCCGGGTAAGAAATCAGCTGTCATCCTCCCAACCATGACACCCAACAGGAAGTGAGACTAAAGTTAAGGCTTCCTGTTTGAGAAGTCTCCACACTTAAGCCTCTTTCAGTGATGACACTATGTAATATTGCGGGCACGCCCACAAAAGAAAATTTCCTTTAAGAAATGTAGGACTGCCTTCTACACAGTGACGTCCCCTAATGGACTTGGTGAAGAGTACTGTTTTTTTCTCACTTGGGAAGTCAGACAGCATTTACGGGAGACAGATATACACATTTAGTCACACACATAAATACATACTTTCTCACACACATATACATTCATTTCTTGTCGTCCAGCTCTCTAAGTCACAACTGGTTTCTTGAGCCATCTGTACCAGGATTTTACTGTGTTGAGCCATCTATACCAGGACTTTCTTGTGTTGAGCCATCAGTACAAGAACTTTCTTGTGCTGAACCATATCTACAAAGACTTTCTTGTGTTGAGCCCTCGGTACAAGGACTTTCTTGTGTTGAACCATCTGTATCAAAACTTTCTTGTGTTGAGCGATCAGTACCAAAACTTTCTTGTGTTGAGCCATCTCTACAAAGACTTTCTTGTGTTGAGCCATAGGTACGAGGAGTTTCTTGGGTTGAACCATCTGTACCAGGACATTCTTGTGTTGAGCCATCTGTACAAAGACTTTCTTGTGTTGAGCCATCTGTACAATGACTTTCTTGTGTTGCGCGATCAGTACCAGAACTTTCTTGTGTTGAGCCATCTGTACAAGAACATTCCTGTGTTGAGCCATCTGTACAAGAACTGTCTTGTGTTGAGCCATCTGTACAAGAACATTCCTGTGTTGAGCCATCTGTACAAGAACTTTCTTTTGTTGAGCCATCTGTACAAGAACTTTCTTATGTTGAGCCATCTGTACAAGAACTTTCTTGTGTTGAGCCATCTGTACAATGACTTTCTTGTGTTGAGCCATCTGTACAAGAACTTTCTTGTGTTAAGCCATCTGTACAAGAACTTTCTTGTGTTGAGCCATCTGTACATGGGCTTTCCTGTGTTGAGCCATCTGTACCGAAACCTTCATGTGTTGAGCCATTTGTACCAAAGCTTTCTTATGTTGAGCCATCTGTACCGGTACCTTTTTGTGTTGAGACATCTGCACTAGTTCTTTCTTGTGTTAAGCCATCTGTACAAGGACTTTCTTGTGTTGAGCCATCTGTACAAAACTTTCGTGGGTTGTGCCATCTATACAAAGACTTTCTTGTGTTTAGCCATCTGTACCATGACTTTCTTGTGTTGAGCCATCTGTACCAGAACTTTTTTGTGGTGTACCATCTGTACCAGGACTAACACTACCACGATATATGTACAAGTCAACATCTCGTATGGATGCTCCGTCCGGTGCAATATGTATGTCTCCAAATCACACACTTGATCACTCTCCAAGTCTCACACTTGATCACTCTCAAAATCACACACTTGATCACTCTCCAAATCACACACTCGATCACTCTCCAAATCACACACTTGACCACTCTCCAAATCACACACTTGATCACTCTCCAAATCACACACTTGACTACTCTCCAAATCACACACTTGATCACTCTCCAAATCACACACGTGACCACTCTCCAAATCACACACTCGATCACTCTCCAAATCACACACTTGACCACTCTCCAAATCACACACTTGACCACTCTCCAAATCACACACTTGACCACTCTCCAAATCACACACTTGACCACTCTCCAAATCACACACTTGACCACTCTCCAAATCACACACTTGACCACTCTCCAAATCACACACTTGACCACTCTCCAAATCACACACTTGATCACTCTCCAAATCACACACTTGATCACTCTCCAAATCACACACTTGACCATTCTCCAAATCACACACTTGACCACTCTCCAAATCACACACTTGATCACTCTCCAAATCACACACTTGACTACTCTCTAAATCACACACTTGACTACTCTCCAAATCATACACTTGACCACATATTCTGGTACGATTACATGTCTACTCTGACACACATACATGTCTACTATGACACACAATTTCTCTATCACTTAAGTACATGCATTCAAGCACGAATGTATACCCATGTCCTCTATTTGGTCTTCTCCTTTCTTGCTCATGAGGAGCATGGTGGTCAATATTGCACTTGTCCTCCTTGCAAGAAAATGGCTGAGCCAGAGCAGTTCAAGTGCTCATGCATGTGTGGTCTCTGAAGCAATCTGTTATATTTGGTAAGAGCAGTTGTCCAGTTATTGACACACGTCCTCACATATATACACACATACTCACACGTTGGGATACCAGCCCTTTTGCCTGGATATTACATCAAAGAGGGGCCCTCACCTCAGCCTAGAGGATGCATTCCTTTCTTTACATTACATACTTTTTACCCCCCCCCCCCCCCCCCCCCCCCCCAATAATGAGGATGCCTCACAATGTAAAAAGGTCCGGGTGTCATGGGGGGAGGGGGATGTCTACAAACGACTTACAACCATACACCCAAACACACATACACATTGACATCTGACAGACTCAGATACATATAACGTAATCAATTAAAAGCATACGATAAATGAAAACAGAAAACATAGATGACAGTTTCGTTACTTAATCCCCACTCATCAACACTAATCTAACCAAAAGAACATACTCGCACATCAAACATTCTTTGCTCACACCTGCACGATAAAATCAGTGAACTCTGAACCAGCTATCTTTCTGTTTTATTGTCTCAAAGGTGATAGACTTGCTGGTGAAAATCCTGCAATGTCCGCTAGACGGCCAACCGGACGAGATGAACCTGACTGGAGTGTTCAAGGAAGCTTACGATACCTTGTACACTTACATGATTGGCAGGTCCAGAAAAAACGCTCTCTACTTTGCCAAGTATATCGACTTCTTCCAGACACAGTTTACGCAAAAGGTAACATTTAACATACTAATTAACATTTAACGAAGTAATGTTAACATTTAACGAAGTCATATTAACATTTAACACACTAATTAATATTTAACGAAGTCATATTAACATTTAACACACTAATTAACATTTAACGAAGTCATATTAACATTAAACACACTAATTAACATTTAACAAAGTCATATTAACATTTAACGTAGTGATATTAACACTTAATTAATTCACATTAATATTTAACACAATAATTACAATTTAACAAAGTCACATTAACATTTAACACAATAATTTACATTTAACGAAGTCATATTTAAATTGGCGCAACCTTCATGTGAGCAGCAGATGTGACTCCATGCTCCGCAAGGAGCACCAAGGAAAGAGATGATGACATCAACATTTAACGATGTCACAATAATATTTAACACAAAAAACTAATATTTAACGATGTCACAATAATATTTAACACAAAAAACTAACATTTAACGAAGTCACATTAACACTTAACATAATAATGAACTTTTAACAAAGTCACATTAACAATTAACGCAATAATTAACATTTTACGAAATCACATCCCCATATAATGAAGTTGCATTATCATGTGACGTAGTCACACTAACATTTAATGAAGTCGCATTATCGTTAAATATAATAATTAAAATTTAACGAAGCCACATTAACATTTCACAAAGTCATATTGACATTTAACCCATTAAATACTATTTAACTAAATAACATTAACATTTGACGAAATACATTTACATTTAACACAAGAATTAACATTTAATGAAGTCACATTAACATGTGATGAAGTTGCATTAACATTTAACACAATAATTACAATTTAATGAAGTCACGTTATCATTTAACACAACAATTAACGCTTAACAAAGTCACAGTAACATTTAAAACAATAATTAACATTTAAGAAGGACGCGGGGGGAAAAAGGGGGGTGGGGTGTGTGTGTGAGAATAATCCCCATTAGTTCTACTACTATCGACCTCTATGACACAATCATTTAGTTATTTACTCCTGCTCTCTTCTTGGTCGACCCCAGGGTGGAATCGGCCTGAACGTCGCTCAGATGATTGTGGAACTCATCCGGGACAAGAGGAAGATTGTAGATCGCATCACGCACGCTCAGATTGACGAATTCGTGTCACTGCTAAACAAGACCCAGGTATGAGATTACTGACTGTCTATAGAAGCCTGCTTGACTTAATCACTGAACTGAAAGTGTATACCTGGAATGCGTAGTTCAGTGATCGAAGCGTTGAGTAAGATGAAGCAATCCAAAATTTGAGACGTCCATATTGTTTACTCTCAGATCGTGGGAGGTCTCGTTGTTTGATTTTTTAAAATGTCATTAATTAGCACGTTTAGATATGTAAACAGTAATACATTTAGAAAACTAGTAATCAATAGCAATTTAATTTTTTAAAATCTATAGCTCTAAGGGAAATGAAAACAGCAATAAAATATACCCTAAAATAATATGACAATATTTTGTTAGTGTTCAAATATTTATACGCTATATAATATTCTTCTTCTTCTTCTTCTTCTTTGATCCACTGTCACTGAGCGTCGGCTCTTGGTGACCTTGATGCCATTATATGGTACTGCGCAGTTCGTATAAACTGTTCTGAGCTGCCATACAGTGTACTGTCTATGGATGGGTTGTGTGGTAGCAGTTGTTGTCTCAGTCCCTGAAGTGCAGGGCACTGTAGTAGGTGGTGTTCTACTGTCTCCAACGGGTTAGGGCAGTGTCTACATTTTGCTATATTTTGTTAACTTAGTCTGTTTCTGTGGCCATTTAGTGTAGAGTGGCCTGTTCTCAATCTGAAGATTTTGGTTTGGTACCTTCGTTCGATATCGTTCATAGCATCTTTCTTATTTGGGGCTGTTTGGTGAATGAAGAGTCTTCTTGCTGTTTTAGCCTGTGCCCACGTGTTCAGCCAAACTTCTTTACAGTTGTTTTTGACTATTTGTTTAACTGTTAACATACTCAGTGGTTGATCAATCTGTGGCATTTTTGCTCCCTTCTTTGCCAGTCTATCAGCAACTTCATTTAATGTGATGTTTATGTGGCCAGGTATCCATTGCATGTATATTTCTGTTCCGTACAAGTTCATAATTTTGTGGCATGTTTCTTGAACCTTCTGGATAGTACTGATTGAGTTGGTTTTCCAGTTTCCTATTGCCAAGAGGGCAGCCTGTGAGTCTGAGAACACTACAACATCATTTGGTTCCAATTCGTCTGACTCAAAGAGTTCAAAAATTCTAGTTAGGGTTTTCTGGATGGCGACTACTTCGGCTTCGTAGTTTGTACACCAGATACCACAGGGACCTGCAATTTTGACGGGTTCTTCAGTACTGGGTGGGATAATTATGGCCCCGTATCCAGCATTTATGACTGCTGTGAAAGCTGACCCGTCTGTATAGGCATGGATAATGTCTTCATCGTACTGACAGATGGTATATAATATTATTATAAATTATACACTATGTAATATAATTATAAATTATACGCTATATAATACAATTATAAGTTATATATCATTATTTTCCTTGTCTCTCCTTGTGGAGCACGGAGCCATAACTACAGCTGGTGCTCTTACAGGAAGCCTGCAGTAAACATTGACAACCACTTACAGCAGTGGTTCTGTAGCAATTTGTTTGACATGATGAGGTTCCCAGCCCCAAGCACAACCTCATGTTAGTCCCCTTTGATGTCGTTCCTGAGGGAGCATAAGAGTCCTACTATTTCTTTGTCTCTTAAAAGACCCCAAGGGAAACTACACGAGGCAACACACATTTATATATATATATATAAGGGGAAGATCCAACGTACACGGCCATTGAGGCATATTATGAATACGGTGGTAGGCTCATATTTTCTGGACCACATATAGCTATTCAGATGAGTGTTATATCTTATTTGTAAATTTATATTATTTACTGACAATTTTACCCACACACAAAAACGAAAATATCTAAAAATTGTATTAATTATTGTATTAATTATAAATACTTTGGCATGCCCTCATGTCAACATGGGAGACAGAAATGTGCGCCCCACAAGGACTTAAACTCCAGGAGATCTCGTTAGTTGGCAGAGTACCCAAAGTAAAATTGAATGTTTAAGCTACGCTTAATAAAAAAAATGTAGAGGATTTTTTTTTATTCCTTTTTATATAAATAATATGAGAGTAGTTGGGACATACAAGAATGAAAGAATATTTTATTTTATATTAATAACTTTTTCAATGCACGATATCTTTGGAAATATATTTCCTTTGGTGCTTCATATATCTGTATTTCGATAAAGAGACAATATATGGCGGCATAATAACAATCAAGTCGCAACAAACTTGATCAATCGACAGTATAATTTGGCTTGCAGCGTTGAGAATATTTTACAACTAAGCTTAAAGATAACAAATGTTAAAATACTTATTTTTACTTTTACAAAAATTATATCATTACAGTTCTAACAATTGTTTTTTTTAGGTTATATTAATATTATGTTTGTAATTTTAATTAGTTTAAGATAAACATAAATTATAATAATTATTTCATAATATAATTAACTCGCCAACATGTCGACACTGGAGATTGTTGGGTTGTGTTCCGCAAAAATATCAAGCTGCGACAGACTTAGTCAGTGGGCTGGGTAATTGAATTATCCACTATGTTTAACAACAAAACATGGAAGATACTTACTTGCAGTTTATATAGATAATGAAAGTGTACGTAGAAAAATAACAATTACATTGTATACTGTAAAAATAAATTATTGTTTGCAAGTTTAAAAAAAAATTATGAACACATTTAAAATAAATTTAATATTTAATAGTTATTTCTTAATGCTCTCCTATATGTTTATGTTGATAACAATTTGAATTATTATGTAAATGTGATGAAGCTAATTATTAATGTTTTATTGGATACTTGTACTTAATGTTGCATATAACTGATAACACACAGTAATAAATAATATTAGAATTATTAATATAATTATTTACTTTAAGTAATACATTTTATTAATAGGTTATAATAATGTTTTATTGATGTGTTGATAATTTAATATCAAAATAATAAATCTTTAAAAATGTATTATGCAATTTTGTTTTTAAGACAAGAAAAACCTAGCGAGTGACTATAAATAACTGATATTTATATTAATGCGTGATTCATGTGATTGGAGCGTTAAGTAGAGAAAAGCAAGCGATAATGTTGAGACTGCCTTATCGATTACTTTCTTCTCGCTGCTTCAACGCCTCACCGACAGAAGCATTCCATGTGTACACTTTTAGTTCAGTGGAATTGACTTATTTAGTTTCGTGGCTACAGGGTTGTGATAGTTTTTAACGGACATGATTGATAATTGTTCGTGCTAGAAGCTGTTCCTTATTACCTTGTTACCCTGGACTTTGGGATACGTGACAAGTATCATCGACTGAAGAGAAGAAATCAGTGAAACTAGCAAGAGAATTCCGCATTTTCTTTCTGGTTGTTGAGTTTGTTTATTTTATTTTATTTTTGGTCAACCCGCACGGCTGTAAATGTGTATTAAGTGCTTATAGGTGTGTGTGTGTGTGTGTAAGTGTGTGTGAGTGAGTTTGTCAGAGTGTGTGAGAGACAAATACAATTATATCAGAGTAAAAGAAACACGCTAGTAGGAACTGGTACACCAAGCAAGAGATAGTTGGATGAACAATGTATCGGTAGATGGAGATAACGTGTAAATCGATACACAAAGTGACAGTTAAATGGATATAATGGATGGGTGTGAAAAAAAAATCGAACAAAGGTAATTCGTCTTACGAGGACAAAAAACAAAGAAAACAGCCAACGTTACGGCCACAAGTCCTTCGCCAGGGAAAGGAAAGAAAGTGAAGGCTAGATAGGACAGATAAGAACCTAAATAAATATAAAAATTAAAACTAGGTACTTCCCTGAAGGCATCGAAGTCCTAACGCTTTTGCAGCCCACGAACGGACGAGCATGCCCGGAAAAGGAAATGACTGCCACCACCGAATGTACACAATACATACTAAGAAACTAAAAAACGAAACTGAACAATAAACTACCCAAACGTAATATTAGTGGGGACTGGAAATAGAAGAGTACAGAATGAGTTGGAGATAAATAAATATAAAATAAAAAATCTAGACATATTAAAAACAGTGTATTATATATTGTGCAGATGAAAATTGAAGCAACCCTGATTGATCCACTTTATTCTCATCGGGGGCCCTCACTATTTGGGTTCAAGCAACGGTCAAACGTGGACTTCCCTCGCGGGCTAATTAAGCATGCACAGTTAAACACGTGGAAGCCAGTTCTCTCTATTGCCAACTGTCCGATTCTTAGTTTAGCCACGCCTCCTGTCTTTGTTTTCAAGCATTATTAATACAAATATTCTTATCTCTAGTGACTTTCCTTCAAAAGGGGGAAGGGCAAAAAGGGTTCTGCCAGCTGTCACATTACGTCATCACGTCAGCGCCGTGTCCCTGGAACACGGGAGGGCGAGGCAACGGGATTTGTAGCTCCCTAAGAGAGAACGGATCGTTAATTGCAAATAGAGATGCGTTAACCATTTTTTACCGACTGCATCCCTTTGATCGCGCTTCAAGGGACGAAATTTACTCACCGAGTGAACGGACCTTAAAGGCGCCCGCCGCTAGCGAAGCGGCCATCATGTCGGCGAAAAAGTGTGAAAATAGACTTTGATTCCCGAAACGAACAGCTAAATTCCCCAAATTGGACGAGCGGTGTTATTTTTCGCATTAAGGAACAAGAGTCCAGCGTCTTAGTATATATGCCCATCTCTCCGAATTCAGTTTGTCAGTTTGCTATCAGGATTTCTTGAATGGTCTAGCGCGCATTTTGGAGTCTTATTTATCTGGATTTCCTATAGAAATACGTGGAGATTTATTTCAGTTTTCTGATTTGCGGTAATAATAGTATATTAACCACTAAGTGTTTTAATGTGTTAAAGTTTCAGTATATTTCACTGGGATTTTTGTGTTAATTTAAACGTATTAAATAAACATGTAGCTAATTTTACCAGCTATAAACGTAACATTTAATCACTCGCGATTTCCCAAGTAAGAGATACTTTAAATTAATTAATAGACGCTAGGCGGTGGATAATTTAGAGAACGCAATTTAATTCTTTTCATACGTGTGTAATTGTCTGAACTACTAGAGTTCATATCTCGTGTAAAACCGTTAAGATAAACTAGACACTCGCGGGTTTTTTTGTTTATATATATAATTATATACCGGAGTGGTTAAAATAGTCTTACCTAAAAATTAACGCGTGTCAGGATATGATTTATATTATGATTACATGTTTATCTATTTTCTACATATAGGCTGGTCATACCTTGCGTCCTAGCGTTCCTTATGGTCTTACTGACTTTGGTTCTAACACCATCCAGCGATTATTGTGGTTTAAAAATATCTTCGTGTTGTGACCCCTATGTGGTCCACCTTTCCATCCATAATAGTAGTAAAACCAAGAACTTTAACAATAAGCCATTTTAAAGTATAACTGGAGAAGAACAATTGCCAGAAACCATTCCATAAATATTACTGATCTGCTGTGGCAGAATTTATATCACCATTTTTTACACATGACAGTAAACTTTTTCCTACTGGATTCCGCCCCCCCCTCGCCCCGCCCCCCCCCCCCCTAAAGAAAACTCACTGGTCATACTCTGCCATCACTTCATTGAACAGCCGAGTGTAGCAAAGTAATGCTGGGGAGGTTAAGATGTTATATTAAAAGAGTAAGTGTTAACAGCGTGAGGTCCAGCTATGTAAGACCCTGAGTCTAATAGTTGAAATATTGTGATGAATTCTCAGAGAACCTAGCACTACCTCCCGAGATCTCACGCTGTGTTGTAATTCCCTTAACTAATTCAAAGTTTAACTGACAGGTTATCTAGGGGATGAAAGTGTAATAATGAATGGATGAATGTAAACAACCACGAAAGCTAACTCGATGAAATTAACAAGGCAGGGGTTAAAGTTAAAATATTATTTTACAATTTTAATTTCCTGTCCCTCCAAATCTTTTGGGGCAGGAATGTTTAAAACTTAAATTTGAAATTGGATCTTTGTACACAAGTTATTATACATAATAATGGAAATGTCCATCAATCTTAATTCTAAAATGTTCAAGATTTCTCTTCCCTGCTACACAATAATGAAGTATGAACGGTCTCTAATTGGAAAGGCTGGTTGTCACATCATCTCATAAACACATTGTCTGTTATTGGTGGAGAATAAATTAGTTTGAATTGACATGTGGCCCAGCTATGAATCTTATCTGAGATTCTGTAGGCCCACAGGTAACTTGTTTGAGGTGATGGAACACTTGTACACCAAAGTGCTCTCTGGACTCAGTTGACAACCATCAGGCTTGAGATGGAACCAACCAGCAGGTTGACTCACACTCTGTCACTCCAGATTCTGACACACTTGTTACTTTGGGATGGACCCTGCGAACAATAGGAACAATCTTCCTAAGCACTCTCATCATTTATCTCCATCTCTAATTATTTTACATTTTCAAACATATATTGTGATCAGATGAAAGAGCTAACCAAATTAGCTACAGTCTTTAATTTTATATTAACCATTTCATATTCAGGGGTTGTCTTCTTTTCTCCATTTGGTTACAACGCCCTTGTCATTTAAAATCTTCAATATATTCAGCTGGGATACTTTCTTTTCTTTTCTTTGGTCAAATAATAAGTTCAATCTCTTTGATGGGACCTCTTATTTATGTTCTCAAGATTTAATTTAATATTGTTTTCTGCCAGCAACTTTCTGGTCTTACAGTAATAACAGTGCATAATAATATTCAACTCAATTTGTACTCTTATTGGCTCCATAATAGGCTTTTGGCATGTCTTTTGCCCCTTGGATATTTCAACACAAAGTTTTTATGTAGGGCCCTTATCTGGGTTTGCCTCTACATACATAAGAATATAAATACACATCAATAAAATGGTTCCTCTTACCGCTAATTCAATGAAATATTTCACAACTTAAGGTTACTGGCTATAAATGGGTACAGGTTCTAGGGCTGCTGTTCCCGCCTGTTCGCGCCTGCAAAGGCAATCGCTCAAGTATTGCTCTGCTTAACCTTTCTCAATGAAATATCTTTACAAGTGGTACCCTAACTAAGCAAGACCGGAGTTTTATCACGCTTGCATGCTTTGCGAATCTCACCCAATCAAATTTAAACTACTCCCCACTACGTCTCTCATTCAAATAACAGCGCTATTTTGAAAAAGAAATACCCTCCCAAGGTTTTTTTTTTTTTTCAAAAAGACATGAATGCGGTTACTATTGCGTCTGTTAGTCTGTTGTCCCTTTCTATTTTCTTCAATAACTTTGTTAATAATGGGGTTATCGTAAAGTTGAAAACCAATTATTACTTAGGTCACTATCCTTCATATTTATATATAAATTTTATTATCGTCTTCCTCATCGTTTGCGTTTTCATCTATTCTCGTTATTTATGGTTTTCTTTTACTGAGCTACAATATTACTGAGATAACTTCTTTTAAGGTTCATCGAAGTTATAATAAGAAATAATATAATAGTTTTGATAAGTAATATTATCGTAACCTTTTTCAAACATTCTTTTGTAATTCGATACCATTCTTTATTATGTGAAGGAAAAATATCAAGGTTTTCTCCTCTCTCCGTTTTTTTGTCAAGGCGGGCGATTCTGGACTAAGGCCAAATCGTTTTATAAGTTATGTTTAAAATAATTAGTACGGAGGTATGTTAAAGCGGGGTTTATGACGGGGATGTTGCCCCCTCGCGCACAATTCAAATCCAACCACGCGTCTTGCGTTACACTGTCGCATGTCAGACCACCAACAAGTTCTAAGCATGCTTTAGTTAGTTTTTTTATTTTTTTATTCTGCCTCTCACTCATTTTACACCGATCTAGGCATTACGATTTTCCATCCGACTTTTATGTTAGCGATGAAAAAGCCAGTAGGTTTGGCATCGTTCAAACTGTGGCGTTAATGCCTTTACAAAACCGCGCGTATCCTGACGTCGTCGATGATGTCGGCAAACAACTCAGGGCTATCATTATAGTAGTAGCGTTTATGGTTGTTACTAGTTAGAAAATGGGGAAATTTAGAGGTAAAATATTTGCGCGTGTTGTTCATATAGATTATATTACGACACCGAGGAGTATCATTTTCCTAAAGTTCTTTTTTCATCATGCCATAGAGTGTCTTAGCTACCAGCGGCGAGACCCCACCAGACCAATATATCTTTATATATATATTTTTTCAATTCAGAGGAAAGTGCCACCCCATAGAACCCTTACCCCAAACACTAACTGCAGTGAAAAGATGAATATCCTGGAACAAAAAGTAACGCCTCGATTTCGGCGACTACGGAAAAATAGCCGACAGCAAACCCCGTCAGTCTGGGGCTGAAATAGACAAAGCAAAAGACTCTGATTGTTTTAGTACTTGCTAGAGTTTTTTTTATTCCGTGGAATGCCTGATTCAACTATTGGTAAGTGCAGATGAAAGTGGGCCACTGTATGCGTGCATTGAATGAACGAAATTAGATAACCTTAATTAAATTTTTTCGTGCTAACATCAGTATACTTAATTTCTTTTTCTGTGTTTTTTGTCCCTCCCTAATCTGCTTAGTCACGGGATAGATTAAAACTTAAAAACCTGTTCCTTTACCCGTTACTGATTATTGCATATCCCATCGTTAAAATGTATCTCTCTTTGGGTTAATTACCTCTGATAGTAATTTTCTTTGGGTTGTTTTCCTTTACAAGAGGGGAGGGCCTATTGAAATACTATTTTTTCCCACCTTGTCTGTAACTATGCTTTATAAATGTAACATGATTGATGTTGTGCTTTTTGTTTAGTGATAATAAACATAATAACCCTTTACTTACCGTGTTGGTCAACCCCATTGTCCCATTATATGTTATACGTAGTTTGTATTCACGTTTGTGCATTCGTGTCACCAAATTGGTGTGTGTACATGAGTGTAGGGTAACTTGCAAAAATTGTTTAGCATAGAGTAAGTGCGTCTGCAGTTGAATTAATGTCGTAAGATAGGCTGGATCAGAGCAACTACTCGATTCAGAGACTGTCCTTCCTCTTACCCTATCACCCTCGTGAAACCGCAATCTATTTCTTACCCCTTATTCTCACAGAGTTATCACTATCACATCTGCTCGGACAGGACCATAAATTTCTCAGACCTAACTCATCAAAAATTACGACATATATTCATACATATTATTAGAGGGCGGCAGAAAAATAGAAAAATAGGATAAGAGTGGAAAGAGTCAAAATAGAACAAGAGAGGAAAGGGTGACCTCAGACAAAGGTGTGTAGAGTGTTAAGACCAGCTGGTTTTAGACACCCCATGCGGTGGATAAGACGGTTCTCATGCTGTTCTCGGCTAGCAGTGTATTAAATGGATATACAAGGTAACCTGAAAATTAATATACAAGGTAACAGGTAAGTGTATATACAAGGAAAAGGTAAATAGATATACAAAGTAACAGTGAACTGGATGTACAAGTTACAGGATGTAAAATATAATAGGTAACTGAGTGTACAAGATAAGAAAAAGATGCATGTACAAGAGATAGATGGATATCCACGGTAAGAAATAACTGGATATACAAGGTAAGAGATTGTTGGGTATACAATGTAAGGCATATCTGGTTATACATGATAACAAACTTCTGGACATACAAAGTAACGGTATCTGAATATAAACGGTAAGAGGTAGCTGAATATGTAAGTTAACAAGCAGCTGGACAAACAAGGTAACAATAGCTGGATATACAAGGGTAAGAGGTAGGGATATCTGTGGTAAAGTGGGATGTTATAAATATTTATAGGGGACTTAGTGTACTGACTGAGATCAGCTGTGAAGGTATCTATATCTAATAAGAGTAGTGTATTATAGATAACCTTACTTGCTACCACATATTTTTACCTCAGTCAGAATTATTCTGGAATATAGTGATGACTACGTTGAATATCTAGGGTATGTATATGATGAAGTGTAAGTCACAACAACAACAGACAGATAAACAATTTAATTTATTCCACCACACTTGACAACACTGTGACACTCACATACATATAACACTCTATGAGAATATCTTAAATGAGTCACTGATAAATTTTCAAATATCAATATGTATTCAGTGCTGTCATTAATGTATATGTGTCCTGATTCAAATACAAAGTGAACCAGGAATCACAATCAATTTTAATTACAAGTTATATGTACAGAATTTATCAATATGAATCTTGTAGTGACATATTTTATTAATAGTATCCTATGTGTGTGTTACCGTTGGCTTCTCACTGTTGCCGTTAACAATGTTAATGGGGCTGGTTTATACTGGCTCTTCTATTTACGTTTACATCTATTTATCCATTGTCTTTTCTCAGTAATTTATGAGATCGTGCTCTTGATGGTGAAGTACGCGAAGGTGGGATATAATATTGACAACTTCATCATACAGTCAAATTCTGACGTTATAGACTTGATAAGTCCTTTTCTCGAGTCCACAAACATTTATTATATCGATTCCATACAAGAACAGTTTACACATGGTCATCATGAAGAATTATAAATAATAAGTTGCAGTTCATACTTCAAATATTATTCCTTTACAAATCAGTCCTTTGTCTCCTAGCTTGAAAAACATAGTAGTCAGAACCGCATAACTGTATGCACGCGTGGTTGGAAAATCCAATACACCGACAGTGAGATTATGCGTCTGGCATTAGAATAACTAGGGCGGACTATAAATTCACGTTGACAAGGTTTAGTCAATTACTAACCTGTACCTTCATCTTTCTTCGTTATCACATTGGACTGACCCATGTCCATTAATTAATGTAATATAATTGTGCGGCAATATAAGCCCGGCAATATAACATTCCAAGGACACGTCTTATCGGTTCGACGGTCGTCTAGAAAAGGGTCTCGTCTCTTGGTCACCGTGCGTGACAACTAACGCTGAAACGTCACAGCGTTCACTAGACCAATAATACTTTTACATTACATTACACGTTGTAACCCCTAAAATCGGATGCTGCTAACCTCTAGCAGACCATGCCAATAAAGCTGCCGTAACAATTCCCTGTCCACTGGGGGAAAAAAAATCTATTAGATAGATTTTTTTTTTCAAAAACCTATCTGAATGAATACCAAAAAAAAAAAAAAATTTAACAATATCGAAAAATTTAACCAACAATGCGGCATATGGACTACGATGTTCTGTCTAGAACAGTGTCGTGGTCATGTCGACTTAGTAACAGTCATCTAATATATTAATCATCATATTATACATAAATGTTATACATAAATGACTAATGTTGATATCTATTAAATAATTAAATTAAAATATGTCGCAATGAACTGTCATGTCAGACTAATCTAACGAGTTAAAATTAAATTAATTAATTATATTGAGTGTGTAATCAAAATAAAGTTATTGCAAATCTAATGTGAGAGAACTGAAAGGATATGTTAAGTAGAGAAATAAATAAATGAAAAATAAAGTAGCGAAAGAAAGTAATGTATAAATTTAACTTAATTATGTGTGTTGGACATCAATTAAGTGTAGTATTAAGTTGTTAAAACCTATGTAACTAATTTAAACAATAATATAGTATGTAATGTATCAACCTAATTAATAAACATAATAGTTACATACAATAACATTATCTAAGAATCATGTGAGATCTTATTTTTTTCTTCTTTCAAAAATTTTTTTTTTTCTTCTTCAAATTTCATTTCATTTTTTTTCATATTTATCTCACCTTTTTTTTTTTATTTTCCATTATTTTAACGTAATTAATTAAAATTAATGAAAGTTGGATATGATGATCCATACGTAGGCTTGATCATTGTGAATTCCGATTAACAAACAAATATTTAAATGTTTCAGTTCATGAGAATCGAAGCTATTGACAATTGTTCATGTCGCATACTGAGTTACTTTGATAGTGTTTTCTATTATTTTCACTTGATGCAAGGAAATGTGTCCAATAGTTTTGTCATAAATGAAATTCACACAAAGTTCTGGTGTAAATACGACCATAGTGTCACTTGATTTAGTTCATTTCGTTTTCGCAATCGTCTGTACAAGTTATTTAGTTGAATTGTAAGCAAAAGTTTATCTTCATGTTAAGAATTTCGCGATAGGGTTCATTCTTCTGTGACACGTAATTTCAGTTGACGTATTATAAAAGTGTCAGTGTTGATTACTAGACACCAAAGGATTTCTAGATAGTGCGTCTGCGACGATATTGTCTGTCCCAGAAATGTACTCAATCGTAAAGTTGAATGGTTGAAGGAGAATAGAGTATCTGGTGAGCTTTGGACTTTTATGATTAGCCCGTCGTAGTGATGCTACGGCCCTCTGATCCGTTTGTACTATGAAAGGGGCTCCCAGTAGAAATTTCTCAAGTTTGGTTATCGCCCACACGACGGCTAAAAGTTCGCGGTCAACAGTAGAGTATTTCACTTCTGGTGGTTTCAGTTTTCGTGACACGTACAAGTTTGGATGGAGGATGTCGTCATGGGTATTGGAGCAAACATGCGCCAATTCCGTAGTTACTCGCATCTGTGCGGAGAATAAACTTTTTGGAAGCATCAACAAGTCTCAAAATAAGTGGGTTTGAAAAGATATTAATAATATTAAGGTATACATTATTAACACTCATTAGTCCATGTCACCTTCACTGGCATGTCCTTCCTCAGTAATGAGGACAATACAGCCGTGATGGATGACAGGTTAGGTACGAATCTACTGTAATATTGGACTAGACCTAACAAGCTTCTAACCTGGTTTCTTCGTTTGAGGAACGGAAATGTTTAAAATTTTTGAAACTGTACTGGGTAGTGTTCGGATATATCCTGCTCCAATAATGTGACCCAAAAAAGTTATTTCGTGAAACGCTACTTGTAATTTTGTGGGTTTAGCAGTTAAATTGTTATTTCTTAATGTATCCAAAACGTATTCGAGACCCAAAACATGTTCCTCAAAAGATGAACTAAATAAGCATATGTCATCTATGTATGTAATAATGTCTGGTCTACCTGAAAAAATGTGTCGCATCATGCGAACAAAGGTAGCTGGAGCGTTAACAAGCCCAAAAGGCATCACATTCCACTGGTATAGACCTAGCGGAGTTGAAAACGCTGTGTAGTATTTAGCTTTTTCGGTTAGTGGTATCTGCCAATAACCTTTAGTTAAGTCTATCTTAGTGAATATAGTTGCTGTCGATAGACGTGGCAGTAAGTCATCGAGAAGTGGATGTGGTTCGCTATCAACTATCGTTTGTGCATTTAATTTTCTATAGTCGACGCATAGTCTAATGTTATTGTCCTTCTTTCGGACAATTACTAATGGAGAAGAAAATGGGGAATTACTAGTTTCGATAATTCCTAAAGATAACATCTGTTCAAGTTCCTTAGTAGTTTTAGTAAGAAAGTGTAGAGGAACAGAATATGGATGTACCCGAATTGGAGTATCATCATTAAGAGTGATGTCATGACTAATGACTGATGTGCGACCTGGAATGTCGGTTAACACATCTTGATAAGATTGTAGAAGTTCAGCAATCTGTTGATGCTGTTGCGGTGTAACCGACGAGGAGATGGTTACGTCCCGCCAAGATTCACTAGGCTGTACTACAGGTACAGGTAATGCTAACTGTACCTCAGGAAAAGATGATTCTTCTTCCTGGATAACAGACAAATTAGAATAGTGACATCTAGGTACGAAAGTGTCATCTAGTTCATGAAAAATAGCTTGTAGATGTTCAGGTCGAGTATGAAATTGCTTGAGCATATTTATGTGAAAAATATTTTGTGATGTCCCTTAATGTCCAGGACATAATCAACATCAGAAATCTTATTGATAACCTGGTAAGGACCGTTCCACGATATTAGTAGTTTATTATTGTTATGTGGCAATAACACATAAGCTTGATCTCCTGGAAATAATTGACGTAATCGTCTATTACTGTTTTGGAAAGTTCTAGCTTTCTCTTTTGCAGCCTCAGATGAAGCTGTTGCCATTTTACAGGCATCAATAATGTTATTCCGGAGATTAATTACATACTCATAGGATGACTGTGTATCCTGAGTCATCTCGGAGTCAATCAATAAGTCTTTTATTAGTCCCATAGGACCTCTTGGTGGAGCGCCGAAGACTAGTTGAAATGGAGAGAAGCCAGTTTGTTCATGTGGCACCTCTCGATAAGCGAATAACACAGCTGGTAGAACTCTGTCCCAGTCGTGTGGATGGTTAACTGTAACTTTATGTAACATTTGTTTGAGTGTGCGGTTAAGTCTTTCTACAGCACCATTACTCATTGGGTGATAAATGCTGCTGAGATTTCTATCTATTTGCCAAGTCTTCATTACCTCCGTCATAGTTTCAGATATAAATTGAGAACCATGATCTGACAAAAGTTTTCTAGGAAAACCTACTCTAGAAAAGATCAGGTGTAGTGCATCAGCTACATCTGTGGTGGTGGTTGTTTTCAATGGGATGGCTTCTGGCCATCGTGTGCATAAATCGATGCAAGTGAGAATAAATCTATGTCCTCTGGCTGATGGTAAAAGTGGGCCAATGATATCAATGGCCATTTTGTCGAAAGGTCTCACAGATATGTCACAAGCCTGAATAGGCGCCGTGTGAAAGGCTCCCCGTGCTTTCACTTCTTGGCATATCGTACAGGAGCGTACGTACTGTGAAATATCTCGTGATACTCCCGGCCAAAAAAAAGAAGATAATACTCGCGAACGTGTACGAGTATAACCCATGTGACCTGCACACTTAGAATCATGTGCGTGTTGAAGTATGTACCGTCTAAAAGCAAAAGGTACCATGACTTGTTGTCTTATCTGAGTTTTATCCATAAAACATCTTAATAAAATGTCATTTTTAATACTAAACCAATGACTATTATTTTTGTTCATAGCAAGATTGTCAACTTTGTTGACCAGTGAAAAAAAATTTTGTTAGTGACCTGTCTTCCCTCTGTTTTGCAGCAAAGGATACTCGGTCAATAGCAGAATGAATCTCGATACTTTCATGATCGTCTGTTTCCTTGTTTTCAGTGTCCATAGTCTCTAATTTTTTTGTATGTGCTCTGGTTATTGCTGCATTTCCGATGCATAGATTATTTTTTTCCCATTCAATAATCTCTTCTGGTGTGCAATCTTTACTCCCGTGTATGCATCCCACCATAAGGTCGGCAATTGGGTTTCTTAACATGCATGCTTTAACGTTGCCTGTGAAAAAAGGTGTATCAATATAGATAATAGCTGTTGGATAATATTCTATGGTTCCACCAAAGGTCATACACCTGACATGTTCTCCAGTTGCACAATTCGGATGAACAAGTGTCTGACGGATTCCGATCGTGGTCGATCCCGAATCTCTTAAGACTGAGACGATGGATCCATTAACTTTTCCTCTGTTGAAGATCAGCGAGCCTGTTCCGTCATTGACTGCTAGACTGACTTCTGGTAGAATGTGTCCGCAGTTCAGAACTGTCTCTTTTGCTTTCTGAAATATAAGATTACATGTTGGGCAACTATTTGCCACGTTATAATTCATTGCAAAACAAGTAGATGAAGACTGTATTTTGTTATCAGTAGGTGAACTCTGAACCCCAGGGGTTGTAGCAGTAGTAACGGCTGCCCCTGTATTATGGTTATAATTTGTCGATCTACGAGAATGAGAACGATGACGAGAATAATTAGATGAATTATCCCGTTGTCCTCTATTGTAACTGTTATCTCGATGTCTCGAGTTATAATTATCGCTATTGTTCCACTTGTTACCATTATTATAATTATATGACCGATTATAACTTGAGTTACGTGGATTACTGTTGTATCTTGACTGAGGTGAAAAATTTCTGGTTTGTTGTCTTCCTCTATTAAAGTTATTGTTAAAGTTATTCTGTCCCTTATGAAAATTAATGTCATAGTTTCCTTTGAACCTACCTCTGTCCACACTGTGTGTTCTAGGTTTGTTATGATTATGATATGACATATTGGAGGCTACAGGAAGTGGTTCTCTTATCAACGAGCCAGAAATATTAGCATTCGGATGAGCTGTACAGTAATTTAAAGAAATTTTTTCTAACTCATCAATAGATTCTGGTTTTCTTTCTTGCAGATAAGCAAAGAATGGTTGGCTGACAGAAGATAATACTTTATCCCTCAATAACAAATCAACTAACTTGTCGTAAGATTTGTTGACACCTGCCAGTTCAACCCATCTGTTAAAAGTATTGCGTATGTTAGCAATAAAACCTGTGAAATCTTTATTGTTATCTGGCAACAAACTTTTAAAACGTAATCTACATGCCTCTTCGTTCAAGTGGAAACGGCGTAATAACAACGTCTTAATGGCCTCATAGTCTGTTGATAATGTTGGATCTATATTTTGTGCTGCACTTGCAGGTTCGCCATCCAGAAATTCCTTAAGTTTAAGTGCCCATGCAGTTTTGTCAAGGTTATTGACTTACATATATCCTCAAAGCGCGCCAGCCACGATGATAGGTCATCCACGTGTAACTTGAATGGTGGTAGTTTAAAGTAATAATTGCCCTTAAGTCGGGTGGATGAAGATCCAGATTGAGCATTATCATTTTTTGCTTGATGCAGCACTCTGCGAATTAAGTTTTGCTGTTTCCAATTTAAGCCGTTGCAGTTCCATTTCTTGCTGCAGTATGATTTCTTGTCGTTTCAATTTATTCTCTTCTTCAATCCGTAGGATTTCATCTCTTGCCACCTTTCTTTCTTCTTCTTGTCTTAATTCTGCTTTCTTTTCAGCCTCCTTTCTTTCAAGTTTTCCTTTTCTTTAGCAATAGTTTTCCTTTCAGCCTTTTCTTTCAAGTTCTTCCATCTCTGCCTTATATCTTGACAGTTGTTGTTCAGCAAATTCAAGGAGTGCCTCTCCCTTTTTATTACAATCTTTTCCAATTTTAATGAAATGGTCCAAGGTAAGCATTCTTGGAGTTTAATTATTTAAGTATTCAATTACTTATGTCTTGTAATCAACAATAGAATGTATGTAGATAATTATAATTACTCAACGAATGAATAATTAATACAAGAAATTGTAATATTCCTGTATTGTTATGAATAAGTTCCACAATCTATAATATTTTTATAAAAATATTATATATATATACTCACTGAATATCTATCATAAATAGTTATGATAGTTAGTTATATAAGCTGCTGAAATTATATCAAGCGCTTAATATTAATATTTAATAATTATGTGTATTATCCCCAAATAATTAATCTTAATTGTCACTAAGTTCACAATATAGTAATGAGAAAGTGTACTAAGTTATATTAGATATGTATTAATATGTTATAAAGTTTTTTTAATAATTAATCATTATAATTTATGCCTTAATCATGAGGCATAAAGTGCATTGCCCATTTCTAGGACCACTACTGCAAATATGTGCAAAGTCCCCAATTCCTCATTAAAACTCATAAAAATTTAATTATATTAATCTACAATATTATTAATGAAGAAATTATGGCATTAATATTAATTTACAGAAGGATGAAATGAATACAAACAATACCATGGGTTAACCAAGGATTACAGAACAGTAGCATCACAAGACAAAGACATTTTCACAATAAAACTGCATTAATAAATAAGGTGACTAAACCGGAAGTGAGATCTTAAAGAATGAACTGAATAGATAATTAACCTGTGTACACAAAAATTAGTGACGTATACATGGACTCATTGACGAATGTACAGAAAAAAAAAATTAAACTGAATGATAGTAAGGTCAGAAAAAACACGATAGGTTACAAACATGATTACTGAAATGAACAAAAATTGAAACTAAATACATTAAAATACACCAATTATAACTTGACTGGACATCTAACATGCAAGGTCAATTAATTGCAATTACGAACGAACGAAATTCATCGGAAGGTCGTCGATGGGTTCTTCGTTAAGAGCAATTAACTAACGGCCCTAGAGAACATTCAGAATGAATATCGGCATCCTGAGAGCCATTTTTATTCATTATGAACCGCCGCCCAACCATACCCGCAAATAAAGGACAACATCAACGGACAAAAAGAAACAGATATAACATCGATAAACAATTAATAGAGAGGACATGCCTGCAAAATGGTATGGACTCGTTAGTGTGTTAATGAATGACAATCGTCCTAGGTCTAAACTTATCTTTAGAAGGCTCCGGCGATGTCAAATTCATCAACGGACTAGACTAGTGCCTAGTACTGTTTGCTCATGATTGGCTGATCACAGTATTCTCTTGTCTGGTCTTCTTGATTAAGCAAATATTAATCAAAACTGGAATGAGTTGACGGTTGTTCCTTTCGAAGCGTGGCATCTACGCACGATGTAGTGACGTCAGATTTGCATTGCGTAGTCATGTGTTCAACGTAGTGTTATGCAGATCATGTGACTTGCTTGTAATGGTAAACAGTTGGCAACACATGTAAACAAAAAAATCTTTTTTTCTTCGTCCCCGCGATGGCCCACCACTGTTACCGTTGGCTTCTCACTGTTGCCGTTAACAATGTTAATGGGGCTGGTTTATACTGGCTCTTCTATTTACGTTTACATCTATTTATCCATTGTCTTTTCTCAGTAATTTATGAGATCGTGCTCTTGATGGTGAAGTACGCGAAGGTGGGATATAATATTGACAACTTCATCATACAGTCAAATTCTGACGTTATAGACTTGATAAGTCCTTTCTCGAGTCCACAAACATTTATTATATCGATTCCATACAAGAACAGTTTACACATGGTCATTATGAAGAATTATAAATAATAAGTTGCAGTTCATACTTCAAATATTATTCCTTTACAAATCAGTCCTTTGTCTCCTAGCTTGAAAAACATAGTAGTCAGAACCGCATAACTGTATGCACGCGTGGTTGGAAAATCCAATACACCGACAGTGAGATTATGCGTCTGGCATTAGAATAACTAGGGCGGACTATAAATTCACGTTGACAAGGTTTAGTCAATTACTAACCTGTACCTTCATCTTTCTTCGTTATCACATTGGACTGACCCATGTCCATTAATTAATGTAATATAATTGTGCGGCAATATAAGCCCGGCAATATAACATTCCAAGGACACGTCTTATCGGTTCGACGGTCGTCTAGAAAAGGGTCTCGTCTCTTGGTCACCGTGCGTGACAACTAACGCTGAAACGTCACAGCGTTCACTAGACCAATAATACTTTTACATTACATTACACGTTGTAACCCCTAAAATCGGATGCTGCTAACCTCTAGCAGACCATGCCAATAAAGCTGCCGTAACAATTCGCCAGTTGTGTAGTGGTAATATGAGGTAATACTGGTTTTGTTTTTTTAAGCTATGTTGGCATTAGTCATCATGACTTCAATAGTTTGTTTCTGTTGGAACTAGTATTGGAGATGTTCTCAGTTCCTGGCATTAAAAAAATTAATTTCCCCTCTTAATTTTATTTTACAATGTCAGTTTAAGATGGGGGTACATAATGTTGAGCTCCGCTGTCCACAAATTCTTAACTTTCGTGATGACTGCAGGAAAAGACTCCTCTGCTCGATTACTTCAATGAGTTCTGGAGCCACCTCACTGTTTGCTATATGGACCCAGGAGTATGCTGTCCGCCTCTGGATTCAGCAAAGCTCTGACCAGGTGCTGCTCAATAACTTTAAGACCACGGTCCCTGAAACAAGAAGGTTGTACCTCCTACTTCAGAACTAATTTATACTCTATTTCTACACAGAGCACAATACATAACAAACACTGAGTTCAGAGCGTTAGGCCAACTGTCAGCTTCATCTGAAATACTTTACACCAGTATATTCCTCCTTAATGGTTACTACGCCTCTGCAATTCCAGCATTATTTCTTTCTAGTCAATACTCTAGGTGTCAGTGTACTGCTTGGCAATTCCATGTAGTTTTACTTTCCTCCGACACCTTCTGTTCAGGCTGGAGCACTATAGGCTTTACTTCATGTTCGCTACTGAACCACACATATATACAGACATAATTATCAATTTACATTCAATTTTCATTTAAAAAGATTTCAAATATTTCAAACCTACCACAATTCATGGAAATAATACACAGTGACGTTGAATGGCAATGAATATAGCACAAATCCGATCTGCCGATGTCCCAGGCTTTATTTTAGAAAAAATATACACTGGTGCTCAACGCACTGTTTCTTAGTAGGTTTATTACAAGATGTGGCCCGGAACAGACACCCTGAATTGAGTATATTCGCAGCTCTAACCAATCATGCCATGTTTACCTACTTTTCAAAAAATATTACCCTTCTCACGTTTCCCCTGACAACGAAAGATAGTATTTATAGTCCGACTAATCGTGTTTAGCCTTACATTTGTTGCGCTCCAATCAAATAGGAGTTAACATGGTAGGCTATTTCCGTAACGTAATGTTTTTCAAACACGTTATAAAAAAATTTTATGAGCAGAAATGATTTCATGCTGTCAGGCACCCCCACTATTTTATTTTGGCTATAATTTGGTAATTCCTAGACTATTTGCGTAACGTTTTACATATTCTTTGCCAGCAAGTCCTAAGGAACCCAAATATACAAATTTAAAAGAGCTAAGTGGCTGCGTTCAAAATATGCAATTTCTTCTACCTCCTGTTTACTTCGAAGATGTGCTGTCTGGGTACTGTAATGTTTTCAAACGTAAACCAGTATAATGTCATATTTCCCAATAAGCGTTTTTCAGGATTTTAAAACCTAACTCTCGGATGGGTAGTGTTTTTCTGACACTGTTTATTTGAAAAAAAGTTAGTGCTGGCCTTACACGTGGGATTGGCGTTACTATTAATCGCGCGACGCGTGTTAGTATTGCCTGTGTCCCTGCTTTCTGCCTCTCCCTTTCGTTCTATCTTTAGTCCATCTGTCTTTTGTTTTTGGTAACATAGTGTAGAAAAAGACATGAATGGAATTTTAAATCTAGGTCAACTGCGTATCTCAAGGTTTTTCTTAGAATTGGAGTACACTTTTTAGTGTGTTTGGGAAACGCGTGTATACTGCAGAAGGCTTTACTATCAACGTGAAACGTTACAATTTGCAGACGTAGGAGAACACAAGGGGGATTTCGAGTACAGTCATTGTGACAGCACTGTTCTTTACCATTCTTCTTTCCTTTTATTAAATTTATTTGTTAGGCTTTACATTTACGTTTTAATTTATATATGTGGATGTAGAATTTCACGACAAATCCTCCCCTCTTAAAACAGACGTTATACGTCAGTCTATAATTCTACATACACATAGAGAAATTTATGTCTATGCCTGGTGATTTCTTTGATTTTCATCGCACGGATGGCGGCTTAAAAAATGAGCATCAACGTTTCTCTAATTTTATTTTGCTCATGGATTAATGCAGGTGGGTCAAGTCAAAGTAAGCACTACTGACGAAGGTTGCTTCAGACCTCTGCAATCCAAGAATCCATTTCAGATATGTTACTGTACAGCTGCAAGTGTTACGGCTTGTCTTACTACTGCTTAGCAATCAATATTCACCATTTTCTCTTCGCTGAGTCTGCTCAACGACATGTCCCGAGAATATTAGATGTTCCTCAATTTGTACGTTATGAGGAGTTGATCTATATGGTGCTATCTGAGTTGTGGAGGGGATCCAATAATTTCCGGATCAGCCTTAATAAACTCTCGGACTATCCTCAATTCAAAAGGTAACAATGGAGACACTCTGCTCCTCCGAAATGTTCACAGCCAACAGTTTGTCTGATCTCAGGCGGGATTGAATGTGGAAACACCCTTCTAATAATATATTTATAATGTTCTATAATGTGCCGCTCAAATGGAGGCTATATTCACCAACTATAGTTTCGCCTACCGACAATCTGGAGAATTAAGATAATATGTGGGGAAATGAGTTTCTGCATCAGAAATCAATTCGCCCTTAGCATTGCTATAAGATGTGTGGGTTATCTCCATCCAGGGTCCGATCAATAATTTCCCTTGGACGGTGTGGGGTCGGGTGACTACCAATGTCACCAGTGCCCTTTTAATGCTAAGTTAATAGCCATAGTGTGAAGCGCTGTGAGCATTTTCCGAATTGCTCACTCGTCCACTGCCCACTGTTCTTATGTTAACAATTTGTTTCGGTTTTAACTTAGGCGGATCATCTTCAATGTCAATGTCAGCCAGCTCCCTAAATGCGGCTTCAAACTGTCCCTGGGTTGACTGGTCTGAATTTCTATTTTCTCTGGATGCCTTTCTCAGAGTTGCGAATCTAAATATGTTGGTGAACACTGTTGGGGGAAAGGTGGATACCTATCCTCTATGTCAACCTTATTATTGTTATTTTCCTTGTTAATGTTAGGCCCATATGTTTCAGAATCCTTGGCTGGCATCTGATTATGATTTTCCCAACTTGGGGACTGTACCTTGCTACATTTTTCACAGGCCCCCACAAATTGTGCAATATCAGCAGCCACTTGGGGCCAGTAGAATTTTTCTGATGTCCTTTGACGGGTAGTCCCATTTCTCTGGTGTCCACCGTCTGGTACAACATGTGATTTTGCCATCACTTCTTCTCTGTAGGGAGTTGGGAGTACCATTTGTCCATATCCTTTGGGTCCTGCTCCCGCCTTCCTGTGGAGCAGTCCATCCCTCAAGTAAAATTGTCCTTTCTTAGGGTGTGCATGGCTGTTTAGCAATTTGTCAAAGCAAGGTTTTAATGATTTGTCCTTTGCCTGGGCCTTTCTCATCTGTTTATCAGAAAAGGTTAATGGGGGTTCCTCCTCCTTTCTACTAGGGGTCGACCTGACCTGAAGCGTGGCCATTACCACAGATTTTACAGGGCTTCCTAGAAAAACATATTTACTTCCTAACACCAGCGGGTAATTAGGATCGTCACACACGGCTGCTCTAATCATTCCTTCCACGTACCTTGTCTCTACATTGATCTCGGCTACGGGAAGTGTCATGGTGGATATTCCCTTTACGGCCCCTTGTATCTCCACTTTCTCTGGTATACTGTTCAGGGTGCACTAGGGTTGCACTCACAACTGAGTCATATTCTAAACCTGAATCGTAAAGGCACCTAACCTTGGCCCCATTACATGTCACTTCTTCACAGATGGGGGGATGTTGAAGATTTATATGATTCTCTGTCAGTTTCTTCTTCCCCTTGTCCACTGTTATCATGCATGCCGCGTGATATGGAGGAACCTTCCTACCACATTCACTAGTATTATGATTATGCATCCTGCATATTTGACAATATTTTCCTTCCTGTCTGAAGGGTTTCCTGTTATCATATTTCCTTTCATTGAATTTTGGGGTTTTATTTTTATAGTCATTTCGTGGCCTATCAAACTGGTGCTTACCTTTGTTTTGATCTCTATGATCAAATTCATTAAAGTTTTGTGGTGCCTGATAATTGTCTACCTGCCTCTTCTTATTACCTGTTACTTCTGCCTGAGCTGCTTGATACCTTTCAGCAACATTTAGCAACTCACCCAGCCTCTCTGCACCTTGTTCCATGAGAAACTTTCTCAGGTCTGGAGCCATGGACTCTCTTAATTGTTCTATAAGGACCATTTCCTTAAGATCTTGGGTTTTCCCCAGAGAAGTCCATTTCTTCAAGTATGTCTCTAACCGTGCAGAGAACTGGTGATAGGTTTCACCTGACAGTAGTTTAGCATTCCTAAATTTTTTCCTATAAAATTCTGCGTTCTTTTCATATCTTAACAAAAGAGCCTGCTTTAGCATGTCATAATTTTCCTGATCACCTCTGCTCATTTTAGCAAAAACTTCATAAGCTGCCCCACGAAGTCCCTGAGATAACTTTAAGCTCCACCTTTCTCTCTCTAACCCATATGTGGTAGCTAATAGTTCATATCTATTTAGATAGCTCTCAATATCATCGTCTTTCTCAACAAAGTGATCTAAATGAAAATTCATAGCTGAGGTTGAGGCTCCCTGGCTAGCAGTGGCATCAGAGGCAAAGGGACTGGCACCATTTTCAGGAGCATGGCCTTGAAACTCAAACTCCCTTAGTCGTAACTCATGTTCCCTTTGTAATCTCTTCTCCTCCTTTTCTGCTTCCCTCTCTGCAGCTAATCGCTTGTCTTCCCTTTCTGCAGCTAATTTCTTCTCTTCTCTTTCTGCAGCTAATTTCTTCTCTTCTCTTTCTGCAGCTAATTTCTTCTCTTCCCTTTCTGCTTCCAATGCTTTAGCCTCTTTGTCAGCCTCAATCTGCAACCTCTTAGCCTCAGCCTCAATCTGCAACCTCTTAGTCTCAGCCTCTAACTTTCTTTCGGCCTCTTTTTCTAATCTTCTTTCTTCCCGTTCAATATATTTGTCACATTCAGCAGTGACATAAGAAATCATAATTTGCCCGTCCATTCCTAACTCTTTCGCAGTCTGTACAGCAGCAGATCGAAATTTTGCCAGGTCGGCCATTGTCTAACAGATAAATGTCTAAAATATTTAACTAAACAATTTTATCTATGACTAATTAACTCAGGACAACACAGGCACTGTGAGCTCAACCTTATTTATTTTCACCCAAGGATACTTTTTAATTCTTATTATTCCCTGAAGTGAATTACCTCCATTATTTTTAATAGGGAAAGATTCAAAATCCCGAGGGCGAGACCCCAATATATGTGGTAAAGTGGGATGTTATAAATATTTATAGGGGACTTAGTGTACTGACTGAGATCAGCTGTGAAGGTATCTATATCTAATAAGAGTAGTGTATTATAGATAACCTTACTTGCTACCACATATTTTTACCTCAGTCAGAATTATTCTGGAATATAGTGATGACTACGTTGAATGTCTAGGGTATGTATATGATGAAGTGTAAGTCACAACAACAACAGACAGATAAACAATTTAATTTATTCCACCACACTTGACAACACTGTGACACTCACATACATATAACACTCTATGAGAATATCTTAAATGAGTCACTGATAAATTTTCAAATATCAATATGTATTCAGTGCTGTCATTAATGTATATGTGTCCTGATTCAAATACAAAGTGAACCAGGAATCACAATCAATTTTAATTACAAGTTATATGTACAGAATTTATCAATATGAATCTTGTAGTGACATATTTTATTAATAGTATCCTATGTGTGTGTTACCGTTGGCTTCTCACTGTTGCCGTTAACAATGTTAATGGGGCTGGTTTATACTGGCTCTTCTATTTACGTTTACATCTATTTATCCATTGTCTTTTCTCAGTAATTTATGAGATCGTGCTCTTGATGGTGAAGTACGCGAAGGTGGGATATAATATTGACAACTTCATCATACAGTCAAATTCTGACGTTATAGACTTGATAAGTCCTTTCTCGAGTCCACAAACATTTATTATATCGATTCCATACAAGAACAGTTTACACATGGTCATCATGAAGAATTATAAATAATAAGTTGCAGTTCATACTTCAAATATTATTCCTTTACAAATCAGTCCTTTGTCTCCTAGCTTGAAAAACATAGTAGTCAGAACCGCATAACTGTATGCACGCGTGGTTGGAAAATCCAATACACCGACAGTGAGATTATGCGTCTGGCATTAGAATAACTAGGGCGGACTATAAATTCACGTTGACAAGGTTTAGTCAATTACTAACCTGTACCTTCATCTTTCTTCGTTATCACATTGGACTGACCCATGTCCATTAATTAATGTAATATAATTGTGCGGCAATATAAGCCCGGCAATATAACATTCCAGGACACGTCTTATCGGTTCGACGGTCGTCTAGAAAAGGGTCTCGTCTCTTGGTCACCGTGCGTGACAACTAACGCTGAAACGTCACAGCGTTCACTAGACCAATAATACTTTTACATTACATTACACGTTGTAACCCCTAAAATCGGATGCTGCTAACCTCTAGCAGACCATGCCAATAAAGCTGCCGTAACAATTCCCTGTCCACTGGGGGAAAAAAAATCTATTAGATAGATTTTTTTTTTCAAAAACCTATCTGAATGAATACCAAAAAAAAAATTTAACAATATCGAAAAATTTAACCAACAGTGCGGCATATGGACTACGATGTTCTGTCTAGAACAGTGTCGTGGTCATGTCGACTTAGTAACAGTCATCTAATATATTAATCATCATATTATACATAAATGTTATACATAAATGACTAATGTTGATATCTATTAAATAATTAAATTAAAATATGTCGCAATGAACTGTCATGTCAGACTAATCTAACGAGTTAAAATTAAATTAATTAATTATATTGAGTGTGTAATCAAAATAAAGTTATTGCAAATCTAATGTGAGAGAACTGAAAGGATATGTTAAGTAGAGAAATAAATAAATGAAAAATAAAGTAGCGAAAGAAAGTAATGTATAAATTTAACTTAATTATGTGTGTTGGACATCAATTAAGTGTAGTATTAAGTTGTTAAAACCTATGTAACTAATTTAAACAATAATATAGTATGTAATGTATCAACCTAATTAATAAACATAATAGTTACATACAATAACATTATCTAAGAATCATGTGAGATCTTATTTTTTTCTTCTTTCAAAAATTTTTTTTTTTTTTTTTTTTTTTTTCTTCTTCAAATTTCATTTCATTTTTTTCATATTTATCTCACCTTTTTTTTTATTTTCCATTATTTTAACGTAATTAATTAAAATTAATGAAAGTTGGATATGATGATCCATACGTAGGCTTGATCATTGTGAATTCCGATTAACAAACAAATATTTAAATGTTTCAGTTCATGAGAATCGAAGCTATTGACAATTGTTCATGTCGCATACTGAGTTACTTTGATAGTGTTTTCTATTATTTTCACTTGATGCAAGGAAATGTGTCCAATAGTTTTGTCATAAATGAAATTCACACAAAGTTCTGGTGTAAATACGACCATAGTGTCAGTGTTGATTACTAGACATCCAAAGGATTTCTAGATAGTGCGTCTGCGACGATATTGTCTGTCCCAGAAATGTACTCAATCGTAAAGTTGAATGGTTGAAGGAGAATAGAGTATCTGGTGAGCTTTGGACTTTTATGATTAGCCCGTCGTAGTGATGCTACGGCCCTCTGATCCGTTTGTACTATGAAAGGGGCTCCCAGTAGAAATTTCTCAAGTTTGGTTATCGCCCACACGACGGCTAAAAGTTCGCGGTCAACAGTAGAGTATTTCACTTCTGGTGGTTTCAGTTTTCGTGACACGTACAAGTTTGGATGGAGGATGTCGTCATGGTATTGGAGCAAACATGCGCCAATTCCGTAGTTACTCGCATCTGTGCGGAGAATAAACTTTTTGGAAGCATCAACAAGTCTCAAAATAGGTGGGTTTGAAAAGATATTAATAATATTAAGGTATACATTATTACACTCATTAGTCCATGTCACCTTCACTGGCATGTCCTTCCTCAGTAATGAGGACAATACAGCCGTGATGGATGACAGGTTAGGTACGAATCTACTGTAATATTGGACTAGACCTAACAAGCTTCTAACCTGTTTCTTCGTTTGAGGAACGGAAATGTTTAAAATTTTTGAAACTGTACTGGGTAGTGTTCGGATATATCCTGCTCCAATAATGTGACCCAAAAAGTTATTTCGTGAAACGCTACTTGTAATTTTGTGGGTTTAGCAGTTAAATTGTTATTTCTTAATGTATCCAAAACGTATTCGAGACCCAAAACATGTTCCTCAAAAGATGAACTAAATAAGCATATGTCATCTATGTATGTAATAATGTCTGGTCTACCTGAAAAAATGTGTCGCATCATGCGAACAAAGGTAGCTGGAGCGTTAACAAGCCCAAAAGGCATCACATTCCACTGGTATAGACCTAGCGGAGTTGAAAACGCTGTGTAGTATTTAGCTTTTTCGGTTAGTGGTATCTGCCAATAACCTTTAGTTAAGTCTATCTTAGTGAATATAGTTGCTGTCGATAGACGTGGCAGTAAGTCATCGAGAAGTGGATGTGGTTCGCTATCAACTATCGTTTGTGCATTTAATTTTCTATAGTCGACGCATAGTCTAATGTTATTGTCCTTCTTTCGGACAATTACTAATGGAGAAGAAAATGGGGAATTACTAGTTTCGATAATTCCTAAAGATAACATCTGTTCAAGTTCCTTAGTAGTTTTAGTAAGAAAGTGTAGAGGAACAGAATATGGATGTACCCGAATTGGAGTATCATCATTAAGAGTGATGTCATGACTAATGACTGATGTGCGACCTGGAATGTCGGTTAACACATCTTGATAAGATTGTAGAAGTTCAGCAATCTGTTGATGCTGTTGCGGTGTAACCGACGAGGAGATGGTTACGTCCCGCCAAGATTCACTAGGCTGTACTACAGGTACAGGTAATGCTAACTGTACCTCAGGAAAAGATGATTCTTCTTCCTGGATAACAGACAAATTAGAATAGTGCCATCTAGGTACGCAAGTGTCATCTAGTTCATGCAAAATAGCTTGTAGATGTTCAGGTCGAGTATGAAATTGCTTGAGCATATTTATGTGAAATATTTTGTGATGTCCCTTAATGTCCAGGACATAATCAACATCAGAAATCTTATTGATAACCTGGTAAGGACCGTTCCACGATATTAGTAGTTTATTATTGTTATGTGGCAATAACACATAAGCTTGATCTCCTGGAAATAATTGACGTAATCGTCTATTACTGTTTTGGAAAGTTCTAGCTTTCTCTTTTGCAGCCTCAGATGAAGCTGTTGCCATTTTACAGGCATCAATAATGTTATTCCGGAGATTAATTACATACTCATAGGATGACTGTGTATCCTGAGTCATCTCGGAGTCAATCAATAAGTCTTTTATTAGTCCCATAGGACCTCTTGGTGGAGCGCCAAAGACTAGTTGAAATGGAGAGAAGCTAGTTTGTTCATGTGGCACCTCTCGATAAGCGAATAACACAGCTGGTAGAACTCTGTCCCAGTCGTGTGGATGGTTAACTGTAACTTTATGTAACATTTGTTTGAGTGTGCGGTTAAGTCTTTCTACAGCACCATTACTCATTGGGTGATAAATGCTGCTGAGATTTCTATCTATTTGCCAAGTCTTCATTACCTCCGTCATAGTTTCAGATATAAATTGAGAACCATGATCTGACAAAAGTTTTCTAGGAAAACCTACTCTAGAAAAGATCAGGTGTAGTGCATCAGCTACATCTGTGGTGGTGGTTGTTTTCAATGGGATAAATCGATGCAAGTGAGAATAAATCTATGTCCTCTGGCTGATGGTAAAAGTGGGCCAATGATATCAATGGCCATTTTGTCGAAAGGTCTCACAGATATGTCACAAGCCTGAATAGGCGCCGTGTGAAAGGCTCCCCGTGCTTTCACTTCTTGGCATATCGTACAGGAGCGTACGTACTGTGAAATATCTCGTGATACTCCCGGCCAAAAAAAGAAGATAATACTCGCGAACGTGTACGAGTATAACCCATGTGACCTGCACACTTAGAATCATGTGCGTGTTGAAGTATGTACCGTCTAAAAAACAAAAGGTACCATGACTTGTTGTCTTATCTGAGTTTTATCCATAAAACATCTTAATAAAATGTCATTTTTAATACTAAACCCAATGACTATTATTTTTGTTCATAGCAAGATTGTCAACTTTGTTGACCAGTGAAAAAAATTTTGTTAGTGACCTGTCTTCCCTCTGTTTTGCAGCAAAGGATACTCGGTCAATAGCAGAATGAATCTCGATACTTTCATGATCGTCTGTTTCCTTGTTTTCAGTGTCCATAGTCTCTAATTTTTTTTGTATGTGCTCTGGTTATTGCCGCATTTCCGCTGCATAGATTATTTTTTTTCCCATTCAATAATCTCTTCTGGTGTGCAATCTTTACTCCCGTGTATGCATCCCACCATAAGGTCGGCAATTGGGTTTCTTAACATGCATGCTTTAACGTTGCCTGTGAAAAAAGGGGTATCAATATAGATAATAGCAGTCGGATAACCTTCTATGGTTCCACCAAACGTCATACACCTGACATGTTCTCCAGTTGCACAATTCGGATGAACAAGTGTCTGACGGATTCCGATCGTGGTCGATCCCGAATCTCTTAAGACTGAGACGATGGATCCATTAACTTTTCCTCTGTTGAAGATCAGCGAGCCTGTTCCATCATTGACTGCTAGACTGACTTCTGGTAAAATGTGTCCGCAGTTCAGAACTGTCTCTTTTGCTTTCTGAAATATAAGATTACATGTTGGGCAACTATTTGCCACGTTATAATTCATTGCAAAACAAGTAGATGAAGACTGTATTTTGTTATCAGTAGGTGAACTCTGAACATCAGGGGTTGTAGCAGTAGTAACGGCTGCTCCTGTATTATGGTTATAATTTGTCGATCTACGAGAATGAGAACGATGACGAGAATAATTAGATGAATTATCCCGTTGTCCTCTATTGTAACTGTTAACTCGATGTCTCGAGTTTAAATTATCGCTATTGTTCCACTTGTTACCATTATTATAATTATATGACCGATTATAACTTGAGTTACGTGGATTACTGTTGTATCTTGACTGAGGTGAAAAATTTCTGGTTTGTTGTCTTCCTCTATTAAAGTTATTGTTAAAGTTATTCTGTCCCTTATGAAAATTAATGTCATAGTTTCCTTTGAACCTACCCTCTGTTCCACACTGTGTTATTTTTGTTTCTAGGTTTTTTTCTTTTTATGTTTTGTTATGATTATGATATGCCATATTGGAGGCTACAGGGAAGTGGTTCTTCTCCTTATCAACGAGCCAGTAAATAATTAACATTCGGATGAGCTTGTACATTAATTTAAAGAAATTGTTTTTTTGCATCTAACTCTCATCAATAGATTCTGGTTTTCTATTCTTGTAGATAAGCCAAAGAATGGTTGAGCTGACAGAAGATAATACTTTATCCCTCAATAACTAAATCAACTAACTGTGTCGTAAGATTTGTTTGACTCTCACACCTGCCAGTTTGACAACCCATCTGTTTAAATAGTCACAAATTATTGTTGCGTGTAAAAAGCATTCTTTAGCAATATTAAACCTGTGAAATCTTTATTGTTATCTGGTTCTTTCGCCTCTCGGCAACAAACTTTTAAAAACGTAATCTACATGCCTCTTCGTTCAAGTGGAAACGGCGTAAAAACAACGTCCCTTAATGGCCTCATCATGTCTGTTGATAATGTTAGTATCTATAATTTTGTGCTGCACTTGCTGGCAGTTCGCCATCCAGAAATTCCCTTAGTTTAAGTGCCCATGCAGTTTTGTCAAGGTTATTGAACCTTACATGAAATCGCGTCCTCCAAAGCGCGCCAGTTGTAATTTGATGTCCCTTAAGTAATAATCCCGCGCTCATCGGTGTCACGTAGTAACTTACCATATATTGGCTTGTGGTCACTCTGCGAATTAAGAAGATTCCTAAATTAGCCGTTTGCAATTCCATTTGTAACTTTAGACCGAATTGCCCTTAACTATGGGATTTTGAGAGGAGGTGCCCCTTTCTTGATCTTCGTTCCTTAGCGAAAGCTTTCTTTTTTACACCGATCCTTTCGTCATGTGGAGATCTACTTCCATCTCTGCCTTCGTTTCTTTGATCAGATGTGAATGAATTGATCCATGCTTGAGCAGATAGATATATACTTTATCACTCAATGCGACAACTTTGAATTAATTTAACAGCATCCTCTGCGAATCGTTAAGTTTTACTGCTATTTCCAAATTTAACCATTGCCGTTTATCATTCTATGTCTTGCTTTTCTAATTACTAGTATGTTGTCACGCTCTTAAGAAACGTTCAATATGAACCAACTTTATTCTCTTAATCTAATCAATTCCGTGCGCTAATTGATAGTATATAATAAACTTGATCTATCCTTAGTTCATGAAAAGTTCTTAATATAAGCTTCTTATTGTAATACTCAATGCAGTTTATGCTTATATGCCCCTTCACGCCTCCTTTTCTTTGTCAAGTTCTTCCCATTGTAAATTTCGTGTGCTCCTTTAGCAATAGTCCTCACTTCTGCTTCTAGTTTGGACCTTTCACAACCTGAAGATCCCCGATTTTAGCATCTTTCAAGTTCTGATCCCATCTCCAGTCCTCCCATTATATCTTGATCCATGTTAAGAGAATCCATTTGTTCAGCAATTCTAAGGACCTCATGCCTGTCGGTCGCCCTTTTGTTATTCTCTTGCCATTCTTTCTCCGTAGGATTATTTTAGATGAACCTTTCATCTTCCAAGGCAAAGCATTCTTTGGAGTTTAATTCAATATACTTTTGAAGCCAGCACTTGACACACCTAAGCCAATGCACTATATGTCTTGTAATGCAACTTTTTTAGCAAAATGGAGGTATGTAATAATTATCGACCGTCATACACTACTCAACGGCATTAAATGAATAATTAATTACAGAGTGTTCACCACAAACACGCTGAGTGTGTAGGCTGGGCAATTCCTCGCCCCAATGTAATCGACGAATGTATTGAATATCTATCATAAATAGTTATGATAGTTAGTTATATAAGCTGCTGAAATTATATCAAGCGCTTAATATTAATATTTAATAATTATGTGTATTATCCCCAAATAATTAATCTTAATTGTCACTAAGTTCACAATATAGTAATGAGAAAGTGTACTAAGTTATATTAGATATGTATTAATATGTTATAAAGTTTTAATAATTAATCATTATAATTTATGCCTTAATCATGAGGCATAAAGTGCATTGCCCATTTCTAGGACCACTACTGCAAATATGTGCAAAGTCCCCAATTCCTCATTAAAACTCATAAAAATTTAATTATATTAATCTACAATATTATTAATGAACGAACGAACGAACGAACGAACGAACTTTATTTTCAAAGGGTTGAGAATTGGGCACGCAGGCCCGTCTGACATTCTGCCCTTCCTTTCTCTCACCTTTCATACTGAATTCATTTATTCTCATATGCATTTTACATATCAAATTCAAGGAATTCAACGTTGTAAAGTAAAATAATAATATAGCACACTCATATTAACATTAATTACTTATAAGCATGACATAACATATGTTGAAAAGTACAAACATTATCAGAGATAGATAGATAGATAGATAGATAGATAGATAGATAGATAGATAGATAGATAGATAGATAGATAGATAGATAGATAGATAGATAGATAGATAGATAGATAGATAGATATAGATAGATAGATAGATAGATAGATAGATAGATAGATAGATAGATAGATAGATAGATAGATAGATAGATAGATAGATAGATAGATAGATAGATAGATAGATAGATAGATAGATAGATAGATAGATAGATAGATAGATAGATAGATAGATAGAACGAACGAACGAACTTTATTTTCAAAGGGTTTAGAATTGGTCACGCAGGCCCGTCTAACATTCTGCCCTTCCTTTCTCTCTTCTTCCATAGTTAATCTATTTATTCTCACACGTATCCTAAATGTTACTTAAATAATAAAATAACAAGAAAGTACAATAAAATAAAATCCCAACATTGTAACAGTACAATAACAGTTACACAAATTTACAGATGCGTATCATAATTTATACTAAACAGGACAAAATTAACTTTAAAACCTACATATGATGTTATGTAATAATAATAATAATAATAATAGCCCCTTCAGTCATAACTGACTATGGGAATGCGCCCCTGAGGTGACAGCGTAATTATTTAAGAACATAACGAAATTAGGGTGGCATATAATCTGCACTCATGATGTATTTGAAAAGTCTGTGATTGAATGAATATGGACTAAGAGTATTTTTTAAGTCGTGTGGAAGAGTATTCCACAGATGAGCAGCAGAAAAAGCTAAACTTTTCTTGAATAAGTCGAGCCTAGGCTTGGGCATGTGTAATTTATTTAAGCGTTGACTGCGTCTTCCGCTGTATTTGAAAATAGGCCACAGATACGTTGGAGCATTCTGTGACAAGATTTTGTGAATAAATTTGGCTTTGTTGAAGAGAAGGCGCTTTCTTAGTGGTAATATGTTAAGATATGTATATGCGTCTACACACTGTGTGAGGTTTTTGTCTGAAATTAGGCGCACTGCACGTTTTTGTAATGAAAAGAGTCTTTTAGTGTTGGACATGGTGCAGCCATCCCAAATTGTGGAACAATAGTCTAGATGTGTTTGTATCTGGGATGTATAGAACATTTTTCGTGTCTCCTCATCTAGGAAATGTTTGATTTTAGCTAACTGGTAAACTTTTTGTGCCGTTTGTTTGGTCAGTGCTTGTACATGCGAATTCCAACTTAAATGTTGGTCAATTATGAGTCCTAGTGTTTTATATTCATTTACATTTTCAATTAAAGAGGTTCCAATGTAGAGCTGAAGTGTTGTTTTCGGCGAGTTTTGTAATTTTTGTCTAGTTGATATTATCATACATTTTGTTTTAGTGATATTTATTTGCATGCAGTTTTCATTGCTCCACTTAATAAGATTGTCTGTGTCGCTTTGTAATAATATTTCTAGCGTGTTGCAACTTTTATCACTAGTATAAATGGTACAGTCATCGGCAAATAGGTCGCAGGATGAGTGCTCGATGTGTAGTGGAAGGTCATTTATGTAAATGGAAAAAAGTAGAGGGCCGAGAATAGAACCCTGAGGAACACCAGTGTCAATAATAGTTGGGCTTGACAAGGAGTTATTGTACCACACTACTTGCTGTCTGTCGGACAGGAATGATTTAAGTAATGTCACTAGTTTAAAGTTAACTTTCATTGTTTCTAATTTTCTTATTAAAACAGCGTGATCTAACATATCAAATGCTTTCCTAAAGTCTACAAAGATTGCTCCACATATGTTATCGTTATTTATGTTTAGGTGCAAGTTGTCTATCATCTTAGTTAGAGCTGTGTGGCATGAATGCTTTTGTCGAAACCCTGACTGACTGTCAATTAGCAAGTCATTGCTAACTAGGTAATGTAGTGTTGCTTTATGTATGTGTTTTTCTAGTGGTTTAGAAAGCGATGATAAAAGAGAAATAGGTCTATAGTTACCAAGATTACTGTTATCTGACGAGCCAGGTTTGAAGAGAGGATATACTTTGGCAATCTTAAAGGCTGAAGGAAAATAACTTTTAGCAATACATTGATTATATATAAAAGTTAGTGAATCACTAATAGCTGGTGCGGCGTAACGCAGTATTCGATTACTAATTCCGTCAAGCCCTGATGAGCTATTATCCTTAAGGCCAATAAGATAGTTATACACTTCATTAACTGTCATAAAAGGAATGTCGGGTGGAACTGAGTTTGTACATTTGTTTTTACAGAATGCTGAAAGTTTGTCTAAGTCACTACAGGAAGGTGGTATTGTGGATTTCAGACCGTTTATTTCTGCTTGAAAGTGATTGCTGAAGTCGGTGCAAGTAAATGAAGTGTTGGAAGAGAATGAGTCTGGTGCATTACGTTTTTTCGCTAAGGTGTTAATTGCCTTCCATATTTCCTTACTATTTGATTTGTTCTGAACTATATTTCTAAAACGATTTTTCTTTTCTTTCCGAATTAAATATTGAACTTTGTTCCTGTATACCCTGTATGTGTTGAGGTCCTTATTTTTGTGCGCTTGATCTCTCTGCCTCATAGCCTCCAACACTTCCTGCGTGATCCACGGAGATTTTAATTGTCGTTTGACGCGAATTTCCTTAGCTGGTACGTGCGTGTCAAAAACATTATAAAAAATTTTTGTCCAGTATTCAATAGCGTCATCCGGATCAGGAAGTTGGTAAACACGGGCGAGAGGTGCAGTTAGCAAGTCATTTAAAAATAATTCCTTACTGAAATGTTTGAAACTTCTAAATTTGATACTTACATGTTTATTTTTCGGAACTTTACATTTATTCTTTGACCATGTACAGCATACTGGATAGTGGTCACTCATTGCAATATTAGGGACAGAGCATTCTATGATGTTTTCTGGGCAAGTTACGTAGATGTGGTCGATTAGTGTGGTTGATGCTTGTGTTACTCTTGTAGGCTGGTTAACTATTTGTTTTAAGTTGTACGATAATATTATATTTTTCCATGTTAGATTTGAATTGTGTATATCGATGTTGAAATCACCAAGAAGAACAACCTCCTTGACTGTGGCAAATACATTGTCCATCATTATGGTGAAATCTTCGTACCATATAGGTCCTGCACTAGGATTTCGATAAAGATATCCCACCAGAAATGGGCCCTGATTCGGTAGCTTTATTTCCAACCATACACATTCTATCTCTGCTGTCTCTAAGTCGTTTCTGCGGCGAAAATTAAGGGAAGTGGAAATATAAAATGTTATACCTGTCTCTTGTTTTTTGCTTGCGTATAGTTTTAAAACCATTTAACGCAATGTCATCGTCTGTTATTCTGTCATTTAGGCGACTTTCTGAAAGTCCAAAAATGTGAAAATTATTACTTAGAATGTATGTAAGTTCGGGGAGTTTACCTAGAAGATGGTAAATATTCAGATGACCAAGTCGTAGACCATCCTTGTGAAGCCACGGTACATAATTACCAGCCATGCTTGTATAGTAAAAAGAAAGATATATTTTAAAAAAATATAAAAAAAATATAATAAAAAAATACAAGTTAAAAAACAGTTAGGCTATGCACACAAAAAGCGCAAAATATTTTTACGAATTAATACTTCACCAAGGAAGTGGAATTCAAGAAATGAGAAATTGCAGAAAATACAATATTAAAATAATTAATACAACTAATAAAAAACAATTTCAACTGAGTATATGAAAATTGTCACAAAACAATCAGGCATACAACATATCACACCAGAACTGCTCAACACAACAAAGTGAAGTTAAACGAGAGATGGAAGAAATTAATAATAGTCACAAGTCAGACAAGTTAAGTATACAACACTTCACACCTTAACACCGAAAATTCTAACAAATTGAAGCTACGCGTGATAATAAGAAATTTAAATTGTAACGAAATAAGTAATCAAAGAAATTTTTTTTTTTAGAGGATATTAACCGATAAACTATTAAAAGTTCTGATTATTACCGTTGTATTAAAAAATCAACAAATGTTCAAATGGAGTGAAGGCTGTAGTAACAGAGATTTAGTGAAGCAAAGTGTTTGTTCGTCAATAACTGACGTCTCTGCCGGGCATATAATAGGGATGACTTTGGGCAGACATCATTAATGCTTGTCTAAGTGACGCAGGGCTGAATTGCATCAGATAGACAAGTTCAGGGTTCCACTGAGGACGATAATAAGAACTAGGGGAGGAAGCATGGTGATCTCTGATTTCTTCCGTCCTTGTTGTAGTGTTGGTAGGAGTATTCTGCGCCTGGGGACATTGGAATACTGTTGGTAGAGGTACCTGAGTGGGGCTGCTTTGTGACTAATGGGGGAAACATGGTATCATAAGATTCGGCTTCCTGATTGAAAGTGGCGTTGTGATAGCTGGAAGGCTGCCTGCTTGCAATAGGTGTGCTTCTTTGAGGGGTAGGTGGGGTTTGTGATGCGTTGTAATTATATGTTGATGTCTCAGTAGATTTCGTTGCATTCTCTATATGGGTTGAGCTGTCTTGTTGTGTCCTTTCTGGATATTTTATGTTTTTGGCCAGGATACTGCTTCCCAGTGTGGATGTGTGAATTTGATCTCTGTAGAGTCGTTTCTTAGGTGCTCCTGAGTTAGATGTAAAGAATGGAGTATTGTTGATGAAGCCAAGGCCGTTTTGTTTACAATAGTTCTGTAGTTTTGTGTTGTAAGTGTCCGCTGTGCGACGCTGAAACCCATAGCATGGTGGTATGATTGATGAAATAAAGATGGAGGCTTTGGGAAATTTTTGTTTTATTGTAGCCACCAATCCTGAGGGGTTTAGGCTCTGCTCATTCATGATATCATTAATTCCTACGTGTAGTGTTGTTTTTGTTATCTTGTGATTAATATCGAACTTATTAATTATGTCCAGTAGTCTTTTAATACCAGCCCCCGGCACTGTCATAACTGAAACGATGTCTTCTCTTGTAGTGGACATTCTTTCACAATAAATACCCTTCAAGAAGAAATTATGGCATTAATATTAATTTACAGAAGGATGAAATGAATACAAACAATACCATGGGTTAACCAAGGATTACAGAACAGTAGCATCACAAGACAAAGACATTTTCACAATAAAACTGCATTAATAAATAAGGTGACTAAACCGGAAGTGAGATCTTAAAGAATGAACTGAATAGATAATTAACCTGTGTACACAAAAATTAGTGACGTATACATGGACTCATTGACGAATGTACAGAAAAAAAAATTAAACTGAATGATAGTAAGGTCAGAAAAAACACGATAGGTTACAAACATGATTACTGAAATGAACAAAAATTGAAACTAAATACATTAAAATACACCAATTATAACTTGACTGGACATCTAACATGCAAGGTCAATTAATTGCAATTACGAACGAACGAAATTCATCGGAAGGTCGTCGATGGGTTCTTCGTTAAGAGCAATTAACTAACGGCCCTAGAGAACATTCAGAATGAATATCGGCATCCTGAGAGCCATTTTTATTCATTATGAACCGCCGCCCAACCATATCCGCAAATAAAGGACAACATCAACGGACAAAAAGAAACAGATATAACATCGATAAACAATTAATAGAGAGGACATGCCTGCAAAATGGTATGGACTCGTTAGTGTGTTAATGAATGACAATCGTCCTAGGTCTAAACTTATCTTTAGAAGGCTCCGGCGATGTCAAATTCATCAACGGACTAGACTAGTGCCTAGTACTGTTTGCTCATGATTGGCTGATCACAGTATTCTCTTGTCTGGTCTTCTTGATTAAGCAAATATTAATCAAAACTGGAATGAGTTGACGGTTGTTCCTTTCGAAGCGTGGCATCTACGCACGATGTAGTGACGTCAGATTTGCATTGCGTAGTCATGTGTTCAACGTAGTGTTATGCAGATCATGTGACTTGCTTGTAATGGTAAACAGTTGGCAACACATGTAAACAAAAAAATCTTTTTTTCTTCGTCCCCGCGATGGCCCACCACTGTTACCGTTGGCTTCTCACTGTTGCCGTTAACAATGTTAATGGGGCTGGTTTATACTGGCTCTTCTATTTACGTTTACATCTATTTATCCATTGTCTTTTCTCAGTAATTTATGAGATCGTGCTCTTGATGGTGAAGTACGCGAAGGTGGGATATAATATTGACAACTTCATCATACAGTCAAATTCTGACGTTATAGACTTGATAAGTCCTTTCTCGAGTCCACAAACATTTATTATATCGATTCCATACAAGAACAGTTTACACATGGTCATCATGAAGAATTATAAATAATAAGTTGCAGTTCATACTTCAAATATTATTCCTTTACAAATCAGTCCTTTGTCTCCTAGCTTGAAAAACATAGTAGTCAGAACCGCATAACTGTATGCACGCGTGGTTGGAAAATCCAATACACCGACAGTGAGATTATGCGTCTGGCATTAGAATAACTAGGGCGGACTATAAATTCACGTTGACAAGGTTTAGTCAAATGCCAATAAAGCTGCCGTAACAATTCGCCAGTTGTGTAGTGGTAATATGAGGTAATACTGGTTTTGTTTTGTTCAAGCTCTGTTGGCATTAGTCATCATGACTTCAATAGTTTGTTTCTGTTGGAACTAGTATTGGAGATGTTCTCAGTTCCTGGCATTAAAAAAATTAATTTCCCCTCTTAATTTTATTTTACAATGTCAGTTTAAGATGGGGGGGGGGGGGGGGGGGGGTACATAATGTTGAGCTCCGCTGTCCACAAATTCTTAACTTTCGTGATGACTGCAGGAAAAGACTCCTCTGCTCGATTACTTCAATGAGTTCTGGAGCCACCTCACTGTTTGCTATATGGACCCAGGAGTATGCTGTCCGCCTCTGGATTCAGCAAAGCTCTGACCAGGTGCTGCTCAATAACTTTAAGACCACGGTCCCTGAAACAAGAAGGTTGTACCTCCTACTTCAGAACTAATTTATACTCTATTTCTACACAGAGCACAATACATAACAAACACTGAGTTCAGAGCGTTAGGCCAACTGTCAGCTTCATCTGAAATACTTTACACCAGTATATTCCTCCTTAATGGTTACTACGCCTCTGCAATTCCAGCATTATTTCTTTCTAGTCAATACTCTAGGTGTCAGTGTACTGCTTGGCAATTCCATGTAGTTTTACTTTCCTCCGACACCTTCTGTTCAGGCTGGAGCACTATAGGCTTTACTTCATGTTCGCTACTGAACCACACATATATACAGACATAATTATCAATTTACATTCAATTTTCATTTAAAAAGATTTCAAATATTTCAAACCTACCACAATTCATGGAAATAATACACAGTGACGTTGAATGGCAATGAATATAGCACAACTCCGATCTGCCGATGTCCCAGGCTTTATTTTAGAAAAAATATACACTGGTGCTCAACGCACTGTTTTTTAGTAGGTTTATTACAAGATGTGGCCCGGAACAGACGCCCTGAATTGAGTATATTCGCAGCTCTAACCAATCATGCCATGTTTACCTACTTTTCAAAAAATATTACCCTTCTCACGTTTCCCCTGACAACGAAAGATAGTATTTATAGTCCGACTAATCGTGTTTAGCCTTACATTTGTTGCGCTCCAATCAAATAGGAGTTAACATGGTAGGCTATTTCCGTAACGTAATGTTTTTTCAAACACGTTATAAAAAAATTTTATGAGCAGAAATGATTTCATGCTGTCAGGCACCCCCACTATTTTATTTTGGCTATAATTTGGTAATTCCTAGACTATTTGCGTAACGTTTTACATATTCTTTGCCAGCAAGTCCTAAGGAACCCAAATATACAAATTTAAAAGAGCTAAGTGGCTGCGTTCAAAATATGCAATTTCTTCTACCTCCTGTTTACTTCGAAGATGTGCTGTCTGGGTACTGTAATGTTTTCAAACGTAAACCAGTATAATGTCATATTTCCCAATAAGCGTTTTTCAGGATTTTAAAACCTAACTCTCGGATGGGTAGTGTTTTTCTGACACTGTTTATTTGAAAAAAAGTTAGTGCTGGCCTTACACGTGGGATTGGCGTTACTATTAATCGCGCGACGCGTGTTAGTATTGCCTGTGTCCCTGCTTTCTGCCTCTCCCTTTCGTTCTATCTTTAGTCCATCTGTCTTTTGTTTTTGGTAACATAGTGTAGAAAAAGACATGAATGGAATTTTAAATCTAGGTCAACTGCGTATCTCAAGGTTTTTCTTAGAATTGGAGTACACTTTTTAGTGTGTTTGGGAAACGCGTGTATACTGCAGAAGGCTTTACTATCAACGTGAAACGTTACAATTTGCAGACGCAGGAGAACACAAGGGGGATTTCGAGTACAGTCATTGTGACAGCACTGTTCTTTACCATTCTTCTTTCCTTTTATTAAATTTATGTGTTAGGCTTTACATTTACCTGATAATTTATATATGTGGATGTAGAATTTCACGACAAATCCTCCCCTCTTAAAACAGACGTTATACGTCAGTCTATAATTCTACATACACATAGAGAAATTTATGTCTATGCCTGGTGATTTCTTTGATTTTCATCGCACGGATGGCGGCTAAAAAAAATGAGCATCAACGTTTCTCTAATTTTATTTTGCTCATGGATTAATGCAGGTGGGTCAAGTCAAAGTAAGCACTACTGACGAAGGTTGCTTCAGACCTCTGCAATCCAAGAATCCATTTCAGATATGTTACTGTACAGCTGCAAGTGTTACGGCTTGTCTTACTACTGCTTAGCAATCAATATTCACCATTTTCTCTTCGCTGAGTCTGCTCAACGACATGTCCCGAGAATATTAGATGTTCCTCAATTTGTACGTTATGAGGAGTTGATCTATATGGTGCTATCTGAGTTGTGGAGGGGATCCAATAATTTCCGGATCAGCCTTAATAAACTCTCGGACTATCCTCAATTCAAAAGGTAACAATGGAGACACTCTGCTCCTCCGAAATGTTCACAGCCAACAACTTGTCTCATCTCAGGCGGGAATTGCTATAAGATGTGTGGGTTATCTCCATCCAGGGTCCGATCAATAATTTCCCTTGGACGGTGTGGGGTCGGGTGACTACCAATGTCACCAGTGCCCTTTTAATGCTAAGTTAATAGCCATAGTGTGAAGCGCTGTGAGCATTTTCCGAATTGCTCACTCGTCCACTGCCCACTGTTCTTATGTTAACAATTTGTTTCGGTTTTAACTTAGGCGGATCATCTTCAATGTCAATGTCAGCCAGCTCCCTAAATGCGGCTTCAAACTGTCCCTGGGTTGACTGGTCTGAATTTCTATTTTCTCTGGATGCCTTTCTCAGAGTTGCGAATCTAAATATGTTGGTGAACACTGTTGGGGGAAAGGTGGATACCTATCCTCTATGTCAACCTTATTATTGTTATTTTCCTTGTTAATGTTAGGCCCATATGTTTCAGAATCCTTGGCTGGCATCTGATTATGATTTTCCCAACTTGGGGACTGTACCTTGCTACATTTTTCACAGGCCCCCACAAATTGTGCAATATCAGCAGCCACTTGGGGCCAGTAGAATTTTTCTGATGTCCTTTGACGGGTAGTCCCATTTCTCTGGTGTCCACCGTCTGGTACAACATGTGATTTTGCCATCACTTCTTCTCTGTAGGGAGTTGGGAGTACCATTTGTCCATATCCTTTGGGTCCTGCTCCCGCCTTCCTGTGGAGCAGTCCATCCCTCAAGTAAAATTGTCCTTTCTTAGGGTGTGCATGGCTGTTTAGCAATTTGTCAAAGCAAGGTTTTAATGATTTGTCCTTTGCCTGGGCCTTTCTCATCTGTTTATCAGAAAAGGTTAATGGGGGTTCCTCCTCCTTTCTACTAGGGGTCGACCTGACCTGAAGCGTGGCCATTACCACAGATTTTACAGGGCTTCCTAGAAAAACATATTTACTTCCTAACACCAGCGGGTAATTAGGATCGTCACACACGGCTGCTCTAATCATTCCTTCCACGTACCTTGTCTCTACATTGATCTCGGCTACGGGAAGTGTCATGGTGGATATTCCCTTTACGGCCCCTTGTATCTCCACTTTCTCTGGTATACTGTTCAGGGTGCACTAGGGTTGCACTCACAACTGAGTCATATTCTAAACCTGAATCGTAAAGGCACCTAACCTTGGCCCCATTACATGTCACTTCTTCACAGATGGGGGGATGTTGAAGATTTATATGATTCTCTGTCAGTTTCTTCTTCCCCTTGTCCACTGTTATCATGCATGCCGCGTGATATGGAGGAACCTTCCTACCACATTCACTAGTATTATGATTATGCATCCTGCATATTTGACAATATTTTCCTTCCTGTCTGAAGGGTTTCCTGTTATCATATTTCCTTTCATTGAATTTTGGGGTTTTATTTTTATAGTCATTTCGTGGCCTATCAAACTGGTGCTTACCTTTGTTTTGATCTCTATGATCAAATTCATTAAAGTTTTGTGGTGCCTGATAATTGTCTACCTGCCTCTTCTTATTACCTGTTACTTCTGCCTGAGCTGCTTGATACCTTTCAGCAACATTTAGCAACTCACCCAGCCTCTCTGCACCTTGTTCCATGAGAAACTTTCTCAGGTCTGGAGCCATGGACTCTCTTAATTGTTCTATAAGGACCATTTCCTTAAGATCTTGGGTTTTCCCCAGAGAAGTCCATTTCTTCAAGTATGTCTCTAACCGTGCAGAGAACTGGTGATAGGTTTCACCTGACAGTAGTTTAGCATTCCTAAATTTTTTCCTATAAAATTCTGCGTTCTTTTCATATCTTAACAAAAGAGCCTGCTTTAGCATGTCATAATTTTCCTGATCACCTCTGCTCATTTTAGCAAAAACTTCATAAGCTGCCCCACGAAGTCCCTGAGATAACTTTAAGCTCCACCTTTCTCTCTCTAACCCATATGTGGTAGCTAATAGTTCATATCTATTTAGATAGCTCTCAATATCATCGTCTTTCTCAACAAAGTGATCTAAATGAAAATTCATAGCTGAGGTTGAGGCTCCCTGGCTAGCAGTGGCATCAGAGGCAAAGGGACTGGCACCATTTTCAGGAGCATGGCCTTGAAACTCAAACTCCCTTAGTCGTAACTCATGTTCCCTTTGTAATCTCTTCTCCTCCTTTTCTGCTTCCCTCTCTGCAGCTAATCGCTTGTCTTCCCTTTCTGCAGCTAATTTCTTCTCTTCTCTTTCTGCAGCTAATTTCTTCTCTTCTCTTTCTGCAGCTAATTTCTTCTCTTCCCTTTCTGCTTCCAATGCTTTAGCCTCTTTGTCAGCCTCAATCTGCAACCTCTTAGCCTCAGCCTCAATCTGCAACCTCTTAGTCTCAGCCTCTAACTTTCTTTCGGCCTCTTTTTCTAATCTTCTTTCTTCCCGTTCAATATATTTGTCACATTCAGCAGTGACATAAGAAATCATAATTTGCCCGTCCATTCCTAACTCTTTCGCAGTCTGTACAGCAGCAGATCGAAATTTTGCCAGGTCGGCCATTGTCTAACAGATAAATGTCTAAAATATTTAACTAAACAATTTTATCTATGACTAATTAACTCAGGACAACACAGGCACTGTGAGCTCAACCTTATTTATTTTCACCCAAGGATACTTTTTAATTCTTATTATTCCCTGAAGTGAATTACCTCCATTATTTTTAATAGGGAAAGATTCAAAATCCCGAGGGCGAGACCCCAATATATGTGGTAAAGTGGGATGTTATAAATATTTATAGGGGACTTAGTGTACTGACTGAGATCAGCTGTGAAGGTATCTATATCTAATAAGAGTAGTGTATTATAGATAACCTTACTTGCTACCACATATTTTTACCTCAGTCAGAATTATTCTGGAATATAGTGATGACTACGTTGAATGTCTAGGGTATGTATATGATGAAGTGTAAGTCACAACAACAACAGACAGATAAACAATTTAATTTATTCCACCACACTTGACAACACTGTGACACTCACATACATATAACACTCTATGAGAATATCTTAAATGAGTCACTGATAAATTTTCAAATATCAATATGTATTCAGTGCTGTCATTAATGTATATGTGTCCTGATTCAAATACAAAGTGAACCAGGAATCACAATCAATTTTAATTACAAGTTATATGTACAGAATTTATCAATATGAATCTTGTAGTGACATATTTTATTAATAGTATCCTATGTGTGCCAGTTGTGTAGTGGTAATATGAGGTAATACTGGTTTTGTTTTTTTAAGCTATGTTGGCATTAGTCATCATGACTTCAATAGTTTGTTTCTGTTGGAACTAGTATTGGAGATGTTCTCAGTTCCTGGCATTAAAACAATTAATTTCCCCTCTTAATTTTATTTTACAATGTCAGTTTAAGATGGGGGTACATAATGTTGAGCTCCGCTGTCCACAAATTCTTAACTTTCGTGATGACTGCAGGAAAAGACTCCTCTGCTCGATTACTTCAATGAGTTCTGGAGCCACCTCACTGTTTGCTATATGGACCCAGGAGTATGCTGTCCGCCTCTGGATTCAGCAAAGCTCTGACCAGGTGCTGCTCAATAACTTTAAGACCACGGTCCCTGAAACAAGAAGGTTGTACCTCCTACTTCAGAACTAATTTATACTCTATTTCTACACTGAGCACAATACATAACAAACACTGAGTTCAGAGCGTTAGGCCAACTGTCAGCTTCATCTGAAATACTTTACACCAGTATATTCCTCCTTAATGGTTACTACGCCTCTGCAATTCCAGCATTATTTCTTTCTAGCCAATACTCTAGGTGTCAGTGTACTGCTTGGCAATTCCATGTAGTTTTACTTTCCTCCGACACCTTCTGTTCAGGCTGGAGCACTATAGGCTTTACTTCATGTTCGCTACTGAACCACACATATATACAGACATAATTATCAATTTACATTCAATTTTCATTTAAAAAGATTTCAAATATTTCAAACCTACCACAATTCATGGAAATAATACACAGTGACGTTGAATGGCAATGAATATAGCACAACTCCGATCTGCCGATGTCCCAGGCTTTATTTTAGAAAAAATATACACTGGTGCTCAACGCACTGTTTCTTAGTAGGTTTATTACAAGATGTGTCCCGGAACAGACGCCCTGAATTGAGTATATTCGCAGCTCTAACCAATCATGCCATGTTTACCTACTTTTCAAAAAATATTACCCTTCTCACGTTTCCCCGACAACGAAAGATAGTATTTATAGTCCGACTAATCGTGTTTAGCCTTACATTTGTTGCGCTCCAATCAAATAGGAGTTAACATGGTAGGCTATTTCCGTAACGTAATGTTTTTTTCAAACACGTTATAAAAAAAATTTATGAGCAGAAATGATTTCATGCTGTCAGGCACCCCCACTATTTTATTTTGGCTATAATTTGGTAATTCCTAGACTATTTGCGTAACGTTTTACATATTCTTTGCCAGCAAGTCCTAAGGAACCCAAATATACAAATTTAAAAGAGCTAAGTGGCTGCGTTCAAAATATGCAATTTCTTCTACCTCCTGTTTACTTCGAAGATGTGCTGTCTGGGTACTGTAAGGTTTTCAAACGTAAACCAGTATAATGTCATATTTCCCAATAAGCGTTTTTCAGGATTTTAAAACCTAACTCTCGGATGGGTAGTGTTTTTCTGACACTGTTTATTTGAAAAAAAGTTAGTGCTGGCCTTACACGTGGGATTGGCGTTACTATTAATCGCGCGACGCGTGTTAGTATTGCCTGTGTCCCTGCTTTCTGCCTCTCCCTTTCGTTCTATCTTTAGTCCATCTGTCTTTTGTTTTTGGTAACATAGTGTAGAAAAAGACATGAATGGAATTTTAAATCTAGGTCAACTGCGTATCTCAAGGTTTTTCTTAGAATTGGAGTACACTTTTTAGTGTGTTTGGGAAACGCGTGTATACTGCAGAAGGCTTTACTATCAACGTGAAACGTTACAATTTGCAGACGCAGGAGAACACAAGGGGGATTTCGAGTACAGTCATTGTGACAGCACTGTTCTTTACCATTCTTCTTTCCTTTTATTAAATTTATTTGTTAGGCTTTACATTTACGTTTTAATTTATATATGTGGATGTAGAATTTCACGACAATATCAAAGGTAGCAGTGTACTGGATGCACACGGTTAGTGGTAGCTGGATATACTAGATAAGCTATTACTGGATATCCAATGTAACAGGTCGTGGATGTACATGGTAAGTTGTAGCTGGATGTACGTTGTAGCCGGATGTAAAAGGTTAAATTGTAGCTGGATGCACTTGGTCAGTTGTAGCTGGATGTACATGGTAAGTTGTAGCTGGATGTACATTGTAGCCGGATTTAAAGGGTAAATTGTAGCTGGATGCACTTGGTCAGTTGTAGCTGGATGTACATGGTAAGTTAAAGCGGGATGTACATGGTAAGTTGTAGCTGGATGTATATAGTACGTTGTAACTGCATGCACATGGTACGTTGTAGCTAGATGTACAAGATACCAGGTAGCTGGATGTACAAGTAAAGAGGTGCATGTATGTACAAGGTAAGAGGGAACAAGAGAAAGACTTCAAGAACAGAGAAACACTAATAAATAATGTGACGTAATTCACAGAACACCAGGGAAAGAGAGCATGAAGACGGTAAAGACAATTACAAGGAAAGAAAAAACATTAGATGAAGACGTAGCCATTTATAATTGTGGTTAAGTTTAAGCCTTGAGGCTAAATCCTTAATTGTCAATACATGAGTCGTAGGAATCTAAACAGTAATTGCTGTGTCGTAGGAATCTAAACAGTAATTGCTGTGTCGTAGGAATCTAAACAGTAATTGCTGTGTCGTAGGAATCTAAACAGTAATTGCTGTGTCGTAGGAATCTAAACAGTAATTGCTGTGTCGTAGGAATCTAAACAGTAATTGCTGTGTCGTAGGAATCTAAACAGTAATTGCTGTGTCGTAGGAATCTAAACAGTAATTGCTGTGTCGTAGGAATCTAAACAGTAATTGCTGATGTTGGTACGTGTCATGTTGGCACGTGTGATGTTGGTACGTGTGATGTCGATATGGGTTAGTTTTATTCGCTGATTCACGCTTCGTTCTTCAGCCCCCAAAGGAATACTGGCCTTCAAAAAACGTTTGTCAAGTCCTCCTGACACGTGCCATCAGCTCAAGATCTTTCCATGTTTTTCTTATTATTTGTTATCTCTGTCTCGGGTTCTCTTCTTCATATGTTTTTGTCTCTGCATCTCTTACCCTGGAAATACCAGAGCATGGACTACCCAGTAATGTTACCAACAGGTTTCCTGAATGTGTGTCCTATTTGTCGCTAGTATCTTCTCATCTCTTGTTCCACTTGCTTTGTCTGGCTCTTGTCATCAGTTCCACATTGGTGACCTTGTATTATTTCAATCCTTCTATTTTATGCAAGCATCCATATCTGAAAGTCTGTAATTTCTTCGTTTTTGTTGTTTTTCTTGTTCTCCATGTTTCAGAGCCATACAATAGAATTGATTTGACACTTTAGTTGAAGATTCTGATTTTTCTATTCGTTTTATGCAGATGTTTCACTGATGGCATTGATGCAACTTTAGTATCTTCTGACATGTTAAGTACAACTTTAGTATCTGGCGACATGTTAAGAACAACTTTAGTTTCTACTGACGTGTTAAGCACAACTTTAGTATATGTTGACGTGTTAAATACAACTTTAGTATCTACTGACGTGTTAAGTACAACGTTAGTATCTACTGACGGGTTAAGTGCAACTTTAGTATTTGTTGACGTGTTAAGTACAACTTTAGTATCTGTTGACGTGTTAAGTACAACGTTAGTATCTGTTGACGTGTTAAATACCACGTTAGTATCTACTGACGTGTTAATTACAACTGTAGTATCTGTTAACGTGTTAAGTACAACTTTAGTATCTGTTGACATGTTAAGTACAACGTTCGTATCTACTGACGTGTTAAATACAACTTTAGTATTTACTGACGTGTTAAGTACAACGTTAGTATCTGCTGACGTGTTAAGTACAACGTTAATATCTGTTGACGTGTTTAGTACAACTTTAGTATCTGTTGACGTGTTAAGTACAACTTTAGTTTCTACTGACGTGTTAATTGCAACTGTAGTATCTGTTGACGTGTTAAAAACAACTTCAGTATCTATTGACGTGTTAAGTACAACGTTAGTATTCTGTTGATGTGTTAAGTACAACGTTAGTATCTGTTGACGTGTTAAGTACAACTTTAGTATCTACTGACGTGTTAAGTACAACAAATTTTGCATATCATCAGTCCTCATAAAGTTGGCAGTTTGTCTTAGGTTTCTCTCATCGCTCTTATATAACCACATATATTTCTCTCATAAAGTCAGCAGTTTTCTCAGACTTCTATCATCACTCTCATATAACCAGATCTATTTCTCTCATGAAGTCAGCAGTTTTCTCAGACTTCTATCATCACTCTCATATGACCAGATCTATTTCTCTCATAAAGTAAGCTGTTTGTTTCAGGCTTCTCTCATCACTCTCATATAACCAAATCTATTTCTCTCATAAAGTAAGCAGTTTGTTTCAGGCTTCTCTCATCTCTTTCATATAACCAAATGTATTTCTCTCATAAAGTAAGCAGTTTGTTTCAGGCTTCTCTCATCACTCTCATATAACCAGATGTATTTCTCTCATAAAGTAAGCAGTTTGTTTCAGGCTTCTCTCATCACTCTCATATAACCTTATGAAACAGGGGATCGTTACTTCACCTCACATCCTTGCATGAAGCCTCCATCTAAGCCTCCATCTAAGTCTACATCTAAGCCTCCGTGTAATCTTCCAGCGGTGGTGTCTGTAGCAATTAGTTTGACACGATGAGACTGCCAGCCGCATGCCCAACCTCATATAAGTTGGCTCCTACGACATGCCTGTGGGGACAAGATCCATTCTCTCTTTGTCTGTTCAGAAATCCCGACAACTACTCATGGCTGAGTATTCGATGCTGTAATTAATTCATGTCACGCTTTCAAACCTGTAAAATCTCTCTTGGCTATTTCCAGAAAGGTGTTTACCAAACAGCCCGGGGCCAGGACATCAACAGACAACCAAATATTCTCTACATCTCTACAACAGGCGGTAAAACCTGGATGGCTCTGCACGAGTTTGTTGACGTAAGTCACGTGATTACATGGGTCTACACAGATGGAATTCAATTATAATGTTCCCATTCCAAGTTTGTTTTGATGGAATTCGTAAAATATTTTTCAATATTGAGTTTGTGTCGTGGTTGAGTAAAGTGTAGAGTATTTGTCGAGTTGGACAATAGTAGTGAAATCGACAAGGGATAGTGGACTGACAGAGTTATACATTACACACACAGAAAGGTGTAAATAGGAGATGGACTTGAGACAACCTGGAAGAAGATTTACCAAAATGATCTTTTCAAGCCTCAACTCACTTTTCACTGTCTAAGCATCTCCTGCTCTCACTCTTTTCTCTTATCAAACATAGAGATTATAGTAAAGAGCTAAACAAGTTAATTATGGATGAAAAGGGTCGGGAACAGCGCATTAATAAATGTGTAAACTTTATTAAAGAAGAAAAGCATGGAATTAATGCATATCATCATACACAGCATAAAATACATCAATAATCAAAATATTCATCAATAGTCATAAATAATCATCAATAACCACCAATAATGCAAATACACACCCACAAACACACACACCACCAACACTCATAAAACCTGAAGAACGCGGAGAAAATAACTAAGCTGTCCGACAGAGGGTCCGCTTTCGGGGACCAAAGGCGCTAGCTCCAGAAAGTGTCTTACCGATAAATATCCTTCAAGATGAATGAAGTGAAATACCGAACTTTCCTTGTCGGGCTAAACGTTGGTGACCCCTAATTGCGCGAGGGAACACTGGAAGACGTTGTTTATCTCCTGCTGACCGAATAAACGAACTGAGCGACAGCCTGTCTGTTTTTTTCGTGGGACCAAATGTTAGCTCCAGAAAAGTGTATTACTTGTAGATCCTTCGTGAGGGACTAGCCTACAAAACTTTCCTTGTTGGTGCTAATCGTTGGTGACCGCTACTTGCGTGAGGGGGCTGGAACTCTGTCCATAGATGGCTGCTCATACGTGCGAGGTTTTAAGTATCCAGAAAAATACACCAGAAGAAGTCACTTGAGGACAAAGAGTCCCAGGCGCGCTTATCCGGCGCTAGGCTCTGCTTGGCTGTAAATCCTGTTTAAACTGGTTTGGCTGTGGTTTGCTGAGTGCCCCGTTTAGGCACAAAAAGGCGGGTGATATGGAATTCTGCTATAGGCATGCTGGGCGGTTTTGATATTCTGGAAGCCGCAATGCTCTGGCTGGTAATTTAATAGGCGAGTAGAGAACTACTACTACATTTGGTGATTCCAGATTTAGCGTTGGCTCCGCTGTACTGCGTGAGCTTAACTTGGCGTTGACAAAAGGGGTTTTGATTCAGGAACGGGGTTGACGATTCGTTACGCTAGCGGTATTCAGAAACCCTCTAGATCGAAGAGAATATGTCGTTCTTCGCCTGACTGGAGTCTGCTCTAGCGATTCGGTCTCCCTGAAACCCGAAAAAATGACTAGAACATAGGCAAACACATTCTAGTACTGTGTTAAAGTTTGCCTTATCTCATGATGGTCATCTACGGGCCAGGAATATTCACGAATGTCTTTGTCTATTAAACCCATCACTCTTATAGATTACAAAGGACGCTCCCCCCGGACACCTGGCCCGCATATTTCTACAGATGTATCGGCGTAATCGTAATACCGGGTAAGACAAAAGTTTCAGAAGCAACAACTTGCGAAAATTCCCCAGAGAGACAATCATAATATTATGTGCTCTTTGCTCATCTAAGGGCAAACAACCCACAAACTGACCGCGATTGTTATCTCCCCCTGAAACGAAGATCAAACTCGTTACCCAGGCCTCATGGAGTACTAGCCGCTCGTGATCAAACGTTTTAAAGCGACCAGAGAAATTCCCCTGTTCGGACCACGGGCGTGTATGTAATACTATCGTTCGCTGACCTCTACAGGCCGGAACGTAACCAAACCTCAAGTGGGGTTTGAGAAGGTGAAAAAGTTTGGCCACGAAGGTAGAAAATGAAAGAAAAAGAAAATACAAAATGTCCAGGAAAACAGAACATTTAAAGGAGTAATCAAATTATGGACAAGATGGTAAAATAAATTTCGGTCACGTGACAGTTTGCACTGATGCAATTCAGACAATGTTTTCAATGCTGCGTTTTCACTGATGTAATTCAAAAAATGAGTTTAAGTACTAAGTTTACACTCATGTCATTCAGAAAATGAGTTTCAATACTGAGTTTACACTCATGTAATTCAGAAGATGAGCGTTAATACTGAGTTTACACAAATGTAATTCAGAAAATATGTTTTAATGCGAGTTTGAAGCAATGGAATTTTTAAACAAATATTTGTAAATACTGACGTTACAATTATGAAATTCTGAAAATGTGTTTCAACACTGAGTTTACACTCATGGGAATTCAGAAAATATCGTGTCATATTTAGAGTTTTTGTTGAATGATTCATGTAATGTTTTCATACTTAGATTACGTTTATACGACTTCGAATTAAATCTTTTCATGCATGAAATTTAAAAAAAAATGATACCTGAATGATTCATCTTTCATTCATTTCCTTTTAAATTCCTACATAAGTGATTGAGCACTCTACACTTGAGGTAGGAAAGGAAAAGGCAGTGAGGACGCGAACCGGCTACCCCACCTCTCGAAGCTGGACATTGTATACTGAAGTCTCTAACAGTTTAGTCTCCTTCGGCAGTATCTGCAATGGGATTAGCTTTACCTTTTTATTTAACATAAGTGATTGTCTCTTTACAAGTCTGTGTTATTATTTTCTCAAAATGTTGTTATTTTCTTTCAGTTTTACATTGTCTACAGTATCTTTCACATTGTCTACATTATCTTTCACAATGTCTACATTATCTTTCAATCCAAAACATCCAAAAAAAATTTCCAATAGGAAAACGCAGAAAGTTATGACCAGGGCAAGCATGACTTCCTCATTCACCAGCTGGATCTGTATAAGGCTCTTTGTCATGTAAGTTATGATCCCTCTTGTGTTGTCGTTGTTGTTTCAAACTTGTACTCATTGGTATGAGCCGTACTGTGTAAAAAATGAACTGAGTTCTACTTCTTTATTTCTTACGAGTGACTGAAAACATACCTTTATGTTTGTCTAATATTTATTTACTGTTTACAGGCCTCGGGTTTCCCTTCCTTATGTGTTTAAATGTGAAAAATAAGCCTACCGTTTACAGTTTTTCTTAGTCCTTCCATTTCTGCCTTTGGGTGTAGACGTTTGCCAGAGACCGCCATGTCTGTGTGTGGTTTCCTGTAGCTTTTTAACTGCAACAACTTTAATATACGATTTTGGAGCAGGAATTATCACGGCTGCTGGCACCAGACTTACCCTCCAACATCAACAGTAGCAACATCACACGTACCAACATCAACACTTCCAACATCACACGTACCAACATCAACACTTCCAACATCACTGATGCAAACACCACAGTATGCCAAACTTCCAACATCACTTTGCCGTAACCAACTTCTGATCAACACTTCCAACATCACACGTACCAACATCAACACTTCCAACATCACACGTACCAACATCACCCCTTCCAACATGACACACACGTACCAACATCAACACTTCCAACATCCACTCTACACAACAGAACACGTAAATAACTGTATAAATATCCAACATCAACACTTCCAACATCACACGTACCAACATCAACACTTCCAACATCACACGTACCAACATCAACACTTCCAACATCACACGTACCAACATCAACACTTCCAACATCACACGTACCAACATCAACACTTCCAACATCACACGTACCAAGATCAACATACCGCTAATCCATGCGGATACACATAACATACACGTACCAACATCTAACAAACACTCCAAACATCACACTCGTAAAAAAAACACTTAGAACATTGACAACAGAAAAGCGACAGAACACTTCCAACAGGCTACCGTACATCAAAACTTATTTCCTAGTTAACGACAATAAATAATACACAAAACTGAGTATGTTGGAGGCACTCGTAAAAAACAGAAGTAGAAATGTTGACAACAGAAAAGCGACAGAAGTGATAGGCTAACTGGGGACATTACTTATTTATTAATTATTCGATTCGAAAATAATTGATACAAGTATAAGTATACAGATTTAAAAACACTATCGCTACAAATGTATCAGATTTATTATTATTAATTTATTTAACTTGATGTTGTTGTTAATGTTATTATTATTATTGTTGTTGTTCCTTGATTGCGCTGGCCTGGTCATGTTTGCCGCATGGAAGATAGCCGCATTCCAGAAGATATTTTTTATAGACAACTGAAAGATGTCCAAAAAATAAACAGTTTGACGACCGCAGCTAAGATTCAAAGATGTGTGCAAGGTAGTTATGAAGGTGTTGGACATAAATCTAACATCCTAAGAGCACGAAGCTCTGATCGCACCTTGTGGAGATCTTCCCTGCTGCATCGTGTCAGACTGGGCACAGAGAGACTTTTACAACATGAAGAGGAGAAAATAACACACCGAACAAAACACCGGAAAAAAGCAGTTGAGGATTATCGACTGAAAGGCGTATCAACCCCTTAGACAACTGTGACAAGAGAGAGACATACTGAGAGGAATTAATGATCGCCTATTCGAGAATGACACTGGAATCGATGAATTATCAAGGCTAAGACTGCTGGAATTTGGCATCAAACGTAAGACCAGCAGGGATGGACGTATGAGAGGATGCATCCGGAGTGTATACAACCAGTGTGCAACAGGAACAATTAGCATTCATACACTTCCACATTTGCTGAGGGAGGATGAGTACCTATGGGTTCGCCAGGAGTGCAGTGACGTCGATTCTAATCAACAATTACAACAACAGTTGTGACGAAGATGCTGCTACATTCTTTGAAGAGTAGTTTCGGGTTCGAATCTCTGTTACGCCTGCTCTGATGTAAGTGCCCTCTCGGTGCTGATAAAGTTTAATTGATTATGAATCATATTGTTAATATTTATTGTTTCCCGATGATACTGAATTTGTCTGTTTCGCTGACATTGATCTAACCACCACAGGGCAGAAATGACTACGCCATCAACAGCATCACGAAAGAGCTGAGGTTCCTGACGTGGGAAGAAACCTTTCTTTCTCTCAGGTCGGACATCTTACCAGATGCCATCAGAGCAAAGTACTGCGACCTCACAACAAGTAAGTCTTCCCGGTGGGCTTGTTGCAGTTGGTACTGTAGTAGCTGATGCTGTAGTAGCTGATACTGTAGTAGCTGTTAGTGTAGTTTAGAGTGGCTACTTAGGTCCATGGTTTTCAACAGCGTACTCCGATGTACTTTGCTTGATACATGATCGCCTAGGCCACCAGGCATAGTACTTGGTGAAGAAGACCAAATGCAGTAAAACATAAAATAAATGTTCCACACATGCTATTGCAAGCGGCGGAAACTGGTTGACCGCGTCTACAGGTAGACCTGAGTAGATGTTTTGGTAGATCTAGGTGACGGATGAAAAAAAGAAAGAAATATTGTTTAATTAAGCTAAGAAAATTTCATAACAGCCCTCCCTCGACGACACTCATAAGTGCGATGTTTCCAAAATTACAAGTACTTTTTTCCGCGTTCTCAAGGAAAACACATGAGGTATTTTTATAAAATTCACTGTTATCGTGAACTGCATAATACAAGGAAACCATCCTTTCTTTGATCTGAAGTTAACATTCGGAAACAATGATTAGTTTAAATTCTCCACCGCTATGTTTATGAAGTTGCAGGAAACAGATAGTCCGACAGAAAGAAGAATCTATATGCGTGCTGTACTCATTCCAAATTCTTTGACACCGGAAAACAGACATGATTTTTATCAAGACCGATCTTTACAGAGCCTAGTATTTGTAAAGCAGATCCTCAAATTTCAAGGGTTGCCTACCGCTGTTCACTGGCAAAGAATAAATGTGGATAGGCTGTTATCATTAATCACAAATCGTTATATCGTTAACACATTCATATTTATTGATCAGCTTGGCTTTGTTTCGTAAGAAATTTGTGGATTCATAGCTTTTGACCAGTGGTGTCAGCAGTTAATGCTTGTTGTACTGGCTTGCTGTGTTAATGTAAATGATGTTTTTGTTTTAAAAGTAATATAATGCTTGTTGTACTGGCTTGCTGTGTTAATGTAAATGATTGTTTTGTTTTAAAAGTAATGTAATGCTTGGCTCCCCTCAGCTCTTATTCCCGTTTATGAATGCGACAGTTGCTGAAGTTTTTAATGCATGTATCTGCTTTGGTGTTCTTATTTCTGTTGTCGCAAATTAAATGATTAACTATGGACAAGCTATCCCGTGTAATACTAGAGCCCGAAAACAGAGCAAAGAATGGTAACACTGTACACGACCAGGATTGTCGTAGGAGGCGGCTTAGGGAAGGTTGGGTATTGGGCCGCTATGTCGTCCCGTAGACACTTTGTCACACAAAGAAGAACAATGCAACTGCAACAATATGGACAAGTAAACAGAAGCTAATTTAAATAATTCACTTCAGCCCTGTAAGGTCGTCTGGTTAGGGAACAGCATACGGAGATGAAATTGAAACAGAAGTTATGGAAATACTTTGAAATGATGGCATAAAAATGGAGGGCTTGCAGTGTGTTTGTTGAAGATGGTACAGCTGGAAATTAGATGAGATATGCAACAGCAAATATAAAAACATAAATTCAGTTCCCTACAACGAAAATAAACTGTTAGATATATCCAGCCAAATCGCGGAAGTCTAAAGAACATACATAACAAAAATGTTTTTTCAGCTACCAAAGCTGCATGTTTTTACTGCTTCTAGACGCAGACGCCAAATTTTCCTACCATTTAAAAAAAAAACTGCAATCATCTTAAGACCTTTAGACCCACAGTACAACTGTCTTAAAGCGCGAATTTTATGCTTCATTGCGTCCACATGTCTTTGTATATGTTATCCTAAATTGTCGCTGCATTTGCACGAAATAATACAACTATTGTTAAGAACTATGATGCAATATTTCTGAATACTCATCAAAATCTTTGTCATGAAATATTCTAATCCACATATATAAATTATTAGGTAAATATGAAGCCTAACAAATAAAATTAATAAAGAGAAGAGCAATGGTAAAATGACAGTGCTGTCACAAGGAATGTACTCGAAATCCCCCTTGTTTTCTGCTTCGTCTGCAAATTGTAACGCTTTCACGTTGATAGTAAAAGCTTACTGTATTATACCCGCTTTCTTCAATGAAACGTGTGCTGTATTTCTTGGAAAAACATTAAAAGGCAGACTGCGTAATGACCTAAATTTTAAATTCCATTCATGTCTTTTTCTACATTACGTTACCAAAACGAACGAACAGATGGACAAAAGGATAGCGAGAAGGGAGAGGCAGAAAGCCGAACATTAAACACGCGTCGCGCGATACACAATTACTACTATCACGCGTGTAAGTCTACAAGCACTAACTTTTTCAGACGGACAGTGATAAAATACACTACCCTTTCCCAGAGTTAGGTTTATAAATCATAAAAAACTCTTATTAGAAAAGATAACATTAGATGGGTTTACGGTTGAGAACATAACAGTACCCAGACAGAACATCTTCGAAACAGGAGGTAAAAGAAATTGCATATTTTGAACGCAGCCACGTAGCTCCTTTAAATTTGTATTTTTTTGGGTTCCTTAGGGCTTGCTGACAAATAATATGTAAAACGTTACGCAAATAGTCCAGGAATTAATAAATTATACCCAAAATAAAATATTGGGGGTGCCTGACAGCATAAAATCATTTCTGCTCATAAGATTTTTTTTTAACGTGTTTGAAAAAAATTTACGTTACAGAAATAGCCTACCATGTAAACTCCAAATTGATTGGAGCGCAACAAATGAAAGCCTAACCACGATTGGTCGGGCTATAAATACTATCTTGGTTGTTAGGGGAAACGGGGAAAGGTGACATTTTTTCAAACACTTGTCGAAACGGGGCTCATTGGTCAGACTCGCTGATATACACACTTGGGAGCGTTAGTTCGAAACCACTTGTTTAAAATAGCTTGATAAAGCATCAGTGCGTTGAAGCCAGCATATATTTTGCTCAATAAAAGCCTGGAACATACCGAGGCCTATCACGCCGGGCAGACACTACAATCTAACTTGGCCAGCCTAGAGCTACGGCATTTCAAAACACCAACAATAAGTCGCTTCCCCACTACAGAATCACTCACTTGACGAAACTTCACTGACTACTCATTGGGTTTACGGTTGAGCATAACCGTACCCAGACAGGCGAACATCTTCTCGCAAACAGGAGAGTAAAACGAAATTGCCATATTTTGAACTCAAGGCCAACGTAGCACCTATGAAAATATGTATTAAACTGGGTTCCTTAAGGCTAGCCAGACACAAAAATAATATTGAAAACACGTTACGCGAACAATAGATCCCAGTGAAACTAAATCTCAAATTATACCCAAAACTAAAATATATTATAGAGGAGGTCGCCTGACAGCAAAAACATCATCATCTTCATGACACATAAGAATTCTGTTTTTTAGACGTCGAGTTTTAGACAAAATATGATGACGAATACTCAGAAAATATACCACCATTTTAAACTCCAAATTGAATGGAGCAGTGCAACAAAAGAAAGCTAACCCACATATGAGTCTGGCTAGTAAATACATCTTGGTTATGATAGGGGGATAAACGGTAAAGAGTGGACATTGATTTTAGCAAACACATGTGTCAGAAACGGTGGCTCATTAGGTCAGGACCGCTGATATAACACCACTTTGTGGACGTATATTTCGAAAACCCACTTCTTGTTTATAAAAATAGCATGATAAATGCATCATTGCGTTGTTATGCATGCCCAGCATATACTTTAGCTCACAAAAAAAGCCTGGAATCAGTAGGCAGAATGGGAAATTCGTGCCAGTTTGTTCAGAATTCATTTGCTAATCAACGAATCTAGTGTTCTAACGATGAACTTGTGGTAAGCTTGAAACCAACTCAATATCTCTTTAATGAGAAAATTCGTAAATTAGAATGTCTTGAAGTCTATGCAGTCTAATAAATGGTGTAGTTGTTCAGTGTGCCGAAAGCTGAGAAGTAAAGACAAAGCGGTAATGTCATCCAGCCATGAACATAGGGCGTGACTTAAAGAAGAGCAGTAAAGCACGGGCAATGTAATTGGAGTGTGCCAAATATACATCTGAACACCCTGAGATTAGATAGAGGATATAGAACATAGAACATAAGACGAAGTAGGAGCGAGAGGCTAAGTGACCATTTAAGGTGGGTAAATGCAGGTTATATAAAGAGTATATTCAGATGGAAGCTGACCTGATGTGGCCTAACGCTCTGCATCAATGTTTGTGAATGTATTGTGATCAGAGATAAGAAAGTCAAAATATAAATTAGGTTATTACTGAGAGTAAGATGGGAGTGTACCATCCTCATCTGATTTCAGGAACCCAGTGGACTCTGATGTGAACATGACAGTATCAACCCAATAGTCAGTAAACTCATAGTCCAGCTGGAAACTCCTGTAGACTTCACCTCCCATCTCATCCCCCACTCCACCCCCCCGAACACCCCACCCCCCCCCCTGTGATCAAACACCAAAACTGCATCCACTCCCCTTGCGGTCTCATCTTACAGCTACTCAGTGAGGTGTCTTCCAGAGAGCTCCCCCATCACAGGAGCAATTCTCGAGCAGAGGATCCCATTACCGCCGCCCAATCAAGCGGAACGCAGATCAAACAAGCAAACTTGGCCAACTGAGCTCCTACATTAATGTCCCCTCATCCTTGAAGTCAGACTTTTAAATCATAAACATTAAGCAGGGAGAATGTTGACTTGTCTCTTAAAATCAGGAACTGTGACATCTCCAAAACGAGTCCCTAAAAGACAACTCATTGCGAAGTCATCGAAGACAAATACCAACAGAACAATTTAATTCTTGAACAAAACAAAACCAGATACTTAACCTCGTGGTACTTCCATACTATACTACTACACAACTGACAACCAATAGCGAACATTTGTAATAATAAAGTCAACTGACAATAATACATATAATAAATACATTCAGTTACATATACTAGTAAATTTTAACAACTCTGCGATGTAGCTTCCTTGGTCTCCCTTCTCGTTAGGGCACTGACTCAGGACACATATTTCATCTCATAGCCAGAAAAGAATCAAAATAAAGCTTATTCGAAAAGTAATTATCAGTGACAAGCAATTAAGCCCACATCTATCTTTGTAGAGTGTTCATATACAAAGTAATGCGAGAGTGACACAGTGTGTTGTCAAATTAGTGGATATAAAATAAATTGTTATATCAGCTCAGTTGTTGACTGACTTACACCTACATCATAGCACTATAAGCCCGAAAAGACATCAAAACTAATGCTCAACATGCTAACTCCCAGAATAATCTGATCCTGAGAATATATGAGAGAATTCATGTGGTAGCAAGTAAGAGGTTATCTATAATAACACTACTCATATAATAAAGATACTGCTATACCATCTACAGCTGATCACAGTCCAGTACGACTAAGTTACCCTCTCAGTATTTAAAACATCCCACCAATTACACCAACCAATCTATCGTGTCTCATCAAATCCTTTCTCAATAAACTGAAATTTCATATCAGATTTCTTAATCTATAGTGGTCATACCATCTGGGTCTGTCGCTACTTATCTCAATTCATAAACTTTAAGACTACTGTATCAAATGATAAACAAAAAATAGGAAAACAACCCAAACTTATACACGCGACCCCGCGCAAAGCATGTTTAACAAGCGGTGATAAGCTCCGATAGAGTAAAAATACAAGCTATGCTTTACATACTCTCCCCGCATCCAGAGGACAATGACACAACATAACGTATATCAAATTCTAACTATATTCCTTTAACTAGCAATCATTTTGAGTAATGACGTCCAAGGCCCTACAAGCAAGTACAGCAAGCACTTATTGCGTGCAATCTTATTATTAACTGTATACAAAGTTTCCCAACGATACAACTTAACAAATTCAAAAATAAATAACCTCATAGAGACACCCGCATTCTCTGCTGCGCTGTACACGAGTCTGAGAGATTACAACAACTAGCAGAGGAGATCTGACGAAGAAGTATAGCCAAAACTTCAAATAGCCTTAAGATAGAAGTCGTTACTCTTTTACGCCTGCAACAGTCTAAGATTCTTCACCCTGTGTGGAATCAAACCTATTCAGATATATAAATAGTCCCGTCGGATTCATTTCGATCTTCTGACAACGGGGTCGCTTCTTACAATATGCCCATTAGCCGACCCATTTGTTTTGGGTGGAAGGAGGCCAGCCATAAGCGTAAAAAACTGGGGCCCACATCTAATCAATCAAACATTGGTTTAGCAACCCTTCCCGAATTTTTTATTCCACGGTATGAAATAAAGTGCAGTGTTATAATAAAGGACCGCTGATCAAAGACTATAATTTTTTATTTTTTTTTTTATTTTTTACAATCGAAATAATCTATAAGCTTGAGTGTTTTTCATCATTAACTGATGCCCGAGAAGGAAACAACTTGAGCGTAATGAGAAATAGAGGATTCAGTTAAGTCAGTTATCTGACACATTCACACGACAAAGTCAGATGTATTTACAGATAAAATAACGCGGAACCTCTTTCATCTCCTACGACGCCCTTAGGATATAGGAAGAAGTATACTCTGGTCAGGTATGAATGATGCATAGTCAGCCCCTTTCCAGGGCATCTCAGCCACCTTGGTCCAAACCTGGCATTCCAGCTCTCCACCTGTCGGCTCCCTCGTAAGCAGCTGTTCACGCATGCTCGACAGACGGCTCCACCAAACGGACAACGGACTGTTGACCAGGCCGCGCCTAAAAACTAAGGTGAGGGTAGCCGACATGGAAAGTTCATGAAACCTTCGGTGCGCTTGTTAATAGGTTCTGAGCCTACCCATCGCATAGCAAGAGCACTGGATGTCGATGAGACACGCGTCGTGACAGTAAACCGAGACTGTCTGGTGTTCAACTGGCTAAATGCGGCGAGTTACCAGCACGCGCTCCAGCTGGTCCGCCGACTGAAGTTACTCGCACGGGCGAAAGGCACGTAGGGAAAGCCCCTGGGTCATTCGGGCCATCTGCACCCTCGACACATCATCTCATCCAGTCTTCATTGGGAACATATTCGTCTTCGTCCACTGTCGATTGAGACAATTGGACCCCACGGCTGACAGTGAGTGAGAGTCTTACGAATAGCGCCAACCTCTTCCTCTCACTTTACATTTCCAAAATCACACGCTAGAGCTCGCAAGAGCACTCTTTCATTCACTATCATACCATTTCATCACCATTCCCACCTTCACATCAACAAGATCCCTAACGCTGAGGCGAAGCGGCGCGAGCGGACGAAAGCGGCAGGCACGACGTTGCGGTGTAACTCTGTGCATTTCGGAGTTCGTGTCAGACCTACTCAGCACATTGCAGGCTCAGGCACATAACCTAGAGTCGTCTTCCCACTTTACTGAGTCGGTGAGCACTGCAGTGGGATACGGCAGCAGCCTCATCTCCTGGAGCTGACCTCGAGAAGCTGTATATCCCACTTGTGCTCCGATCAGGTAAAGCACAGGACTCAACCTCCATGTGCACTCTGAGTAGGGGGCTATAAGAAAGTTTTATGACCTCATCGAAAAACATTTAGCGTCCTGGACAGGTCGAAACCAATACCAAGCACAAGCGTTAACCGCCGTTGGTCGGCGACTAGCGACGGGTATCCATCTTACACTCACATCCGGCTAACCTCTACCATATCCGTGACATTTATTACCTAACCAAGAGACTATTCAACCACATCACAAGAAAAGAAGAAGAATTATTAATACCACCCCCTACCATTCTCCGCCAACACACCTCCACGCTCTCTAGGCTGTGACCGCCCAAGCACATGGAACAGACTTCGGCGCATCCGCAACATTAACTATGTGCGACAGGGGGAAGGAGGCCTTTGAGTAGGTCTAACATACCTCTGACAAACACAAACCCAGTAGATACCTCGCACACACGTGCCCAACATGGCCTATTGAACAACACTTTGAAGGCAATAACACCAGAAAAGACAGCCACTTGGAGATTGAAACTCAAGCACCATGCAGCAGGCGGGCATCACCTCAGGTCTCGAGCTAGTATAAAATGGACTCGACATTGTATCAAAAGGGAGCAGGATTCTTCATATCCCCCACATTATCAGAGTGCGGCATGGAATGTGCGCCACTTGCAACTTGACAAAGACTTTAACAGCAAAGTGATACGGAGAGAGTCATTGGTTAACGAAGACTGCCCTTCATCGCGCGCATGAGACCTTCAGGAACTAACACAGGGGTACAACATTCTGAGTCTTCAGCATCCAAGTATAGCGCGTGAGGCGTCAGCACGCGACTTGCAAGTGCAATGTGAGCTCAATGGAACATCCCTCAGCGATCAAAGCGAGAGCGTTTCCCGCGTTAGGGTCATGACTAGAGTCCATACGCACATGCCCCTCTGCTTTCCAACAAGCGGCAGAAACGAATGATGCATAGTGAACATGAGTAACCAAAAGACCTGGGATACATTAGACCACGTGTGTGGTTGGATATTTGCACCTAACTCATAGCACAAAACCAAGCAAGTGACAGTCTGACTTTCAAGGCTAATGGTCTCTCCCTCTTACTCTTAACCGCGTCGACACGACAAGACCACCAAGAACCTTCACATTGACAGAGTCAAGGTTGTCCAACTATGATTTCCATAAAGATCATATACACCGCTCATCAGTTCTAGTTGCTAGCACATCTTAATGTCGAGAGTAGTAATGCGCGCTTACATAATGACACACTACCTAGGACATTGACGTCAACGAAATGGTAAGCTATCCTAAGCCGAACTGGCATAATCCGCAGGTGCATTGCATCGTTCCAGCTAATGAAAGCTGACTCCGACTTCCTCACACGACTCTGCATGACTTCTAATTGAACAAACTCATTGAAGCCGTTCCTTCGCGTCGACCCACAACAAACACCCCATGGGGGACCATTGCGCCACTCATTTAGCAGGTCAATACGGCAGTGTTACCGGCAACCTAATGGGTCAGCTCGTATCGAAAATTGTATACAGCTGAAATGGGTACAGTCAAGTAATCTCCATGTCTCCGTTGGTGCTACCTCATAGCACGATTACATCCAACCTTTTTGCGTGCACGCAGACAACATGCTGGTTCTAGACTCATCACGCCCTCCATATATATTTATCTAAAACTACAACCAGGTCTCCGTTATCCAATCCAACGTCAGAGGGTCAGCGGCTATACTCATTTGAGCGCTTAATCTGAACTATTGTAATTTACGCTCACCTAGGGAAGATAGGGTACTGGCAATAGATGTCACGGACCAACGTAATACACGCTGAGATGACAAACAAGTCAAACAGTCGATATGTTTCACAACCTGACGTGTGATCCGACAATCATGCACCTTGGGATGTCCCTTGAATACCGTGATTCTCAACAATCTAATCTTACGACTTTCACGAACTCGAGACTCCAAAGTCGCGCAGAGCCAGACGCGAAAGGCGCCCCTTTGGTGAGCGAGGAGCAGCCAACAACAGGATAAGACACAGCCAAAACTCAGCACCCAAACTATCAACCCCCTAATACGGAGACAGATCGTCACAAATACATACTACAAAACACTATTTCTAACCGAGCTACACCCCTTAGCCGCGATAAAGTCACTCGTGTCCTCTCCATCTCCAATCTCGAAACAAACATGACGATAGGTTAGCGCCTGAACGAAACTGCAGTTATATGAATTAACAAGCCAGGATGTCATACCGAAGATGCTACGAACAACTGCTCGTACTAGATCACCCTAAAAGCTCGCCTTCCGCCTCATACACTATCACACTCAAATCGCTGCAATCCAACAACTAGGTGTTGACAAATACCCCAGAAGATTATGAAGTCATGACTGTATGGCCGCGGAGAGACACACATCTCGTAGAAGATCGCGTCCCATGATCCATATAAATCTACATGGACCGAAGAATGTCGGGCGATTCATTCCGACAGCGTTAGTATGTCCATTCCAACGCGAGAGAGCAGCTACGCTCCAAGTGCTATTGCCTAGACTCATAGCCCCAGAACCTTTAGACAGGGAACTCTATTATACTTTGCACTCAAGCTAGCGCGGTCATAAAGCTGAGGAGCTCACATCGGCATATGACAGACATGACATTGTTAAAAACTGCACCACTCTTGCACTTAAAGCTCGTGGTCTATTTCTCACCGACATTCTATTCACTATCATATTCCCGGCTTTAATGCACATGGGAAAACACACTAACGTTTACAGAGAACAAGGAAAAACATTCCTCACTAGCTCACATCACTGCGCCCTGGGCTGAAAAGCATTTTTAATAAAATATCTTCTTCATCACACAGCCCATTCATGCTATATTAAAGCGACGTGAACAGACACTATGCCATCACCCTAATCCGCACATTCCCCAAATTCCAAATGAAATGTTAGCAATAGAATGATTGTTACCACAACTCTGTCATGGTAAACCTAAAACCAAGCGATTCGTCAAACTAGTCCTTATTGGAAAGGGCCCCTGGCTCCGATTCAATTCCTGTTGAGGTTTATAAAGATGGCGGGTGCAGTTCTGATAGAGAAAACTTCATATGATCTTCCAGCAAATGTGGCAGAGTGAAACCATCCCACACGATCTCAAAGATGCCTCAATTATACATCTATAATAAAAACGTACTAAAGGTAAATCGCCAAGACTGCAACACAATCATCGAGAGCATCTCTCTTTTATCAATCGAGCTGGGAAGATATTCGCCAGGAATCTTTTTGAATCGCCTTACGCTCATCTTGACAAAGGTCTTTTAACTGTACCATTAAAGTTCAGTGTGGACTTCCGGAAAGACACACGTGGAAACCACACCCTATAGTTTGGTGTTTCGCTGCAAGACAGCTACAAGAAAAATGCCAAGAACAGCACCTCCCGTGACAGTGTACACAGCTTTCATCGACTGCTGACAAAGGCGTTCGACACGGTCAGTCAGAGAGCCATCCATCTATGGAAGCAATCAATGGCAAATAACATGGCCCAAGAAATTTATACAATTAGCCCCCCTGCGTCCCAAACACCCCCCAACATGATGGAATGCAGGCGATAGAGTTCAGGAAACGGTGAGTAGTTCAGGATCCTTTCCCCGTCTCGAAATGGAGTTAAAACTAGGGTGAGTACTTGCACAGACTGTGTTCAGTATCATGTTTTCTGCTATGCTGACTGATGCTTTTAGAGACGGGGGACACCAGGAATCGACAATTAGTTATCGTATTGATGGAAACAAGTTTAAACCTTAGGAGGGCTTCAAGCAGAAAACCAAGGTTTCAAATCACACACCATCAGTGATCTTTGTTGCTGATGATTAGTGCCCTCACATGCTGACTCAGTAGGGCTGATCTGCAGCACGGTGAAGTGTGGATAGGCCGGCTCCGAAGCCTTGCGCCCAACTTTTGGGCTAAATACCGTAATCAACACGCAAGCATGGCAAAAAATACACTATAATCATTGTTACCAACCAGCTCCTGGCACAGTTTTATTACTGAGCCAGTCTTCAAGGGGTCAAATGGTGGAGAAACTGAATGTTGTGAACAGAGTCACATTACCTGGTAGCACATCCCAGATCAGACAGATCTCCAAAGCCAGCCTGTCATTGATGATGAGCTGATCATAGGATCTCCAACTCCAGCAAGATTGCTACACGCAGGCTCAATATCAGATAGATTGGCCAACCCGTTTGGCATCGAAGTGGCATAACGAAGAAAACAGTCTACAGACCTAGATAAAAGTTGTTTGAAGTTGTGTACAACAATGGGGGAGCTGCGGTGCTTCCAGAATAGTGTGAAATATATGCATGTGATGAAACATCCAAACCAGCAGGACTGTATACGAAGTGGAGCGCCACGCTGAAGGGTAAAGAAGCTAAACCACTTCCATACAGTCTATCTCAGGAAGATAATGAACATCAAATGGCAAGACAAGATCCCGGATACCGCCGTTCTTGACAGAGCTGGTATCCCTAGCATCGATACTATTCTGATGCAGTCACAAATTCGCTGGGCAGGTCATGTAGTCCGCATGCCAGACCATCGACTGCCAAATATACTCTTTTATGGTGAGATGCAGAAGGGTAAACGCTCCCATGGTGGCCAAAAGAAGCGCTTCAAAGACACGTTAAAGACGTCATTGAAAACCTTTGACATAAACCCAGACACATGGGAAGCTGCTGCGCAAGACCGAACTGCTTGGCGCACATCTCTTCGTAAAGGTGCAGCAGCATGCGAATCATCCAGAAGAGCAGCAGCGGAACAGCGGAGACAAGCAAGAAAGGACCGTGTAATAAAACCTTCACATGAAGCAAACATTCCCTGCCCACACTGTCCAAGATCTTTCCAGGCCCGCATCGGGCTCTTCAGTCACCTTCGTACCCATAGACTAACCTAACATATTCTTAAATAATTGGATGAACAGAGTGGTCTTCATCACCCGTGATGGACGAACAACCAGGTTAGGTAGAATGGATCAAACGAGGAATGAAGACCCAGATTAGTAATTGCAGTGGGTTCTATTCCCACGGCAGACAGTCTTCTTCTTCTTCCGTCCTTAGCCACCGACCGTCAAAGCAGTCAGTGGACATTACGCCTAGTGACGTCTTAGGGCAACAGCAGATAGGTTTTCTTTGCCATTGTTTCCCATCACGCCTATTGGCGTCTTTAGGGCAATGGCAAATCAATCCATTTGCCGTTGTTTCCGTAATCGAAGTGACTGGCAAACGGGTGATCAGCCCGTTGGTACGGCAGACAGTGCACACACAAAAATTAAGCAACAACTGAAGCATGAGACTTTGGAGTGTCTTGTCAGTGACACCACAGAACTTTCCGGTCAACGTGCAGATAACTTTTCCCTTTGTGGATTGTTGTTGCCACATTTTATGTGATGGTGCACTTGGTTTCTCTCAGTATTTCCCTTCGTAACTGTTTCAGTTCACTTCTCCGTGTGTTCCTATGTCTACCTTGGGGGTTCCAGAACAATGAATGTCTGGTAATGTCAAGTCTTCCTGTCACGTGCCATCCGCTCAAGTTTTTTTCCATGTTCTCCTCGTCATTTTCACCTCTGTATCTAGTTCTCGTCTCCATGTGTTTTTTTTTTTTGGGTCTACCTGTGCCTCTCTTTCCCTGGGGGTTCCAGAACAAGGAATGCCTTGTAATGCAATCAACAGGTTTCCTCAATGTGTGTCCTATCTACCACCAATGTCGTCTCCTCATCTCTTGCTCCACGGATACCTTTCTGGTTCTTGTCATCAGTTCTACATTAGTGATCTTGTCAGACATTTCCATCCTTCTATTTTACGCAAGCACCCATTTATGAAAGTCTATAACTTCATGGTTGTTGTTCTTCATCATGTTTCAGAGCCGAAAAAAAAACGACGGCCTTGACAACTAAGTTGAAGATTTATCTTTCTGTGTTGGACTTGATTTCTCTTGATTGCCAATGAAAGCTGCACACAATTTTTTATGAACATTTTCATCTGACTGTGTATTCCTCTAACTTTGTACAATTTGCTGCCAAGATATATGCGAGAGTTTACATCCGTTTTCATAATTCATCATCGCCACTCTTCAGACCAATAAGGAGCACAGGCCGTCAACTGACATGCCAGGTCTGTCTGTCCCGTGACGTCAGTTCAATGTCTGGTCATGTATTCTTCATTCCCTTCTCGCTTGTTTCCACTGCTCTTCTCCGTGTGTTCTTCGGGCTTTCTCTACCTCGCTTTCTCTTAAGGTTCCAGAATAAGGATTGCCTTGTAATACTATCACCAGGTTTCTTCCGTGTGCGTCTTATTCATCTTCAGCGCTTTCTTCCCATCTCTTGTTCCACTGGCACTTTATTTTCTTACTTACTTACTTACTTAGTCGTTCCCCTTCTACCGTGAGGTGTAGAGTTTTGGAAGAGAGAGCGCCAGACCATTCTATCAGCTGTCGTAATCATAGTTTAAGACAAACTTTATTTTCACAATTAGTTATTTCGATTTCGTGCCAGCTTATTTCCAGAAATATGGGCACATATCTCTCTCTCTCCACCATAGCAAAAACACCATTATGGCTTCTCTTCTAATGTCCGAACATTGAATATTCTCACATTTATGGTAATGTGTAGGTGCAAATTCGTAAACAGACGAATTTATTCCGGATCTGACGTCACCTGTACCCATAAATCACTGCGATTTAATAGCCAAGAACGATGATTTCCATGAAAATGGAGTCGATGACGCCATCTTGTCAGAAAGAAGCAGCGTATGAATTAGCCAGGTAAACATAATGCCACTGGCACAATATCATCAGAGTTGTTCCCCTTTATATTTTTTAGATTACTTCACAATCCTGCATAATTTATTCCACATCGCAATCCTTTTCAAATACGCTCGTCTAAAATAAAAAGGTGAATACTTTATCGCACGATACACAAATTAGAGAACAAATTACCGACAAGGGAGAAGTTACAGACTTTCATAAATGGTTGTGCGTGCAGAAATATTTATTTCCTTCCCGCTACCTCTGGAGCATGGGGCAGCTAGTTTAGATAATCCCCTTTCAGGAAACCTGCACCAAACATTCATATGTTCTTACTGTGGTGGTTTAAGTAGATATTTGCCTGAGGATTTCTAACCTCGTACACAACCCCTTATTAGTCACTTCTTACGGTATACCTGCGACAGCTGTGGTACTGCCCTTCCTTTGTCCCACGGGTTGCTTCCCCTTGCTCTGCCGTAGTGGTCCAACTGTGGCCACAACCTAGAGAATCTAATGTGGGTCTTCATAGGTGCCTAATTTCGCACAAGATTGCTACAGAGTTGTAGATAGAAGGATAATGATGCTTCTACCTCGAGGGAGTTTTCACAACATATTTCAGAACTTAAAGGACCATCTTCATTGCACACGGACAACTCCATCAGAGCTCCGATCTTCTCCCTTAGATCACACAAGGAGGATCTCAGCACAGTACACGAACTCTGTAGCACCAGCGAGGATCTCAATGTGTGTATAGAGGAATCACACATTCTATAAATATTTATGTGGTGGGTAGTTTTCTTAATTTTTACATTTTGCCAGGGTAGCGGCCGTTTGGCCTGAAAGATAACACGTCTTGACCGAACAGCGAACGTCATAAGCTAAGATGGCTTAAGCTAAGATGGCTTAAGCTAAGATGGCTATAATCAGACACAAAATCTGACATTTTATTTGCTTGCTCTCTTTTTACTTAGAGTATTTTATGTTTTTGTTGTTTTCATTTTGCACTCGATGAATCGAATGGGTTCCCAGAGTGGGTTTGAGACAGAGGAAAATCTTAGAACTAAGGTTGAAGAGGGAGTCTCTCTCTATCTCTTTATCTCTCTCTCGCTCTCTCTCTCCCACACTCACACTTAAAGCGCCCAATGACTTACTTACTTAATTAGTCGTTCCTCTTCTACCGTGAGGTGTAGAAGTTTGGAAGAGAGAGCGCCAGACTATTCTATCGGCTGTCTTCCTCCTGGCCTGGTTCCATTCTAGTCCTCGGTTCTTCAAAGATTGTCTAATGTTGTCCTCCCAGCGGACTCTGGGTCGTCCCGGGGGTCTGGATCCCTGGCTCTTTGTTCTCCATGCTTGTCGTGGTAGCCGATCTTCTCCCAATCTGCAGACATGGCCAAACCATCTTAGTTGGGACTGTTCTACTTGGGTCTGCAGCGGGTGGGATTTTAGACCTTGAGGGAGTTTCTCTCTCTCTCTCGCTCTCTCTCTCTCTCTCTCTCTCTCTCTCTCTCTCACTCACACTTAAAGAGCCCAATGACACAGCCTAGAAAAGTCGAATAAAAGCACGCCGCTTCAAAGATGCCCAACACGTGAGGAACAGAGAAAGGACATATAGCCTCTACCAGCACCATTCCTGGAAAAAACTCTATGGAGATACTAAAAACCTCAAACTGACCATTGTTTTCTATGAACATATTCAAGTTGACGTCTGAGAGTGCACGAAGAAGAAATGAAAGAGAAGGCAGAAGAAGATGAAGAAGACGAAGACAGAAGTCTGGGCTGCTGATTGACCTGTTTTCTTGTAGGAAAATCTTCGGATTCTGGAATGTTCGAATACACAAATGTCAAGGCGATTCTCCTGTATGGCACTGAAACTTTTCATAGAGCTGGTGTAGAAAAGAAGGACCGAAGTGGTGTGACAAGATCACTAATTTAGAACTGATGACAAGAACGAGACAGACGCCAGTGGAGCAAGCGGTGAGAAAACGTTGATAGCATTACAAGGCAGTTCATGTTCTGGAACCCACTGAATAAGATAGATGGAGACCAAAAAAACACATGGAAAACGGGAACTGGAGACCGACATGAAAAGAATAAAGAAAAAAATGGAAAGAACTTAAACAGATGGCGCGGAACTGGAAGTCTTGACATGAATTTATTGAAAGCCTCTACTTCTTAGGAAGCTGAAGGGTACTGCATTATTAATAATAACAAAGTCCTGGTCAGTGAGTCTACCCGTTTAGTCCCGGGGGGGTCTCCCAGGGCACCCTCAGACATGACATCAGAGGCGACCATTACGAGGTTGTGCATGAGGGTGGCAACCTGACCGTGTAAATGAAAATGCTACTTGATCCACGACTGCTGGAGTTAGTGAATGTTTTGATGCAGACTTAGTGTGATCCACGACTGCTGGAGTTAGTGAATGTTTTGATGCAGACTTAGTGTGATCCCACGACTGCTGGAGTTAGTGAATGTTTTGATGCAGACTTAGTATGATCCACGACTGCTGGAGTTAGTGAATGTTTTGATGCAGACTTAGTGTGATCCACGACTGCTGGAGTTAGTGAATGTTTTGATGCAGACTTAGTGTGATCCCACGACTGCTGGAGTTAGTGAATGTTTTGATGCAGACTTAATGTGATCCACGACTGCTGGAGTTAGTGAATGTTTTGATGCAGACTTCGTGCAAGGCAACCAGCTGCCATGATGGCACCACGCTTCTTACTGACTCACATAGTCGTTCATCTTCTACCTAGGGGCGTAGAGGTTAGCCAGACAGAACGCCATGCCCATGCTACATAACCAGCGAAATGGATAGTGAAGAAAGCGTGAATAAGTGTGTTCTATTATTTGTAATGCACGCACGCAAACACGTCTAGGACTCTGTGAGAATGATGGATGCTTCTTTGCCTCTGGAATGTTTCACATAACCTTTCCAGGAAAATTAAAAAAGAAATTCTTTAAACTAAAAGTTTTTAACCGAGTTTTAATGGCGAATTAATTTACCAAACCTACGCGATTTCTTCACACGCCACATCAGGTTATAGACTGCTGTATATAAAAAGGTAAAGTTTTTAAAAAAATCTTGGTACATCTGAATTAAATTATTATGTTGCGTGCGCACAGTGCGTTACCATGCATGAACGACTTGGCGCAGGTTTGATTGCTGCATTCAAATGTTACCTACAATGGATACGTCTGATTTTTTTTTTTTTTTTAACTCATCTAGAGAATAAAGTTTATTTTTATCGCTTGATGATAAAAAAAATAAATGTTCCAGTGGAGCGATACGTGAGAAGAAGACGATGGAGTTGGATAGGGCACACATTAATGAAACTTGTTCTGGAATACCCAAGGTGAGAGATGTTGAGAGAGACCGAACAACCCTCGGAGACGGAACTGGAGACAGGGAAAGAACTGATGGCACAAGAAAGGAACGCCTATGCTTCACATGAGGCAGCTGAGCGGTATTAAGTGGATCACTGAACCCTTCCTCCCACCCCCATTAGTTTGCTTACCTGTAGGATCGTGTGGGTTCTCTCCTAACTTTGTTTGCAATAGACGAGACAAAAGGAGAGAAACTAGCGTGAAGAAGGGAGAACTGCTTTAAAGGCCGGACCATGAGTTGAACACAGGCCTTAACTAACACACGCCATGTGCTATTTCTTCACGACCTGTATTTGTCCTTTTTATTCTAGTCTACATCAAATTTCCTTCTCTCGTTCTCTTTTTTTTTTTTTTTTTAGTTACACTGTAAATTTGTGACAAAATAACATCATACTGTCGTAACTGTGTAACATCTGAACATTCCAACATCGCAGTAGTGTAACATGTCCCTTTTAGTCCTCAGGGATATCTGAAGAGGCAAATTAAAATAGGACTTCTGTACACTGAGTCATGTCGTACAACAGTGGTTCCCAACCTATTTCGAGTCGCGACCCCCTTGTATAATAGCCAAGTAACCTGCGCCCCCCCCCCCCCCCTCCCCCCGACACATTTGCATAAAAAAGGCATTTTTAGTAGGGTAAAGAAAACACATTAAAAATAGATTTTTCAGAATATAATTCTAACCTAATATTTAATTAACCTAATATTTAATTAACCTAATATTTAATGCGATGGTTGTACTTGCATCTGGGCAACCAGCTTCGAAATTCGCGGCTGAGTGTTTGTTAAAGCCAACCTCATGTCATCCTCAACATTTAGTCTGTTTCTTGCCTTTGTTGTGATATGAAGAAGCGTTGAAAATCCACACTCGCAGAGATATGTAGAGGCAAATGGAAGTAAAACGCGAAAGGCAAGCATGGTGACATTTGGATATGACTGATACATAGCACACCATAACTGAGTCAGCAATTTTTCATAAAACAAATTACGTGCCGAGGAATCGTTCCGCAGATCCAACAATTCATCCTGTACTTCATCGGGAATGCTGGCTACATTCAGGGAAGCAGAGAATGGGTTTCATACCAGTGCAGCTTTTTCTTCTGTAAGCTCAGGGAAGTACCGCTGAAATTCCTTTTCAAGGGATTCAAGGTGCCCAGTAATCTTCTCCTTCAGATTCTCATCCAGTTCACCTTCAAATTCCTGTACCACACTGCAGAGTTTTTCAAACATGGCAATGTTTCAAAGATTTACTTTCCGACACCAGTTTTACAGCTTGGATACAAATGCCTTAAGATTGTCTTGAAATTGGATAATGTGTGTTTCCTTTCCCTGAATTTCAGGTTCAGCTTATTTCATTCATTCATAACCCTCCACTCCCAAAGGCGCATAGGCCTTCAACAAACACATGCCAAGTCCTCCTGTCCCGTGCCATCATCTCAAGTTCTTTCCATGTTCTCCTCATCATTTTCACCTCTGTTTCCAACTCTCTTCTCCATGTACTTCTTGGTCTTCCTCTGCCTCTCTTGCCCTGGGGGTTCCAGAACAAGGACTGCCTTGTAATGCTATCAACAGGTTTCCTCAGTGTGTGTCCTATCCATCGCCATCGTCTTCTTCTCATCTCTTGTTCCACTGGCACTTGTCTAGTTCTTGTCATCAGTTCCACGTTGGTAACCTTGTCATACCATTTTAATCCCTCTATTCTACGCAAGCACCCATTTATGAAAGTCTGTAGCTTTTTGGTTGTTGTCTTTGTTGTTCTCCATGTCTCCGAGCCATACAATAGGACTGACTTCACATTTGAGTTAAAGATTCTTATTTTCGTGTTGGATCCAATTTCTCTTGATCTCCATATATTTCCCAATGCAATGAAAGCTCCTCTTGCCTTTTGTATTCTTATTTTGATATCGCTGTCTGTCCCTCCAACTTTGTCTATATTACTGCCAAGATATGTGTATGATTCTACATCTTGAATTGGTGTTTCTTCAAGTTCAACCCTGTTATCATTACCTGCATTTATTCTCATTATTTTTGTCTTTTCCCTGTGTATTTTCAGACCCAATTGCTGTGACCTCTCATCGAGTGTTTTCAATTTGTCCTGCATCTGATTACGGTTATGGGACAGAAGAGCCAAGTCATCAGCAAAATCCAGATCATCCAACTGCTTAGTCAGAGTCCACTGGATTCCATTTCTGTTGTGTGTTGTCGATGATCTCATAACCCAGTCTATTGCCAGCAAGAAAAGAAATGGAGACAAGAGGCATCCCTGTCGCACTCCTGTTCTTATCCCAAACGGTTCTGTAAGCTGTCCTTCGTGAAGAACTCTGCATGTCATGTCTTCATATGTTTTCTTTATTAAATTAATGATCTTCAGGGGAACTCCATAATGCCTCATCAATTTCCAAAGTGATTCTCTGTCTACACTGTCAAATGCCTTTTCGTAGTCCATAAATCCGATGTATAGTGGTGAATTCCATTCCAGACTTTGTTCAACTATTATTCTCAAAGTGGCTATCTGGTCTGTACATGATCTGTTTTGTCGAAAACCTGCTTGTTCATCTCTCAGTTTCTTGTCTATGGACTCTTTTAATCTCTCAAGGATAATCCTGTTTAATACTTTTCCTGGCACTGATAGTAACATTATTCCTCTATAATTTGTGCACTCTTGTAAATTTCCCTTCTTAGGCAACTTAACCAGATATCCTTCCTTCCATTCTGCTGGTATCTCTTCCTTTTCCCAGACTTTACCAAGTAATTTATATAACATCTCTGTAGCCGTGTTGATATCTGCTTTGATGGCCTCTGCTGGAATGCCATCAGGTCCAGACGCTTTTCCCTCTCTTAGAAGCTTTATGGCTTTCTTTATTTCTTCCTTCGTTGGTCTTTCACCGTTAATTTGTAGCTCTTCTTCTGCTGGCTGGATGTCCGGCGGGTTTTGTGGAGCTGGTCTATTGAGAAGGTCCCCAAAATATTCTGTCCACCTCTTCATTTGCTCTTGTATATTGCTGAGCAGTTTTCCATTCTTGTCTTTTATGAGGCAACTTGTTTGCTTGTATTTCCCTGTTAGCTTCTTTGTGCTGCTATACAGTTCTCTCATATTTCCTTTGGCTGCAGCATCTTCTGCCTCTCTTGCCAACTCCTCAATATACTTCCTCTTGTCTCTTTTGATACTTCTTTTTACTTCTTTGTTTGCTTCTGTGTACACTTCTTGAGCCTTGGCTCTGGAGCTTCTAGTTTTGCTTGTGTTTAACTCTGCTTTCTTGTTTTTTCTGTCTTTTATCTTATTTAGCTGGTCTAAAATGTCTGCTAAGTAAGCAACTCTTTTCTTCCAAGCTTCATCATTAAAGTAAGCCACAAGGTCATGTTTCCCTTGCACTTCCAGGACTTGATTTCATCTTTCAACTCAAAGACACGATTGACAACATTTCCTTTCGACAACCAGCATAGAGCAGTGTAGAAAAGAAGAACCTCGTGATCAGAATTTATGTCTTTACAGAGTTCTTTAAACAGACGAGTGTTGAGGGCTCCAGATTTGATGTAATTCACAATTTTGATAAAAGAATCAAGTACCTCTTGCAGAGGAGCTGGAAGAGTCTTACTGGCAAGAGCATATCGGTGAATAATGCAGTGAATGCCCTTTGCTTGGAGAGCAAGTTCTTTCATTTTGTCTGAAAGCCCGACTTTGATTCTAGCATAGCTGGTGCTCCATCTGTACAAACCCCACAGACGTTTTTCAACTGTAGTCCTCCAGTTTCAAAAAAGGTATTTATCTTCTCCATAATACCTTCACCTTTTGTAGTAGTTTCAAGTGTACTACAAAACAGGAACTCTTCTTTGGTGTCATGTGAATGAATATATTTCACGAAGACAAGCAACTGAGAACATGAACTTACGTCCATTGATTCGTCAACTTGAAAAAAAAACAATGAAGAAACTTTGATTTCATTCAAAACCTGCTCTTTCACGTCTGCGGACATATCTGCCGCGGTGGACCTTCAGTCACTTCCTTTCATTTATCAAAAATCAGTGTTACAACCACTAGTAGAATATTGCAGTGTAGCCATATTGAAATAAATCAGTGTTACAACCACTAGTAAAATATTGCAGTGTAGCCATATTGAAATAAATAAGTGTTGAAAACCTTCGTGGTGAAATTTCCTATAAAAATAATTGCAACTAAACATAACCGCGGCGACCCCCCAGAAAACACTTTGCGACCCCCTTAGGGGTCGCGACCCACAGGTTGGCGACTAATACGAAATTGTACATGAGGCTGGTAAACTCGTCATGTGGGCGACTAATACGAGATTGTACATGAGGCTGATAAACTCGTCATGTGGGCGACTAATACAAGATTGCACATGAGGCTGGTAAACTCGTCATGTGGGCGACTAATACAAGATTGTACATGAGGCTGGTAAACTCGTCATGTGGGCGACTAATACAGGATTGCACATGAGGCTGGTAAACCCGTCATGTGGGCGACTAATACGAGATTGTACATGAGGCTGGTAAACTCGTCATGTGGGCGACTAATACAAGATTATACATGAGGCTGGTAAACCCGTCATGTGGGCGACTAATACAAGATTGCACATGAGGCTGGTAAACTCGTCATGTGGGCTACTAATACGAGATTGTACATGAAGCTGGTAAACTCGTCATGTGGGCGACTAATACGATATTGTACATGAGGCTGATAAATTCGTCATGTGGGCGACTAATACAAGATTGTACATGAGGCTGGTAAACTCGTCATGTGGGTGACTAATACGAGATTGTACATGAGGCTGGTAAACTCGTCATGTGGGCTACTAATACGAGATTGTACATGAGGCTGGTAAACTCGTCATGTGGGAGAATAATACGATATTGTACATGAGGCTGATAAATTCGTCATGTGGACGACTAATACGAGATTGTACATGAGGCTGGTAAACTCGTCATGTGGGCTACTAATACGAGATTGTACATGAAGCTGGTAAACTCGTCATGTGGGCGACTAATACGAGATTGTACATGAGGCTGGTAAACTCGTCATGTGGGCGACTAATACGAAATTGTACATGAGGCTGGTAAACTCGTCATGTGGGTGACTAATACGAGATTGTACATGAGGCTGGTAAACTCGTCATGTGGGCGACTAATACGAGATTGTACATGAGGCTGGTAAACTCGTCATGTGGGAGAATAATACGATATTGTACATGAGGCTGATAAATTCGTCATGTGGACGACTAATACGAGATTGTACATGAGGCTGGTAAACTCGTCATGTGGGCGACTAATACGATATTGTACATGAGCCGCGGTAGCATAGTGGTTAGTGCACTGGCTTCCTAGCTGTGGTCTATGGTTCGATCCCCTGATAACACCGTCCTTTTCAGGGCGAACGAGGAAGAAGAAGATCCCCTGATGATGTGGGATTTTTTTAGGCCGCAAACGGCTCCTGGGTCGACCCAGCCCTAATTGGGTACCAGAGCAACTTCTGGGAAGGTTAAGACGGCCGGCGTGATGCTGACCAAATCACCCCTAGTGTGCCGATAATCAAGAAAATATTGGCCTAACACCATATTCCCAATATGCCTCAATGGGCGTGTAACGGGATCCTTTTTTTTACATGAGGCTGGTAAACTCGTCATGTGTGTGTGTGCGCGTGCGTGCGTGTGTGTGTGTTTGTGTGTGTGTGTGTTTGTGTGTGTGTGTGGTTGTTTTTTCCCTTTTTTTGTGCTTTGTTAAAGTTGCATGTTTGCTGCAGTTAAATCAAAGTCTGAACACGTTCTCCAAAGTTTCATTACATAAAATTATTTGTATTTTATTTCAAAAACTACTGTGAAACCAAAAATAACCTTGTTCCTTACCGGACAAAAAATTTGTTTTGTTTTCACTGTTTTTTTTTTATTTTTAATTCTCGACACATACAAGTGGGGCATTATAGGCATTAGGTGCTCATACTGGGCAGTCCTACCCGTAGAGAAAGGTGAATTTTTAGTTAATGGAGTGAATAATCTGGCGATGGGTTGATGTATGCAAATGACAAGGCAACGTTCCTAGCATTACACTGGACGACAAAAGGCATTCCCATCTGCGTAATAACCAATTGCTTGATTGGGCCCGTTAATGGAATTATCTGCGTCCCTTTGGAGTTCGACGCACGCGATTGGGACACGTCCTCTGGGACCTGGTCACGGAAGAAGCAAAATGTAATGCTGACGTGTGGGGTTAGGGACATAGCGGTACAATGATGTGAACACACAAATTATGGAGAGATGGGATGTATGTGAGATGAATTTGCGAGGTATCAGGTGCGTGGAAGAGAGATAACAGCTGACGCATATAGATTACGTCACCGCGTGTAATGTCAGAGGTCATTATGAATTTTGACTATCTGTAGATTATAGAGCGAGCTATTGGCTAAGCAGTTAGAGCCCTTTCCTCTCGTGGCGAAACGCTCCTGGGATCGAAACGCTCCTGTCTACCCAGTTGTAAATGTGTACCTGACTCATTTCTTGAGCTGAGAAAGGAAAAGGCAGCGAGGAAGGAAGCTGATCACCCCACCTCATAAAAACGCTGGCCCTAGAATGATGAAGACTTTAAATCTTCACTCCCCTCGGCAGTATCATCTAAAGTGCTACCTTTATCTTGTCATGTTTTAATTTAAACAATATTCTCGATGACCAACTTGATGATACAGCTGGAAATAATGGACAAGTTTCTTTGACGAGAAAAGTAAAACGATTCTGTTGTTTAAATATTTGAGAACTGACAATCTTTTAGACAGCATTTTCGTTCGTTCTCTTATAACAACTTCTATTTTTGTCATCAAGTTGGCGGTCTGTGTCGTACAGGTAGGTTTGAGAGTTATTTATGGTCCCGTCTGAGTAGAGTGGATGGTGATAAGTACGTGAGAAAAAGGTGTGAGAAATAGATTTAACGGGTGAATAGAATAAGGAGAAGATCTGTCTCTGGAATGAGTAAGTTTCTCTAGTTCAGCCTATCTATACGACTATAATTTAGTACAAGGCAATCTTTCCCTCCTCATACATATAAATATAAGTTTAACTACACATACACACAGCTATGTGACGACAAGACACACAAACGTGAAAAACTATGGTTAATTGGGTATGGGTCTGACCAACACACAAAGTTAAGTTTCTTTTGTTGTTTATTATCATTAAACTTGACAACATCGAATATCTAAAGACAAATCAAATAAAATCAGATTTACATACATAGGAAATAACTGAATAAATGTGCCCTCCCCCTCTGTAGAAAAGAACCCAAAAAGTTAATAACCCAAAGGTCAAAGGTTAGCACTATGTTACAGAATAGACAGTAAAGAAACAAGTTCCTACTAAATGCTACCCAGTAAAGTAAACAATTTTTAATATTGATACAATTCCTGTAACAAAGAAAAATATTCCCTCTCTCTGTCATACTCTCTCTGTTACACAGTGACCACTCACTCACGCTTACCTATTCTTGGTGATATCCCTTTGGAATTACAATGGTTCCTGAATATACAAATGTCAGGTGTATTTCCCAAATTGGCCCCAGTCCAACCTCTAACAATTAAGTTTAATGTGGGGGACGCCAAATTTGGTGGTTTATTCCTGGATGAACAAATGTCACCTCGAATAGTTAGTGTAGAAAAACCAAGATCTTGGGTTCACAGTAAACAGAGGAAAATACTTCCAGTATTGGGAAACATCTGGTTGAAAAAAACAGTTACAATTGATAAATGATGGTAATCCTATCGGCTGGCTCTATGGTGAGGGCCGATTCTGAAACAGCGTAAATTCTGGATGGTAAACTTGAATACGACTGTCAGTCGTCAGATAATGTTATTGTTCTGTACAACCCAAGTGGGCTGATAAAATTGAAAAAAATATTGCTGGCCTTTATAAGTCCAGTTAAATTTACAAATGTTAAAATGTTTCTTTATCTCTTTGGCCAATCCTGTTCACCAATGAACCTGGGGACGCGCAAGCCAAGAAAAAGACAACATTAACCAATCAGTAAATGAAGCAAAAGAAAGACCACTGGACGCCCTTTGATCAGGTCAGAAAATTCTCATGAAAAGATCCCCACGAATGCTATTAACACATTTAGCGAAATGGTTCTAGCCACTGCGTGCTTAGACTATTCCAAAAATTCTGAGTGACGACTGATAGCTGGTTTAGGAAGACACAGTTTATATATCATCATGGTTGCTCTGATCTATAGATGATGCTACTTTTCACACTATAGTGTATAGCAGAGAACCAGAAACATGAGTCCCCCAGATAAAAGGTTTTTATGGTCGCTCTGTCGGGCGTTGCTAATCGACATCAGAGACTCAAAACCGTGTAACGGGGTTCTCGGTAGATTTTGCCCGTATCTGAAGATCAAAGCTCGGGGTTTTCCTCTGTGTACGAACATCAAAGAGTACTCGGGGAAAGATTTTTGCCCGTGCGTCTACTTCAAAACGGTCCGGTGTTTTTCACGTGCGGTCTGTCAGGTATCCGATGATTGACAGATCAGCTCGGGTGAGAAAATTGATAAACAAACCTGATTCGCTCCCTGTTATGACTGGCAGGTCGCGAAAGTTGGTAAACAACTTCGTTTGTTTATGTTCAAGGAAAAGAGGCGTGGATGAAAATTAAGCTTGTGTAAGTAAGACAGGCAGAAAAATGCATGGTTTTGCTAGCAAATCATAGAACGCTAACGGGATTACAAGGCTGTCAGATTACTGTAGGCTATATTTCCATTATACGTCACAGTCTGACTCAGCCTTCTCTTATCGCTCTCATATAACAACTTCTATTTTTGTCATACAGCTGGCGGTCTGACTCAGCCTTCTCTCATCGCTCTCATACAACAACTTCTATTTTTGTCATACAGTCGGCGGTCTGACTCAGCCTTCTCTCATCGCTCTCATATAACAACTTCTATTTTTGTCATCAAGTTGGCGGTCTGTCTCAGCCTTCTCTCATCGCTCTCATATAACAACTTCTATTTTTGTCATACAGTTGGTGGTCTGTCTCAGCCTTCTCTCATCACTCTCATATAATCACATCTATTTTTTCATTAATGGGCCATATCTGTCAGATTATTCAGTGGTAGAACAGATGGTATTTCAGTCTGCAGTTGCCGGTTCTTAGTCTGGCAATTATAACTTGATCTCTTCTTTGCAGCGAGTAGTTTGCTTCTGTTGTATCTGCCTCTGTATGTTGTGTGTGCCATTTCTTTTGGAAGCCAATTTTTATTATTACTTTTATATCTCCATCTGGAGCCGCGCTAGCGTAGTGGTTACAACACCGCTCTGGCGACCGGGTGATTCAGGATCAAACCCGGGCGACGGCATTTGAGGATTTTTCGTCGACCGGGATTTGGACTGGATTAACTCAAGACCTGGCGAGTACATTTGAAGGAGTGTCGTCGACCAGGGATTGGCGGCTCCTGAGCCGACCCAGCTCTAATGGGTACCTCCGAAATCGGCGAGTATCTGCCTGAATGGCGAGGGACACCTGTCTTTGTACAAGAAAATGGATACTCACGTAAAATCAATGTCAGGTTAGACGTTAATAATAACCTGAGATTTCGCCTCGAGTATTAGCGGGCGTACGAAAAAAAAAAAAAATAAATAAAAAATTCCATCTGTTGTTCTACCCTCAGTTTTGAAGTGTCCTTCCTCCTTCGTTGACGAATCTGCCTTCTCATTCCCATTTATCTTTGTCGTATTTTGGTCTGTTTTACAACACGTCAAATTTACCGCTCGAAAATATCGAAGATAAACAGTACAATTATAACAACCAATAGAATCGCTCCTTTTTCTGTTAGGTATAGGAAACCCTTTTTATGCTTGATAATAGGGCCTATTTTGTGTATTTGACAGAACGGAGATATTTTATATCTTAATAACTAAAGATTTGAAAACAGAAAGGAATAGCTCACATTATAGCGGGGATATTACTTAAGAGGTTAGTGTAAAGACTTCCTCATAATAATATTTTATTGTACGAGAAAAATCAGTTTTAATGATAATTTTACTTTATGGTAATCCCCAATTTAGTTAGTTAAAGTATGCACAGATCTAAATGCAAAGGGCTAACTAAAATATTATTAGCTAGAACGATAGAGATCAATTCCTAGTTTTATTAGAGCTTTTAATAATTGAAATCGGCCCAAAAATAAGCAAAATAAAAAATATTTAAACTTAGGCACATTATACGGTAGGGCTGAAAAACGAGCAGAGGGAAAATTCTTAACGCCAGTTTTGATTGTGTTTCGATTGGTCGAGCACAGCGTTATAAAAGGCCTTGAACTTAGGCGGATTCTTGCCACTAACATTTTGAAACATAAGCGATACGAGGAAGAGCGCAAATATAGCCTGTCTAATATTTTGCCGCCTGTATCTGAAGCAGACTCAAGAGAACCATTAAAAGCCTGAATCAGCTTATGTATTTTACCTGAGGGTAAGCGATATATATAAATATTTGTATATATTCATGTTGTTTGCCTGTATTTATCCACTTATGTGTTCGTTGATGTGTCAGACGGAAAAAATAGGCCAAATGTGTAGCGGAGTTCCTTACAAACGTGTGTAGTTTTAAAGACGACAGGCCAGAAATGGAAACGGTGTAGGATATTTGCAAAATTATGGCACAAGTGCGACTGTAAGTCTATTAGGGTATTTGAATGAATATTTCCTACTGGAACGACACACTGTTCAAGAACATAAGATAGGATGACAGGATATATTACCATGATGTAATCAATATGTTACTTACGATGTTGTACTTAACCTAATTATGGTATGGAAGACAATCATGGACGAATGGATCTAACAATACAATGTATTAAGGGAATGAGTAACCAAATTGAACTGGCTGTGATGTATTGAGGTAACTGTCCTGTGACTGATTTAATGTTTGTACGTGATGTTGTCTGTATGTAGGGAAAAACTACTGGACCCTACAGGTTTTGCGAATGTCTTTTTCATTCCAGGTTTTGTCCTGGTAATATTGCAAGTTCATGAGACATCCATTTGAGAGGAATCATGGTGGTGAACTGTTCCTCCTAAAAGTGGAACGAAAGCTACATATCCCAGCCTGGAGTTCATATTCTGTGCGAACCCAGCTAGGATTGGAGGTGTCCCAGACTACAATTAAGTTAAGTGGACATATAGGTCCACTGATCAGATGATCCAGTAGTAACAATACAAAGAACCAGAATAAAGAAAATAAAAGTATTAAAGACTCAAAGTAAAACTATTATAATACAGACTTATTATAGAATGCAACATTATACATGATGATTCACAAAGGACCAAATTCACATCCTATTATGTTACCAGCCAGGGACGTTGATACCAAGATCGTGAGCTAGTGAATGAACTTTAATTACTTATATATAAATAAATATAAAAAAGCATATTTTTGCCTTTTTATGGAGAACATTCCATATTATTTATTTCATCTTGTAAATACCTTATAACCTGAGTTAAGTTTTTCTAACCAAAAGAAAACAGGTTTAGGAACAATAAATTGTAAATCCTTTCATTCAGTCTTACTTAATTATTGTAATTAAGTTAATGTTCTGTTTGATAGTTATTACATATAACTAATTTAATTTTCCCCTAGATAATTAGCCACACAAACAAATATATATCCATTACTCATTGTGGGATCTGGAGAGGTAGCAGATAGATCTTCAGGACCAACCACTATCATCATACCTGTAGATTTTCATAGCTTGACCCCACTTTGATGTCGATACACCCTTACTCTTTTCAGAAAAGGGGGTGATAACGTTGATATTTAGTTGGATATAATATATGTTGATAAAGTACACCAGAACACTCCTAGGCGGGAAGACAGGCGTCTATCATCATCAGTTGACAAGATCCCTATGGTGTTGCCTGCCCCACTGTAGTGTATGGAATGTCAACTTGACCTACGCAGTGTTGTGTAGACATGGATGGAGTGTATAATGTGCGAATGATGATAAGGGTTCGTGTTGTTGACATGTTCTCTTCTCACACTCATGTATGACCGGAAGTCATCGACACCAACGACTGTGTACCTTTTCTAAAGTTTAATTGGACGTACACACTCGACAGCACAGATAGTGACAAATCACAGGTTGCCATAATACATCATAGTACAGTGGACAAATGGTCTTGCAATGTTACATGGGCACTCATGTAGAATAATGGTATAATGGACTGTCAATAGCCAAGCACTCAGTATCGCCCATACATATATCATCTGACGTCACTGACTGAGCACGTCAGCTTGTAAACAATATTTCAGATGACTTCTAAACCTAATCTCGTTTAGCAACGATTCTTCAACATAATGTTCAGCACATATTTTTTCCATATAATAATATTGAACCACTAACAATGGGTTCTCATGTGTAGCAGTGATCTCTGGACTGATCAAGCGATAATACGGGCATCCCTTTTCTCTTCTTGAAAGTCCTACATGTTTTGGTTCCAAGATGGCTCCACTCGTGAACTGTCACTCACGTTTGAATACAGATAATGAATCTGTTCTAAAGTTAGTCATTCATACAACATTTCGTTGCTCTGTAGATTTGGTCATGAACAATAGACTGCATTCTACAGAATATAGTGCTGCTAGGAATCGAAGTCGTTTTTCATCGAGTCAAATATATACTCTTAAACATTCAAATCGTAATTATCGACAATGGTGGCTTCGATCGAGAGTTCATAAGAGTATCTTTGATTACCTTGGTAGAGGGAATATGAAACTGCCATTCCTTGGCAAGATGAATAAACACTGGGGTAAAGCATACACGATAGGTCTAGACGACTATCACTTTCCCCAAAACCACTGAGATCACTTTTCAAGGCATCAAGCCGACATAGCAAAACACACACATTCCCTATCAGGACGAAGCCAAATCACCCCACTCAAGCGACACATCCGCCGAATAGCCTTTGACCTCTCTAGAGACAACAGAACATATAGTTCGACCTAGATATGTAAAGATATACAGATATAAGACAGACTTGTCCTACTCAGACAAACAATACACATAAATTCAGGCCATAGATATTCTGAAGCAAGAACAATCTATTATTACCCAAACAACGAATAAATCGCAGTAAAAATGTATTTATCCGCGGAGTTCAAGGGAAGTAACTCAATAATGACTTTCCCTTAAGCACTAAAAAATTACCTATGTATAATATTGTAAGATATCAAAGACTGCACGTAACAGTCTTACCACACCTCCCGGGAAAAAAAAAAAAAAAATGGAACATTTTTTTTTTTTTGAAATACATCTAGGAGCAACGTACAATAGGCTCACAACGCATGAATAATGCGCAGATGAAAATATCAGGAATACCTATAACGCCTAATATGAGGCTAAGTCGACTTATGGAGCGACTGGTGAGAATGTGTCTCATAAACTGAGAGAAATTATTTCTCTACAAGTATATTTTTCCAGGAAGGTGTCATCAAAGTATAATACAATTCTGGCAATTACACAATGCCTAAAAAATTCATATCATCACTACGTATTAGATATCTTAAATTTATGATTTATGAAGTAAAAATCATCAAAGCACAGCGGTGAATAAACATACATGAACCGCTATGTAGTGATACAATCATTATATTATTAAATTACAAATGTGTATCTATCATGATATAGAAAAGGAACTACTATAGAACTAGACATATCAAGAAGTCTAAGCCCTAATAGTTATGTGGAATCATGTGGGCATCTTGACAGAATGTCTGCCATCACATTATCTGATCCCCGAATAGCTCGCACAGAGAAATGAAAAGGTTGAAGAGCAATTGCATATCGAGTAGACCTCGAGCTCTTCAAATTCTTACTCTGTATAGCAGTAAGAGCTTTTTGGTCTGTTTCTACTATGAAATGTGCGCCTAGAAGGAATCTCTGTAGTTTGAGGATCGACCAAACCATAGCTAATAGCTCACGGTCTAAAACCGAATAATTCCTTTCTGCCGCATTAAGTTTTCTGGAAATATACATTACAGGATGCAGAGTTCCAGAGTACTCTTGCATTAGTGCCGCTCCAATCCCAGTGGATGAAGCGTCACTACGAAGAACGAATGTCTTATCTTTAGTGGGTAGCACTAAAATAGGTGGTGTTGAAAACAGTGTTTTAATCTTATCCAGAGAGCATTGGCATTCCTGAGACCAGTGGACCACATTAGGCGAACCTTTCTTTAGAAGTGTTGAGAGAGGTGCCATGATAGAGGATAGATTCTGAATGAATCTGCCATAAAATTGAATAAGACCTAACAGACTTCTCACCTGTTTTTTAGTCTTAGGGATTGAGATGTTAAGTATCTTACTAGTATTATGGTCCTCTGTCTTTAGGAAACCATGACCAACTCGGTGGCCTAGGAAAGAAATTTCGCTAAAACCAATATAGGCTTTAGAGGGTTTCGCTGTCAGGTTGTGCTCACGCAAAGTAGACAGCAATTCATCTAACCCTGAATAGTGATCTTCCCAAGTATCGCTGAAAAGACAGATGTCGTCTAGATATGCAATGACATCTGACCGATAAGATAGGATTCGGCGCATCATGCGTACGAACGTAGCTGGTGCGTTCATAAGACCGAAAGGCATAAAATTCCATTGGAACAAACCTCTAGGTGTTGAAAAAGCCGTGAGAGGTTTGGCGCGTTCAGATAAAGGAACTTGCCAATATCCCTTAGACAAATCAAGTTTAGTGAAAAAAATGAGATTTGGAGAGTCGAGTAAGTAGCTCTTCCAGTAAAGGCATAGGTTCGGCATCGAACTTCGTTACTTGATTCAATTTTCGATAGTCAACGCAAAGACGTATGTTATTGTCTTTTTTACGCACAATAACCATCGGCGAAGAATACGCAGAGGTGGATGGTTCGATTATTTTCAAATCTATCATCACATCCAACTCTTTCTCGACCTGTGCTTGGAAATGTATAGGTATAGGATAAGGTCTAACCCTAATAGGAGTATGGTCAGTTAGCACAATGTCATGTTGAATGACATTAGTTTGTCCAGGGATGTCAGTGAGTACATCCTGAAATGTTTGCAACATAGTTGAAACTTGTCGCTGTTCTCCTAGAGACAAATCAGGAGAGACAGTAACGTTCTTCCATGATTCACTGGAATGAAGTGGGATCATTGGAAGAGGAAGATTTACATCTGAAAAACTTGTTTCCTCATCCTGTATCACGGACAGTGATGAGTAATGACCATGTGGTACTGGAGAATTGTCCGTTGCTTGGAAAATGGGTTGCAAATAATCCGGACGTTCATGGAATTCAGTAAGCATATTGATGTGGAAGGTTTTATGCTTCCCATCAATATCGACAATATAGTCGACATCGGAAATTTTCGATATTATATCGTACGGACCTTTCCAAGAAATAAGCAATCTGTTTTCCCTACAAGGTAGTAATACAAATGCTTTGTCACCAGGACAAAGTTGTCGTAAGCATCTCTTCTTATTGGCAAATTGCCTTGCCTTCTGTTTCGCAAATTCAGAAGAAGAAGTTGCTAATTTGCATGCTTCGATAATCTTTTGTCTCAACGCGATGACATATTCGTAGGATGACTTTGTGTCATCGTCAATATTGTCAGATGTTATGAGATCGTGAAGCAACGACATAGGGCCACGCGGACGCGCGCCAAAGACGAGTTCAAAGGGAGAAAATCCCGTATGTTCATTGGGTACCTCTCTGTAAGCGAAGAGGGCCGCAGGTAAAACTCTGTCCCAGTCTTGAGGATGATCCTCAGTTATCTTCCCCAGTAAGTTTTTAAGTGTTCTATTAAGGCGTTCGACCATACCATTAGACATTGGATGGTAGATACTACTTAAAGATCTATCTATCTGCAGGGTAGACATTACTTGAGACATGGTATCTGATATTAGTTGGGTGCCATGGTCTGACAATATCTCTCCGGGGAACCCCAGACGAGAAAATATAAGCCAAAGAGCATCTGCAATATCAGCAGTAGTAATGCTCTTCAGAGGAATAGCCTCTGGCCAACGTGTGCACATATCAACACACGTCAAGATAAACTGATGTCCTCTGGCAGACTTGATCTTAAATGGACCAATAATGTCTATGGCCATTTTTTGAAACGGCCGAATAGGAATGTCCGCCGCCTGAATGGGTGCAGCATGCCGTGGACCTTTGGATTTAACTTCCTGACATACTTTACAAGATCGACAATAAATCCGTATGTCCTTGTTTACCAATGGCCAAAAGAAAGCCGCAAGGACTCTTGACTTAGTACGGGAAAAACCCATGTGTCCAGCACACTGAGAGTCGTGAGCGTGCTGCAAAATTTTAACTCTCAAATTCTTGGGAACCAGGATTTGAGAATGACTTGACGTAATGGAGTCTTGAACCATACGTACAAGTACGCCATTCTTCTTTGTAATCCACGATTTACGACTTGTGTCCTTATTCGGATCACCTTTAGTTGCAAGAATGAAGAATTTCTTCAGAGTGGGATCATCTTCTTGCTGTTTTATAAACGAGTCACGAGAAATTACCAAGGGATTATCTTGGTTATGCACTTCATTATCTTCAGTAGATGAAGTTTGAGGCACATTAAGAGCCTGAGCTCTAGTGACTACAGCGTTAGCAATCTGCATGTTTTGCCTTTCCCAAGTGGAAATTTGTTGCGGAGTGCATTCCTTGACTCCATGAATGCGACCGATGATGAGGTCAGCGATCGGATTCGGAAGAAGACATGCGTGTACATCTCCTGTAAAGAAAGGAGTAGCAATCCTAATGATAGCGGTAGAGTATTTCTCTAATGTGCCGCCAAATGTTACACATTTGACTACTTGTCCAGTGGCACGGGAAGGATCTACGAGTGACTGCCTAACACCAATTGTGGTGCATCCAGAATCAAATAGCACAGAGACTGGATTGTTATTCACTAAACCCTTATGTAAGACAAGAGACCCTCTTCCATCATGCGCGACTGATGCTGGAAGAGCAGGAAGAGGATGGCCACAGCTTAAAGTAGTCACTGTGGTTGGCTCAAATAACGTTTTGCATTGGGGGCACTGAGATGCTCTCCCAAAATCAAAAGCGGCACATGCCATATTACTAGCATCATTATTATCTTTACTCTGTTTATAGGCTTCATGGGACTCTTGTTGTGCAGAGTTTGCCTGAAAATGTGGTTTATGTCTTTTGTATTGAGATCTACCTCGGTTATTATCACCTCTGTAGTTATTGTTACCTCTATTGTAACCCCTATTTGGGTTTGAGTCATAGTACCCTTGGTTACCATTATCATATTCATTATAATGAGTATCTCTGTAATTATGATCTTGTTGACTCCAAGACGGATAACCCTGATAGTTTCTATAATTACTTCCTCTACGGAAATTCCTATAATTATGACCACCCCTGTGTCGAGAGCTATCAGGTCGTCTCCAGTTCTTTGAAGAAGAACCCTGAAATGATTGGTTACCTTGGTTTTGATAACTATTATGGTTACCTTTTTTATCAAATCTGTTTTGAGGTCCCTGAAATCTGTGTGAATAATTGGGATTGTATGGTGTTGCTGAAGCAACTGGCATACTCTCCTTAATCTTAGTGTTGCCAAAAGTCACGTCGGGGTGTGCAGTGACATATTGGGAACAATATTCTTCCATTTCTTTTAGAGATTTAGGTTTACGCTCATGTATAAATTCAAGGAAAGGTTTGTTCACACATGACATAATCTTATCTCTGAGCAACAAATCCATAAGTCCTTCATACGTTTTTTCTGTTTTGGAAAGCTCAATCCAACGATCAACTGTGAGACGTGCCTTTGCAGTGAATTCTGAGAATTCTACCCCCGTCTCAGGTACCATCGTCTTAAATAAAAGGCGATAGCCTTCCTCACTTAGCTGATATTTTTTTATCAAAGCCGCCCTAATGACATCATAATTATCCTTATCTGCTTCTCCTACAAGGCATAATCTAGTCAAAGATTCACCTTTCAAGTTTTCTGATAATTGATTAGCGTATTGTGATTTATCCACATTATGTGTACGACAAGAACGTTCAAATCTATCCAGCCAGAATGTAATATCGTCACTGGACTGATTGAACGGTGGAACCTTAACCTTGTAAGTAGAAGGTTTACCATTACCACTAGATGCCTGATTAACATTACTCATACTTGTCAATCTCAATTTCTCCAACTCAAATTCATGTTCTCTTATTGCTTTTTTCTCTTCAGCATCTAATCTTTTTTGTTCAGCCTCCCTGTCTAATCTTTTTTGTTCAGCCGCAGCTTCTCTTTCCAATTTTTTTTGTTCAGCTTCACTGTCTAATCTTTTTTGTTCAGCCGCAGCTTCTCTTTCCAATTTTTTTTGTTCAGCTTCCCTGTCTAATCTTTTTTGTTCAGCTTCACTGTCTAATCTTTTTTGTTCAGCTTCACTGTCTAATCTTTTTTGTTCAGCCGCAGCTTCTCTTTCCAATTTTTTTTGTTCAGCTTCAAATCTCCTTTCCTCTACCTGCATCTGCAATTTCTTTTGTTCAGCAGCAGCCTCAGCTTCTTTTTCTAATCTTTTCTCTTCCGCCATAGCTTTTCTTTCTTCTGCAGCTAATCTTTTCTCTTCTGCAGCTAATCTTTTCTCTTCTGCAGCTAATGCTTTGTCATATTGAGCAACTGCCCATTGTTCTAATTGTTGACCAGTCTTATCAAGAGCTTTCCCTTGAGTAATGAAATAATCTAGAGTAGACATGATGCCTAACAATAATACTAATCACCTGAATCAATAATAATACCCCAAGTTCTCAATGACCTGATTAATCAGTATACTATCCCAATATCTGTGGGTCACAAGCCTTTAATAAGGTCTTGTATAATAGTAATAATAATCAGGTACTGGTCTATACCATAATCCAAGTGCAGTGCACAGGCAATTGTGTCTTATGAAATATACCCATATAAAACATATGTCAACCAACAGAATACATAAAGTACAAATAGGACTGACAATACAAGAACGTTTGCAGAAATCAAAATAAATCAAATAGGGAAATCAATGAAGATAATCACTGAATCTGCAAAGAATAACAACACAAATGACGTCACAATATATGAATATAAATTATGAATAGAACTGAAAGATAGAAAAGGTTAGACCAACAAATTACAAACAAATCAAAACAAAACTAAAGAACAAAGAAATATTACAAAAATAACAATAATTACAGACTTCACAGCTAACACAAAAGCAACAGTTGTCGCAGCAAATTTTCAATCAAGAAAATTGCACCTATAGAAAACGCCCACAACGGACCCTCTATGACGTGGGATACTCTGTTGTGAGGACGCCGCCCAACCTTAAACACAACCCGCTGACATAGAAACTAACATACTATACAAACAAATAACATGTAAACATAAATATATATAAATTATGTGTATGATAGTATGTGTTGCAAAATAGGCTCAGTCTTACAGTAATGGCAAAGTTATTTTTCATGAAAACAAACAAACTGCCACTTTATTCAATTAAACATTCTGGCCTTAAATATTAAAGTTCATATATGGCAAACAAGAAGATCCATCGATGAAACCAGGACTTCTTAGTTCACAAATACTGTCTTTCTGTTAACACTGACAAGAATTGATCCAACTGTTCTGTGAAACTCTATAATGTCTAATGTAAAAAAAATGTCAACAACGCTGACCTACATACTGCATTCACTTGACAGGTCACGTGACGAAGCGTTGACAAAGAGCAAACCAATACTGCAAGTGTGTCGTATCAGCCACAGGAAACGGTCTGGTATCGGTAATCTGTTGACTTCTGAATTTCTGCGAGGTCAAACCCAGAAAGCTGGTCCACCAGTTGATAAAGTTGATATTTAGTTGGATATAATATATGTTGATAAAGTACACCAGAACACTCCTAGGCGGGAAGACAGGCGTCTATCATCATCAGTTGACAAGATCCCTATGGTGTTGCCTGCCCCACTGTAGTGTATGGAATGTCAACTTGACCTACGCAGTGTTGTGTAGACATGGATGGAGTGTATAATGTGCGAATGATGATAAGGGTTCGTGTTGTTGACAAATGTTCTCTTCTCACACTCATGTATGACCGGAAGTCATCGACACCAACGACTGTGTACCTTTTCTAAAGTTTAATTGGACGTACACACTCGACAGCACAGATAGTGACAAATCACAGGTTGCCATAATACATCATAGTACAGTGGACAAATGGTCTTGCAATGTTACATGGGCACTCATGTAGAATAATGGTATAATGGACTGTCAATAGCCAAGCACTCAGTATCGCCCATACATATATCATCTGACGTCACTGACTGAGCACGTCAGCTTGTAAACAATATTTCAGATGACTTCTAAACCTAATCTCGTTTAGCAACGATTCTTCAACATAATGTTCAGCACATATTTTTCCATATAATAATATTGAACCACTAACAATGGGTTCTCATGTGTAGCAGTGATCTCTGGACTGATCAAGCGATAATACGGGCATCCCTTTTCTCTTCTTGAAAGTCCTACATGTTTTGGTTCCAAGATGGCTCCACTCGTGAACTGTCACTCACGTTTGAATACAGATAATGAATCTGTTCTAAAGTTAGTCATTCATACAACATTTCGTTGCTCTGTAGATTTGGTCATGAACAATAGACTGCATTCTACAGAATATAGTGCTGCTAGGAATCGAAGTCGTTTTTCATCGAGTCAAATATATACTCTTAAACATTCAAATCGTAATTATCGACAATGGTGGCTTCGATCGAGAGTTCATAAGAGTATCTTTGATTACCTTGGTAGAGGGAATATGAAACTGCCATTCCTTGGCAAGATGAATAAACACTGGGGTAAAGCATACACGATAGGTCTAGACGACTATCACTTTCCCCAAAACCACTGAGATCACTTTTCAAGGCATCAAGCCGACATAGCAAAACACACACATTCCCTATTTGTCCAGGATAGCCTTTAGTTTAATTAATAACATCTGAACCTCTCGCGACAATCTTGCAATGGGAAGAAATCCGCTACATTTTCACGCATTTAATTTACAGTGGGTTTTTATTATTGGCTAATCTGTTATGATTCTTTCGGGATTTATAAAATATGGCATTTAGACAAACATAAAGGTATGTTTTCAGGCACTTGTAAGACATAAAGAAGCAGAACACTAGAAAACAGAAAAACAACAGACGTGAGTGGCTTACCCAGGACTCGAACCCAGGACCTTCCGTGCGACAACCCCGCCTAGCTATGCAAGCGAATCACACTATCCTCTCTGCCATCTAGGCATCACCAAAAAATGATGCTTCGATGACGGGTCATTAGTGCGAACCGCAAGACATAACACCGGAAATTTACCATGTTTGTTTATGAAAACTAAACACACAATTTTGACAGGGACCAAGGGCATTTCGAAACCACATAAGCGGACAAGGTCAGAGTAAAAATAATGTAAAGGCGGTTCTGTAGCAGATACTACCACAGTGTGACTACAGTCTTGTTTCATTCGTTCCTCTTTCTGTCACCATCATTGCTTCACTTCACTATGTTAGTAAGTTCTTATACTCATCTTTTTTATACACTCTTCTATGACATTATTCATCGGTCATTATTCATCTGCCTTTCACACCTCAATCTAATGATAATTATCTGATCCTCGGAAGGACACGCCTTGTCAACCCACATTTGATGTGGACAGTCAACGATTAACCATGTGAAACAATACTTACTTACTTACTTGGTCGTTCCACTTCTACCGTGAGGTGTAGAGGTTTGGAAGAGAGAGCGCCAGACTATCCTATCGGATGTCTTCCTCCTGGCCTGGTTCCATTCTAGTCCTCGGTCCTTCAAAGATTGTCTAATGTTGTTCTCCCAGCGGACTCTGGGTCGTCCTGGAGGTCTGGATCCCTGGCTCTTAGTTTCCCATGCTTGTCGTGGTAGCCGATCTTCTCCCATTCTGCAGACATGGCCAAACCATCTTAGTTAAGACTGTTCTATTTGGGTCTGCAGGGGTTGGGTTTTTAGGCCTTGACGTATCGTCTGGTTGCGGACCACGTCTCTTCTTGTTACTTCAACCACCTTCCTCAGATACCTCATTACAATACAATTAAATCAATATTTAGTTTGCCGTTTGTCGCAGGTTTTATTGTTAGACAGACGGGCTATTGATAGATAAACAAGTAAATCTGCTTCAGCCCAGCCGGCAAAAGCAGCAAACAAAATTGTTGTCGGTAGTAGAAGACGGTGATTTAAGATAATGAATGTCTACTCGGGCGGGCATGGCTTGCAGAAAAATACAACTTCCAAGTTTATCTTGATTGTTACAATCTGGACACCGGAAATATTACGTAATGATTTCCGGCAAAGTCTCTTAACAATCTTGAAGTATTAAGACACGAGGAGATATGATATAATCAGTTCTGGCAAGATGTATTATTGTAATAAACAGAGATGGGAAGAAGACATAACACAATTGGGGAATTGAGACAAGGGATATGACATAAAAATTTCCGGCATGTCATATAAAAAGTAGTTGCAATACCTTATATGGTCAAGGCAATAATTATTGTGATGATGGGTATGGTGAAAATTTACTAAAATCAGACGCCTTACTTGAAATTAGAAAATGAACTAAACTAAATTGTGCTTGGGTTCCACCCAAGAGAACCTCGCGAAGTTACGATTTGCGTGGGCGAAAATTTTTACTTTAAAACCTAGAGGACATTGAAGTTTCCCAACTGCATTTTTCCATCTTCGTCAAGGGGATCACGGACAGCTAGAATAGGAGTTTGTAATAAGTATTCCAGTATGTTACAAGCTAAAGTGATTAAAAGTAACTTGTAAAATTAAAAGTGTAAATCTTCTTTTGTAAAACTTAGAGCCACAATTTCAAGGAAACCTTCCTCAAGTGTTAGAGGTTAAGAGAGTACAATAACACGTAACATTTACTATCTTGAGAAAGACTGCCTCTTAAACAGTTGTAAGACATATTACGGCATCAAAGTCTGGATATTTAACCCATTGGGCTTCTGGTACTAGTTACCAGTAATCAACGCTGGACATCATCCATAAGAGACGGATTTAGAGGACACTTGCAGAGGCGATCATTTTGGAAGTTACTCCAGCACAGCAGCGAAAGTGCTTCCACACCATTCAACTCCTGACTTGAGAAGGTACAGTCAAGACTTCACTAAGAAACAGCATCCAAATACAACTCACAGCAGCCATCTGCAAAGCTAAGTCCAAATTTACCGGTCTCAGTGGACTATATTTCTTTTAAAACTCCACAATGCAGTTATATTTTCCTAGGAAGATACGCAATCTATGTCTTTTTTTTTTTTTTTGACAAATCAATTTTATTCAGTTTAACCCTGTTTATCAAATATTTCATAAAGAAATCTTTTGATATCAATGTAAATATAAATCCTTAGTTGGAATTAATATCTTGATTGAGTGAATTTGATGTCTGCACCAGTATGACTCACTTTTTAAAATACATAAATACAGAGCTAGTAAATAAATACTTTGCTGAATTACCTTCAGCTGGGTGCTCATTAAATACGAGTCAACAATATATTTCTCACAGAAGTGGGCGGAGAATATACATTTTATAATCAACTAAATCAACGCAGTCGTTAGTCGTTCTACTAGCCCAGGGGTCGGCAACCTTTCCATGACAAAGAGCCAAATATTTAATTTTGTGTCTCCATTTTAAAAAACTGAAGAGCTGCATGAAAACAAAAATCACATGGTATTTCTCATTCAATTATATATATATATATATATATATATATATATATATATATATATATATATATATATATATATATAATATATATATATATATATATATATATATATATATATATATATATATATATATATATATAATATACCCTATAATATATATATATATATAATTTACAGGCATGGGTTACAGATGACATTCATGTGATACACGGCGGGAAAGAAAAATGGGTAGCTGATCAATGTGAGTGAACCATTAATGAAACACAAAGAAAAATGGGTAGCTGATCAAATAAAACGGGGTAAACAGCAAGGCAGCTTTTGACACATTAAGAAAACTATCAAAACCCCAACAGCCCAGGGTAACTGTCATAGAAGATAGCAATGGGGCTCTGCTCAATGAAAAAACAGCTGTAATGAGAAGGTGGACAGAATATTGTAAAGAATTATATAACTGTAAACTTGACACTGACTTAGGCATATTAAACAACATTAAGTGCGAAAACAGGGAACTCGGAAATGCAGCAATATTACGGGAAGAAGTGGAAGAGGCTATATGTTCGATGAAAGGAGGGAAGTCACCGGGTGTGGATAATATCCCAGCAGAGCTCTTGAAATATGGAGGACCAGATATAGTAAAAATCATGACAACAATTTGCCAGAAGATATGGAGTACAAAAAAATGGCCAAAAGAATGGACGCAGTCATTAGTAATACCGCTTCCAAAGAAAGGAAATTTTAAAATGTGCAAGAACTACAGAACCACTAGCCTTATTAGTCATCCAAGTAAGGTGATGTTAAGGATACTTTTGAACAGAATAAAACAGAAATCAGAAGAAATCTTGTCAGAGGAACAGGCTGGCTTTAGACCAAAAAGAAGTACCTCAGAACAAATCTTCAATATTAGATTACTTATCGAAAAAAACATCTCCAACATCAACACGATTTATACCATAACTTCATCGATTTCACAAAAGCCTTCGATCGAGTCTGGCATGAAGGCTTATGGCAAGTAATGAGAAAATTCAATTTTGATACTAACATCATAGATATCATTGAAGCACTATACAAGGACGCAAGCAGTGCTGTTTTTGCAAGCAACGACATTGGATAATTTTTCAAAACAACTGTAGGAGTTCGCCAAGGATGTATCCTGTCACCAGTGCTCTTTAACATATATCTAGAACATATTATGCAGGAGGCTCTCTACGATTATAAATCAACCATATCGATTGGAGGCCGACCTCTGTGCAACCTGCGTTTTGCTGATGATATTGATCTGATAGCTGGATCAGAATCAGAACTTCAAGACCTTACCTCTAGACTGGAGAAAGTAACAAGAACGTATGGGATGGAAATTAATATAGAAAAAAGCAAGATATTGGTGAATAGCCATAAGAAACATGTTCCGACCAACATTACGTTAAATGGGCAAACGTTAGAAGAAGTTAACACCTTTAAATATCTCGGGTCCACTATATGTAGTGATGGAAGATCAATTAAAGAAATCAAGACAAGACTTGAGATGGCCTCAGCTGCCATGACAAGGTTGAATGTGATCTGGAAAAGTAACATCAGTTTTCCTGTGAAGATCAAATTATACAAATCACTTGTATTATCTATTCTCTTGTATGGGTGTGAGGGCTGGACACTCACTGCAGATACGGAGCGAAGGATTCAGGCTTTCGAGCATAAATGTTATAGAAGAATTTAGCGCATTTGCTATAAAGAGCACAAAACAAATGTCTATGTTAGAGAGAAGATAAACACCTATGCAGGCCACCAAGAACCACTTTTGTCAATAGTGAAACGTCGAAAGCTGCCTGGTTTGGGCATGTAACTCGTCATGACTCCCTTTCGAAAACGATCCTTCAGGGAACAGTCGAAGGTAAACGGAGAAGAGGAAGGCAGAGAAAATCCTGGGCTGATAACATCAAAGAATGGGCAGGACACGGTTTTTCCACACTTGTTCGCATTGCTGAGGATAGAGAGCAGTGGAGGACCCTGTCTGCTGATGCTTCCACCATGGCACCCCTACGACACATGACGGGTTACGGGCTGAGATGATGATATATATATATATATATATATATATATATATATATATATATATATATATATATATATATATATATATATATATATATATATATATATATATATATATATATATATATATATATATATATATATATATATATATATATATATATATACATACACATATAATTGAAATAATAAACATAATTTTTCAAATGCCATTTTACTAACAATAAGTAATAAAAAAATTTTCAGTAACAAATATTCAGATAAGATGTAACATAATAATAAAATAAAATACACAAATGAAAAGTAGGGAAATTTAATGATTTTAAAGGACCCAATACCCCCACACCCAAAAGTTTAGTCCACGAAAAGTGTATGTCAAAAGGTGGTTTTAGTGCACGGACACTGAGTTTTAAGTAGCCGAAGGCCAAGAGCCGCACGAGATGGCTCGCGAGCCGCAGGTTGCCGCCGACCCCTGTACTAGCCATTCTAAAATCCCTGTGAGACTTCCTAATATAGCAGCAGAAAATCCCCTATTTAAATATCTGCCAAGAGTAGTCGTGAACAAATGGTTATCTTCGGAAACTCATTTCTTTTACTCGAATTTTTGGCCATTCGTGGACCACTGCTGCTGAGCAAGCGAGACAACCCGCGACATATAGGGGAGTGAGGTGTTAGAGACTTCACTATACTAACCCAGCTTCTATAGGTCAGGTGATCAGTTCCCTTCCTCGCTACCTTTGCCTTCCCTAACTCTAGAGCAATACCAGGTACATATTTACGGCTGGTTAGACACTCAGCCAATTGGCTGTTCATAGTAAAGTATAAAGGCAATAAACCTCATATGGTTACAGTTTACCATTTACCGTAATGTGAACGAAAATTCTGTATTCGAAAATTGAACGTTGTTGCTCAAAGAATTCTTTAAAACTGGTGGCTATAGGCAGTTAATTTCTTGAAATATCTCAAATATTATTTTCAAACATTATGTGTGCTTGAAAGCCACTTTTGAAATTTTATATTTCTTCGACATTTGGTATGTTTTTTTTTTACATTACATTTTTTTTAAACATTATGTTTCGTTACATTTGTGCTTTAGTAGACAAGACATTGGTATTCTAAGAAGCTTGTCGACATTAATAAACACGATGTTAATATTGTATAATGATTGTCTACATTAATGTTTCTGAAACTTACAGTATTTATGTACCTCTTATAAATGTTTAGTCTTACCAGCTTACCCCTTGTGAGATCTTAGTCTTACCAGCTTACCCCTTGTGAGAGTCTTACCAGCTTACCCCTCTTGGATGAAGATAATTTGGGGGTAGTTTTAAAGGTACTATTTTACTACTGCATATGTAACAGGATACTGAAGCACATTAAAAACGCACCACTATTATATATACTGATGCCTAGAAGCTGGAACAAAAAAGTGTGGGAATGGATTTTCTCCGTGTTTGTCATGAGGTAGAGAGCGAATGGCTGCTGGAATGGAAAGTGCATGATTCAACCCACGGGTTTGTGTACAGACTACATGAAAACAATGAAAGTTACACGTGCAACTGATAAGGGTGGATTTAGGCTGACTTCAATTACCACCCCTATCGACACCAGGTATTATAGTTCAAGCTGTAAGGTGTCCTATCTGGTTTTTGTGTTGTTGTTGTTGCTGTGTATAATAGTGATGTAGTTCATAGAGTTACAGCACGTAGGGTATGACATGTGGAGTCATAAAAAGGTAAACTGCTCTGGACGTTTTTTCATCATTTATTTTGACATCACAGGTACAAGTACGTACATCCAGTTCACAATAGAGCATAGTCATGACATTCACAAATATCAGCATACATAGTTCATCAATGCATATGGCATATACTAAAGATGATGATATGGCGCCAAGGTATTATATGGTTGGCTCCAAATACAAAAGTACATCCACAAAAAATCCTCTTACTGTTCAGATGTGCTAACTGAGTCAAATCATAAGTCGCACGAGGATAACATTCCAGGAGTGCAGGTCAAACTGACCTTTTACAGGCATTCCTAAGTCTAACCTTGACGTAGACATAAACGCTGACACACAGCGACGTTCATAGAACATAGCACTGTTCTACGAGCTGAGTATGACCCGTATACATGTAGATCTCAGGTATGAAGATACCTGGGGCGTGACATCTATTAGAAGAACCTTCCTTTCTGTAATGTATACGTGAGCAGAGATCGACCATTGTCAAACATAAATAAAGTTACAGATTGGATGTAAATGAGGCATTACCTTCGTTCGAAAATCCACACCACAGAAAACATACGCCTCCAGGCGTTTTTTAGAATACTCAAGGGAAGGACCTTGTAAGCTAGCTATCTCACAATAAAGGCTCCTAATTCCCTAACAAAATCACAGAGACGCCGGAACGCGTCTTATCTGCTTCACAGTTTTTCATCGACGCCCAAGATCAAGAAAGTTCCCAGACGCCCCGCGTCCGGACATGCGCAGAACGCATCTACATGAATAGCAATCAAACCAGACGATCTAGGAACATTCCAGATAAGATTTAACTAGATCGAGCCTTATTTGGACATGAACAGAGACCTCAACACAGGTTTCAACAACAGTTGACCGATACTACCAAATAAGGAGAATGGTCACACTTCGCTAATAAAAAAAATATGAACCGACCGTGTCTCGACACAAGAGGAGGTAACATCATATGTAATGAAAATCTCTATATGCCGAGTTATGTAGCTTTGACCGAAACAAATTAAAGTATACATTTTCAGTCAATCTAATTACACACTGTCTTTAGCAAAAAATGATCATACAATGTTTTTTTTGAGAAAAAATGATCATACAATGACTTTATAAAAAATGAAGATCTGTGCGTAACATTACCGCACCCTCCCGGGAAAAAAATGAAACATTTTTTTTTTAAATCCTGGAGCTGGAAAAACCCTAGGCTCCTAACGCACGTATGATGCGCGGATATATTGCCTAAAAAATGAGGCTTGCTCGACGCATGGAGCGAAACTGAGATTATATCTCAGATCCTTAGAGAAACAAAAATTTATCTAAGTATACGCGTATATATTCCAGGAAGGTGCCACCAACACACGCCACAGTGATGGCAATATCATAATGAAAGTCAAATTATACTCATACAAATCTATGAAATTAAATATATTATCATAGTATTATTATAGTAATATACCAATATACCGCATAATATAATATAACACATATTTAAACATGGAGTACATTATAAAATGTATTATTAATCATTACTAATACATGTGCTGTTCTTCGTAGACATAAATACAATCGATACAAGAAGATGTGGACATCATCCGCTCCCAATCCGGGACAGGACTAGATAACTTCTAAGCTCCACAATGTACAAAATCTCGCAGACTTCAATGATGTGCTGCGAAAATATCAATAACACAAATCTTTAAGACAAATGTTAAATCTCTTAATACAATCATTAAAATATAATATCTAAATGTGGCCATGTGATTTTTTGGCCCGTATATCGCTAACTAAGCCTTCTTCTGTTATGATCAAATTGGTAACAGAAAAAAGGAAATTACATGGTACAACAATATACATTCCCAAAAAGTGAGAAAATATGTGCTAATATGTCATTATAGTATTGAACTGTATATCAGGAAATATATATGATAGAAGAATTATGTGGAATCGTGTGGGCACCTGGACAGAATGTCTGCCATCACATTATCCGAACCACGGATAGCTCGCACCGTGAAATGAAATGGTTGAAGAGCTATGGCATATCGAGTGGACCTCGAGCTCTTCAAGTTTTTGCTCTGAATAGCAGTAAGAGCTTTCTGGTCGGTTTCCACAATAAAATGTGCGCCTAGAAGAAATCTTTGTAACTTCAGAATAGACCATACCATAGCTAATAATTCACGGTCTAAAACCGAGTAATTCTTTTCTGCAGCATTTAATTTCCTAGAGATATACATCACTGGATGCAGAGTATCAGAATACTCCTGCATAAGTGCTGCCCCAATCTCAGTTGACGAGGCGTCACTTCGAAGAACAAAAGTCTTCTCAATAGTAGGTAACCTAAGAATAGGTGGAGATGAAAATAGAGTTTTAACCTGGTCCAATGAGGATTGACATTCTTGAGACCAGCGGATCAGATTAGGCGATCCTTTCTTCAATAAAGTAGAAAGCGGTGCCATAATGGAGGACAGATTCGGAATGAATCGTCCGTAAAATTGGATCAAACCTAAGAGACTCCGTACTTGTTTCTTCGTCTTAGGGACAGAAATGTTAAGTATTTTCGAAACATTGTGGTCCTCTGTCTTTAAAAGACCATTACCAACCCGATGACCCAGGAAAGAAATCTCACTAAATCCTATAAAAGCTTTAGAGGGTTTTGCAGTTAAGTTATACTCGCGAAGAGTAGACAGCAATTCGTATAAACCCAAATAGTGATCTTCCCAGGAATCACTGAACAGACAGATATCGTCTAAGTATGCTATGACATCTGTACGATATGCGAGAATTCGCCGCATCATGCGTACGAATGTAGCAGGGGCGTTCATAAGACCGAAAGGCATGAAATTCCATTGGAATAAACCCCTAGGTGTAGAAAACGCTGTAAAATGTTTGGCACGTTCAGTTAAAGGGACTTGCCAATAACCTTTAGACAAGTCTAGTTTGGTAAAGAATCTAGAATTAGAAAGTTTATTTAGTAGCTCTTCCAATGAAGGCATAGGTTCAGCATCGAACTTCGTAACTTGGTTCAATTTGCGATAATCTACGCAAATGCGAATGTTATTATCCTTCTTTCGAACAATAACCATAGACGAAGAGTATGGTGATGTAGATGGTTCGATTATTTCCAATCGTATCATCTCATCCAATTCTTTCTCGACTTGTGACTGAAAGTGGATAGGTATTGGATAGGGTCTGATTCTGATAGGATTATGGTCAGTAAGCACTATGTCATGTTCGATGACATGTGTGTGTCCCGGGATGTCTGTAAGGACATCCCGGGATGTCTGTAAGGACATCCTGAAATGTCTGCAACATCGAAGAAACTTTTCGATGTTCCTCAGCGGAAAGATTAGGAGAAACGGTAACGTTTTTCCAAGATTCCGTAGAATGAAGTGGGACCATAGGAAGTGGAAGATTGACATCAGAAAAAGTAGTTTCCTCATCCTGTATAACTGACAGGGATGAGTAATGACCATGAGGTACTTGAGAATTGTCCGTTGCCTGGAAAATAGGCTGCAAATAGTCAGGTCTTTCATGAAATTCCGTGAGCATATTTATGTGGAAAGTTTTATGTTTCCCATCAATATCGACCACATAGTCGACGTCGGAAATTTTGGAGACTATTGCATATGGACCTTTCCATGCAATAAGAAGTCTGTTCTCCCTTGACGGAAGAAGAACGAATGCTTTGTCACCTGGACAAAGTTGTCGTAGACATCTATTTTTATTTGCAAACTGCCTTGCCTTTTCTTTAGCAAATTCGGATGAAGAAGTTGCTAGTTTGCATGCCTCGATGATCTTTTGCCTAAGAGCAATGACATACTCGTAAGAAGATTGAGTCTCATCGCTAATATTATCGGCAGTGATTAGATCGTGAAGTAAAGACATGGGGCCGCGCGGTTGCGCGCCAAAGACAAGTTCAAAAGGAGAAAACCCTGTGTGTTCATTGGGAACCTCTCTATAGGCAAAGAGAGCTGCGGGTAAAACCCTGTCCCAATCCTGAGGATGATCCTCAGTTATTTTCCCAAGTAAAGTTTTTAGTGTCCTATTCAAACGCTCAACTAACCCATTAGACATTGGGTGATAGATACTGCTGAGAGACCTTTTAATATGTAGCATAGACATTACTTGTGACATAGTGTCTGATATAAGTTGAGTGCCATGGTCTGACAATATTTCTCCGGGGAAACCCAAGCGAGAAAATATCAGCCAAAGAGCGTCTGCGATATCAGCAGTTGAGATGCTCTTGAGAGGTATAGCCTCTGGCCAACGTGTGCACATATCGACACATGTAAGGATAAATTGATGTCCTCTGGCCGACTTAATTCTAAAAGGACCGATAATATCTATTGCCATTTTTTGAAAAGGGCGAATAGGAATGTCAGCAGCCTGGATAGGCGCAGCATGTCGTGGTCCTATTCCCTAACTCCGTGAATACGACCAATAATAAGGTCCGCAATAGGGTTTGGAAGAAGACACGCGTGGACATCTCCCGTAAAGAAAGGAGTAGCAATATGTATTATGGCAGTAGGATACTTTTCCAAAGTGCCACCAAATGTGACACATTTGATGACCTTTCCTGTAGCACAGGATGGATTTACAAGAGATTGCCTAACACCAACAGTAGTACATCCAGAATCAAACAAAATTGAGACTGGATTACTATTTACAAGACCCTTATGTAGTATAACAGACCCTCTCCCGTCATGCGCAACATTAGCAGGAAGAGCTGGAAGAGGATGACCACAGCTTAAAGTAGTTACGGTAGTTGGTTCGAACAAAGTACTACATTGGGGACATTTATTTGCTCTACCAAAGTCAAAAGAAGAACATCCTATAGCATTAGGGTTTTTATTATCATTAACCTGTTTATCTGCCCCCTGAGATTTTTGTTGTACCGAGTTTGTCTGCTGATATCTCTTTCTCTTATGAAGAGATCTACCGCGACCATTATTGCCTCTGAAATTATCATTATATTCTCTCCTGTAATTATTATCATGGTTAGTGTTCCAGCTTCCATAATTGTCATTATCATCTCTATATTGATTTGAAAATCTAGTAGATTGATTTTGAGGTCTACGCGAAAAATAGTTACCTCTATACTGACTACCTTTGCGGAAATGTCTAAAATTATTAGATCCATAATAACGAGGAGTGTCAGCTTGTCTCCAGTTATTCGAAGAAGAATCACCATGTGATTGATTGCTATGATTTTGATCATCATTACGGTTGCTCTTTCTATTAATATTATGTTGAGTACCTTGAAACTTACGTTTGAAGTTTTGGCCATATGGTGCTGCCGAAGCAACTGGCAGACCTTCTTTTATTTTAGAGTTGCTAACGGTTACGTTAGGGTGCGCAGTCACATACTGGCAACAGTATTCTTCCATTTCTTTTATGTTTTTAGGCTTACGCTCATGAAGAAAGGAGAGAAAAGATTCATTTACAGAAGACATAACCTTGTCTCTAAGTAGTAAGTCCATAAGAGCTTCAAATGTATTTTGTGTCTTAGACAGCTCAACCCATCGTGAAAAAGTAAGACGTATCCTAGATATGAATTCAGAGAATTCCACCCCAGTTTCTGGCAACATATTTTTAAATTGAAGACGATAGCCGTCTTCGTCAAGTTGGTACTTTTCTAACAAGACTGCTCTGACAACCTCATAGTTGTTCTTGTCAGGCACATCTACCATGCCCAACATAGTTAAAGCATCACCTCTAAGTATCTTGGACAGTTGATAAACATATAGTGTTTTATCTATGTTATGCACCAAACATGAATTTTCAAATCTGTCTAAATAAAATGTTATGTCATCAATGGAGGCATTAAATGCTGGTAGATTAAGCTTGAAATCCTTAGCATTAGTCTTATCTGACCCCTTATCTACCTTATTAGCATTACCAGTGTTCAACAATTTCATCTTTTCTAACTCTAAAGCTAAGAGTTTTTCTTCATGCTCCATTTTTGCTTTTTCAGCCTCTCTTTGTAACCTTCTTTCTTCAGCCTCAGCCTGTAACTTTCTTTCCTCAGCCTGAGCCTGACACTTTCTTTCCTCAGCCTGAGCCTGTAACTTTCTTTCTTCAGCCTCAGCTTGTTTTTCAAGTCTCTTATTTTCAGCTTCTTTTTCTCTTTCAAGTTTTTTTTTCTTCAGCTTTTGCTTCTGTTTCTCTTTTTTGTTTTTCCATTTCCATTTGGAATCTTCATTCCTCCACCTGCATCTGCAATTTCTTTTGTTCAGCTTCCATTTCCACTTTTTTCTCTTCCATCTTTAATGCCTTATCATATTGAGTAGTTGCATATTCTTCCAACTTATCACCTGTCTTGCCAAGGGATTTCCCTTGTTCAATAAAGTAATCAAGTGTAGACATGATGTCCAATATTATGAGTCACCAAATCTGAAATATTAATTATCTTATTTCAACCTTAATAGTAACAAGACTTAATAAAGTACTTGTATAATCCCAATGTTTAACCCAATCTCAGTGGGAAACAAGTCTTTGACATCAAACTTGTATTATCAAATGTATAATAATATCACAAGTCACTTCTTAATTATGAAGGCACTACACAAATCAGTGCATAACCATCAGTTATTTATCATAACTGCTTTACAATAGTGCGTAAGCAAAAAACCACCAGTTAGTTATGACAAGTGCACTATATAAACAATAGTGAAAGCTAATTACTCAAGAACTATGTAAACAATAACAAAGAACAAAGACAATGTAAACAATAACAAAGATCCAAGACAATGTAAACAATAACAAAGATCAAAGTCAATGTAAACAATAACAAAGATCGAAGTCAATGTAAACAATAACAAAGATCAATACAAAACATGCGCATAAGTCAACTAAATAAACAGCAGAACTAAAAGGAAAATATCACAAAGAATGTGATGACAAAATGCGAAGAATGTACACAAACAAATGACGTCACAATGTATAAACAAAAATTGTGTAAAAAACTGAATAATAGAAAAGATGAGACCTACAAATACAAACAAATGAAATCAGAACTAAAGAACAGAAAAAAAATATTACAAAAGACAACGAAAATAAAGCACAACTCGTCACAACTAAACAAATATAGCAACGGTTGTCGCTAGCAAATTTCACAATAGGAAATTTGCACAGTTCCTAAAGAGAACGCTAACAGTGGAAACCTCTGTGACGTGGTATCTTCTACTGAAAGATACCACCCAACCGAAACCCGCTGAAATATAAACATATAAATATACAAATACAAATAACATATAACATGTAAACATGTACACAAATAGAAAAAAGTGTGTGAAAGAATTCAGAAGGCTCAGTTAGAACATAAGGGCACAGTTCACAAACAAAACAGGCCACTTAACTTCTATAAATCCAGCGTCAGCACGGTGTAGAACAGGATGTAATCAGCATTCTGAGGATAATGATCCAACGTTGATCAACATCTGCTCCCATAAACAGCCATGACGAAGGAAATGAGCTTCTAATACTGGAAATAAGTTTCGGAACTTGACCTTCTGGATTTAAAGAAATCGATTCAATCGGCACTTGACCTTCTAGATGTAGACAAATCGATTCAACGGCACTTGTCCTTCTAGATTCAGACAAATCGATTCAAACGGCACTTGTCCTTCTAGATGTAGACAAATCGATTCAAACGGCACTTGTCCATCTAGATGTAGACAAATCGACAAACTGCCGAGCAGCGCCGGGTACTTTCCAAATCTCTCGAAGGAAGTCAGTTGAAACTGCAATGATATGATGAAGTATGCTGTCTGGGTTTGATGATTCCCTTGACTGCTGGTACCAGAATTAAACCAACATCTGGCCACCATGAAATGATAAGGGTGGATTTAGGCTGACTTCAATTACCACCCCTATCGACACCAGGTATTATAGTTCAAGCTGTAAGGTGTCCTATCTGGTTTTTGTGTTGTTGTTGTTGCTGTGTATAATAGTGATGTAGTTCATAGAGTTACAGCACGTAGGGTATGACATGTGGAGTCATAAATAGGTAAACTGCTCTGGACGTTTTTTTATCATTTATTTTGACATCACAGGTACAAGTACGTACATCCAGTTCACAATAGAGCATAGTCATGACATTCACGAATATCAGCATACATAGTTCATCAATACATTTGGCATATACTAAAGATGATGATATGGCGCCAAGGTATTATATGGTTGGCTCCAAATACAAAAGTACATCCACAAAAAATCCTCTTACTGTTCAGATGTGCTAACTGAGTCAAATCATAAGTCGCACGAGGATAACATTCCAGGAGTGCAGGTCAAACTGACCTTTTACAGGCATTCCTAAGTCTAACCTTGACGTAGACATAAACGCTGACACACAGCGACGTTCATAGAACATAGCACTGTTCTACGGGCTGAGTATGACCCGTATACATGTAGATCTCAGGTATGAAGATACCTAGGGCGTGACATCTATTAGAAGAACCTTCCTTTCTGTAATGTATACGTGAGCAGAGATCGACCATTGTCAAACATAAATAAAGTTACAGATTGGATGTAAATGAGGCATTACCTTCGTTCGAAAATCCACACCACAGAAAACATACGCCTCCAGGCGTTTTTAGAATACTCAAGGGAAGGACCTTGTAAGCTAGCTATCTCACAATAAAGGCTCCTAATTCCCTAACAAAATCACAGAGACGCCGGAACGCGTCTTATCTGCTTCACAGTTTTTCATCGACGCCCAAGATCAAGAAAGTTCCCAGACGCCCCGCGTCCGGACATGCGCAGAACGCATCTACATGAATAGCAATCAAACCAGACGATCTAGGAACATTCCAGATAAGATTTAACTAGATCGAGCCTTATTTGGACATGAACAGAGACCTCAACACAGGTTTCAACAACAGTTGACCGATACTACCAAATAAGGAGAATGGTCACACTTCGCTAATAAAAAAAATATGGACCGACCGTGTCTCGACACAAGAGGAGGTAACATCATATTTAATGATAATCTCTATATCCCGAGTTATGTAGCTTTGACCGAAACAAATTAAAGTATACATTTTCAGTCAATCTAATTACACACTGTCTTTAGCAAAAAATGATCATACAATGTTTTTTTGAGAAAAAATGATCATACAATGACTTTATAAAAAATGAAGATCTGTGCGTAAAAGCAACACGATTCCCAACAGCTATGACCCTGAAAATATGTACGCGTTGTGGCAGTATACTCGGTATAAAAAGGCCGTTGAGACAAAACACCCAGTACATGTACTTGAAATGCCACGACTATCTGAAAACGACCGCCAACGAGCCATTGGTATGTTCGAATGAGCTCGCGGGCCATTGCCAGAAGGATGAATTGCCACCACAGCACTATTATACATCTCAATGAACGTTACGGAACCACTGGCAATGCCCGGGATAGACTTTGGAGTGGCCAACCACGGGTTACTACCCCTGCACAAGATCGTCATATTGTGCTGAGTCACCTAAGGAATCGTTCTCTCCCGGCAAGTCAGACAGCAAGAGCAATAGTGGGTAGACGTGGGCAAGTCTCTCGAATGACAGTCATACGACGACTCAGAGATACAGGCCTTACTGCAAGACGACTTTATGTTGGGCCAAACTTGACTCACAGACATCGTCAGCAGCGCCTGCAATGGGCAGAGCAACATGTCAGATGGACTAGACTGCAGTGGAATGCTGTCCTATTCACAGACGAGAGCAGATTCAACATATCCTTTGCTGATGGACGTATGCGGATTTGGCGACGGTGTGGAGAGCGCTTTGCAGATTGCTGTGTTCGTCAGCACAACCGATTTGGAGGTGGCAGTATTCACATTTGGGGAGGATTCAGTTTTCACCATCGCTTGCCTCTTCACTTCTTCCGTGGAAATGTTAATGCTGTGACATATCGAGATGAGGTTCTGGATGCATTGGTTGCTCCTGCGTTCACAAATTATCCAGACTTGCAGCTTCTCCAGCAGGATAACGCACGTGCGCACACCGCATGCATTACGCAGCAATATCTACAGCAGCAGAACATTGTGACGATTGATTGGCCTGCCCTATCATCAGACATGTCCCCTATAGAACATCTGTGGGACGAGCTTGGACGCAGAGTCTACAGGCAAGGTTCTCCAGCTAATCTGCAACAGCTCGAAACTGCTCTTACACGTGAATGGGACTTGATTTCCCGGAATTTCCTTCAGAGACTTGTGCGTTCCATGTGGAGCCGCTGCCAAGCTTGTTTGCAAGCACACGGTGGACATACCAGATACTGAGGATGGTGTGAATGAATGTTTTTACTGGTTGCATTTTTGGTTTTCTCCTTGCCTGCACAGAATGCAATGAATTTCATAAAAATCAAATGTACAAATTAATGACCAGCATGGATTCATAGGAAAATGAATAAAGATTCCAAATATGTAAACTTGTAAACACTTATTTTTACATTTCACACTCTGTTCCTGGATTATACAGGTGGTGCGTTTTTAATGTGCTTCAGTATATCTATATATATATATATATGTGTGTAATAGCCCCTTCAGTCGTAACTGACTGGGAATGCGCCCGTGAGGTGACAGCCCTCAGATGCTTATTTTCCTGGTGTTCCTTTCAACGTTTTCTCCTCTCTTCTGCTCGCAATGAGAGCTTCTTTTCGCCCAATCTGAGGTGGCCATGTAGAAGCATCGCCACTTGGTGCGATCTGCAGCTTTATCATCCCACGTTGTTGGATTTATGTCCAGTGCTCTCGTGTCTCTCTTCCACACATCTTTGAACCTTAGCTGCGGTCGCCCAACTGTTCTTTGGAATGCGATCAACTTCCATGCGGCGGACTTGGCCAAGCCAGCGTAATCTGCGCTGTCTAACCTTCTGATTAAACAGTCGGCCATCTCACCTAGTGTGAAGGATATTCCTTCAGTTGCATCTTTGAATGCATGTTTCAAAAGGAAGGCAAAGTAGATACGTAAGAGGGTCGGAGATAGGACGCAGCCTTGTTTAATGCCACTGCGTATGTCAAAAGGCTGTGATGTGCTTCCATCATATTAGACTGTTACCTTTATGTCTTCATGGAATGACTTATTCATTTCCAGGATTTTAGTGCGGCAGCCTATTTTCAGGAGGATTTTGAAGAGTCCACTGCTGCTAACCAGGTCAATATTTTTTTTTTTACTTACGCCCGCTATTACTCGAGGCGAGAATCTCCGGTTAGTATCTCTAACCTGAGACTGATTTTTACGTGAATATCCCTTTTTTCCCCTGTACACTGACAGATGTCTACTCGCCATTCAGGCAGATACTCGCCGTCTTCGGAGGGTACCCATTAGAGCTGGGTCGGCTCAGGAGCCGCCAGTCCCTGGTCGACGACACTTCTTCAAATGTCTTCGCCAGGGCTCGAATTAATCCAGTTCAAGTCTTTGTCGACGACACTCTTCAAATGCACTTGCCCTGGTTTGAACCTGGATCACTCGATCGCCAGCGCAGTATTTACGGCCGGAAATTTGACTGAATAGCCTGAACGGCTCCTGTGATAAACCCTCTGTGGATGGGAAGGAGCGAAGCTCCTGACCGGGTTGGTAGGAAAGTCCTCAGGTTTCCCCAGCCTCGCAATGACATGTCATTGGGCCGAAGGCTGAAAGCCCAAGTGCCGCTGGTTAAAAAAAAAAAAAATATATATATATAATATATATATATATATATATATATATATATATATATATATATATATATATATATATATATATATATATATATATATATATACCAACGGGCTGATCACCCGTTTGCCAGTCACTTCGATTACGGAAACAACAGCAAATGGATTGATTCGCCGTTGCCCTAAAGACGCCAATAGGCGTGATGGGAAACAATGGCAAAGAAAACCTATCTGCTGTTGCCCTAAGACGCCACTAGGCGTAATGGCCACTGACTGCTTTGACGGTCGGTGGCTAAGGACAGAAGAAGAAGAGAAGAGATATATATATATAATAGTGTAAAAGACCGTCATAAGACGGGAATTAAATCCAAAAGCACCAATACCTAACTGCAATTTTACTTATTCAAAAGTATTTTTTAAAACCCAAAATATTTGTTTTACATCTGATGTTAAAAGTCTAAACATGACAGAAGAGCATCTTGATTTTCTGTTGTTTTAATCTGGTACAACTTAAATCATGGATCTCTGCATCTTCCTGTCTCCAGTTCATGTACTGTTTATCAGTTGTGTTGTTGACTTCTTTCCATACAGTATAATCAAACTGTTCATGCACACCGTCATTTGCGCATTCTTCTTTGGTAAGTGTTACTATTTTCGGGAGAGTACATATAAGGGAAACAATACAATTGATGTGTAACTTTCAATCAAAGTTGCATCCCTTAGCGAAATAGAAATAGCTGGGATTTTATATATAGGATAATGTAGATTCCAAAAAGTGTGCAATGATAAAGTACATTACAAAATTCCGTCGTTTACTCCTTGAACCCCTTTCGTGTACACCCGGGGTACGCGTACCAGATTTTGAGAAGCACTGGTCTGCGTTAATAGACGTTGATGTTGGTAATGTACCTTGATTATGTATATTAATAGATGTGATATTAAAATTATATCGTGTTTTTTTAATATTAATCAAATTAGTTGCCATCTCTACAACAGTGGTCAGATGCAATGAATCTCAAATGCCTCTTGTCTATTGCCTAGATGGTACACTCTGATAAATTCTTTCCTTTTCATTTCTTTATGTTAACTACCGACTTATAGGGCTGTCTTGCACATTTGCCTTCAACTTGTCCACATATTATGGATTTTTAACAAGGTTATGTGCTTCTTTATATATTCAAAATATTGTATCGTCAAATTTTGATCGAATTCATTAATTCTCTTCTCGAGTCTTGCTTTTCTATGACTCATGTATTTGTTTTCTTCTCTTTTCATGAGATGAGTCTCATTCATCGATATATCCATAATAAAAGAACATCAGTTATATCTTCTAACTACTCGGTTAGTGTTTGCACACAAATAAACTATCAGGGATGGAGGTATGAGAGGATGAGTGAGTCGTGTGTACAACAAGCACGCTACAGGAACAGTCTTTATTAATAACCTTCGACATTTGCTGAGGGAAACTGAGCACCTTTGAGTTTGCCCAGAGTGCAATGATGTCGATTCTGAACCCAATAACCACAGTAATACCACAGTAATATCAAAGCACAAGAGATATTTTGTACGTACAACAGGGACATGGCAGAAGAACAGCCTAGCCACCGCAGCTGGGGTTCAAAGATGTGTGCAAGAGAGACATGAAAGGACTGGACAAAAATCCAGCATCCTGGGACGATGAAGCTGCCGTTCGCACCAATTTGAAACGCTCCTTTCGGTACCACCTCAGATTGGGCTAAAGGAGGCTCTTACGACAAGCAGACTTGTCATGAACACGGGAACGGAACACCAGGTGAAAAAACAGCTGAGAGTTATCACCCCAAGGGCGCGTCATCTCCACAGTGCGCTATGACTGAAGGAGGCTACTAAATAATTATTAATCCATATCTGTAAGGTCATTTGTTACGATCTTATTATGATTTGTTACATGTTAATATTTGCAGGTCTGTTTGTCGACGTTGGAAACAATTACAGCGTCCTCGATCACCCAAACATCTGCTTCGTTTATGATTATGTGGGTTCCAAGGACGAAGAAAAGAGTCAAGGAGACTTCGTAAGTTCAAACGTTTACAGACACGTGGTCATTTGGGATACACACATACACTACACAGTAAGACACGCACACATAAACACATATATGGAAACAGTTCCAGGAGACACACACATCCATGTAGAGACCATGTAATAAATTGTAAGTATTGTTTCGTCTTCATCATCATTATCTTTCAGATCCCCGAACAGCATAGGCCTTGATTAAACTTACGCCAAGTCTTCATGCCCGTGCCATCAGCTCAAGGTCATTCATGTCTTCTTATCCAGTTCATTTATGTCTTTAGTTCTCTTCTCCGGGTGTTCTTTGGTCACCCTCTACCCCTCACTCTGCTGATTCCAGTAAAATGACTGCCTTCTTTAGCTATCAACTTCAATGTGTGTTCTATCCATCTCCATCGTCTTCTTCTCATCTCTTCTTCGACTGCCACTTGTCTGGTTCTTGTTTTACAGGGGCTAGGTGTACCTCACACCCACATACCCATGCACTAAGAAAATTTTATTAAGGATCGTTTGATAGGGGTTGCAATTATTGGTTGCTTGCAACCCTCTCAGCAGCAGACTTAGCAATCAAGCAACACAAAGCCTTATACAGATCAACATTTAATACTACCAAACACCCAGACAGTGTTCGTAGACTTTAAGTCCTAGGCATGATCTTGCTCGAATTAGACTTCAGATCTCAATAGCTTGTTCTCTCTCCGCGACAGGCGATTGGAATGATAAAGAAATTTCAACTGACGCGCTAGTCTGGACGCTTCTCTTCTCTGATTGGCTGCTACTCCTTCAGCGGCATTACTAATGTTCTATTTTTAGATGTGACCTAAAAATGGCTCCCACATGCTATGTCGTGGTAGGAGGTACAGAACAACCGACAAAATGGCGATGGCGCTGTCACATTGTCATCCACATTAATGATCTTGCTATACCACCTCAATTCTTCTATTCTAGACAATCAATCATTTATGAACGTCTGCAGCTTTTTGGTTGTTGTTTTTGTTATTCTCGTGTTACAGAGACAATACAACATGGCTGACTTGACATCTGAATTGAAATTTCTGATTTTTGTATTGGGCTTGATTTGTTGTGGTCTCCCGATATTTCCCAGTGCAATGAAAGCTTATCTAATCTTTCGTATTCTTATTTTGATATCGTTGTCTGTCCGTTCAGCTGTGTCTATATTTCTGCCAAGGTATATGAATGATTCAATATCCAGTATGGGGTATTCTTTCAAGTGCAAACTTGTGATCGTTTCCTGTATTTATTATCGTTGTCTTCTCTCTGTGTCTGAGCATACATCCTGGGGGCCGGAGGAATGTTTCTCCAAGTGTAATCTGGCTATTGTTTGTCGTATTTATCATCAGAATCTTTGTCTTTTTCCTTTATATTTTCAGAGCCAATTACTGTGACACTTCGTCACGTATTATTATTTCGTGAGTTTGTCTTGCGTCTGGTTATAGTAATGAGACAATCGAGGTAGGTCATCGGTAAAATATAGACCTTCAAGCGGTTTGCAGACAGTCCGCTGAATTCTATTTTTATTGGTTGATACTTATGTCATCAAAATCTGGCCTATCGTCAATAAGAAGAAAAATATTGACAAGGGCATTCCTGTCGCACTCCAGCTCATATCTCAAACGGTTCAGTAAGCTGTGCTTCGTGAAGAGTTCTATATTTCATGTCTTCGCATTTTTAAACAAACTAATGAACTTAAACCTTTCTTGACATTTCTGAAATGTTCGTTGTTCTTGAAGGTTGTCAAAGAACTGGTTGCGATATTCCCGGTTCTAAGGGACTGGATAACGGAGTTCTTGCAGCAGAACAACTTTATGGTGGCCTCGGATATTGGACACAACATGCTTATTGAACAGGTAACCACCACGCCGACGATGGCAATCATCATCATCAACATCACCAACATCATCAACAACATCATCCTCATTTTTATGTTAGCTCCTAATTGACCATGGAACCACTACATCTGGTCTCCTTGCATGAAGCCAGCACCAGACATTCAAATACTCATGCAGCTGTAGTTTTTTTAGCCATTTCTTTTACATGATGAGGTTTCAAGCCTCATGCACAACCTTGTATTTTTTGTCTTGGACGACCTGCCTGAGTGAGGAATAGTCCTAATTTTTTTACAGGCTTTTCTTTAACTTGCAACGTATGTCACTCTCGTGTCACCTTCAAATCTTGCAATCCATTTTTCAATCACTTCCAGATGAGCAATAGCTCTGAATCTTGGCATAGTTGTGTATTCTCCATGATAATACAATAATCAGTCGTAAAAATAATAAAATGAATCAAATTAAAATTAATTTATGTTGTTTGTATTGTATCATCAGTGAAATGGGCGATAACTGCAAATAATCTAGGTGTATTCCTTCCAACAATATTGTCTCTCTTGAGATAAATATTGAAACTCCCCCCCCCCCTTTTTCCCCTCCACACACACTATTGCACGCGCGTGCACAGACATACACACAACTGACAACTACATTAAAAATAATGTAATTTACAACTCTTAACAAAAAATTTTTTTTAAATAAATCAAAACAACAAAATTTACTTTCCGTGTAATATACTGAATAATGAAATCCGCCTTCTGTGCTCTGGACTGGTTTATCGCAAACTGATAATATCATTAGCGGATCGATTAGATTTGACTTAAATTTAAAAACAACAAAAAAATAACATTAAAAAGAAGAAAATAAAAAATATTTTAAAAGTATTTTAAACACAGTCTTTTAATGCACTAACAATAGCTCTGAAACTTGGCATAGTTGTGTATTCCCCATGACAATACAATAATCAGTCGTAAAAATAATAAAATTAAAAAAATTAAAATTAATTTTTTTTGGTTCGTTCTTTTAGTGTGTATTGTATCATCAGTGAAATGGGAATTAACTGCAAATAATCTAGGTGTATTCTTTCCAACAAGATTGTCTCTCTTGAGAGAAATATTGAGACTTTTCTCTCCCCCCCCCCCTTTTTCCATACACACACACACACTATCGCACGCGCGTGCACAGACATACACATAACTGACAACTACATTTAAAAAAATGTAATTTACAACTCTTATCAAAATTATTTTTAAAAAAAATTTACTTTACGTGTAATATACTGAATAATGAAATCCGCCTCCTGTGCTCTGGACTCGTTTATCGCAAACTGAAATGTCATTAACGGATCGATAACATTTGACTTAAATTTAAAACAACAACAAAATAACATTAAAAAGAAGAAAATAAAAAATATTTTTAAAAAAATATTTTAAACACAGGCATTTAATGCACTAAAAAGCCACAAATAATTGTTCAAGGAATTTATAGCTTGCAATCAAAAAATGTAACATCAAATTGACAGAAAGCCTGGGGCGCTGATTCTACATGAAATTAACTTCTGCTTTATACTTCATTACACACTTATGGATAAAATATATGATAAGCGCTTAAGCAAATTATTTGTGGCTTTTTAGTGCATTAAAAGCCTGTGTTTAAAATATTTGTTTTTATATTTGTTATTGTCTCACCAGAAGAGTGACTCCAGGAAAGTACACTGACCCAACAGAATCAGTTAACTGATATATAATCTACATCATAACGATAATGGGGGTTTTTCTCCACTAATTAAAAGTTCGAATGACAGAAGAACAGATAATGTGAAAGATAAACATGACGCTCTTGCAGGGATGTAATAAAGATATCAACGGTTGTGACGAGAAAATAATTGCTTCAGAGATCATCTTTTGTCGTGACGATGGCTATGATGAAGGGAAAGAAAGTTATGTTGTTGATAATGTTAATGATGGCTTGCATGATGATGGATGTTTATGACGTTGCTGGCAATGATTTTAATGATTATAAACATGCTGCTGATAATATTCGTTTGTTCTTTTTCCACTTCCCATTGACCGTATAATCACGACTTCAGTTTGCTCCCTTACGTGAATCAATTAATCAATCAACACCCTCTAGCTCCCCGAGGAGCATAAGTTCTTTTCGTGTCTCCCTCATGACTTTTATTTCTGTCTCCAGCTCTCGTCTCCATGCGTTTTTAGTCTACATCTGCCTCGATTACCCTGGCGACTCTAGAACAAGGACTGCCTTGTAATGCTGTCAACAGGTTTCCTCAATGTGTGTCCTATCCATAGCCAGCGTCTTCTCATCTCTTGTTATAGTGGCACTTGTCTGGTTCTTGTCATCAGTTTCACATTGTTGACCTCGTCGCTCCTGTCCAATCATTCTGTTCTACGCAAGTATGAAAGAATACATTAAGTAAGATGGAACATAGCTTATATCTTGCACGAAGACTGAAAGAATACATTAAGTAAGATGGAACATAGCTTATATCTTGCACGAAGACTGAAAGTATACATTAAGTAAGATGGAACATAGCTTATATCTTGCACGAAGACTGAAAGAATACATTAAGTAAGATGGAACATAGCTTATATCTTGCACGAAGACTGAAAGAATACATTAAGTAAGATGGAACATAGCTTATATCTTGCACGGAGACTGCGTCAAAACCCCTCTGCTCTTGTTGTAGTAGTTCCTGTAGCAATTCGTATTACATCATTAGTTTGCCAGTCACATGCACATCCTCATGTTAATTGCCTCTTAAGACATGCCTTATGGAGTAGTAGTAATTTTCTTTCTTTCCGGAAAACTGAACAGGGGGCAGCAGAAATGTGAATCTATAAAGTTAACATCCCAATTGTGCGAAAATATGGAATTATGTCGTTGCACAATATTTATTCTCCAGGTTCTTCGACTACTTTATCATCTGGTCAAATTTGGCTACTACATGGATCACGAGGATGTCCAGCAGTTGTTGCCTCCCCTGTTGAGCCTTCTGGATGGTCGGCATGATTTTCCTTTTCCCAAGGACAGAGACAAAGGTACAGAACTCTTTCATGTCAAACTACAACAGTATATTTCTCTTAGTCATTGTATATTTTGTTGATTACGTAGGCGGCCGTTGAGGCGGTACTAATAACTATGATGATAGAGTTACAGGTCTCTTAGTCCCGCGACCGTTGAGGCGGTACTAACAACTATGATGATAGAGTTACAGGTCTCTTAGTCCCGCGACCGTTGAGGCGGTACTAACAACTATGATGATAGAGTTACAGGTCTCTTAGTCCCGCGACCGTTGAGGCGGTACTAATAACTATGATGATAGAGTTACAGGTCTCTTAGTCCCGCGACCGTTGAGGCGGTACTAACAACTATGATGATAGAGTTACAGGTCTCTTAGTCCCGCGACCGTTGAGGCGGTACTAACAACTATGATGATAGAGTTACAGGTCTCTTAGTCCCGCGACCGTTGAGGCGGTACTAATAACTATGATGATAGAGTTACAGGTCTCTTAGTCCCGCGACCGTTGAGGCGGTACTAACAACTATGATGATAGAGTTACAGGTCTCTTAGTCCCGCGACCGTTGAGGCGGTACTAACAACTATGATGATAGAGTTACAGGTCTCTTAGTCCCGCGGCCGTTGAGGCGGTACTAACAACTATGATGATAGAGTTACAGGTCTCTTAGTCCCGCGACCGTTGAGGCGGTACTAACAACTATGATGATAGAGTTACAGGTCTCTTAGTCCCGCGACCGTTGAGGCGGTACTAACAACTATGATGATAGAATGATATTAAGTGACCAGTTCCCTTCCTCGCTGCTGTTGCCATCACTAACTAAAGAGCAGAGTCAGGTACCAACTTACAGCTGGGTAGACTGAAGCGTGACGCTACCAGGTTTTGATCCAGGAACCCTGTCACTTCGCTGCGAGAGGAAAAAGCACTAACAGTTTAGCCATCGGACGCTCAGAATTGGTGGTGATTAGTGCTAAAGTTATCATCTTTTGTCGTTCGCTGTAAAATATAAACATCCATTCCTCTCATAAAATCGACAGTTTTCTCACGATTCTCTCATGGCCATGCTATTTCTCCCTAAAAGACGTTGTGAAGGCCATGCTGTCAACCTGCTCCCGTCATGGAGTCAGCAGTCTTGGACAAGACATTCTAGGATTCAGCTGCCTTTCCCACGCAGAAACAAATGTTTGTCTTATTTTTAATCTGTTGAACAGATGGTGTTGGAGTCAGAGTATTGAAACTGTTTCAGGTCTGAAAATTACCACTTTATCTCGTGTAGGTAAGTAGTAAGTTTCTTCCCGTTGTAGTGAAATTGACAGAGATACAACGGTAAAATACCTCCAAAGATAACATGTAAGGATAAAAACATAATGCGTAGGCTGCTGATAGTACATGATCGCCCAGACCGCGGGTCATCACCCTCCATAAAAATTGACTTGCTAGACAGGAGGGGAACGGCGGATAAAAAGGAAAAAAATATGACTGGAAAGATTGCGTGAGACTAGAAAGGCTAAGGAGACGCAATTGGGGGGGATGGAGGAAAGTAAAAATTTACGTCCCCAAATTGACACGAGGTACGGAAATGGACGCTTTTGCGATACCAAGCCCTTGATTTGAATTCAGCGGCTAAACGCAGATGTTGAAATATTACAAAATTTAAAAAGTAACTTTTTCATAATATTAATGTTAGGAATATAAAAATTAGCTGGCCGGATGGCCCATTCTGAGCAGTGAACTAATATGTTCTTAATTTTACAGACGGATAGATAATATTGAAGATAATGACAAAAGACAGTGTTGTTCACATCAACGACAGACTGTATGGAATAAAAAATGTCGCTATTTGCACAAAAAAACACGACCTTGAGAAGCAGGTGTTCAAATCAACTTAGGAGGGAAGCGAAGGGACAATGGTGGGAGCTGTGTCTAAATATAACTTTTAACGACAAAATTTTGGAGGGGAGAGAAAGGTTGGTTCAAAAATCAAGTACAATTTTGTAAAAACGCAAGTAGAGACGGACAGACTAACAGATAAAAATCCATACTTGACTGAAGCATGACTGAAATGACTTTAGTGTAGGAAATTTGAAATTCAAATAAACCTAGGCAGTGATTGGCCACAGTCAATCATTTTATCGGCGCTCAGACGCGAAAGTGGGGCCATTCCTCAATAGTTGTTCGATGATAGACACAGTATTTTAAAGTGTGGTGATTTCCAAATGAAAGAAAGTGAAATAAGTTCAGGGACGCCATACTATAGCCAGCAGCTCAGCTGAGTTTTGCTAGCATTTCTGTGTTCTTTATTCATAATCTGAGCTGTGAGTTTCAGCTGTCAACAAGGCGGTGTCTATCCAGTTGGTGATTTTACTCGAGTGTATCTGTGCAGTACGTTGTGACAGAGACCACTATTATTGCCCGCCAGCACGGAGAGGTGGGACCACCAGATTTCAGCACCAGAGCTACTTCTTCAAGATGAGTGAGCCTCTGGTCTGCTGGAAGTTCACCAACGCCTTTTAGTTGCTAATACCCCATAAAATTCCTGCAATTTACTGGACACTGTGTAGTCAATATAGACAGGTGTGATGAGGCCACCCCAACAGCACAAGCATTAAATATCCTCCCAAGTAGATGACTAAAAGAACATTTTAATAAAACTAACTAGTCTAGTACTTATATATGTACACTCTTGCATTTATTATGTAACATTCCATGCATTTTTTTCATTAATTTTAAATCCTTTTCCTAAAAAAAAAGTTCTGGTCAACATAAAACTTGATCCAGAACAAATAAATGTAATATAATTCTATCAAAAATTTTACACACGTGAGTTAGTTCAGTGTATTTTAACATTTGTTAATATTATTAGTCTGCTTAAATATCTGTGGGTGTATCTATAATTATCTCACCACATTACATATCATTACCCTAGACATTTTACCTAGATACATTCATTAAGAAAAAAATTAAGTGTGAGGTCGTAGTGGTAGCAAGAAAGGCCTTCTGACAATTAACAACTACATTTTATCTCAGGAGCCTTCACAGCTGGCCTCATACATTACATTTAGTAACATCACCATCATACAATACCATCAAACCCACTACATACATTGGGGTCTTGTCCAGGGATAATTAGCCCAACAGTAATATTAGGATCTCCTGGTTGGAGAAATAAAATTAGGGAAAAAAATTGTGAAATTCCCTTTAAAATTAAAAGTGTCCCTGCAGATAAAAGTTGGTGAATCTTCACAGCCAGTGATAATTAATTAGTTAACTGGTTAGTTAGAATTAGTTAGACTATAGTCATAAGAAGTACTTAGTGTATTTGCTGGTTAGAGATTTAGCTTGTATATTATTATATTGTCTAAAAAGTATGGCGGAGCTAGCAAAATTCCGATCAGCTGCTGTGCTGACCGCAAAGGAGATGGGAATGGATGGTCAAATTTTAATTCAATACGTAACGGCTGAATGTGATAAATATATTGAAAGGGAAGATAGAAAGTTAGCTGAAGAAAAGAGGTTACAAATTGAGGCTGAGATTAAGAGGCTGCAGATTGAGGCAGAAGAAAAACGACAGCAAAGGGAGGCAGAAGAAAAACGACAGCAAAGGGAGGCAGAAGAAAAAAGGTTGACTGCCGAAAGGGAGGCAGAAGATAGAAGGTTGCAGAGGGAGCACGAATTACGACTAAGGGAGCTGGAATTACAAGGCCCGGCTCCTGAAAATGGTGCCAGCCCTTTTGCCTCAGATGCTACGCCCAGTCTGGGAGCCTCAAACTCAGCTATGGGGTTTCATTTAGACCATTTTGTTGAAAAAGACGATGACATAGAGGGGTACCTAGGACGTTTTGAGTTATTAGCTACTACATATGGGTTAGAGAGAGAGAGGTGGAGTTTAAAGCTATCACAGGGATTGAGAGGTACTTCTTATGAAGTATTTGCCAAAATGAACAGGGAAGACCAAGACAATTATGACATGTTAAAGCAGGCTTTGTTATTAAGGTACGAGAAGAATGGTGAATTTTATCGTAAGAAATTTAGAAATGCCAAACTGTTGTCTGGGGAGACATACCACCAATTCTCTGCTAGACTAGAAACCTATTTGGAGAAATGGACGGCTCTGGGGAAGACCCAAGATCTTAAAGAAATTATCATGATTGAGCAATTGAGAGAGTCCATGGCTCCAGACATGAGAAAATTTCTCATGGAACAAGGTGCAGAGAAGTTGGGGGAAATTTTAAATGTTGCTGAGAGGTATCAGGCAGCTCAGGCAGAGGTAAGTGGTGCTAAAAAGAAGCACATAGACAATTTTAAAGCTCCACAGCAATTTAATAAATTTGATAATAGAGAGCAGGGAAATAAAGGTAGGACAAACTTTGAGCGGCCAAGAAATGACTATCGCGACAGAAACTCACAGTTCAATGACCAAAAGTTCAATGAAAGAAAACCGTTGAACCAAGGAAAAAGATGGTGTAAATGGTGCAAGAAGGATAACCATAACACCGAATTTTGTAGAAGGAAACCTTCAAACATTGCTGCAATGAAGTCGGGGACGCGAAGATTAAAGGTTAATCCTAATGGACAACAGGAACCTTATCACCCCCCAGTTTGTGAGGATGTTATTTGTAATGGGGTCACCATAAGGTGCCTTTATGATACAGGTTTGGATTATGATTCAGTTGTGAAGTCTAGCCTAGTGGACCCAAGTCAGTATACCACAGAAACAGTGGAAATACAAGGGGCGACTAAGGACATACCACTCATGACACTTCCCATCGCAAGGATAACGGTGAAAACTCGCTATGTGGAGGGAGAAATCAGAGCAGCAGTGATAGATGAACCAATCTACCCTCTGATATTGGGGTGTAGATACGTCTTCTTGGGGAATCCCGAGAAACCTGTGATCATGGCGACAGTGCAGACCAGGTCACAGAAGAAGGAGGAAGAAGGTGAACCTATAAATGCTCATCCAGAGGAGATGAGGAAGGCGCAGGCTGAGGATAGGACACTCAAGCCCTGTTTTTTAAAAAATTGCCCAAATGTCACACACCTCCGAGCAGGGGGAATATTTCATGAAGAACAAACTCTTATACAGGAAGGCCGGAACTGGAACAAATGGTCACAACCAGCTGGTTCTTCCCACTTCATATAGAGATAAAGTGATGGAACTCGTGCATGCGATTCCCTTCAGTGGTCACATGGGGATCAGCGCCACAGGACAGCGTATAGCTTGTCATTACTTCTGGCCAGGGATAACGGAGGATATAAAAAGATATGTCAAATCCTGCCCAGAATGTCAAAGGGTAGCTCCAAAGCACTGGACTGCTCCTGCAACTCTAGGGGAAATGCCCATAGTGGGAACACCTTTTGAGAGGGTTGCAGTGGATATTGTAGGACCTCTCACTCGGACCAAGAGGAGGAACAGTTACATCCTTACTCTGGTGGACACTTGTTCTATGTGGGGAGAGGCGGTAGCCCTGCCATCAATTGATTCAAAACATGTAGCAGAGGCACTACTTACAATATTTACCCGATTAGGATTCCCGCATCAAATCTTGACGGATAATGGTTCTCAGTTCAAGGGGAAACTAACGGAAGAAGTTTTTAAGCTATTTCAAGCCAGACACTTTCATTGTAGTCCGTACCATCCACAAGGGAACGGCCAGGTAGAGAGGTTCAACGGAACTCTCATTTCTATCCTGAGAAAGCTGGCACACGAAAAACCGGATCTGTGGGATCAATTCCTGCCCGCCGCATTGTTTGCGTACCGGGAGGTACCACATAGTTCAACCGGGATGGCTCCCGCAACTCTGCTATTTGGGAGACCAATAAAAGGTCCATTAGAAGCTCTATTAAGGACCTGGACAGATGAGAAGGCGGAAGAGACTGTTACCTCATCGTATCAATACGTGAACGAACTGACCACTCGTTTGAAAGCTGGATGGAAACTGGCAAATGATAATTTGAAGCAAGCCAGGAAGAAACATGCAGCATATTTTAATAGGAAGGCAAAGGACAGGGAACTGGCAGTCGGAGAGAAGGTGCTGCTTCTACTACCCGGAAGCCAGAATAAATTACAAATTGGTTGGCAAGGTCCATATACGGTTCTAGAGAAGGTGTCTAGAACAAACTATAAAATTGACAAAAAGGGGAAGGAGAAAATTTATCATGTAAAGCTGTTAAAGAAGTATCTGGACAGACCACTCCAGGAAAGCACCCCCTTATTGACCTTGGCTATTGCAACCCAGATGCAAAAAGAACCACTCACCTCACATGAATACCCATTACATCCTTGTGAAACTGCAGCACAGGTAAAAGTCAGTAAGCACCTGACTAAAAACCAGAGGGAGAGAGTTCAACAGGTTCTGGAGGAACATACAGATGTATTAACAGATAAACCAGGCCATACAAATTTGCTACAGTATGACATGAAACTGGTAGACTCAAACCCAATCTGTATGAGAGCCTATTCTATTCCGTTCGCGAAGGAGAAGGCATTGAAGGAAGAAATAGAGTATTTGTTGAAGGAGGGGATTATTTCGCACAGTGAATCATCTTTTAGTTCTAGTGTCGTTTTGTTGAGAAAACCGTCTGGGGAACACAGACTGTGCATAGATTACAGGAAACTGAATGCTGTCACAGAAGGACAAGTGGATCCATTACCAGACACAAAACAGTTATTTGCCAGACTGAACAAGGCAAAATACTTTTCAAAGGTGGATCTTAGTAAAGGCTATTACCAGATCCCAGTGAAGCCTGAAGTGAGACCTTATTTGGCTTTTAGCACTTCGGATGGACATTATGAATTCAATATGCTACCATTCGGACTGAAAAATGCTCCGAGTGTGTTTTCAAGGATGATGCGCAAATTGTTGGATCCCCTGAATAACCCATGTATCACGAATTTCATGGATGATATTCTCGTCGCCACTGAGACATTTGAAGAACACATTGAAGCTCTGGAGATGTTGTTTGATAGACTTCGGGAGGCGAACTTAACTGCTAGGCCAACAAAATGTTGTATTGGATGCAAAGAGTTGGAATTCTTGGGACACACTGTATATCAGGGTAATATGACCCCTGATCCTAAGAACTTGGAAAAACTGCAGAGAGCACCTAGGCCGCAAACAAAAAAGGACGTGCGATCATTTGTGTCGTTATGCGGATTTTATCAGAAATACATCAAGAATTTTAACGCTATTTGTGCTCCTCTGACTGATCTGACTCGCAAGGGACTTCCAGATAAAATTATTTGGACTGCACAATGTGAACTAGCGTTCCAAGAGTTAAAGGAAAAACTCACTAGCAAGCCTATTCTCAAACTGCCTGATTTGACACAGGACTTTGTCTTAAGAACCGATGCAAGTAATGTAGGACTAGGAGGGGCTTTGTTGCAAAGATCATCTTCACCTGATGGGGAACTGAAACCAGTCGCTTATGCAAGCCGTAAATTGAATAAGGCGGAACAAGGATACTCCACAAGCGAAAAAGAATGTTTAGCGTTAATCTGGGCAATAAAGAAGTTTCAAATCTATCTGTATGGTAGGACATTTGTGGTGGAGACGGACCATCAGCCTCTCGTATTCTTATCTCAGGCTAAGCATGAAAACGCAAGATTGCTGAGGTGGTCTTTATTGCTTCAACCTTATCAGTTCAGTATCCAATATATCCCAGGCAAATTGAATGTCGGTGCAGATTTCCTCAGTCGGCACCCCTGTGATCAAAATTAGAGTAGTGGCAGACGTGAGGAGTAATTTTACCTATGTGTATCGCTGGTTTTGGAACTTGCCATAGGCATGTTTTCAAGTGGGGAGATGTGTAGTGAAATTGACAGAGATACAACGGTAAAATACCTCCAAAGATAACATGTAAGGATAAAAACATAATGCGTAGGCTGCTGATAGTACATGATCGCCCAGACCGCGGGTCATCACCCTCCATAAAAATTGACTTGCTAGACAGGAGGGGAACGGCGGATAAAAAGGAAAAAATATGACTGGAAAGATTGCGTGAGACTAGAAAGGCTAAGGAGACGCAATTGGGGGGGATGGAGGAAAGTAAAAATTCACGTCCCCAAATTGACACGAGGTACGGAAATGGACGCTTTTGCGATACCAAGCCCTTGATTTGAATTCAGCGGCTAAACGCAGATGTTGAAATATTACAAAATTTAAAAAGTAACTTTTTTCATAATATTAATGTTAGGAATATAAAAATTAGCTGGCCGGATGGCCCATTCTGAGCAGTGAACTAATATGTTCTTAATTTTACAGACGGATAGATAATATTGAAGATAATGACAAAAGACAGTGTTGTTCACATCAACGACAGACTGTATGGAATAAAAAGTGTCGCTATTTGCACAAAAAAACACGACCTTGAGAAGCAGGTGTTCAAATCAACTTAGTAGGGAAGCGAAGGGACATTGGTGGGAGCTGTGTCTAAATATAACTTTTAACGACAAAATTTTGGAGGGGAGAGAAAGGTTGGTTCAAAAATCAAGTACATTTTGTAAAAACGCAAGTAGAGACGGACAGACTAACAGATAAAAATCCATACTTGACTGAAGCATGACTGAAATGACTTTAGTGTAGGAAATTTGAAATTCAAATAAACCTAGGCAGTGATTGGCCACAGACAATCATTTTATCGGCGCTCAGACGCGAAAGTGGGGCCATTCCTCAATAGTTGTTCGATGATAGACACAGTATTTTAAAGTGTGGTGATTTCCAAATGAAAGAAAGTGAAATAAGTTCAGGGACGCCATACTATAGCCAGCAGCTCAGCTGAGTTTTGCTAGCATTTCTGTGTTCTTTATTCATAATCTGAGCTGTGAGTTTCAGCTGTCAACAAGGCGGTGTCCATTCAGTTGGTGATTTTACTCGAGTGTATCTGTGCAGTACGTTGTGACAGAGACCACTATTATTGCCCGCCAGCACGGAGAGGTGGGACCACCAGATTTCAGCACCAGAGCTACTTCTTCAAGATGAGTGAGCCTCTGGTCTGCTGGAAGTTCACCAACGCCTTTTAGTTACTAATACCCCATAAAATTCCTGTAATTTACTGGACACTGTGTAGTCAATATAGACAGGTGTGATGAGGCCACCCCAACAGCACAAACATTAACTATCCTCCCAAGTAGGTGACTACTAGAACATTTTAATAAAACTAACTAGTCTAGTACTTATATATGTACACTCTTGCATTTATTATGTAACATTCCATGCATTTCTTTCATAATTTTTAAATCTTTTTTAAAAAAAAAAAGTTCTGGTCAACATAAAACTTGATCCAGAACAAATAAATGTAATATAATTCTATCAAAAATTTTACACACGTGAGTTAGTTCAGTGTATTTTAACATTTGTTAATATTATTAGTCTGCTTAAATATCTGTGGGTGTATCTATAATTATCTCACCACATTACATATCATTACCCTAGACATTTTACCTAGATACATTCATTAAGAAAAAAATTAAGTGTGAGGTCGTAGTGGTAGCAAGAAAGGCCTTCTGACAATTAACAACTACATTTTATCTCAGGAGCCTTCACAGCTGGCCTCATACATTACATTTAGTAACATCACCATCATACAATACCATCAAACCCACTACACCCGTGTCAGCCATGCTTAAACTAAAGTATCAATTAACACTTTTTTTACAGACACCTAGTTCAACACGCGCTAGAGGCCACAGAGATGTGGTTTCACAGAAAAATGTTAAAAATAGTACGGACAGCTAAAAATAGAAATGGCGATATCCTGAAAGAAGCCAGTGCACAAATGAAAGCTTATTACTCATATTAGAAGGAAGTAATGCACTTTCTTTTGACAAGTTCGATCCCCAGTTCGGGTGGGATCTTTTAGACTGCACACGGCTCCAGGGTCGGCCAAGCGTCATGAGTTTGGAACTAGACCAACTCTGGGAAGGTTAAAGCGATCGGCGTGATGCTAACCACATCACTCCTAGTGTGTCGATGGTCAAGAAAATATGGGCCTAACAGTATATTCCTAATTTGCCTCAATGGGCGTGTAACGGGATTCTTTGACATGTTATGAGAAGATGAAAGCCGGAATATATTGTGACAACAGGAAATATTGAAGGAATTAGATATAGATATAGGGGACGACAAAGAGGGGAGATACTGGACAGTTTGACATCGGGACATGGAAAGAAGTCAACAATAGACTTGATAAATAGTAACTGACACAGGAAGTTATAGAGAGACGTGATCACTTACGCCCCCAGTATGATACTTCAAGAAGAAGATGATGAACTGAAAACCCTGATTGGAACCTAGATTCTAAACATATTCAGATACCCCTTCTCATGCCATCAGTGTTACTGGTAGAAAAGCGGTGTTATAGATAAGACATAACAAAGCTTGGTACCGATCACATATTAGAAATAGCCCAGACAGAACCAAAGCGGCACTTCGGGTGAGTCCGGCAGTTGTCGGAATTCGCTATTGAACGATCAAAATGGCGTAAGGTGATAATTAGTTTTCTCTAGTATATATTTACTCAGCCCGTGTGTAGTTGCTGGAGTTATGTGAAGAGACAAAGAGAGAATACGAATACTGCACTCTCAGGCATGTCGTACCAGGTGACTACTATGAGGCTGTACAAGGGTCTGACAATCTCCTCATGTAAAACGAACTGCCACAGAAACTACTGACGCAAGAGAGTGGGCCTGCTTGTTGCAGACCTCCTGCAAGGGGGCCAGCTGCAGCTCATACCCCATGTTGCGGCAGAATCGCAAAGAAAAATGATGGTGATGGTGATGATGATGGTGATGATGATGGTGATGATGAAGATGATGATGATGATGGTGATGGTGATGATGATGGTGATGATGATGGTGATGATGATGATGATGATGATGGTGATGATGATGATGATGAAGACTGTGCCAAACATATACATGCTCTTGAAGCGGTGTTTCATGTGGCAATTTGTTGTACATGATGAGATTGAAAGCCACATCCACAATCTCATATTAGTCGCCTGATACGACATACCTGGGGGTGCTGTAACCAGTTTTCGTTCTGTGTCTCTCAGAGACCTCCGGGAAGTACACCGAGACAGTAATTCTTTTCTTTCCTCCAGGAACCATACGAGCGATATTAATATTAAGTGAGAAGAACTCACCCAGACAGAAACTTACTTGTCTCATTATGTTTTTGTTCCAGGGTATTCCAAGGATGCCATGAAGCAAGTGCTCCAGTTCCAGCATGCTGACAGATATGAGAAGTCTCCAGAAACATCAGCAGTCGTCTATGCCAAGTTCCAGTAAGTTGTCATTACAGTGGCGTGATCAGTGAATTTATTTCGCGGTAGGCTGTTTGACTTAGGAGGTGCATTTTCGGGAGATTAATCGTAGAAGCTTCTTCCCCCTCCGCGATAATCTATTTTGTTGTAACACGTTCTAATGGATACTGCATAAGTGTTATCATTCATTCATTCATAACCCTCCACTCCCAAAGGAGCATAGGCCTTCAACAAACACATGCCAAGTCCTCCTGTCACGTGCCATCATCTCAAGTTCTTTCCACGTTCTCCTTATCATTTTCATCTCTGTTTCCAGCTCTCTTCTCCATGTGCTTCTTGGTCTACCTGTGCCTCTCTTGCCCTGGGGGTTCCAGAACAAGGACTGCCTTGTAATGCTATCAACAGGTTTCCTCAGTGTGTGTCCTATCCATCGCCATCGTCTTCTTCTCATCTCTTGTTCCACTGGCACTTGTCCAGTTCTTGTCCTCAGTTCCACGTTGGTAACCTTGTCATACCATTTTAATCCCTCTATTCTACGCAAGCACCCACTTATGAAAGTCTGTAGCTTTTTGGTTGTTGTCTTTGTTGTTCTCCATGTGTCAGAGCCACACAATAAACTGACTTCACATTTGAGTTGAAGATTCTTTTTTTCGTGTTGGATCCGATTTCTCTTGATCTCCATATATTTCCCAATGCTATGAAAGCTCCTCTTGCTTTTTGTATTCTTATTTTGATATCACTGTCTGTCCCTCCAACTTTGTCTATATTGCTGCCAAGATATGTGTACGATTCTACATCTTGTATTGGTGCTTCTTCAAGTTCAACCCTGTTTTCATTACCTGCATGTATTTTCATTATCTTTGTCTTTTCCCTGAGTATTTTCAGACCCAATTGCAGTGACCTCTCATTATATCTTTCCTCAGAGCGCTGGAGGTTCTCGACCTACTTCTTACGTATCAGAGAAACTCTCGCTTACAGGTAAAATTGGTATATATAATTGTCCTAAATTGATGATATAATTGTTCTAAAATTGATGTATATTATTGTTCTAAAATTGATGTATATAATTTATACTTGAGAACAATAAACGTCGAAAGGGAGGTAAACATCACACATATTTTTTTCACCTGATTCGTTAATACCTTAATTTTTCTTTGGTGTTATCTCCCTTTTTAAAATTTATTCTCCCATTATTACCTTTTTTTGCCCGTGTCCCGGGGGTCTCTGATGACACAAACAAAAAATAGAACTACTACTCCTTCAAGCATGTCGTACAAGTCAACTAAAATGAGTTTATGCGTGGGACTGGCGACCTCATAATATAAAACGGGTTGCAAAATTAATGTTGCACGTGACTGCTTTGATGCAGACTTCTTGCAGCGAGATCACCTACAGGCGTGGCTCCATTCTCCATAAAGAGCGGAAAGACAGATTATTAAGGTAATTACTTTTATCAATTGAATTTCCTTCATTCCGTGTCCGTCATTTGTTGACTGATTTACTCCCAGTATTAAACCCCATTATCTCTGCAACGATTTCTATTCATTGTTAATTCAATTGCAGAGATTTCAAAACAATTTTTTTTTAAATGGCGAATACACTTCTCCAAATCTGCGCCATTTGGTGATAGTTCATCTCGGTTAATAATTACTAGTACAGCGCGTTAAAATAGGCGGGCATTTTGATTAGCAGAGGAGATCCAATAGTGATAACGTTAGAGGAACCGATAGTAATATCAAAATAGGAATACAAAGGGCTATAGGAGATTGCAGTACAATGGGAAATATACGGAAATAAAAAACCCTCCAAGATGAAAATAAAAATCTTCTACTCAAATATCAAGCCTATCTTATTGTATGGCTACAAAACATGAACAACAACAAAAATTACAACAACAATTTTAATAAAAACTTTGGGGTGCTTGCGCGGAATAGAAGGATTGAAATTGTATGACAAGATCACTAATGTGAAAATGATGGAAATAACCAGACAGATACAATTGAACAAGATCAGAGAAGCAGGCGTTAGCGCTGGAAAGTATACACATTGAGAAAACCAGTTGATAGCATTACAGAGACATTCTTATTCTGGAATCGCAAGAGTAAAAGAAAAGAGGGTAACCAACAACAAAAAACGGAAAGATATTAGACATAGACATAAAAAGGAAAGACCTTGAACAAATAGCACACGACAGGTAGGCTTGACTTATGTTATACTCTTGTACGTTGATACACGGCGTGTTCCCGAGTTAATAGACAATACCAGGGAGCAGTGCCGTCTTAAGGCATGGGCACAATGGGCAGTGCCCAGGGGCACCACGATTCTAGGGGCCCCATGCTGGGATGCTGCCATATTGTTCATAAGACATCATTTTTATTCCCGTGGGTGGGTAGGGCTGGATCATCAAATCAACGTATTGGCTTCAGCAGTGTCATACTTTGTTTCAAACAAACAAGCGATGACAACACAGTACAATTATCAAACGCCAGTCACTCACGATAACATCTGACCGACTCACACGAACCAGAAATACTATGGTGCATTTACACAGCTGCACACACGCCAGTACGCAGAAATTATCCCAGCTACCACAACACAAGAGTACTGAATCCACTTTCATTCCAACGGCTCGTAACACAAAAGGTGTCGTTGTTGACAACCACAACTGCTTTAACTCAAAAACCAAGCCCCGACTTCAGGATCCTTCAGCCTGAATGACTATCACCAAATTCTCTCACACCTAAAACACGAGAAACTTTAGCAATTGTCTCTCTGCCAAACATCACACATAAAACATGAGAACAGTTAACAGTTTTCGCTCTGCCAAACATCACACTTAAAACATGAGAACAGTTAACAGTTCTCGCTCTGCCAAACATCACACTTAAAACACGAGGAAAGTTAGCAGTTCCCGCTCTGCCAAATATCACACTTAAAACACGAGGAAAGTTAACAGTTCTCTCTCTCTCTGCCAAACATCACACCTAAAACACGAGAACAGTTAACAGTTCTCTCTCTGCCAAACATCACACTTAAAACACGAGAAACGTTAACAGTTCTCTCTCTGCCAAACATCACACTTAAAACACGAGAACAGTTAACAGTTCTCTCTCTGCCAAACATCACACTTAAAACACGAGGAAAGTTAACAGTTCTCTCTCTGCCAAACATCACACCTAAAACACGAGAATAGTTAACAGTTCTTTCTCTACCAAACATCACGCTTAAAACACAAGGAAAGTTAATAGTTCTCTCTCTCTCTCTGCCAAACATCACACCTAAAACACGAGAAAATTTAACAGTTCTCGCTCTGCCAAACATCACGCTTAAAACACGAGAAAAATTAACAGTTCTCGCTCTGCCAAACATCACGCTTAAAACACGAGAAAAATTAACAGTTCTCGCTCTGCCAAACATCACACTTAAAACACGAGAACAGTTAACAGTTCTCTCTCTACCAAACATCACACTTAAAACACGAGAATAGTTAACAGGTCTCTCTCTGCAAACATCACACTTAAAAGATTACGGGATCCTTTTATGTGCTGACCGCCTACCCGATAATCTGGGGCTAGAACTTGAACAAACACTCATACATTTAGTTGAGGTGTAACTGCTGTTGTGTTATTCTATGGAGTGCAAGTTTTTTCACAATCGGTAAGTGAGAGCAAGATGAGTGAAGGCCTTTGCTAGCGCGTGTATGAATGACAGGAAATTAATTCTTTTGTGTGACCATTTTGTTAACTTGCTTACCTGGTAACATATATCTTTTCTGTATACCCTACATTGTTCCTTTAAGTGGGATAGTTGATAATTTGTTAACTCTGTTTAAAACCACCTCCTTTCCATTTGCTTAGTAAAGGGAAGAACAGCTGGGAAGAACAGTTTTTTTTTATCACTTATACCTAACTTGGTAACACCTCTTTCAGAGTAATTAACTTTACTGTTAGGTTAACGTACCCGTGTTCCTGATATTATCTATCTCTGGACTGGGTTTGTCTTTGTCTAATGAGCGGGAAGGGCTTAGTCGATACCAATCTTCTTCACCCCCTCCCAAACTTGTTATTTGCATTTGTGTACTTATGATAATTTATGTAATATCTGATATTTTTAGTGATGGATGTTTAAAGTAAATAAAATCACATAAACTCATTTAGTTCTGTGTGTTGGATATACCCAAAGCCCAACTTTTCCCCTATTCGTTTAATATAGTTTGTATCAACGTCGTGTGTGTGTTTGAAAACACCGAATCGGTGAGCGCGCAGATGCGAGTCTGGAAAACTGGCAAATAATTGTTTGACCAGGAGAGTGAAAGAGAAGATTGAGAGACACGATTTGTCGTAAATAAGTCTGTCTTTACTCTCCTCCAGCACGCTGGGAAGCAACTATTAAATCTCTACATTTTCTATCACTGAGCTTTCCATCATCATTTTCCACTCTAAACCGGACCACTATTTCTACGACTCTTTTCTCTCAAAATAAATTTACGACAGTAACACATGACATTGATTCAAACTCACAACTACTGTACCTTATATATTAAATGTGTGGTCCTTGAAAAGGTTATTGATAACGTAGACATCGAATTACTGTAAAGTCAACGGGTAATGGCAAGAAAAACACATGAAGATATGAAATGCCGAAATGCCTAACTATGATCTACAGAACCTTTTGAGATAAAAACTGGAGTGCGGCATCGATGCATCTTGTCACCATTTCTTTTCTTACTAACAATTACATTTGATTCTGAAAACAACATCAGCAAGCAGAATAAGAACTCAGTGGACAGAGATAAAACAGCTCAATGACCTGCACTTCGCATTTAATCCCATAACCTGAACCAAATGAATGACGTGTCACTCTTGATGAGAGGTCAAGGGACGTGGGTCTGAAAATACACAGAGAAAATATAAAGATTATGAAACACATTATTGTAAATGATAGTCAGATTGCAATTATGAAAATATTATTACACGATGCGAAGACGAGCACGTACGAATTCTCGGCAGCAACGTGAACAAAGACAAGGGTAGTGTGAAACAATTGACAAAAACCAGACATGTGTCAGCGGAACAGGAGATAACAAGATGACTCTGGAGATGGATAGGACACACACTGAGAAAACCTGTTAATAGCATTACAAGGCAGTCCTTGTTCTGGAATTTCCATGGTAAAAGAGGTAGAGGGAGACCATAGAGAAGAGAACTGGTGACAGACATGAAGGTCATGATGAAAACATAGAAAGACCTTGACCTGATGGCACGGGACAGGAAGACTTGGCATAAGTTTGTTGAAGGCCTATGCTCCTTGGGGAGCTGAAGGGTGATGAATATGATGAAGACAACTATGATGATTATGATGATCATCATCATCATAAACAGAGTTGAACAACAGATGATGGTATAAAAAAAACGAATATACTCTGCATGACAAGATTGATTTTCACGGCATTGGGAAATAAATTTTAAATCAAATCCAAAACAAAAACAGGAGTCGCCAACTCAGATGTTGAGGCCGTTGTGTTTTATAGCTGCGAAACATGGAGAACAACCTAAACAACAATCAAGGAGTTTGCATAAAGTGGTGTTCGCGTAGAGTAGAAGGACATCAATGGTATGACAAGATCACTAATACAGAACTGATGGAAATAATGTGACAAACGGTGGGTGGAACAAGGTGTGAGGAGAAGACAGTTGTGTAGGATATGGCCACACATTGATGAAACCAACTGGTTGTTTGCTTTACAAGACAGTTCTTGTTATGGCACCTCTAAGGCAAGAGGAAGACTGACAACACGCGGTGAATGGAACTCAACACATACCTATAATGGATAAAAAAGACATAGAAAGAACGTGAAAGGATGGCACAGAGCTGTAAGTTCTGGCACTAGCCTGTTGGAGGCCTATACTCCTTACGAAGATGAAAGGTACCGTAGCCATTAAGATGACTGATTTATTGTTGTACAAGCAAGTATTCCCGTCAAAACAATGACCGTGTTAATAACAGCTGCACGTTAAGAAGACCGAAGATCTTGATCGTAATTCATGTTTGTTGACTGGGGAGGAAGTTACTTTAACTGTTTGTAAAGTTTTTTTAATAAAGAATTTTAGTTTTTGGCCAACAATTTTTCAAGGGGTATAATTTAAATAGATGTCAAAGGGAAACAATTAGATCAGATAAATATAATTATAAAATATAACATTTTAATTATTTATTTATTTTTACTAATATTGTTAAAATTTCATAACTATACATTTGTTTGCTATTTAATGTAATTTAAAACAGATATTGCGCAGGATTTTTATCTTTACATAGTTGCCTTGTACTGAAAAAATGCGACATAAAAATAATCCATCTTTGCCCGCTCTGGCGCCCTCTATCACCAGATTGGAATTTTATGTTATCATCTAGTGTAAAATCCCGTCTTAAGACGGGAATTAAATTCAAAAGCACCAATACCTAACGGCAATTTTACTTATTCAAAAGTATTTTTAAAAACCCAAAATATTTGTTTGACATCTGATGTTAAAAGTCTGAACATGACAGAAGAGCTTCTTGATTTGCTGCTGTTTTAATCTGGTACAATTTAGATCATGGATCTCCGCATCTTCCTGTAAAATATTACTAATAATGTAGTTTTACACTCTTTAATATTAGTATATTTTTAAGTGCTTTTTTAATGAAAAAATACACCGATATAAGGGAACCAAATAATGTTGTACACAATATGAAAGAGAGATGTTAGTGGCACCGCCATTTGCAGATTCTTCTTTGGTAAATGTTACTATTTTCGGGAGAGTATATATAAGGGAAACAATACAATTAATGTCAAACTTTTAACCAAAGTTACATCCCTTAGCGTTACGCACTGACAGAAAAAGCTGGGATTTTATATCTAGGATAGTTGCTATTTATGATTCTGTACTTGCTGTTATTTTATAATGTTATAGATGCGTGTAATATAATTTATATAAAATAAATAAATATTATATTTAATTGCAATTTATTACTTTATAGCCTTCTGTAACTTTTTTAATCTTGTCAATATTCATCTTCTTCTACTTATTATTATTATTATCCTATTTATAAAATCCCAGCTTTTTCTGTCAGTAACGCTAAGGGATGCAACTTTGGTTGAAAGTTAGACATTAATTGTATTGTTTCCCTTATATGTACTCTCCCGAAAATAGTAACACTTACCATAGAAGAATACGCAAATGACTGTGTGCACAAACATATTCATAGAATGTGTGATCCCATTTATACACATTGTGATCCTCGCTGCTGCTACGTAGTGCTACTAACTGGTGGAAGCAATTCGCTGTCTTCTGTCGTGTTGCGAGAAGAAGAAGAATGCTGTTATATATTGCGAGAGCATTTTAACTTCAGATGTCAAACAAATATTTTGGTGTTTTTAATACTTTTTAATAAGTAAAACTGCCGTTAGGTATTGGTGCTTTTGAAGATGGTTTGGCCATGTCTGCAGAATGGGAGAAGATCGGCTACCACGACAAGCATGGGAAACAAAGAGCCAGGGATCCAGACCTTCAGGACGACCCAGAGTCCGCTGGGAGGACAACATTAGACAATCTTTGAAGGACCGAGGACTAGAATGGAACCAGGCCAGGAAGAAGACAGCTGATAGAATGGTCTGGCGCTCTCTCTTCCAAACCTCTACACCTCACGGTAGAAGGGGAACGACTAAGTAAGTAAGTAAGCTTTTGAATTTAATTCCCGTCTTATGACGAGCTTTTACACTAGTTATTATTATGTTATTATTGTCATCACCTTTAATGTGTCTCATGGGCATTGTTCGACTAATATTTAACATGTTTTCAAATGTCAATCATTCTTCACCCCCCCCCCCCCCCCTTCCTTTCCCCCAGGATTTGTCTGTGTACCAGTACAATAAACTCATCACGAAGTCACTTAACATCCTCAACAAGGTTTACTCATCCAAGACCAACATGTTTAACCTGTCCTTCAAGGCCCAGGTAATAGAAATAAGAGAACATGTGTGAATGTAAGGTGTGCTGGAGTCAGGTAATGTCTTGTCCAGACAGCGGTGATGCGCATGTCAACGTTTTTAGGAGACGGTATCGTGGTGCAAGAGCAATACGGAACACATTACGACTAGATTGATTAGTGAGTCGGGGATCAAGGTATCGATGAATAGGTAGACAGGTAGATAGGTTGGTACTTTAGGTACTCAGGTACGAGCCCCGTGTAATTTCCGGGTTGTCTTAGGGAACAAAGAAAGAATATTACTTCTGCTCCATCAAGCACGTCTGAAGACACGACTAATTAACGGTATCAATTTATTTTACATGATAAAGTCGCCAGCCCCATGCCTAACCTCATATTAGTTACCTCTTACGACATGCTTGAGGGAACCATAGGAGACTAATATATAATCATCTCCTCACTAACTTCCTCATTGGTGGTAGCTGGTTCGCCAAAGGACTCCGGTACACGCCCATGGAGGCTTATTGGGAATATGGTGTTTGGCCCATATTTTCGTGACCACCTGCCAGCATCACGCCGGCCGCCTTAACCTTCCCAGAGTTGCTCAGGTACCTAATTCATGAGGCTGGGTCGACCCAGCTGGGGATCGAACCATGCACCACCGAGCTAAGAAGCCAGTGCACTAACCACTGAGCTACCGCGGCTGGTTTACCAAGGCTTTTCCTAAATGTTTATTGTTTAACCAGTGTTATTCTAAAACTGTATGAATAGAATCATCATCAACCGAGGCTTACCTCGGATATGGCTAGGAATTTGTTTTAATAATATAATGAAACGTTTTCCACAAGTTAATATAAAGGACACTAGTACATTTGTTGCGGCCATATTTACATCAACAACATCTGACTGCTACTTCCTCTTGCAGGTTCTACTGACCCAGGACTCAGCTCGGGTACACAGAGAAGTTCTCAAAAACATGCCAATGCTGAGACGTCTAGCGAGAGCTAAGCTGGATAAGGAGCAGGTCAAGGTCATGGGCAGTATTCTGGATGACCTGGCGGAGTAAGTCATGATAGACAAGATACACAGCCTTAATAGAACAAGACTGGTTTTCTTCTTATTCTTCAGATACCATACCAGCTAGTCTATACTACTGGACAAAAGTTAAGGGTCACTGATAAAGTCTCTACGGTGTTGTTTGCTCCACTGTAGTGTACACAAACCAGTGCTACAATCTGTGTTGTTGTGTTGCTTGTGGTTTGAGTATGGAATGTCAACTCGACCTACGCAGTGGTGTGTAGACATAGATTGTGAGTATAATATGCGAATGATAAGAAGAGTTCGTGGTGTTGACAAATGGTCTTTTTCTCACACTCATGTATGGCTGGAAGTCATCGACACCAACGACTGTGTACCTTTGCTACAGTTTAATTGGACGTACACACTCGACAGCACGAATAGTGACAAATCACAGGTTGGCATAATACATCATAGTACAGTGGATAAATGGTCTTGCAATAATACATGGGCACTCATGTAGAATAGTAGTATAATGGACTGTCAGTAGACAAGCACTCAGTATTGCCCATATATATATATATATATATATATATATATATATATATATATATATATATATATATATATATATATATATATATATATATATATCATCTGAGTTTACTGACAAAGCACGTCAGATTATCAACAATATTCAAGATGGCTTCTAGACCTAACCTCGTCTAGCGAAGATTCCTTGAACTAATATTCAGCACATATTTTTTCATATAATCATATTGAACCGCTAGTACTGGGTTCTCATGTGTAGCAGTGATCTCTGGACTCATCAAGCGATAATACGGGATATCCCTTTCTCTTCTTGATAGTCAAAAATATTTGGATACAAGATGGCTTCTCTCGTGAGCTGTCACTCACGTTTGGATACAACTGAATCAAAGTTAATCATTCATTAAATGTTCTCGTTGCTCTGTAGATTCTATCATAATACAATTGATTTCATCATACAATATATATAGTGCTGCTAGGAATGAATGTCGTTTTCATCTAGATAATTATTTCCTCAGACGTACAAATCGTGTCTATCGAGAAACGGTGGCTTAGCCAGAGTTCATAATAAGTATCTTTTGTTACCTTGGTATCAGAAATATGATTCTGCCATTCCTTGGCAATACGAATAAACACTGGGGTAAAGCATACACGATAGGTCTAGACGACTATCACTTTCCCCATAAATACTGAGATCACTTTTTCCGGCGACAAGCCGCTATAGAAAAGCACAGCCCCCATCAGGGCGAAGCCAAATCACACCTCTCTAGCGACACATCCGCCGAACAGCCCTTTGACCTTTCTATCGACAAAAGACCATATACAGTAGTTCGACTTAGACATGCAAAGATATTCAGATATAAGACAGACTCGTCCTACCCAGACAAACAATACACATAAATTCAGGCCATAGATACACTGAAGCAAGAACAATCTATTCCTACCCAAACAAAGAATAAATCGCAGTAAAACTGGATTCATCCGCGGAGTTCGATCGAAACTCCTTTCAAGGGGAAGTAACTCAATATTGACTTTTCCTTAAGCAAAGAAGAGTATCTATTTTGTTTACAAAATATTTGCGAACATAACAAGCATACAAATGTATAATATTGCAAGATATCAAAGACTGCACGTAACAGTCTTACCACACCTCCCGGGAAAAAAAAATGAAACATTTTTTTTTTTTGAAATACATCTAGGAGCAACGTACAATAGGCTCACAACGCATGAATAATGCGCAGATGAAAATATCAGGAATAAATATAACGCCTAATATGAGGCTAAGTCGACTTATGGAGCGACTGGTGAGAATGTATCTCAAAAACTAAGAGAAATTATTTCCCTACAAGTAAATTTTTCCAGGAAGGTGTCATCAAAGTATAATACAATTCTGGCAATTACACAATGCCTAAAAAATTTCATAACATAATTTCGTATTAGATATCTTAAATTTATGATTTATGAAGAAAAATCATCAAAGCACAGCGGTGAATAAACATCAATGAACCGCTAAGTAGTGATACAATCATTATATTATTAAATTACAAATGTGTATCTATCTTGATATAGAAAGGAACTATTATAAACTAGACATATCAAGAAGTCTAAGACCTAATAGTTATGTGGAATCATGTGGGCATCTTGACAGAATGTCTGCCATCACATTATCTGATCCACGAATAGCTCGCACAGAGAAATGAAAAGGTTGAAGAGCAATTGCATATCGAGTAGACCTCGAGCTCTTCAAATTCTTACTCTGTATAGCAGTAAGAGCTTTTTGGTCGGTTTCTACTATGAAATGTGCGCCTAGAAGGAATCTCTGTAGTTTGAGGATCGACCAAACCATAGCTAATAGCTCACGGTCTAAAACCGAATAATTCCTTTCTGCTGCATTAAGTTTCCTGGAAATATACATTACAGGGTGCAGAGTTCCAGAGTACTCTTGCATTAGTGCCGCTCCAATCCCAGTGGATGAAGCATCACTACGAAGAACAAATGTCTTATCTTTAGTAGGTAACACTAAAATAGGTGGTGTTGAAAACAATGTTTTAATCTTATCCAAAGAGCATTGGCATTCCTGAGACCAGTGGACCATATTAGGCGAACCTTTCTTTAAAAGTGTAGAAAGAGGTGCCATGATAGAGGATAGATTCTGAATGAATCTGCCATAAAATTGAATAAGACCTAACAGACTTCTCACCTGTTTTTTAGTCTTAGGGATAGAGATGTTAAGTATCTTACTAGTATTATGGTCCTCTGTCTTTAGGAAACCATGACCAACTCGGTGCCCTAGGAAAGAAATTTCGCTAAAACCAATATAGGCTTTAGAGGGTTTCGCTGTCAGGTTGTGCTCGCGCAAAGTAGACAGCAATTCATCTAACCCTGAATAGTGATCTTCCCAAGTATCGCTGAAAAGACAGATGTCGTCTAGATATGCAATGACATCTGACCGATAAGATAGGATTCGGCGCATCATGCGTACGAATGTAGCTGGTGCGTTCATAAGACCGAAAGGCATAAAATTCCATTGGAACAAACCTCTAGGTGTTGAAAAAGCCGTGAGAGGTTCGGCGCGTTCAGATAAAGGAACTTGCCAATATCCTTTAGACAAATCAAGTTTAGTGAAAAAATGAGATTTGGAGAGTCGAGTAAGTAGCTCTTCCAGTAAAGGCATAGGTTCGGCATCGAACTTCGTTACTTGATTCAATTTGCGATAGTCGACGCAAAGACGTATGTTATTGTCTTTTTTCCGAACAATAACCATCGGCGAAGAATATGCAGAGGTGGATGGTTCGATTATTTTCAAATCTATCATCTCATCCAACTCTTTCTCGACTTGTGCTTGAAAATGTATAGGTATAGGATAAGGTCTAACCCTAATAGGAGTATGGTCAGTTAGAACAATGTCATGTTCAATGACATGAGTTTGTCCAGGGATGTCAGTGTATCACGGACAGTGATGAGTAATGACCATGTTGTACTGGAGAATTGTCCGTTGCTTGGAAAATGGGTTGCAAATAATCCGGACGTTCATGGAATTCAGTAAGTATATTGATGTGGAAGGTTTTATGCTTCCCATCAATATCAACAATATAGTCGACATCGGAAATTTTCGATATTATATCGTACGGACCTTTCCAAGAAATAAGTAGTCTGTTTTCCCTACAAGGTAGTAATACAAATGCTTTGTCACCAGGACAAAGTTGTCGTAAGCATCTCTTCTTATTGGCAAATTGCCTTGCCTTCTGTTTCGCAAATTCAGAAGAAGTTGCTAATTTGCATGCTTCGATAATCTTTTGTCTCAACGCGATGACATATTCGTAGGATGACTTTGTGTCATCGTCAATATTGTCAGCTGTTATGAGATCATGAAGCAACGACATAGGGCCACGCGGACGCGCGCTAAAGACGAGTTCAAAGGGGGAAAATCCTGTATGTTCATTGGGGACCTCTCTGTAAGCGAAGAGGGCCGCAGGTAAAACTCTGTCCCAGTCTTGAGGATGATCCTCAGTTATCTTCCCTAGTAAGTTTTTAAGTGTTCTATTAAGGCGTTCGACCATCCCATTTGACATTGGATGATAGATACTACTTAAAGATCTATCTATCTGCAGAGTAGACATTACTTGAGACATGGTATCTGATATTAGTTGGGTGCCATGGTCTGACAATATCTCTCCGGGGAACCCCAGACGAGAAAATATAAGCCAAAGAGCATCTGCAATATCAGCAGTAGTAATGCTCTTAAGAGGAATAGCCTCTGGCCAACGTGTGCACATATCAACACACGTCAAGATAAACTGATGTCCTCTGGCAGACTTGATCTTAAATGGACCAATAATGTCTATGGCCATTTTCTGAAACGGCCGAATCCGAATGTCCGCCGCCTGAATGGGTGCAGCATGCCGTGGACCTTTGGATTTAACTTCCTGACATACTTTACAAGATCGACAATAAATCCGTATGTCCTTGTTTACCAATGGCCAAAAGAAAGCCGCAAGGACTCTTGACTTAGTACGGGAAAAACCCATGTGTCCAGCACACTGAGAGTCGTGAGCGTGCTGCAAAATTTTAACTCTCAAATTCTTGGGAACCAGGATTTGAGAATGACTTGACGTAATGGAGTCTTGAACCATACGTACAAGTACGCCATTCTTCTTTGTAATCCACGATTTACGACTTGTGTCTTTATTCGGATCACCTTTAGTTGCAAGAATGAAGAATTTCTTCAGAGTGGGGTCATCTTCTTGCTGTTTTATAAACGAGTCACGAGAAATTACCAAGGGATCATCTTGGTTATGCACTTCATTATCTTCAGTAGATGAAGTTTGAGGCATATTAAGAGCCTGAGCTCTGCATTCACTTGACAGGTCACGTGACGAAGTGTTGACAAAGAGCAAACTAATAATGCAAGTGTGTCGTATCAGCCACAGGAAACGGTCTGGCATCGGTAGTCTGTTGACTTCTTAACTTCTGCGAGGTCAAACCCAGAAAGCTGGTCCACCAGTTGATAAAGTCTCTACGGTGTTGTTTGCTCCACTGTAGTGTACACAAACCAGTGCTACAATCTGTGTTGTTGTGTTGCTTGTGGTTTGAGTATGGAATGTCAACTCGACCTACGCAGTGGTGTGTAGACATAGATTGTGAGTATAATATGCGAATGATAAGAAGAGTTCGTGGTGTTGACAAATGGTCTTTTTCTCACACTCATGTATGGCTGGAAGTCATCGACACCAACGACTGTGTACCTTTGCTACAGTTTAATTGGACGTACACACTCGACAGCACGAATAGTGACAAATCACAGGTTGGCATAATACATCATAGTACAGTGGATAAATGGTCTTGCAATAATACATGGGCACTCATGTAGAATAGTAGTATAATGGACTGTCAGTAGACAAGCACTCAGTATTGCCCATATATATATATATATATATATATATATATATATATATATATATATGTATATATATATATATATATATATATATATATATATATATATATATATATATATATATCATCTGAGTTTACTGACAAAGCACGTCAGATTATCAACAATATTCAAGATGGCTTCTAGACCTAACCTCGTCTAGCGAAGATTCCTTGAACTAATATTCAGCACATATTTTTCATATAATCATATTGAACCGCTAGTACTGGGTTCTCATGTGTAGCAGTGATCTCTGGACTCATCAAGCGATAATACGGGATATCCCTTTCTCTTCTTGATAGTCAAAAATATTTGGATACAAGATGGCTTCTCTCGTGAGCTGTCACTCACGTTTGGATACAACTGAATCAAAGTTAATCATTCATTAAATGTTCTCGTTGCTCTGTAGATTCTATCATAATACAATTGATTTCATCATACAATATATATAGTGCTGCTAGGAATGAATGTCGTTTTCATCTAGATAATTATTTCCTCAGACGTACAAATCGTGTCTATCGAGAAACGGTGGCTTAGCCAGAGTTCATAATAAGTATCTTTTGTTACCTTGGTATCAGAAATATGATTCTGCCATTCCTTGGCAATACGAATAAACACTGGGGTAAAGCATACACGATAGGTCTAGACGACTATCACTTTCCCCATAAATACTGAGATCACTTTTTCCGGCGACAAGCCGCTATAGAAAAGCACAGCCCCCATCAGGGCGAAGCCAAATCACACCTCTCTAGCGACACATCCGCCGAACAGCCCTTTGACCTTTCTATCGACAAAAGACCATATACAGTAGTTCGACTTAGACATGCAAAGATATTCAGATATAAGACAGACTCGTCCTACCCAGACAAACAATACACATAAATTCAGGCCATAGATACACTGAAGCAAGAACAATCTATTCCTACCCAAACAAAGAATAAATCGCAGTAAAACTGGATTCATCCGCGGAGTTCGATCGAAACTCCTTTCAAGGGGAAGTAACTCAATATTGACTTTTCCTTAAGCAAAGAAGAGTATCTATTTTGTTTACAAAATATTTGCGAACATAACAAGCATACAAATGTATAATATTGCAAGATATCAAAGACTGCACGTAACAGTCTTCATTCAGTTTAGACAAGGTTTATATAATTGATTGGCAAACTGTAAAGACAAGAGAAAATGTCATTACAACTGAGCTCAGAGAAATGTGTATACATTTCTGTGTGCACTAGGTTAATTTTTTTTTAATGTCCAAATACTGGGTCACTTTAACCCGCACGTGAAAATTGCCATTGTTGCTGCAAAAACTCGTGGTTTTTGCAACACGCCCCACTAGTTCAAAAGGTGAAAAAGTGAGTTGAATTTGAATGCACGTGGAAAATGATCATCGGTAAAGAGTGTTCACCGTTGGTATGCAATAAATCAGTATGACAAGTGGTCGAAATGATCACTGCATTAGCCATGCCACCAAGGAGAAGTCTCAGCACTGTAGACCGTGGTCGAGTCATGGCATGGATTCAGGATGGTCAATCTGTTCGTCATGTTGCAAGACGTTTAGCAGTGTCCCACTCTACCATTCAGAGACTTCTTGAGAGATTTCAAGCTACCGGACATTTGGAAAATCGACCCTGCTCACGAACAATTATATAAACCTTGTCTAAACTGAATGGCGGCCCTTAACTTTTGTCCAGTAGTATATATGACCTACTATTGTCTGTCCCCTTGGATTGGTTTTTGGTCCATGCACAGGAAGACTGTTGTTTATGTAATGCATGGGATACCTGGTTCAACCCCATGCGTGGTATAATTTTGGGTATAGAGTGTTCGTTATTCTATATAGCATATTATGTTAGTTGTCTTTTCTTGTGTTGGTTCTTTCTGACTGCAATTTCTCTGCCGTTAGTTGTGACGTTGCTTAATGCCTGTAGTGTTTATGGTGTAACCCCTTTCGTGTTCCAAGCCTAATCTCTCTTTACCCTGTTGCATTTTGAAGGTTTTGTAGGTCTGATTTTACTGTATCTTCCTACCGTTTATGATGCAATTGATATTACTGTCCCCAGTGCTCATTATAAATTCTGTTGTTGACTTCATTCCATACCACGATATCAAACTCTCCAGTATCTTTTCTTTGTTGTACTATTTTTTCCGCTTAAATTTTTCCTGTTGTCACTATATAAACAAATTTTCCTCTTCTCATTAAATGTCCAAAGAAAGTGGATTGTGTCCTTCTAAGAGTTAAGTAATAAACTTCCTTTGCGTACTTGCTTCTTTCAGGATAACCTTATTTCTAGACTAGTACTGACAGATAATTGTGCACGTGACATTACAAAACAGTTAACAACATAACTTAAACGTAGAAGACTTTGTACAAACGCAAAGAGACTTCTTTCATAATATTAATTGCATATGATTTTTAGAGCTTATTTAGATAAAGTGTGAGGCGTTGTGTTAACAACTTACTTACTTAGTCGTTCCCCTTCTACCGTGAGGTGTAGAGGTTGGGAAGAGAGAGCGCCAGACTATCCTATCGGCTATCTTCCTCCTGGCCTGGTTCCATTCTAGTCCTCGGTCCTTCAAAGATTGTCTATTGTTGTCCTCCCAGCGGACTCTGGGTCGTCCTGGGGGTCTGGATCCCTGGCTCTTTGTTTCCCATGCTTGTCGTGGTAGCCGATTTTCTCCCATTCTGCAGACATGGCCAAACCATCTTAGTTGGGACTGTTCTACTTGGGTCTGCAGGGGGTGGGATTTTAGGCCTTGGCGTTTCGTCTGGTTGTAGACCATGTCTCTTCTTGTTACTTCAACCACCTTCCTCAGATACCTCATTTCTGAGGTTTGGATCTGGATTTTGTGGGTTGTAGTCATTGCCCATGACTCGCATCCATATGTCAAGACTGGGACATAGGTGGAGCGGTATACTGCCATCTTCGTTTTCTTACCAACCTCTCTCTTGCTGAGGAATCCTCGATTTATGGCCTAAAAAAAGTCTCCCATCTGCTGCTTTTCGAGTGGCCAACTCTTCTTTGATGCCTCCCTTTCGGTCTATAATAGCTCCGAAATATTTAAAGTGGTCGACCTGCTCCAGGGCCTGTTCTCCCAGTTTAATCTGATGTCTTCTTTCTTCGCGTGATATCACCATGGATTTTGTTTTAGAGCTGCATATGACCATCCCTCTCTTCTCCAGCTCTTCCTTCCATACTTGCAGGTTGGATTGGAGATGTGCCTCTGATTTAGCAATCAGGGCAACATCATCAGCAAATGTCAGCTCTGAAATACAAACCTGTCTCATCGTCCAGTACCCCACTGAATACTTTCTTGTTCTCTCCTTACATGCCTTGATAACATCGTCCATGAGGAGTATGAAAAGATAAGGTGACAGGATATCACCTTGTCTTACACCAGTGGTGGTCCTGAACTCTTCTGACTTATGGTTTGCTGTCCTCACATAATTTCTGCAAGACTTGTAGAAGCTCTGTATAGCATGAATCAGAGGTGCTGGAATGTTCTTCCTTGCCAAACAGTCCCAAAGTTTGCTCCAGGGGACCCTGTCAAACGCCTTTTCCAGATCTATGAAACAAAGATGGATCTTACTCTTATACTCAAGAGCCTTTTCACTCAGCTGTCTGAGTGTGAAGATTAGGTCTTGAGTACTTCGGTTTGCTCGGAATCCGCACTGGATCTCATCCAATTGTGGCTCAGCTAGGCGTCGGAGTCTCTGCTCTAGGATTCTAGAGTAGATTTTACCAGGGACACTGAGAAGGGATATGCCTCTGTGGTTTCCACATTGTCGATTGTCACCTTTTTTGAAAATTGGTGTTATGATGGCAATCTCCCAATCTTTTGGTATGGTCTTGTTGCACCACGCTGCCTGTAGGACCCTTAAGAGTAATAGGTCACCTGATGCCCCCATGTACTTAACCATTTCTGGTGTTATACCATCATGCCTTGCTGCTTTGCCCATCTTGATTTTCTCTAGTGCTGCCCTCAGTTCTTCCATCTTTATGTCATCTTCATCACCATTGGTTTCCTCGTCTGTGCTAGTGGTTATCATTTCTGATGCTTGACCTTGCTCACCATCAAGGAGTTCTGAGAAATATTCTTTCCATCTTTCCATTACTTCCTTCGGGGCAGTAAGCAATTTGCCTTGCTTGTCCTTTATAAATTTGAGGGGGCATTGTTTTTCCTTCCTCATGTTCTTTAGGGTCTTATAGAACAATTTCTGGTTTTCTTGCGCATCTTTTTCTATCTTTTCTCCAAATTCTTCCCAGGACTTCTGTTTTGCTGCTAGCACCTTGTTCTTTACTTCTGTTCTAAGTATCACATATTCTCTATATTTCTGTATTTGTCCTGCTGTGTATTTAGCTCCTAAGTATTGTTTCCATGCCATTTTCTTCTCTCTTATTTTCTCTTTGACTTCCTCTGTCCACCAAGGTGTCCTCTTTCTCTGGTTCCCAAGTCGGACTTCATCACATGCTTCTGCAGCAGCTGTCTTTATGATGTCCTTGAATTTAAGCCAGAGGGTTTCCAAGTCATCAGGTTGTTCTTCTGTGTTGCTCACCGCTGCGGCAATAAGCCCCTGATATCTGGTCTTAACTTTTGGCTGTGTTAACAAAAATAACTTTAAATAAAAATGGCGTAGAAGACACGTAGTTGAATGTAGAAGCATAAGGCTCTTTATCAAGAAGAGATTAAGTAGTAATTTTCAGACTGAGAACCAGCAACTACAGACTGAAATACCATCTGTTCAACAAATTAACAATTGGTCAGACAGACGTGTGTCCGCGTGATCAGACAGACATGTGTCCGCGTGATCAGACAGACGTGTGTCCGCGTGAGGAAGACAAGCAAACTGTAGAACATGTCCTCCAAGATTGTAAGTAGGAGCGGTTTGACAGCATGGCCTTCAACATCAATGTGAAGGGAGAGCCTAGATGGCGATGACAGAAGCCTGAGACAGACCGCCAACTTTATGGGGGAAATAGATGTGGTTATATGATCATTTGTACATGGGAGCTGACATCCTCATATTGTAAAACAAATAGCTACAGAACCACCCGCTGCAAGAGCATGTGAATGATGTGTCCAGGTGTCACGTAGAGATTATGAGCAATAAATTTTCTATTTTCTCTTCTTTCTATACCCGTGTCCTCTATTTTATTATCGCTCTTTTATCCTTTTCCTGTGTTTTTCGCGTTCATACGTTTGCGACTATAAACATTACTATTTTCCCATTCTAACGTTTACCCGCTTTCTTTCTCATACTGAGATACGCATTCTATTACGTAGATGTCAGTGGACGAGATGTGTGAATATGCATCAATCTCAGACATACGAGCAGACTTTTGTCTGCACATTCAGCTGACACGCGCGTTTTCGTCGGCTGAGCGCTCAGGTGAGGTGTCAAACCCGACATCTTCACGGTGCAGAATGAGACATCTGTCTAAGCATTTTCACCTGCCACATCGGTCATCAGGCTGAGTTCTCGGCGAAGTGTGAAAACTGCCTCGGCATTGGAGACAGGCCGTCTGTGACTCGCAACTGACACGCGCACTCTCGGTCAGTAGGTGGCAGTTACGGCATGCGTTTAAGCTAAAGCAGGTGTTAAGACGGAAAAGGGGAGATTATTTCGTTTTGCGAAATAAGTTGGGACCCCTTTGTCTGGTAATAGATATAACCAGAATGTTAAACTTTATTTTCATTCAGTCCTCAAAATTCGCAGTAGACATGTTGCTCGTGAATAGAATAAGCTGTATAGCGAAGTTTCCCAGTTTGTTTCGACACTTTGTCGAACTTCTAGACTTCAATAAATATATCAGCGTATGATTCTAAAGTTGTGCGACCACCTGTAGTTCTGTGTTGAGGTAAATATATATATATATATATATATAGATATATATATATATATATATATATATATATATATATATATATATATATATATATATATATATATATATATATATATATATATATATATATATATATAGATTTTGTGAGTGATTAAGTGTTAAATCGCTTATTTTATCTCACTAGTTCTTTTGTGCAGAGTGATTAATTTATAAGTCTGTTATATTCTCTATAGTGACGAGTTACAGTGGAAAACAGAAATTATAATTTCTAGCTTAAACTCAGTCGGCTATTAATGAATTAAATTTAACTTCTAAATAATCAGACGAGAGAATATACTTTAAAACTAACTTATAAATGCTAGATGCCTCATGAGTGTTGACGGAATACGTAGGTATTCCTAATTCATGATGATGGATTTTTATATATATAACTTATTTCACGGGAAGTTTAAACGTCAAGTCAAGCTTTATGCTTGCAGTTCAAAACGTAAGTTATATTGAGTACATAATATGTAAAATATTTCATATGTGTTTTTCTTTATTCAGTGAATACTGGGGTAACCCAAATTTTGCCGGCGTTTAGTACAGAGACATACCTGTGAGAAACATAAACATTTTATATCTTTAACCACGTGGGTTTTCAAGTACCACCTGCCTGACAGTGCGTGTGCCTTCAGAGATAGACAGAATACCAATCCCACTAACAGGTTTTTTTTAAAAGAATAAATGTTTATACTGGGCCTTTGAGGCAGATCATATTCTCCTCGAACTCTGTGTTGAGGCTACTTTGTGGCGAGAATAATTACAGAAATCTAAAACATTAACTTTCCGACATTGTTGACTGTAAAGTTTCTTTCTTCTTTATTTGTTTATTTCCCACTCTGTAAAGTGTCAGTCTGTATGCTCTGTAAGGAAGAGTGGTGTGTTGTTGAGATCAGGCATGCCCCCAGTCTACCCAGCTGTAAATGGGTAACTCACCCTAGTCCTGAGTTAGGGAAGGCAAAGGCTCCAGGGGAAGCAGGCCCTAAACTTGGTCACTCCAACCGACGCAGGATGGTGTATGTATGAAGTAGAAGTGTAGAGTGTGATTACCGCTAATGGTGTACTGTTCGTGTGCTGACCAATATAACCACTCATACACTTGTGTCTACAAGGCACCAATGCAGACTGCTGGAATCTTTGTTTACTCAATTTATTCAGACGTACACACTGGGACATACGAGTACATCATGGTATGTTGACATATCAATTTGTAGGTATACATAGCAGATCTGAAGTCATGACACATTCAGAAATAATGGGCAGTACATCAAAAGTTCAATTGTCATGATACATTATGGCCGCATCCCCCTATCTGACTAAACGCGTCAGTGAAGGCAGATCGGTAAATAACTAAAGTTACTTGACGTCCATAGTTTGTAGCATATATTATGAAACCACGAAAAGAGGGGGTTTCTAGCAAGATTGAGATCTCCCTGTCACTGTCCGATAATAGGATAAATAATCTGTTCTCTTGGCAGTGATCAAAACATATGATGACCGAAATCTAACATGGCCGCCTCCCTGAGTTGTCGTTCACTCATTCATAGGAAGGAGAATATAAGCCAGAGTTAATTTATAATGGGTATATAAATGATTTCATAAATGTTCCCATACAGCTCTACGGTGATCAGGTTAGTTCACGTAGCCATAACCGCTGTAGGAAAGTCTGTCATCTTTGTCGATACAAAACACGACCCTAGCGATACGAAGCACAATGTTCCATCTAGGTCGAATCGACATGAGATCATCAAAATAGGGTCTGGCAATACATGGAGTCCGAATTATACATTGTACCGTACCTTAGGAGAGTCTCTAACATAAACTATAGTAGAGATACCATCTCCTTTAGAAGAAAACCACTTCATGAATCATATTTCCTTAAGAATCTACCAGCCCTTTGAAAAGTGCGTACCCGCCATTATCACGGTACATCGGAACTCATCACGACTTGTCAAGACAACTCATACTTCCGCTAGACCGGAATAACAAGAATCTAGTCCCGCCTACCCATCCAAAATATACAATATAGGACTGATTCTACTTGTACTAATAATATGTAATACATATGAATTCAGGCCATAAACACAATAAGCAAATTAATATATTTTCTGGCCCTAAAAAATAAGTACAAACGTAAGAGCAATATCCTTGCGCCGGATCAATATCAAAAACGATTACTCCTATAATCAAAAGTGTGAATCAAACATGGATTATCTCGCTTTCCCCATAGACAGCATTTTCATACACAAATGAATGAATGTCTATATCTCTTCCATATTAAATAGCCATATCGATTTTTGTAATATGTGCGTCAAAATATGCACGCAACAGATTACCACACCCCTCGGGAAAAAAAAAATGGTACATTTTTTTTTGAAATACATCTAGGAGCAACATACAATAGGCTCACAACGCACCAATACAATGCGCAGATGATAAGCATAAGTTTTATGACCTTAGAGAAAGTACTTCTCTAAGTATAAATATTTCCAGAGAGGTGTCACCAACGCATACTACAATATTAGCAATGACACAATTTCCACATTAGTTTATACATAAATTTCATCTAAGATATCTTAACATCATGATCATCAAAGACGAAAAACATTGAAAGATCAGCAGTGAATAAATATCAATGAACCGCTAAGTAGTGTTACAATCAATATATGATATATTACATATGTGTACACATTTCAACATAGAAACAACTGTATCAAAGTTGTATAACAGTTATGAATCATGTGGGCATCTAGACAAAATATCTGCCATCACATTTTCTGACCCACGGATAGCTCGCACCGAAAAATGAAATGGCTGTAGAGCAATCGCGTATCGCGTTGATCTCGCGCTCTTCAGATTTTTACTCTGAATAGCCGTAAGAGCTTTCTGGTCAGTTTCCACAATGAAATGCGCGCCCAGAAGAAATCTTTGCAGTTTAAGGATTGACCAAACCATAGCCAATAATTCATGGTCTAGGACCGAGTAATTCTTCTCTGCGGCATTTAATTTCCGAGAAATATACATCACAGGATGCAGAGTTCCAGAGTACTCTTGCATTAGTGCAGCTCCAATCCCGGTGGATGAAGCGTCACTACGAAGAATAAATGTCTTATCCTTAGAAGGCAATACTAGGATAGGTGAAGTAGAAAACATAGTTTTAACCTTATCCAAAGAGGATTGACATTCTTGAGTCCAATGGACTACATTAGGAGACCCTTTCTTTAGCAAGGAAGAAAGAGGTGACATAATGGAGGACAGATTCGGGATGAATCGTCCATAAAATTGTATTAGACCTAAGAGACTTCGTACTTGCTTTTTAGTCTTAGGAATAGAAATGTTAAGTATCTTGCTTGTATTATGGTCTTCTGTTTTTAGGAACCCATGACCAACACGGTGTCCTAAGAAAGCTATTTCGCTAAAACCAATACATGCTTTCGATGGTTTCGCTGTCAGGTTATGCTCGCGTAAGATAGACAATAGTTCATTTATACCATTATAGTGATCGTTCCAAGTATCACTGAAAAGACAGATGTCATCCAGATACGCAATGACATCTGAGCGATGAGATAGGATTCGACGCATCATGCGTACAAATGTAGCAGGGGCGTTCATAAGACCGAAAGGCATGAAATTCCATTGGAATAGACCCCTAGGCGTCGAAAAAGCAGTAAACGGTTTGGCGTGTTCGGATAGTGGAACTTGCCAATATCCCTTAGACAAATCGAGTTTAGTAAAGAAGTGAGAATTCGATAGTCTCGTAAGTAGCTCTTCTAGTAAAGGCATAGGTTCCGCATCAAATTTAGTCACTTGATTCAATTTGCGATAATCCACGCAAAGACGTATGTTATTGTCTTTTTTCCGTACTATAACCATCGGCGAAGAATATGCTGATGTGGATGGTTCAATAATTTTTAACTCTATCATCTCATCTAACTCTTTCTCTACCTGTGCTTGAAAATGTATCGGGATAGGATACGGTCTGACTCTTATAGGACTATGGTCAGTAAGAATAATGTCATGTTGAATGACATCCGTTTGACCAGGAATGTCAGTAAGGACATCCTGAAATTGTTCTAACAAAGTAGAAACTTGTTTCTGCTCTCCTGGAGATAATTCTGGAGAAATTGCAACATCTTTCCATGATTCATTAGAGTGAAGAGGAATCATTGGAAAAGGTAAATTTACATCCGAGAAACTCGTTTCCTCATCCTGTATTACTGACAGAGATGAGTACTGTCCATGTTGGACTGGAAAATCGTCCGTTGCCTGGAAAACAGGTTGTAAATAATCAGGACGTTCGTGGAATTCCGTGAGCATGTTGATGTGGAAGGTTTTACGCTTCCCGTCAATATCGACGATATAGTCAACATCGGAAACTTTTGATATTATATCGTACGGACCTTTCCAAGAAATGAGAAGTCTATTTTCCCTACAAGGTAGCAAGACAAATGCTTTGTCACCTGGACAAAGTTGACGCAAACATCTCTTTTTATTGGCAAATTCTCTTGCCTTCTGTTTCGCAAATTCAGAAGAAGCAGTTGCCAATTTGCATGCTTCAATAATCTTGTGTCTAAGTGCGATGACATATTCATAAGAGGATTTTGTGTCATCGACAATATTATCAGCAGTTATAAGATCATGAAAGTAAGGACATAGGACCTCGCGGTTTCGCGCCAAAGACAAGTTCAAAGGGAGAAAATCCTGTATGTTCGTTGGCGACCTCTCTATATGCAAAGAGAGCCGCGGGTAAAAACCCTATCCCAATCCTGAGGATGATCTTCTGTTATCTTACCTAGTAGGTTTTTCAGAGTTCTATTCAAACGTTCCACCATCCCATTGGACATAGGATGATAAATACTACTCAGCGATCTCTCTATCTTCAGAGTCGACATTACTTGAGACATGGTATCCGATATGAGTTGGGTACCATGGTCGGATAATATTTCTGCTGGAAACCCCAGACGAGAAAATATTAACCAAAGAGCATCTGCGACATCAGCAGTAGTTATGCTCTTTAGAGGAACAGCCTCCGGCCAACGTGTGCACATATCAACACACGTCAAAATAAATTGGTGTCCTCTAGCAGACTTTATCTTAAATGGACCAATGATGTCTATCGCCATTTTTTGAAATGGCCGAATGGGAATGTCTGCAGCCTGAATAGGTGCATCATGGCGTGGACCTCTGGATTTAATCTCTTGACATACTTTACAAGATCGACAATAGATTCGTATGTCCTTATTCACAGCAGGCCAAAAGAAAGATTCAAGAACTCTAGCTTTAGTACGGGAAAAACCCATATGTCCAGCACACTGCGAATCATGAGCGTGCTGTAAGATTTTAACTCTCATATTTTTAGGCACAAGGATTTGAGAATGAATGGACTTAGCGGAGTCTTGTACCATACGTACAAGTACGCCATTCTTCATCGTAATCCAAGATTTACGATTTGTATCCTTATTCGGATCACCTTTTTTTTCCAGAGTAAAGAATTTCTTTAGAGTAGGATCATCTTCCTGCTGTTTGATAAAGGAATCGTGGGAAATCTCCAAGGGATCATCTTGGATCTGCGCATCATTATCTTCAGAATGTGAAGATTGTGGCATATTAAGAGCTTGAGCCCTAGTGATTACTGCATTAGCAGATTGCATATTAACATTTTCCCAATTAGAGATTTGCTGTGGAGTGCATTCTTTCACTCCATGAATGCGACCGATGATAAGATCAGCGATCGGGTTCGGCAAGAGACATGCTTGCACCTCTCCTGTAAAGAAAGGCGTAGCAATATTGATAATGGCAGTGAAGTACTTCTCCAATGTGCCACCAAATGTTACACATTTGACTATATTGCCTGTAGCTCGAGAAGGATTTACGAGTGATTGCCTCACTCCAATGGTAGTGCACCCCGAATCGAAAAGAATTGATACCGGAGTACCATCTATTAGGCCCCTATTAAAGACAAGAGCACCCCTTCCATTATGCGCAATTGACGCATGGAGAGCGGGAAGCGGGTGACCGCAGCTTAAAGTAGAAACTGTGGTTGGATCGAATAATGTTTTGCATTGCGAACACTCAAATGCTCTAGCAAAATCGAATGCCGAATTTGCTACACTGTTGGAGTCTTTTTTATCATTATTCTGATTATCGGTGTCGTGGAACTCCTGTTGTGCAGAGTTAGCCTGGTAATAAGATTTACCATGTCTTTTGTGTTGTGATCTACCTCGGTTATAATTGTCTCTATAATTATTATTGCCTCTGTTATAACCCCTATTTGGGTTTGAATCATAATATTCATGATCATAATCATCATGCTCGTTATATTGAGTATCCCTGTAATATTGGTTTTTTTGTCTCCATGAAGCACTTGGGTAGTTCCTATAGCTACTCCCTTTCCGAGAATTTCTAACATTATGGGTACCCCTCGCGTATCGAGGACTATCAGCCCGATTCCAGTTCTTCGAAGAAGAACCCTGATTTGAGTGGTTATCTTGGTTTTGATACTTATTCCAATTAACCTTTTTATCAAATTTATTTTTAGCTCCTTGGAATTTGTGTGAGTAATTCTGATTATATTCTGTTGCCGAAGCAACTGGCATACTCTCTTTAATGTTAGAGTTACTAAGAATCATGTCAGGGTGTGCCGTGGCATACTGGTCACAATATTCTTCCATTTGCTTTATTGTACCAGGTTTACGCTCATGTAAGAACTCTAGGAATGATTTATTTACAGAAGACATGACCTTGTCTCTTAGCAATAAATCCGTAAGACCATCAAATGTTTTCTCTGTTTTGGATAATTCAATCCATCGTGAAAGTGTAATTCGTGCTTTTGAGATGAAATCTGAGAATTCTACACCTACCTCAGGTCTCATTGTTTTAAACAAAAGACGGTAACCTTCCTCAGACAGCTGATATCTCTTTATCAAAGCTGCCCTAACAGCATCATAATTATCTTTGTCGGCCTCTTCAACAAAATATAACTTACTTAGGGACTCCCCTTTTAGATTTTCAGACAACTGATTCACATACTGTGATTTGTCAACATTATGAGATCGACAAGCCCGTTCAAATCTAGAAAGCCAAAATGTTATGTCATCACTGGTAGGGTTAAACGCTGGTACCTTGACCTTGTACACAAAGGGTTTACCATTACCACCAGATGCCTGATTAACATTACTCATACATGTCAATTTTAATTTCTCTAATTCAAACTCATGTTCTCTTATTGCTTTTCTCTCTTCAGCTTCTCTATCTAATCTTCTCTGTTCTGCAGCAGCTTCTAATTTTTTCTGTTCTGCAGCAGCAGCAACTTCTAATTTTTTCTGTTCTGCAGCAGCTTCTAATTTTTTCTGTTCTGCAGCAGCTTCTAATTTCTTCTGTTCTGCATCAAATCTCCTTTCCTCCACTTGCATCTGCAATTTCTTTAGTTCAGCAGCAGTATCAGCTTCTTTTTCTAATCTTTTTTCTTCAGCCAGAGCTTTTTTTTCTTCAGCAGCAGCTTCTCTTTCTAATCTTTTTTCTTCAGCCAGAGCTTTTTTTCTTCAGCAGCAGTTTTTTTTTTTTCTTCAGCAGCAGCTTCTCTTTCTAATCTTTTTTCTTCAGCCAGAGCTTTTTTTTCTTCAGCAGCAGCTTTTCTCTCTTCAGCAGCTAATGCTTTGTCATATTGAGCAACAGCCCATTGTTCTAAGTCTTTTCCAGTCTTATCAAGAGATTTTCCTTGTGCAATAAAATAATCTAATGTAGACATATTGTCTTCTTAAATCAGAAACATGAAAAAGTAAATAAATTACCCTCTTTCACTTTAATGGGAGACAAGTCTATACCATAGACTTAGTCTTAGTCCAAACTTGTATGGTTTATAATAACCAATGATAACTTGAGTACCTGTGGACAACAATAACTGTATCTCAAATACTGTGGGAGACAAGCCTTACAAAGGTCTTGTATACCTCAATGTAATCAAAGATCACTTGGGTACCTGTGGAAAATAATCATAAAGTACTGATCTGTACTATACTATCAGTGTATACCACTATAACTCCTGTGTCATATGTCAACTAAAGACATTACAAAGGACAAACAAGAAAAGACAATCTGAAAACATTTGCAGAGATCAAATTAAATTAAATAGGAGAAATGAAAAAAATGATCACAGAATCCGTGATGATAACTGCAATAAGATAACAAGACAAATAACGCCACAGTGTATAAACATAAGGGTGTAAAGAAATCAAAAATAGAAAAGATTAGACCAACAAATGCAAACAAATCAAACAAAACTAAGGAACACAAAATTATTAACAAAAACAACGAAGAAAAGAACACCTCATCACAACTAACAGAAATAGCAGCAAATTGTTGCTAACAAATTTCCAATTAAGAAAATGTGTACCTATAGAATACTAGTACCAGACCAATGTCACTCGGCATACCTTGTACTAGTCACACAGAACATAAACTAATTTACCACATAACAAATAACATGTAAACATAAATAGCATATAGCATACAATATAATTTATATCATGAATGGAATGTGTTGCAGGTATAGTGTTGTAAAGCAGGCACAGTTTATTTTAATACTAATAACTTGCCACTTTATTCAGTAATAGATTTAATTTTAAACTATTACACTGTCAATTTTTCTCTGTAGAGCATATGAAGATCCAACGATGAACTATGCACTTAATGTTCAACAACACTGTGATTCTTCTGTACGTTGAGAAATGTCAACAATACTGCTCCAGATATTTTCTACACTTGATACCACTGTCCTGTGTAATACTGTCTGTACAGCGAAAAACTGTCAACAAGCGCTGACCTAGATACAGCATCCTATCGGTAATACAGGTCAAGCTGACATCGACTGTATAGCTGTCCTACTGGTGTTGATGTGTTCAAACAAATGTTCTTTCAGCTGTAAACTGTGATTCTCAACACAAAACTGCGTAAGCTGGACCCAGGAATCTGGCTCCCCACTGTAAAGTTTCTTTCTTCTTTATTTCTTTATTTCCCACTCTGTAAAGTGTCAGTCTGTATGCTCTGTAAGGAAGAGTGGTGTGTTGTTGAGATCAGGCATGCCCCCAGTCTACCCAGCTGTAAATGGGTAACTCACCCTAGTCCTGAGTTAGGGAAGGCAAAGGCTCCAGGGGAAGCAGGCCCTAAACTTGGTCACTCCAACCGACGCAGGATGGTGTATGTTGTATGAAGTAGAAGTGTAGAGTGTGATTACCGCGAATGGTGTACTGTTCGTGTGCTGACCAATATAACCACTCATACACTTGTGTCTACAAGGCACCAATGCAGACTGCTGGAATCTTTGTTTACTCAATTTATTCAGACGTACACACTGGGACATACGAGTACATCATGGTATGTTGACATATCAATTTGTAGGTATACATAGCAGATCTGAAGTCATGACACATTCAGAAATAATGGGCAGTACATCAAAAGTTCAATTGTCATGATACATTATGGCCGCATCCCCCTATCTGACTAAACGCGTCAGTGAAGGCAGATCGGTAAATAACTAAAGTTACTTGACGTCCATAGTTTGTAGCATATATTATGAAACCACGAAAGAGGGGGTTTCTAGCAAGATTGAGATCTCCCTGTCACTGTCCGATAATAGGATAAATAATCTGTTCTCTTGGCAGTGATCAAAACATATGATGACCGAAATCTAACATGGCCGCCTCCCTGAGTTGTCGTTCACTCATTCATAGGAAGGAGAATATAAGCCAGAGTTAATTTATAATGGGTATATAAATGATTTCATAAATGTTCCCATACAGCTCTACGGTGATCAGGTTAGTTCACGTAGCCATAACCGCTGTAGGAAAGTCTGTCATCTTTGTCGATACAAAACACGACCCTAGCGATACGAAGCACAATGTTCCATCTAGGTCGAATCGACATGAGATCATCAAAATAGGGTCTGGCAATACATGGAGTCCGAATTATACATTGTACCGTACCTTAGGAGAGTCTCTAACATAAACTATAGTAGAGATACCATCTCCTTTAGATGAAAACCACTTCATGAATCATATTTCCTTAAGAATCTACCAGCCCTTTGAAAAGTGCGTACCCGCCATTATCACGGTACATCGGAACTCATCACGACTTGTCAAGACAACTCATACTTCCGCTAGACCGGAATAACAAGAATCTAGTCCCGCCTACCCATCCAAAATATACAATATAGGACTGATTCTACTTGTACTAATAATATGTAATACATATGAATTCAGGCCATAAACACAATAAGCAAATTAATATATTTTCTGGCCCTAAAAAATAAGTACAAACGTAAGAGCAATATCCTTGCGCCGGATCAATATCAAAAACGATTACTCCTATAATCAAAAGTGTGAATCAAACATGGATTATCTCGCTTTCCCCATAGACAGCATTTTCATACACAAATGAATGAATGTCTATATCTCTTCCATATTAAATAGCCATATCGATTTTTGTAATATGTGCGTCAAAATATGCACGCAACATTGACAAAGTGTGTGGTGAACCTAGATTATCTGTTGAGAGAAGTTGTCCACCGGTCATCTCCCTAATTAAGGGAAACCTCGTGTTCTGACACTGTGTGCCCGCTTAAGCCTAATTCTTACCTCGTGAGTCAAGTGACACTAACTTTAGTCTGGAATAACTATCGCATGAAGCAGACGCTCCCCGGATCCATTTTGATGAAACCAACAAACAAATCTGCAGAGCTGGGATCCGCTTCATTAAACGACAGAAACAGATAAAAAGTGTGTGAGTGTCCCAAAGTCTGCGCCAGACGGTGAACAACAGCACGAGTTTAGGTAAGGTTGTGTGAGTCAGGGCCCTGATGAAAGAACCGAGTGAAAGTAGACTGAAGGATGTTCTTTGTTTGAGTCACCCACTGTTACCTATCATTTTGCTCATAGGCTTGTAATTCATCGCTGTGCGCAATGGAGCAGAACGCGAATACGCTTCGAGTGTAAAAGCGTGTGAGTTGTGGAATGTGTGTGACACAGGCATTTAGTGTATGACGTGGACAGGGTCTGCTGCGGGGGGAACGAAGGTTATCGTTAGGACAGTTGAGTTTGGCTTGTGTTTTAAAAGTGTACGGATATTTATGCGAGAGCGACAGACCAGTGTTTATTGTTATAAAAATATTTCCGAGTCAGGATAATTGACTCAATTCATTAAGAATGTGTGCCGGACTGTGTGTGGCTTAAGGAGATGGACAGTAAGTGATTTGAATCACTACAGATTTGTAAAGTATGAAGGCGTCGTAGACGATACATAGACATTCTGACTTTAAACCGGCACAACGACATTATTGCTTATGTCTGCTACTAAACACATTTGTATTACTGATGTAACGTCATATCATCATATGCTCTCAAAAGAAGTGAAGTACACTTATGTTGTATTGTGACATATTAAATGTGATAAAACGTACAACAAGCTGTTGATCAAGATTATTCAAGTTGGCCATTCCTTACACTGCTGTTTAGACGGTTGTCTATTATATCAAAATACCTTACAAGATTAGTGCAGCACATTAATATACTCGTTACCCAATAGCCTTCAATAAGTATAAGGTAACAGTATAAATTGGTGGCCAGTATACACGGGATTTCGTTCTACCCACAAGATTTTATCAAACGATACTACTGTCCCTAGCCACATCGACGAATTTTACAGTATCGAAAAGCAATAGAAATTTCTGCGCAACTTATGCCAACCGGCTTTCTTCAAACTAGGGCCGGCAAGAAGAAACTTAAAGAGTAAACAGCACACTTCAATCATAATATTTGCTGAACTTTACCAACAGAAGTTCGTATTTTCTTCATTAACATTTTTGAGACGAAAGTTATCATCACTCGACGCAGTTCCAGGTTGGATTCGTCAAGAAAAAGTAAAGTAATCAAACAACATTTCTGCATAAAAAACGAAGCCCATTCATTCAACCAGCACAACAAGATGGATAGTTCTACATGTGGGAGCAATCTGCATCGATGAAATTTCGCTCTACCTGTTGCATATGTTGGAGGCAACAATACTGTCACGTGCATTTATACTTCGGAGGAAGGATCATAAAAAGATAAGTGGACTAGTTTGTTGTAGCCTTAGTTTTACACAATTCTATAGTAGAGCCTTTTTGTTTATTTGTTTTATGTTTGTTGTGGTTAGAAGGCCTCCACCATGCAAAGGCACAACAGGCCAATCACCTGTTTGCTTTAAATCATGATTACGCGAACTACAAGAGAGAAAACCGGACTGATTCTAAAGGCGACGAACTGGAACGGACTACGGACTACGACTTATGGAACTTGGAACACAAGAAGTATAAATGGGAAGGAAGAGGAGCTGGTGGAAGAGATGAGGAAAGCAAAACTAGAAATCCTGGCTATAACGGAAACGAAGAAAAAAGGACAAGGAGTCATGGATCTCGATGGCAACACGTTGCTCTACAGTGGTGTACCCATATCTGAAAGAGCTAAAGGGGGCGTGGGTTGCATTGTGGCCCAAAATCAAAAAGATAGTATCAAGGGATGGAACTTTGTCTCGGAGCGCATTATGGTTGTAAAACTAAAAGAAGGAGAAACCATAGTCAACCTGGTCATAGTGTATGGGCCAAATGAGGATGAGAGAGCAGAGGTCAAGGAGGAATTCTTCGAGCTGCTTCAAAGGACAGTGGATGACTGCCTAGATGAAAGCAATTATGCTCGGAGATTTTAATGCCAGAGTTGGAAATGACCATGCTAGATGGGGTGGAGTTATCGGAAGATATGGAGAAGATACTCTCAATGACAATGGAAAGCGACTCCTTAGATTCTGCAGTGAGCAGAATCTGATCATTACAAACACAATGTTCCCCCATAAGCGCATACATGCATACACTAGATGTGAACCAACCAAGAATGAGAAGTCAGTGATCGACTATGCCATTGTTCGGAGAAGCTCATTCAGATATGTCCGAGATGCAAGAGTCTGGAGGGGCCAGAGATTGGAAGTGATCACTACCTGCTAACAATCAAACGAACAACTGAAAGAGTTGCTCAGCCTAGGAACTGCCCAACATCACGCAAGAAACCAAGTAAACGAGCAGGAGAAATGAGTATTAGGACCTACAAGCTGAGAGAGCCAGAAATTAAGACCAGATATCAGGGGCTTATTGCTACAGCAGTGAGCAACACAGAAGAACGACCTGATGACTTGGAAACCCTCTGGAATAAATTCAAGGATATCATAAAGACAGCTGCTGCAGAAGCATGCTGTGAAGTCCGACTTGGGAACCAGAGAAAGAGGACACCTTGGTGGACAGAGGAAGTCAAAGAGAAAATAAGAGAGAAGAAAATGGCATGGAAACAATACTTAGGAGCTAAAAACACAACAGGACAAATGGAAAAATATAGAGAATATGTGACACTCAGAACAGAAGCAAAGAACAAAGTGCTAGCAGCAAAACAGAAGTCCTGGGAAGAATTTGGAGAAAAGCTAGAAAAAGATGCACAAGAAAACCAGAAATTGTTCTATAAGACCCTAAAGAACATGAGGAAAGAAAAACAATGCCCTCTCAAATTTATAAAGGACAAGCAAGGCAAATTGCTTACTGCCCCGAAGGAAGTAATGGAAAGATGGAAAGAATATTTCTCAGAACTCCTGGATGGTGAGCATGGTGAAGCATCAGAAATGATAACCACTAGCACAGAAGAGAAAACCAATGATGGTGAAGATGACATAAAGATGGAAGAACTGAAGGCAGCACTAGAGAAAATCAAGATGGGCAAAGCAGCAGGGCATGATGGTATAACACCAGAAATGGTTAAGTACATGGGAGCATCAGGCGACCTATTACTCTTAAAGGTCCTACAGGCAGCATGGTGCAACAAGACCATACCAAAGGATTGGGAGATTGGCATCATAACACCAATTTTCAAAAAGGGTGACAATCGACAATGTGGAAAGCATAGAGGCATATCCCTTCTCAGTGTCCCTGGTAAAATCTACTCTAGAATCCTAGAGCAGAGACTCCGACGCCTAGCTGAGCCACAATTGGATGAGGTCCAGTGCGGATTCCGAGCAAACCGAAGTACTCAAGACCAAATCTTCACACTCAGACAGCTGAGTGAAAAGGCCCTTGAGTATAAGAGTGAGATCCATCTTTGTTTCATAGATCTGGAAAAGGCGTTTGACAGGGTCCCCTGGAGCAAACTTTGGGACTGTTTGGCAAGGAAGAATATTCCAGCACCTCTGATTCATGCTATACAGAGCTTCTACAAGTCTTGCAGAAATTATGTGAGGACAGCAAACCATAAGTCAGAAGAGTTCAGGACCACCACTGGTGTAAGACAAGGTGATATCCTATCACCTTACCTCTTCATACTCCTTATGGACGATGTCATCAAGGCATGTAAGGAGAGAACAAGAAAGTATTCAGTGGGGTACTGGAAGATGAGACAGGTCTATATTTCGGAGCTGGCATTTGCTGATGATGTTGCCCTGATTGCTAAATCAGAGGCACATCTCCAATCCAACCTGCAAGTCTGGAAGGAAGAGCTGGAGAAGAGAGGGATGGTCATAAGCAGCTCTAAAACAAAATCTATGGTGATATCACGAGAAGAAAGAAAACATCAGATTAAGTTGGGAGAACAGGTCCTGGAGCAGGTCGACCACTTTAAATATTTTGGAGCTATTATAGACCGAAAGGGAGGCATCAAAGAAGAGTTGGCCACTCGAAAAGCAGCGGCTGGGAGACTTTTTCAGGCCATAAATCGTGGATTCCTCAGCAAGAAAGAGGTTGGTAAGAAAACGAAGATGGCTGTATACCGCTCCACCTATGTCCCAGTCTTGACATATGGATGCGAGTCGTGGGCAATGACTACAACCCACAAAAGCCAGATCCAAACCTCAGAAATGAGGTATCTGAGGAAAGTGGTTGAAGTAACAAGAAGAGACATGGTCCGCAACCAGACGATCCGTCAAGGCCTAAAATCCCATCCGCTGCAGACCCAAATGGAACAGTCCCAACTAAGATGGTTTGGCCATGTCTGCAGAATGGGAGAAGATCGGCTACCACGACAAGCATGGGAAACAAAGAGCCAGGGATCCAGACCTCCAGGACGACCCAGAGTCCGCTGGGAGGACAACATTAGACAATCTTTGAAGGACCGAGGACTAGAATGGAACCAGGCCAGGAAGAAGATAGCTGATAGAATGGTCTGGCGCTCTCTCTTCCAAACCTCTACACCTCACGGTAGAAGGGGAACGACTAAGTAAGTAAGTAAGTAAGTGGTTAGAAGGGAGGACGGTGTGGGACCTTGATAAGCAGAATTACATCTCATCTTCGGACGGGTCTGCAATCAAGGCTGTCAGTAGGGAAATTTATGTAATATTTTCTCAGATAGGCCCGGCTCAAAATGCTGTGTGGAAAGCGCTCTTTGTGAATATACTATATTTACTTTATGTTATAGACGTGCTGTCCTGTTTTTTTCACTGTTGTCTGTATTTGTCAGTTGTTTTTTTAAATTTAGTTTTCTGCATTTTTGTACGTCTATTGTTGGTCTTCTCTAGCTATCATTATGTTGATATATGGATTTTATGTTGTAAATTCGTCTTGTCTAGTCTAACCTTATAGTGTAAGCATACATTTCAAACATTATCCTTTTGTCTACATCTTAGTATTTTCTTCTGTTGCTACACTATTGTACTACGTGTTCTGTCTGCTAGTGTACGACACTAATTTTTTTGTTTGCATTGATTACTTGCTAAGTCACATTTGCAGAGTACTGAATTTTAACGAATTGGCATTGATGCTGTTTATCGCTCATCAGTACCCATATTCATATTCAGACTGAGTAACTTATAAATATATATATATACTTAAACTTACATAATGTCTAGTCTGGAGCATTTTATCCAGCTAGGTAAAGAGATGGGAATGCAAGGCCAGGAGCTTAAAGAGTTTGCCATGGAGCAACTGGAAAGAGAAGAAAAGAAACTGGAAAGGTATGAGAGAGCAAGAATGAGAGAGATCGAAAAAGATGAACGAATTCAGTTAGAAAAAATAGCAGAAAAGAAAAGACAAGAAGAATTTGAAGAAAAGAAAAGACAAGATGAAATAGCAGAAAAGAAAAGACAAGATGAGATAGATTTAGAGGCTAAGAAAGCCCAATTTCTGCATGAAGAAAAAATGGCTTCTGTAGAGTTGGAGAGACTCAAATTGGAAGCTAGTAATAAACAGAGTAATCAAGAAGGTGCAGGTTCGGTCAAGAGAGAACATGCTTCATCATTTAAACTTCACTTACCTAAATTTAATCAAAATATAGACGACATTTCGTGCTTCCTAAACCGATTCCAGACAGTGTGTGAGGAATACAAACTGGAAAAATCATCATGGGTGATACATTTAATGTCATTACTGACAGGTGAAGCGTTGACAGCTGTGTCAACAATGGATGAGGAAAACATAAAATCTTATGAGGCAGCTAAAACATTACTTTTAAGAAAGTATCAATTAGACGAGAACGGATACAGGCTAAGATTTTAAAAACTCACACCCGAAAGCAACAAGGACTTTAGTGAGTTCATTTCAACTATAAAGTTATGCTTCAATCGTTGGATTGAGTTGGCAAAAATCAAACATACATATGAGGACTTGATGGACCTTATTTTGAGAGACAAAGTACTTTCCTCCATTAGCCCGGAGTTTTTGTCCTATTTACATGAACGGAAGCCAGAATCTTTACAATCCCTTGAGTTGTTAGGGCGCCAGTTTATGACGGCACACCCAGGGAAGAGTGTGAACAACTCTGCTATTAAAGAGGCATTACCTGTCGCATCAGCTCATTCGGTGCAGATAAACAACCCTAGAGCTCGATCGCAAAGTATGGATCGAAATTTTGGCAGGAATAATGACCGAAATAGTGGAAGTTTCCGAGGACGGTACAATTTTGGCAATCAACCTTATCAATATCAGAGAAACTTCCAACGATATTTTGATGGAAATAGACAATCACAGGGTTACTTTCAATCTAACAGAGGATGGCGTAGATCTGATAATACCTACATGAACAGAGGAGACAGATCCTATCATACAAAAAACAACCAAAACTCTCCTCCATCTCAACACTGTCCAGGTTGTACGTGTCCTCAACATTCTAATAATCCTCAGAATGGCAGAGAGAGTCGGAATTATTACCGGGGTAATAACAACTTTAATCGCTCGCGGAGCGTGGATCGGAAAAACTCGAACTGGAGTCATAATAGTAACACAGGAGCAGTTAATCCCAATGGGGAAAACACAAATAGTGCAAATGCGTGTGCGGCTGATTTATTTAATCCATCAAATTGTTCAGAATGCAGCACTCTGTTTCAGCCGGATGTGGTCTCCAGACTTTCCTGCGGTCATCCTGTGCCCGCGTTAGTATCTGCATTAGCCTCTCATGATGGGAAAGGCTCGCTAATGTTTCACAGGGGTTTTTTAAATAATCAACTAGTTTCAGTCTTGCGTGATACAGGTTGCACAACTGTTGGAGTACGCAAATCGTTGGTAGACCCATCTTGCTGCACCGGGGAGAATGTAAAATGTGTCCTATTTGGGGGCACGGTGGAATTCTATCCTGTGGCCATTGTGCACATTGATACTCCATTTTTCTCAGGTCAAGTGAAAGCATGTTTATTACAGGAACCAATTGCTGACATAATCATGGGCAATATTGTGGGTATAAAAGCGTGTTCACTCCAAGATATAGAAATCTAGGAACGTCAGCATATACTACACGCTAATATGGTCATTACAAGAGCACATGCACAGGCTCAGGAAGAAGAAGAAATGACTAACAAACATGACAAGGAGGAAGATCAACATCTTATGCCGATGTTAACGAAGACATCATTTATTGATATGCAAAAGAATGACAATTCTTTGAAAAGATTTTTCCAATTGGTAAAATCAGATGATGTTGATTGCTCAGAAAGGTCACAACCTTGGTATACAATTAAAAATGACATATTAATTCGTAATGCTAGAGATGCTACATCGGTACAGCAACAAATTATGGTACCAACCAATATTCGACCTTACATTCTCAGACATGCGCATGATACAAACTGTGCAGGCCACATGGGCTTTGCTAGGACGAAATATAGAGTCTTACGGCATTTTTATTGGCCTGGAGTAGTCAGGGATGTCAAATTATTTTGTCGTTCGTGCAAGACATGCCAACAAGTGGCTACAAAGGGTCCTTACCATAATGCACCTATACAGGCTGCGGATATTTCGGTCCAACCATTCGAAAAAATGGCCATAGACTTAATAGGTCCACTGTCAGTTCCGTCAGCCAGAGGTCATAGATATGTCCTCACCTGTATTGATATGTGCACCAGGTGGCCAGAGGCAACACCTCTTAAACATATTGCTACCACCGATGTGGCTGATGCACTGTTCCTCATTTTTACGAGAGTGGGGTTCCCTGACAATATTTTATCAGATAGGGGAACACAGTTTGTGTCAGATGTCATGCCGCATGTCATTAAACTATGTAATATTGATAGATCTCTTAGCTCTGTTTATCATCCTATGTCCAATGGCATGATAGAACGTCTAAATAAAACGCTGAAACAACTACTGGGGAAAGTGACCACGACGTATCCACAAGACTGGGATAGAGTGCTCCCAGCAATGCTGTTCGCTTATCGGGAAGTCCCAAACGAACACACTGGGTTCTCACCTTTTGAGCTCATGTATGGTGCTCCACCACGAGGACCCATGTCAATAATAAAACAATTACTTACAGGTTCGGAGATGACTCAGGAATACCAGTCATCCTATGAGTATGTGGTGAATCTACGAAAAACACTTATAGACGCTTGGAAAATAGCGACTGATTCATCTGAAAAGGCAAAAGAAAAAGCTAGATCTCTTCAAAACCGATGGAAAAAGTTAAGGAAATTACTTCCTGGAGACAAAACTTACGTCCTGCTACCAACGAGAGAGAATAGCCTTCTCATTTCGTGGAGTGGTCCATATGAAATTATTTCAAAATTGACAGATGTTGATTACATTCTTGACGTGAAAGGCAAGAATAAAACCTTTCACATCAACATGCTCAAACAATTCCATGATAGACCTGAATATCTCAAACCTATCTTAGATGCTGTTAATGAAGTAATCACTGATCATCCTACATCTTACTCTTCATTATCAGTGATTCAAGAAGAACCCACTTCTTTTCATGATGTACCTTTGCAACTTCCTGTCATGTCTCTTTATCCGACAGAATCATGGGTAAATGTATCTATTTGTCCGGATCTATCCAGCAAACAACAATCTCAAATTCTTTCTATTCTAGAATCATATCAGCAAGTTCTGTCTAATATTCCAGGCCGAACGTCTATAATCACTCACGATATTAGACTCACAGATCACAAACCTATTAAATTAAAGCCTTACCATATCCCTATCCACTTTCAGGATCAGGTTGAAAAAGAATTAGGTCAAATGTTACAGCTTAACATTATTGCACCATCAGAGTCTGCTTATTCTTTCCCAATGGTTATAATCAAGAAGAAGGATAATAATATCAGATTATGCATGGATTTTCGTAAACTCAATTCCATAACGGAGTCTGACGCAGAGCCAATGCCAATTCTTGATGAATTACTGTCAAAACTTTCTAAAGCAACCTACTTTAGCAAGTTTGACTTAGCCAAGGGATATTGGCAAATACTTCTCACGGAAAAAGCAAAACCTTTCACTGCTTTCGCTACCCCTAAGGGCCTCTTTCAGTGGAATTTCATGTGCTTTGGCTTGGTAAACGCACCAGCGACTTTCGTTCGGATGATGAGGAAACTATTTTCTCATAGGTCTGATATCATCTCCTATATAGATGACATTTGTTTGTTCCACAACCCTTGGGACGAACATGTTTCGGGATTGAAATCTCTTCTCGAAATTCTTCACTCTAATAACACTGACTAACAAAAAAAAACTTTTTTTTTCTTTCTCTAACATCTCTATGTTTTTCTGGTCAATTTTAATGCGCTGTTTTTAAATCTGCAAACCGTTTTTCTCTATCAGGTCGGGATCTCTAGAAATACGCAATTAAAGTTTTTTAACAACGCATACAGTATTACAACATCATTCGTACAAGAAGTATAACAGTTATGTAGGCTTGAATTTCTTTGCAGTCGACTTTCGTCGGTGAATGGCATGTGGTACATCGCGATGAAGCATCCAACAATAATCGGCAAGCATGGTCACATTCCACCATCCTTGATAACGTGACTCCATTACGGCGATATCTTGATGGAATCATTCTCCATGTTCATCGCTGACTTCGCCAAGGTTGTCAGGGAAAAAGTTAAGATGCGAATCGAGCAAATGGATTTTGAGGGACATGTTACAGCCCATAATTATGTATGTATCTATGCACTGCTTAACAATATGCAACATAGTCGACAGATTTGTGATTTTCCAGAAAGTTATCGACGATCGATTTGAATGCCATCCATGCGCGAAGTTCACTACCATGTAACAAGGCTAACTTGCGGAAACTTTTCTCGAAGATAAGTGAAAGCTTTGCTCGTTTTATCTAACGCTTTTACAAAATTCTTCATGAGCCCCAACTTTATATGTAACAGTGGTAAAATGAAGGTGTCTTTGTTAACTAATGGCTCGCGTATTACATTTTTATGCCCGAGCTGCATACGATCCCGGATAGGCCACACCTTTCTTGCATAATGTTCCTGTCTGTTGCGGCTGTCCCATTCACATCGGAAGCAACAAAATTTAGTATACCCAGTCTGCATGCCCGTGAGAATTGCAATGACCTTTAGGTCTCTACAAATCCGCCATTGGTAGTCATTGTACTTTATTTTTTCCAAACGTATAGCCATATTGTCATAAGTTTCTTTCATATGAACAGAGTAGGCGACTGGAATTGAAGAAAAAAAAATTCTGTTATGCAATAACACGGCTTTTAGACTAGTCTTGGAAGAATCGATGAAAAATCGCCATTCGTTGACTATGATGGTTAATTAAGTAAAAACACCATCATTCATCGGTATGTAATCTGAGTCAGAATTAATTTCTAAAGCAGGTAAACTATCACTTTCTGATGGTTCATTTACGTCCAACGGATATTGTTCTGGTGGTACTTGGATCGGACACGTGATTGGATCACGAGGCACTGGTTTCGAAACCGATTCAATATTTGGATAAACCACAGACTTTCTAGTTTTAAAAGTGAAACCATGGATATTTGTCAAGCAGAAGTAACAATCAGTAGTGTGATTTGTATGTTCACGCCATATTACTGGCACGCCAAAAGGCATCGACTTATGCTTCGGCGATTTTCGTAACCAACCTGCCAATGTATCAAACAAACCGCATTTGGCTTCCAAGATTTATTTGCATCATCAACTTTCGAATCGAAATAAAGTTCATATGCTATCTTTAGTAATGGTGTAAAGTTTTTCTGGTCAACACGATCGGTAAAATATCCGCACACGTAACAGAACAGATCAGCCGAATTTCTACAACTTCTAGAAGCCATATTTTGCTCAGAATTATTTCAAAATACAGTAACTATTTGGAAAATCGCGTAACATATGTCATGCATCTTTTAGCAGTATAAAAGTAGAATTATGTTGCTTTTTATTAATTTTTAATAAGTTATATAGTAAAAATGAAACGGAGCAAATAACGGTTTCCCAAAAATATATTTATTCACAAATATCTTAAGAACCCGACGTGATAGAGATAAACGGATTTCAGATTTGAAATCAGCGCAAGAAACTGACCTAAGAACACTTATTCTTATATAAGAAAGAAAAATGTTGTTTGTCAGTGTAATCTGACAGCAAATCCTTCGAAAGTTCACATAGGTTTCAAAGAAATTTCTTTCCTAGGTCACAGAGTGGGCCATGGATTTATGAAAACTGAGGATAAAACTATCTCGAAGATTCTTAACCTATCAATTCCTAAGACTAAGAAGCAGGTGCGAAGTCTTCTCGGCCTTATACAGTTCTACAATAAATTTATGCCTCATTTATCTTCAGTTACGTCAGTTCTATCTGAGTTAACTACAAAAGGCTCCCCTAATAGAATTGTCTGGACGGAGGCCTGCAACATAGCTCTAGTCCATTTAAAGCATTACTTTTCATGTGCACCAATTTTAAAACTCCCTGATCCTAATCTCCCATTTATTCTCAGGACCGACGCTTCGATGTACGGTATTGGTGGCTCCTTAATGTAAGAAGTAGATGGAATGCTTCATCCTGTGATGTATGTGTCGAGGAAGCTCACAAAGACAGAAACCAGATATCCAATTATTGAGCGCGAGCTTCTCGCGATCATATGGGCTGTCACAAAGCTTCAGGGTTACCTTCTTGGTTCTCGTTTCATCATCGAGACAGACCAGAAGGCCCTGTCGTTCCTTCAAAAGTCCAACATGAAAAACGCACGAGTCGCACGTTATGCAATTAATTTGCAAATATATGACTATATCATTCGACCTATTGAGGGCAAGTCCAATGTGCTTGCAGATGTTCTGTCGAGATGTACACAGACAGACCTGCCCGATTCTCAAGGATATGACATTGCTGCGACCCATTGACCAAAGTACACTGCTGATAGTCTACAGATACCTCGCTAACTTAAAAACGCTATCTTGGCAATATCCATAACCAGATACATATTACCATCGTTATCAAGAGAAACAACTCAAGTCATTTGAAGACAAGATAAGAGACGTTTTGTATGGATACATTCAAATTGTTTCACACTACATCAAGTTCCATGAACAGTACACAGGATCTGATTCCCGGACAGTCATGACGTATGCGGTAAAGGAACCAAATCAAACAGTATCTCAGATAAACAGTATAAGGCTCTTTGTCATATCTTAATGGCAATCCTTCACAAAATGACTGGGATGCAGAACTTTATAAAGATCATATTTCCTATTCCAGCAACCGAACTTCAAAATGTTGGGCTCAGAGACTGTGACACTCAAGAGGCAACATATGAAAAGAAATCTCACACAAGAAGCAATCGATTCGATACGCCTATGGGGAACTTCGCCATTTGAACATTCTTTTTTGTTATTACTTAAACCAGTTATGTGTCTCTAAAGTGCTAAAATTACAAATAGTAATCTTTCACACTAATGAAAGATGAACCTATCATTGATGACACTCAGTAACTTTAGTTAATCAGTTTTACACAATGCTACAGACAGCACACACAGGATCATGTGGACATTTACATTAACGTAATTATTATACTTACTTAATACTATTTAATTAGTTAGATCTTTCATTTCATTCATCTTTTAATTAAATGCATTCAGATATTTCATTTTCCAAAACTTCACAATTTCATTATCATATTTCTTCACATTTTCATTGATTTTTCTCATTTTTCCATAGTGCTGACTACATTCCATAGACTGTTGCTCAGGTATGACATAGACTGGACGGTAACTTCTCGCATTTTCTAAAAATGACTTCCTATATGGAAAACTTTCAGTTTTCGCTGGGGGGCGGGGTAAAAGTGTTACCTATCATTTTGCTCATAGGCTTGTAATTCATCGCTGTGCGCAATGGAACAGAACGCGAATACGCTTCGAGTGTAAAAGCGTGTGAGTTGTGGAATGTGTGTGACACAGGTATTTAGTGTATGACGTGGACAGGGTCTGTGCGGGGGGAACGAAGGTTATCGTTAGGACAGTTGAGTTTGGCTTGTGTTTTAAAAGTGTACGGATATTTATGCGAGAGCGACAGACCAGTGTTTATTGTTATAAAAATATTTCCGAGTCAGGATAATTGACTCAATTCATTAAGAATGTGTGCCGGACTGTGTGTGGCTTAAGGAGATGGACAGTAAGTGATTTGAATCACTACAGATTTGTAAAGTATGAAGGCGTCGTAGACGATACATAGACATTCTGACTTTAAACCGGCACAACGACATTATTGCTTATGTCTGCTACTGAACACATTTGTATTACTGATGTAACGTCATATCATCATATGCTCTCAAAAGAAGTGAAGTACACTTATGTTGTATTGTGACATATTAAATGTGATAAAACGTACAACAAGCTGTTGATCAAGATTATTCAAGTTGGCCATTCCTTACACTGCTGTTTAGACGGTTGTCTATTATATCAAAATACCTTACAAGACTAGTGCAGCACATTAATATACTCGTTACCCAATAGCCTTCAATAAGTATAAGGTAACACCCACGTTGTAACTTTCTTTATGCAAGTTATTGCTAACTATATTTTCCCTTAGAATAAAGCAGAGTATCAAGTCTGTCCATACCTTAAAAGGGGGAAACCATAGACTCAATCATATGTATCTGTGACTCTTTGGGGTTATCACTTTCTTCTAACGGGACTGTGAGCTATATATCAAGGGGAAGGATCATACAAACGGGTCTATCACTATTGTAGCATTCCTTGATTGTGTATGAGTATGTGTATATGCTTTTGATGTATTTTATATGTTGTGATGTAAGTTTACTAGGATAATTAAACTATACCTATATTTATTTCAGTGTGGTGGTCAGTTCGTTCCAATAATATCTATATAATCATTTGTTATAGTTTTCCCACGTCTGTGTGTCTAACTGTCGTCACGTGAGTGGATAAATATATATTAATATATATATATATATATATATATATATATATATATATATATATATATATATATATATATATATATATATATATTTTTTTTTTTAATAGACTGTCTGACTCCTCCGGATCTGTTGTAGAAGATAGGCGGAAAGAGAGAGAGATTCTCGATTTCCGGGACAGCCTCTATAAATTTCTACCATCTCACTCGTGGAAATCTATTTCTATTACTACCTCTCACTGTGGCTATCACTTATTCTAATTCTTTGCTATCAGTGTCAAACATGGTCCCTGATTAAAACATAGGAGAGGAAAATCACATCCTGTTAGATAAGATGTTTAAGAACGGCCATTAACGTTACCAGGAGAGGCAGAATGAGAAGTGATGACGTCAGAAAAATTGAAAGAACCTACATCCTGCATCAAAGACAGAAAATTATGTGGTTTAGGCATCTCATGAGAATGGAGCCCGATAACCTACCACTATGCAACTACAGCACTAGAAGATCTGGTTTCAGGACACGGGGAAGACAAAGAGACAGATAGATAGACAACACCACAGACATCTACAATAACACTGGCTCACAGCAGCCAAGGCGACATACGTGACTCAAAAACGCAAATAGCATCTCCCCACAACGCTTCACGGCAATGGTGGGAGGAAAAAGTAATGTAAGTAATTATATGTGTTCAATGTTTTCAAAGATCGAACTTTACTAAATCTGCTAGGGATGTTTGTGACATGTATTAGGGTATATCCGGCATATTTTTTTTGTTTTGGTTTTTAATGCCTATATATGTTACGAGCGGGGAGGCTAGCAGGTTCATTTGGCTTGGTCTTTACATCACGGGGGGGGGGGGGGGCGGGGGGGGGGGGGGGCGCTACCTCAGTCAAGGATGCATGATTTGTATATTTTTTTTACCTCTCTTTCCAAACAGTGACCATTACTCGTAATATAAATGGGGAAATTCCAAAAATGTTATGCATATTTCTAAAACACCCGCCAGGAAGAAATACGCATTATTTCAATAGGCGCGCATTATAGTTGACATGCAGCAATGCTTTCCGTATTATCCCAAAAATGCACCATGTAAAGAGTGTCTTTCCCATACTCATATTGCACCTCCTATTTTTCTTAGTGTCCCGTCCGTAATTAATCCCCACCAACTCGCAATCTTTTCATGGTCCATTTTCCGGAAACTACGGAAAAGCCGCGTATTAAGGTGTGGAAACTAAATAACACACTTTTCTTCTCAGGCGCATTTCTTCTCATCTCTTACTAACGGGTGTTTCATGAATATTCATGCCTTCCCCCCCCCTCCCCCCCTCCCCCCCCCCCCATTTTTTGGGGTTTGTTTTAAAAAACAAATTTTCTGAAAATTTTTTAACATTTATATTAACGCAGAATCCATCTCGCAATGCATCTCCATCTTAATAATATATTTCGCCAGAGAAGCATCACTGCTGATCATAGATAAAGCTTCTGTGCTTTCGTGACACTCTCTGCGCGTCACTGATTTACTTCTGGAGGAAAATAGAAATTAATGAAATGATGACCGGAGAATTTAGTGACGTCATCAGGACTTGCAGCAGACAGAGAACAACAGAATTATTTGCCCACCATGATTTGGCGGGTTTACTTGCTCGTATATAATATAAATAATAGCCTATATATGTAGGGTCAGGGGGCATCATCACAGAAATGACTCCCAATTACACTAGTCAACAACCAAAATGTACCAGAAATGAAAATAGCTGATCTTAACTAATTTTGGTGTGCTGAAAACGAAAATGACATTAAAAAATGTTGATTGGCTCTAGTTTTCAAGATATATGCTACTAGTTTATTTAATTACGGTAAATTTATATATATGACGCAACTGTTGTGGGCGATTGCATAATTTTTTCTAATGACCAATAAAAATGTTACTAGAAGTTGATGATGCAATCCTACCTATGATTACATCACCTTTGTGTATAAATACCTTATCTCTGATAAAATTTTGCCATTAGTTAGTGCATTTGTCCTTATCAAAAGTATCGTAGTTAGAAATGCCAGAAGGCGTACAGTTTGTATTTTGGCTGCAGAATAGGAGATCAAGATAAGAGCTGGGTGCCACACATATGCTGCAATACATGTGCAGCACATCTTAAACTGTGGTTGACTGGCAATAGGCAAGCTATGCCTTTTGCAGTCCCAATGATTTGGAGAGAGCCCACTGATCATCTCAACAACTGTTACTTTTGCATGGTCCCTCCAATTGGGAAAGGCATATCAAAGAAGAATAAGTGGACTCTGGAATATCCAAACATCCCCTCTGCAATACTTCCGGTACCACATGGCGATGACCTACCAGTTCCCAAAGTGCCAGAATCCTTTTCAGCTGCTTCCACTGATGAAGAGGACATTGGTGGTCCTGAACCATCAACCTCAAGTGACACAGATTTTGAGCAAACTACATCCACTAACCCAAGGTGAACTGAATGATCTTGTAAGAGATCTGAATTTACCGAAGAACAAGGCGGAGCTTTTGGGTTCCAGATTGCAACAGTGGAATCTCCTGGCAGAAGATGTTACAATTTCTGTGTATAGGAACCGCCAGAAGCCGCTTATTACATTCTTTTTCAAAGAGGGTGACCTTTCTGCGTGCCACAACATTTCTGGTTTAATGGCAGCCCTCAACATCAATTACATACCGGAAGAGTGGAGGCTTTTCATTGATTCATCCAAGACAAGTCTTAAAGCTGTTTTGTTGAATAATGGTAATGTGTTACCGTCAATTCCAGTTGGTCACGCAGTTCATATGAAAGAAACTTATGAAAACATTAAGCAGCTTTTGAAGTGTATAAACTACGATCATCATCATTGGTCACTTTGCGGTGACTTAAAAGTGGTCGCTCTTTTGCTTGGACTACAGGGTGGATACATCAAGTACTGTTGCTTTCTCTGTGAGTGGGATAGCCGTGCACGAAGTGACCATTACATCAGAAGACATTGGCCAATCAGGCAGTCATTGCAGCCTGCATAAGAACGTTGAGAACCCAGCAGTTGTCGACACCAGCAAGATTTTGTTGCCACCCTTGCACATTAAGCTGGGTCTCATGAAAAACTTTGTCAAGGCAATGGAGAAAACAGATGAGGCTTTCAAATACCTCATCAGAAAATTTCCAAGACTGAGTGAAGCTAAAATAAGAGAGGGAGTATTTGTTGGTCCGCAAATTCGAAAACTTCTTCATGATGACGAGTTTCTTTGCGTGTTGCATGGCAAGGAAAAAGCAGCAGCATGGCTAGCATTTAAGTCAGTGGTGGACAATTTTCTTGGAAACAACAGATCTGATAATTACAATGAAATTGTAGAAAATCTCCTTCAGAAGTATAAGAGTCTTGGCTGCAACATGTCTTTGAAAATTCATTTTCTGGATTCTCATCTGGATTTCTTTACGTCAAACTGTGGAGCGGTCAGTGATGAGCATGGTGAACGATTTCACCAGGACATTGCTGCTATGGAGACAAGGTATCAAGGCAATTGGAGCCCTTCAATGCTTGTTGATTACTGTTGGACTGTGACAAGAGACACCTCATCGATTGACTACAAGAAGCAAGCAAAGAGAGCTCGAACAGCGACTGAATAATGACGGAATGGGTTCAAATGTGCCTTTTTAAAGCATGATATGTGAACTTTAAATAATGTTTTTTTTTTTCTATCATTTTATGTTAAAATATCAATTAATTGAGTATGTAACCACAATTTTTATAATGCTAAAGTAGAAAGACTAGCTGTTTAGCCCAGAGAAGTAAACAAGCATACATTATTTGTATTACTGTAATATAAATTCATCATTTAAAAAAAAACCAGAGCCAATTGGTGAATTTCATTATGATATTTGAAATCAGCATGTCAAAATCAATAAGAAATGGTACATTTAATTTCTGGTACAAAAAACTTTTGAAAATTTGTTGACTAGTGTTATCAGCCTCCTGTTGTCTTTTCCCCGCCTGCACTAGGGGTTGAACGTACTCCACCTTGGTTGCGACTTTTAACTTCACTTCTGTTCTTATTCATGCTGGCAGCTTGAGACAATTATGAAAGTTACCATTATGTTGTATACAAATTACTGTGCTGAATTCTATAGCCTGTTTCAGTTGCTCTCAACAGCCAACATGATGCCCCATTCCCGCTGTTATACCGAGCCTCTTAAATGACCTTGCTCTGGACTGCCCCTTTCACACATATACCATAACCATAACCCATATGGGAGTTGAACCGGGTATCCCGTGCAGACGACAAACACCAGTTTTCAAGTGCATGGTTCAAAGACCAAAACAAACCACACAGTTTCAGTAGATCATAAACTCTTGCACTTACCGCAACAGCTATGCCTTTTGCTGTGATCCCGTCGTATCTCAAGTCCGCGACCAGATCATTATACTTGACCAACTAAAGCTCACATTGAACGTCATATTTTTGTCTATTATTACTAAAATAAAATAAAAAACAACAACAACAAATACGTAATACAGTAAATTTCGTTAAACAGTAGATGTAGCAATATAAAATATCGCAATCTCACACAGTGCCGTGGGAAACAGAAAAGAAAAACTCTGCCTAGTGGCGCGAATAACAAACGCTTATTGCGCTTCTAACCGTGAGTAATTGTTCACTTGGCACAAAACGTTCATGATTGTTGTTAGTCTTAAAGGATAAAATGTCAGTGACCACTCCTTGTTGTCTTTGACTTTGTCTTTGTATAATCTAACGTTTTGTACGTGAAGGGGAAGTGACTATATAGTTTACTAGTCTACAAGTAAAATGTTACCGTGAAGTATAAACCTAAATATTCTGGTAGTTCTATAGCAGGTACTTCCGTAGGGGAGTAAAGTGTTAGAGACTTCACTATACTATGTCCAGCTTCGAGAGGTGGGGGGACCAATTCCCTTCTTCGCCGCCTTTTCCTTTCCTTACTCGCGAGCAGAGTCAGGTAGGCCTACCCATTTACAGTTTGGTAGACTAGAGCGTGGCGCCACCGTGTTTCCAACCCAGTACTTTCGCGCCTTAAAGTAACATTCATTACCCTGCAGTTCCCTGTGGTACATAGGCCTTAAAAAAAATTCACGTCAAGCCGCCCCGTCCACATAATAATTTAAAAATTAATCAGATATCACCAGACAAGTGCCACAGAGACAAAATGTGGGAAGAAGTCGCTCGCGTTGGATAGGACATACACTGAGGAAGCCAACTGATAACATTACAAGCCAGTTCTTATTCTGGGAACCCTAGGGTAAGAGATTGATATGGAGACCTAAAAGAAAACACATACATACATATACGGAAAAGAAAACAGGTGGTGGACATGAAAGGAACATAGTAGATAAGGAAAGATACTTGAAGAAACAACACAAAAAAGATATAGTATTATATAAATATCTTGACAGCAGCAAAAATAGACAAAGTTAGAGGTTGGCAGCAATATAGATAAAGTTGGAGGTTGGCAGCAATATAGATAAAGTTGGAGGTTGGCAGTAAAATAGACAAAGTTGAAGGTTGACAGCAATATAGACAAAGTTGGAGGTTGGCAGCAATATAGACAAAGTTGTAGGTTGGCAGAAATGTAGATAAAGTTGGAGGTTGGCAGCAATGTAAACAAAGTTGGAGGTTTGCAGCAATGTAAACAAAGTTGGAGGTTGACAGTAATATAGACAAAGTTGGAGGTTGGCAGCAATATAGACAAAGTTGTAGGTTGACAGCAGTATAGACAAAGTTGGAGGTTGGCAGCAATGTTAACAAAGTTGGAGGTTGGCATCAATGTAGATAAAGTTGGAGGTTGGCAGTAAAATAGACAAAGTTGGATGTTGGCAGCAATATAGACAAAGTTGGAGGTTGGCAGCAAAGCAAATAAAGTTGGAGGTTGGCAGCAATATAGAATGAACGAACGAACAAACTTTATTTACGAAGGGTTAAGAATTGTGCGCGCAAGCCTGTTTAACATTCTGCCCTTCGACTCTCATTTGGAGGTTGGTAGACAAAGTTGGAGGTTGGCAGCAATGCAAACAAAGTTGGAGGTTGGCAGCAATATAGACAAGGTTGGAGGTTGGCAGCAATATAGACAAAGCTGGAGGTTGGTAGCAATATAGACAAAGTTGGAGGTTGGCAGCAATGTAAACAAAGTTGGAGATTGGCAGCAATACAGACAAAGTTGGAGGTTGGCAGCAATATAGACACAGTTGCAGGTTGGCAGCAATATAGACACAGTTTCAGGTTGGCAGCAGAATAGACAAAGTTGGGGGAATGAACAGTGATATCAAAATGGGGGATACAAGAGGCAAGAGGGAGCTTTCAGTGGGCTGGGAAACGTGGAAATCAAAAGAAACCAAGTCCAGTACAAAAATCAGAATGTTCATCTAAAATGTCAAGTTAATCCTATTGTATGATTCTGAGACATGGAGAACAACAACCAAAAAGTTAAGACTTTCATAAATGGGTGCTGGGGTAGAATAGTAAGTTGAAATGGCATGACAAGATTGGTAATGTGGAACTGATGGAAAGAACCAGATAGGTGAAAGTGAACAAGAGATGAGAAGAAGACACTGGCAGTCGATCTGACACACACTGAGAAAACCTATTTATAGCATTACAAGGCTATCCTTTATTTAGTCTGCAGGGTAAGAAAGGTGGAGGGAGGTTAAAACAACACATGGGGCAGACAACTGGAGACAGAAATGAAAGGGTTCAAGAAGACATTGGCATGGATGGCACAGGACTGGAGGACTTGGCATGAATATCTTGAAGGCCTGTGGTCATTAGGGGGCTGAAAGGGTAATGATGGTGATGATGATGATGATGATAATCATGTATCATCCCATCTAAACCTGTAATGGAACCTGATGAGATTTAACTACTTAAATGTTTTACACCAACTATTCATGTTCAGATCTGATATTACCTAGTACCAGAATCTCTTCAAGTCTTTCTGAACACGTGTCTAGCCGAGTCTCAAGTCTCATAGTTCAAGTCTCATAGTACAAGTCTCAAGTCTAAGCCTCAAGTCTCAAAGTACAAGTCTCATAGTACAAGTGTCAAGTCTTATAGTACAAGTCTCATAGTACAAGTCTCAGTTATCATAGTACAAGCCTCAAGTCTCATAGTACAAGTCTCATAGTACAAATCTCAAGTCTCATAGTACAGGTCTCATAGTACAAGTCTCATAGTATGTCTCGTCTCATAGTACAAGCCTCATCTCATAGAACAAGTCTCGTCTCATAGTACAAGTGTCATTGTACAAGCCTCATAGTACAAGTCTCAAAGTACAAGTCTCATAGTACAAGTCTCAAGTCTCATAGTACAAGTCTCAAGTTGCATAGTACAAGTCTCATTGTACAAGTCTCAAGTCTTGTAGTACAAGTCTCATAGTACAAGTCGCAAGTACACATCTCAAGTCAAGTCTCACAGTACAAGTCTCAAGTCTAGTCATAAGACTATCAGTAGCTGTCATGTCGAGTCCTGAGTCTCTAGCATCAGTTTTCAGGGTGCTTCCCAAGTTGAGACTAAACTAAAATTGTTTATGGTTACAACCGCTTTTTCAAACAGTAACATCCATCACTAAAAATAATAATAAAAAATAATAATTAATATTTAATGTACTGACTGCTTTCATTATATTGATTTAAACAAAACATGGCAAAGCTGGTTTGCCAAAATTAGCAAGTCCCAAGTTGAGTCACTAATAAAATAAACCAGAGTTGAGCCGTAGTGGTGACTTAAGTCTGACGAGTTCGAGTCAATCAACTCAAGTTGACGACTCTGACTATTACATTATTCTTTCTACTAGAATACTGATCATTTTATTTAGCATTCATCAACAATTTGAGTTCAGATCTGGTCTTAATTATTCCATTATTCATTCTACCAGAATACTGATTATTTTGTTTGGCATTCATGAACTATTTGAGTTCAGACCTGGTCTTAACTATTCCATTATTCTTTCTACAGGAATACTGATTATTTTGTTTGACATTCTGGTACAGGAAGTGGATATCAAGTTGTTTGTGAGTAATGTCCCCTTTTTTCTTTTGTCACTTTTTCATTTAAAGTGAACATTTAAACTTGATGATATACACTGGGTATCCATCAAAGCTGTGTATCATAGAGAAAATATTTCATTCAGTGCTTATTTTAAACTCTGCTTCATTCCTGGATCAGTGAGTTACAAATACTAATACAACAGTGGTTTTTTATTTATTTGTTTTGACATAAAGACCAAACGTTGTCGCATGTAGTTTGTGGGGTCTCTGATTAAACAAAGGAATAACAGGACTACTTTACCCAAAGGCATGTCATACACGGCCACTAATGTCAGGTTGCCAAAGGCATGTCATACACGGCCACTAATGTCAGGTTGCCAAAGGCATGTCATACACGGCCACTAATGTCAGGTTGCCAAAGGCATGTCATACATGGCCACTAATGTCAGGTTGCCAAAGGCATGTCATACATGGCCACTAATGTCAGGTTGCCAAAGGCATGTCATACATGGCCACTAATGTCAGGTTGCCAAAGGCATGTCATAAATGGCCACTAATGTCAGGTTGCCAACCTCGTTATGTAAAACAAAGTGGCAGAGATGTCATCACTGCAAGAAGACATGAATGCTTGGTGCAGGTTGTCTGCGAGGTCATGAGGTCATCAGTTGTTGCTGCATGCTCCATAAGGAGTGAAGAGGAAAATGATGATGATGACAGACCAAATATCTGGGGGGGGGGGGGGGGGGGGGGGGGGGGGGGGGGGGCTGTAAAGAGGATCATGATGACCTTGATGCTAATAATGGTGGTGAGGATTTTAGTAATGATATGGTGTTGGTGAGGATATTAGTGATGACATGGAGCAAATGATGTTGGTAATAATGATGAGGGTGGTGCTGAGAGTGAAGATAAAGATGATAATTCTGGTTATTATTAATATCATATCAGTTGTGATGATACTAATAATGACAAAAAATTATGATGGTAGATGAAGTGATGATGAAATTTGATTTGGTGGTAGTAGTGGTGGTGATAGAGGTGATGAAGATGATGATAACAGTTTGATGAGGTCACCTTGAAGATGATGACATCAAAATTTGTTAAGCTTAACTACCAAAGAAACAACAACAACAAAAAGTCACACAGCAACATTTATCGTGAATGTAAAACTTTGTTTATATATTTATTACTTGCTTATTTTAATGATGGGCCCCCGTGTATTTTTAAGGGTCTCTGTGAAGATAAGGACTCCTGCTATCTCAGGCATGTCATAAGGAGCAACAGATATGAGGTTTTGCACAATTCTGGCAAACTCATCATGCAAAACACAATGCTTCATAAACCAACTCGGCAATGGCAAATGAAATCTGTATGCAGGCTTCCAGCAAGCCACCAGCTGCAGTGGTAGCTCTATGCCCCGTAATGAGCAAATAGGGAAATGAGTTAATTATGATGATATTGATAGATGGGCCAGTGCTTAGAAGGAAAACATTTTTAACTCTGATCTGACATGAGTATATCTTATAAAGCTGTATCAACTCTGGACATTTTGTGGAACAAAAGTTATTCTTTATACTACAGGTGGCTGAAAATAAAGCTAATTCACGACTTTTTTTTTTTTTTTTTTTCAGGAGCAATATGGTGGAATGACATCAGTGTTCAGGAAAACCCTTTACCTGCTCAAATTATTATCCAGGGAAAACGAGACAGTTCAGATGCACATCTTTGAAAGACTTGACATCCTGCTGGACGTCCGTGTTGTAGAGAATGACCTGGCTGTGGCACTGAGAGAGGTGACAACATTTTACATTTCTGGATGTACAGATCTTTACATATTTGAAGAATATTCTCAACTGGACTGATCTATTTGAAAAATGTTCCAATCTGGATCTACAGATCTTAATATATTTGAGGAATACTCAAATATGACTGGTGTACCAGAGTTAAACACAATGTATCTTAATGCAAACTCCGCCAATGCCGGTCCCAAGCCCGGATGAAAAAGGAGGAGGGCGGCCTGCATGGAGGCCGTAAGGAGGCAGCCCCTCCACCATGCAAAGGCACAACAGGCCAATCACCTGTTTGCTTTAAATCATGATTACGCGAACTACAAGAGAGAAAACCGGACTGATTCTAAAGGCGACGAACTGGAACGGACTACGGACTACGACTTATGGAACTTGGAACACAAGAAGTATAAATGGGAAGGAAGAGGAGCTGGTGGAAGAGATGAGGAAAGCAAAACTAGAAATCCTGGCTATAACGGAAACGAAGAAAAAAGGACAAGGAGTCATGGATCTCGATGGCAACACGTTGCTCTACAGTGGTGTACCCATATCTGAAAGAGCTAAAGGGGGCGTGGGTTGCATTGTGGCCCAAAATCAAAAAGATAGTATCAAGGGATGGAACTTTGTCTCGGAGCGCATTATGGTTGTAAAACTAAAAGAAGGAGAAACCATAGTCAACCTGGTCATAGTGTATGGGCCAAATGAGGATGAGAGAGCAGAGGTCAAGGAGGAATTCTTCGAGCTGCTTCAAAGGACAATGGATGACTGCCTAGATGAAGTTATTATGCTCGGAGATTTTAATGCCAGAGTTGGAAATGACCATGCTAGATGGGGTGGAGTTATCGGAAGATATGGAGAAGATACTCTCAATGACAATGGAAAGCGACTCCTTAGATTCTGCAGTGAGCAGAATCTGATCATTACAAACACAAAGTTCCCCCATAAGCGCATACATGCATACACTAGATGTGAACCAACCAAGAATGAGAAGTCAGTGATCGACTATGCCATTGTTCGGAGAAGCTCATTCAGATATGTCCGAGATGCAAGAGTCTGGAGGGGGCCAGAGATTGGAAGTGATCACTACCTGCTAACAATCAAACGAACAACTGAAAGAGTTGCTCAGCCTAGGAACTGTCCAACATCACGCAAGAAACCAAGTAAACGAGCAGGAGAAATGAGCATTAGGACCTACAAGCTGAGAGAGCCAGAAATTAAGACCAGATATCAGGGGCTTATTGCTACAGCAGTGAGCAACACAGAAGAACGACCTGATGACTTGGAAACCCTCTGGAATAAATTCAAGGATATCATAAAGACAGCTGCTGCAGAAGCATGCGGTGAAGTCCGACTTGGGAACCAGAGAAAGAGGACACCTTGGTGGACAGAGGAGGTCAAAGAGAAAATAAGAGAGAAGAAAATGGCATGGAAACAATACTTAGGAGCTAAAAAAACACAACAGGACAAATGGAAAAATATAGAGAATATGTGACACTCAGAACAGAAGCAAAGAACAAAGTGCTAGCAGCAAAACAGAAGTCCTGGGAAGAATTTGGAGAAAAGCTAGAAAAAGATGCACAAGAAAACCAGAAATTGTTCTATAAGACCCTAAAGAACATGAGGAAAGAAAAACAATGCCCTCTCAAATTTATAAAGGACAAGCAAGGCAAATTGCTTACTGCCCCGAAGGAAGTAATGGAAAGATGGAAAGAATATTTCTCAGAACTCCTGGATGGTGAGCATGATGAAGCATCAGAAATGATAACCACTGACACAGAAGAGGAAACCAATGATGGTGAAGATGACATAAAGATGGAAGAACTGAGGGCAGCACTAGAAAAAATCAAGATGGGCAAAGCAGCAGGGCATGATGGTATAACACCAGAAATGGTTAAGTACATGGGAGCATCAGGCGACCTATTACTCTTAAAGGTCCTACAGGCAGCATGGTGCAACAAGACCATACCAAAGGATTGGGAGATTGCCATCATAACACCAATTTTCAAAAAGGGTGACAATCGACAATGTGGAAACCATAGAGGCATATCCCTTCTCAGTGTCCCTGGTAAAATCTACTCTAGAATCCTAGAGCAGAGACTCCGACGCCTAGCTGAGCCACAATTGGATGAGGTCCAGTGCGGATTCCGAGCAAACCGAAGTACTCAAGACCTAATCTTCACACTCAAGATGTCCGACACAGTTTGTAATTCGAGATTTTGGAGTTTTTTCCCGCTTTACTGCAGTTTTTCGTAAGTAATTGACTTGGTACGAGCCATTGGGTTCATGTGAGGAGACTTCCCCCATGTTTTGTGCTACATGCAATGTCTGCATGTTGCGTATATACCTGAATGAGGGCATGATTTTGGAATGTTCAGCTAACGACACTGTCAGCCATCTTGTCATGTCAGAAAATTCTGTTCACAAAAAGATTACGTGTACTTTCTTCACATGCTTTACTATAATGGCGTCATCAACAAATGTCTTCACTTCGTATAAAGCATGTAGTCTTGGTTGACAATCCACCTAAGAGAAGGACAACTTCACACAAACCCAGGTAGGAAAGACTCGTTAGTCCAGAAAGATAGCTCTCATAGGAGAGACAACTCTGATGTAAAACAACTGCTGCCTTGTAGGAAGGTCACGGAAAACCGGAGGCTAGGGAAGCAGTCCCGAACAAATGCATGCTGAAGACGGATGCACTGGGCCGCAAGGCGCACAACATAGTGCAACGCAAACCGCCATGAGATGACAGACACAGATATGACTCAACGAGATAGTGCTCGACCCAAGGAGTCCCGCCAGGTGGGAAGATTGCCGGACTCCCTGCCTCGAAGGGGTCCACCCAAGGCTACTGGTGGTCACTTATCTCTGCATCGTACAGCCAGGGTGCAGAATATTAGAGAAAATGAGACTGGACAAAACACCCAGGAAAGAACACTAAATATACTCCAATGGAATGCAGAAGGTGTCCTAAGGAAGAAACTACCGCTCACAAAAAAACTACATGATGAGCAAATTGATATAGCATACAGGAAACACACCTAAATACAAACCACAGATTTTCTGTAAGAGGATATGAAACCCTCCGGCTTGATAGAGAGGGACACAAGGGAGGAGTACTCATGTTAATCAGAAATTCCTTGCCTAGCAGAGAACTTTCTGTTGCTACAAACGGTCAGGCGGAAATTATAGGAGCTGATATCACGATAGATGATCAGACCGTTAGAGTATACAACCTATATGCCCCCCCAGATAAAGATCTTTCATTAGCCACAATGGAGATTAGGCGCACCAACTGCCTAGTTGTTGGTGATTTCAACAGCCATTCAGAAAGGTGGGGTTACACAAAGGCTGATACCCGTGGCATTGAGGTAGAGGACTGGGAGATTGACTCAAATCTACAACTCATCAATAGAGCAGATGATACACCCAGCTTCTACTCAAGAAGATGGCAATCGACCTCGACACCCGACCTTGCCTTCTCAACAGGAGACATCAACCATAAGATCGAACGCTTTGTGCTCAACCAATTGGCGGGCAGTGACCACAAACCGATCAAATTAACGATCAATATGGAACATACACTCCACCTCCATAAACCATTACCCCGCTGGAACTACAAAAAGGCCAACTGGAACAAGTTCTCAGCACTGACTGATGAATACTGTGGTTCCATAAACACCCAAAACAAAAGAATTGGAGAAATAGTTGACGGATTTAACAAAGCAGTTCTGAAAGCTGCCCTGGAATCAATACCAAGAGGGGCGAGGAAAGATTATAAGCCACTCTGGACAGAAGAACTCAATGAACTGGAAGAACAGATAACAGAGGCCAGAGATGTAGCAGAACAGGTCAAAACAGTTGAGGCAAACATCGCCTACAAAGCTATCTCTGCAAAATACAGGAAAATGTTAAACTGTTCAGCCAGAAATAGTTGGATCAAAACAACAGAAAGTCTTAACCTCGATAAAGATGGAAGAAAATTATGGAGGCTCGCCAAAGTCTTAAATAATGAGGAATGCAAAAATAAGGAAATAGCCCTACAACAAAATGAAAAAATACTCACAAAGAAAGAGGCAGCTAATGTTTTTGCTCAAAAATTCTCACCTGAGAGCCAGATAAATATTCCACTGGACAGAAAACAGGAAATTTCCAAAGAGCAAGAAATTTACCAAAATATACCAACTGTTCCAGAAGAGCATATGACAACAAACCTCACCATGAGAGAGCTAGAGGCAGCCATCGTATCCCTTAAGCAAAGAAAGTCACCTGGAAAAGACAGGGTAACAAATGACATGCTTAAAGAGCTAGGGCCTAAGGCCAAGAAAGTACTCCTCAAGATTATGAACTATAGCTGGAAGCGTGGAATAGTACCACAAGCCTGGAAAGAAGCAATACTAGTTCCAATCCCCAAAAAGGACAAAGACCGAATGGACCCCAACAGCTACAGACCCATCAGCCTTCTAAGCTGCACGGGAAAGCTTATGGAGAGAATGATCAATACCAGATTAAGCTGGCACCTCGAAGAAAAACAAATTTTACTGCACCAACAGGCAGGCTTCAGGCAACATAGGTCTACAGAGGACCAAGTCACCTACATTGCACAGGAAATCGAAGATGCTTTCCAAGAAAGAAAGCACACTTTAGCAGTCTGGGTAGATATGGAGAAAGCATTTGATAAAGTTTGGAAAGATGGGCTAAGAGTTAAAATGCTTAAATATGGAGTCTGTGGAAGAATGTATAACTGGATCAGCAACTATCTAACAAACAGAACAGCTAGAGTGCAGGTGCACGGGCAGTTAAGCAAAAAAGACTACAATGGAACATGGAGTTCCACAGGGTGGGGTCCTTTCCCCAACACTCTTCCTCATATATATAAATGATATAACAGAAAACATCCACAAGAATGTCCACAACTCCCTCTACGCTGATGACCTGGCCATGTGGACTTCAGAACAATACATCTCCACAGCAAGAGTGCGCATGCAGGATTCACTGCTAGCCCTTGAAAGTTGGTCCAAAAAGTGGTTGCTCAAAATAAATGAACAAAAAAAAACTACACACACTATTTTTACCTTGTCAAATAAACCACAGCAAGCAAAGCTGCAATTAAATGGACAGGCAGTACGAGGAGATGAAACACCAACATACTTAGGAATCACACTAGACCGCCGAATGACATGGAAATCACAGATTAACAAAATACAGCTAAGGGCAAAACTTCGCATGGCCATCATGAAAAAGTTAGCAGGTACCACATGGGGTGCTGATGAGAATATCCTCAAAAAGCTGTACACAGGCAGAGTCAGACCTGCTATGGAATATGGCATCACAGCTTGGTCGACGGCAGCAAAGTCAAATTTTGACAGAGTAAACAGACTCCAAAACCAAGCAGCACGTATTATAACAGGGGCCCTAAAGTCTACACAAATCAACCATATGGAAAACATCACAGGGCTACAGTCAATGGAGGATAGACGTGACAGCAGAGTCTTAAAACAAGCTGAAAAATTTAAGAGGCTCGAAGGACACCCCATGTACCAAAGAATGAATAGGCTAAGAAGAGGCAGGCTCAAGCGAACTAACTTTGTCGCCCAAGCAAAAGAAAAAATTAACAATAATACCATACTAGCTAGCTCAGTTGCAAAGAAAATCCCAACAAGCTCAACTATCCCACTGTGGAAAATAAGATGCTTTCCTGAGTTAAAATCTGATATTCCAGGCATTGAAGGTAAGGGAACACAGACAGAAACACAAAGAAAGTGTATAGCAACCAAGTATATTGACCAAAGATTTCCAGCGAAGCTTTGGACACATGCATATACTGATGGTTCGGCAACAAATGCAGTTGAAAATGGGGGTGCCGGCATCCTCATAAAATTAAAGAATAGAATTCACTCTATGGCAATTGCCACTGGAAAATACTGCAATAACTTCTGTGCTGAAGCAGAAGCCCTGAAACAGGCAGCTGAAACTCTTATTGAATGCAAAGCACAGGCAGAAAAACAGATAGTAATCTTTTCAGATGCCCTCTCAATAATATCAGCGCTGAAGAGCCACCAAACTAAAGGATTGAAAGATCTGATAATCTCCCTTGAAAGACTAGCCGAATGCTTCAAGAAGTGCACTATCCAGTGGATACCAGCCCATTGCAACATACCAGGAAATGAGAGGCAGATAGACTTGCTAAAGGAAGGAGGTGCCTTACAACAAAATGATATAGAGACAACTTACGCAACGGCAAAGACTACTATAAAGGCTACATTCAAGTCCAAATGGGAAAGAGAGCACCCGGGACATTTGAAAAATGATGCATATCATCAACTATCCAGAAAAGAACAGGTCATCATTTTTCAGCTACGCACTGGTCACAACAGATTGAGATACCATCTGTACCACAAATACAAAATTGGTGCAACAGATCTCTGCACCTGCGGTACCAGCCCAATGACAGTCGAACACCTGCTGCAGTACTGCCCAACCTACAGTAATGAACGGGGTAGCATATGGCAACAACCCACTTCTGTCAACGAAAAACTGTTTGGAGATGTCGGGAACCTTGAGTTGACTGCTGCCTTTATTAGAGTCATAAATGTGGAAGTCTGAAGGCGAACGAGGAAGAAGAAGAAGAAGAAGAAGACAGCTGAGTGAAAAGGCCCTTGAGTATAAGAGTGAGATCCATCTTTGTTTCATAGATCTGGAAAAGGCGTTTGACAGGGTCCCCTGGAGCAAACTTTGGGAATGTTTGGCCATTGATTATTCAGCACCTTGTTTGTCATGCTATTGGAGCTTCTAAAAGTCTTGCAGAAATTTGTGAGGACAGCAAACATAAGTACTTCCCATTCAGGACCACCACTGGTGTAAGACTGGTGATATCCTATCACCTTACGTCTTTCATACTCCTCATGGACTCATGTCATCAACTGCATGATATACATTTCTGTGGAATTTGCAAGAAAGTATTCATGGGGTATTTCAGATGAGACAGGTCTATATTTCGGAGCTGGCATTTGCTGATGATGTTGCCCTGATTGCTAAATCAGAGGCACATCTCCAATCTTCAACCTGCAAGTCCACCCTGGAAGGAAGAGCTGGAGAAGAGAGGGATGGTCATAAGCAGCTCCATTAAAACAAAATCCATGGTGATATCACGAGAAGAAAGAAAACATCAGATTAAGTTGGGAGAACAGGTCCTGGAGCAGGTCGACCACTTTAAATATCTCGGAGCTATTATAGACCGAAAGGGAGGCATCAAAGAAGAGTTGGCCACTCGGAAAGCAGCGGCTGGGAGACTTTTTCAGGCCATAAATCGTGGATTCCTCAGCAAGAAAGAGGTTGGTAAGAAAACGAAGATGGCTGTATACCGCTCCACCTATGTCCCAGTCTTGACATATGGATGCGAGTCGTGGGCAATGATAACAACCCACAAAAGCCAGATCCAAACCTCAGAAATGAGGTATCTGAGGAAAGTGGTTGAAGTAACAAGAAGAGACATGGTCCGCAACCAGACGATCCGTCAAGGCCTAAAATCCCATCCGCTGCAGACCCAAATAGAACAGTCCCAACTAAGATGGTTTGGCCATGTCTGCAGAATGGGAGAAGATCGGCTACCACGACAAGCATGGGAAACAAAGAGCCAGGGATCCAGACCTCCAGGACGACCCAGAGTCCGCTGGGAGGACAACATTAGACAATCTTTGAAGGACCGAGGACTAGAATGGAACCAGGCCAGGAAGAAGACAGCTGATAGAATGGTCTGGAGCTCTCTCTTCCAAACCTCTACACCTCACGGTAGAAGGGGAACGACTAAGTAAGTAAGTATCTTAATGCAAAGTTTCTACATCTGCTTTCTTCTTTGCTGTCTGCTTGTGTGAAGTATTGGCTTTAATGAAAACTCTCTAAAACGTCCGGTTCTTGATGGTACGTTTCAGTTCTTTTTATGCTTTCCTTGTATTTATTTCTTTTTCAAGTTTCTCTTCTCCCTATGTTTTTACGCATCCTCTAGCTCTTCTATCCTTGGTGGTTTCAGAAAAAGGGCTGCCTTGTGATGATAACTCAATTTTATTTCTGTCATCTTGTTCCACAGGTTCTTGTCTTGTTCCATCTCTCAGTTCCACATTAATGCTCTTGTCAAAGAATTGTAATCCATCTGTTCTATACAAACACCCATTCAAGATATTGGTAACTTCTTGGTAGTTCAGCATCATCATCACCCTTCATCTCTCTAAGGAGCATAGTCCTTCAACAACCTTATGTTAAGTCTTCCTGTCCTGTGCCATCAGCTCAAGATCTTTCTATGTTTGGTTTGGTTTTTAAGGACTATCTTCATTGCACATGGATAACTCCATCAGTGCTCTGATCTCCTCCCTTAGATCACACAGGGAGGATCTCAGCACTGTGCACTAACTCCGTAGCACCGGCAAGAATCCCAATGTGTGTATATAGGAATCACACATTCTATAAATATTTTTGTGGTGGGTAGGTTTCTAATTTTTTCAATTTTGCCAGGGCAGCAGCCTGATAGGCCTACTTTTGCCGTGGGATTTTTAACGTGCGCAACTTGCACACGGGACCTCCTATTTTTTTTCCCTTATCCGAGAAGGCTAAGCACCCGATCTCACTACCCAGGAGACCAGGGGGAAGTGTGACTTCATTAGGACCACTGGTTCTGAAAAAAATTTCCCATAAATTATATTCCCTCAACTGGGAATCAAACCCAGTACCTCTAGAATCTGAGGCGGACGCTATACCTCTTAGCCACTCCAACCCCCCCTTTCTATGTCTTCTTCATGACCTTCATGTCTGTCTCCAGTTCTCTTCTCCACGTGTTCCTTGGTCTGCGTCTACCTCTCTTACCCTGGTGATTCCAGAACAAGGACTGCCTTGTAATGCTATCAACAGGTTTCCTCAATGTGTGTCCTATCCATCGCCAGCATCTTCTTCTCATTTCTTGTTCCACTGGCACTTGTCTGGTTCTTGTCATCAGTGCCACATTAGTGATCTTGTCATACCACTGCAATCCTTCTATTCTACACAAGCACCCATTTATGAAAGTCTGTAGCTTTTTAGTTGTTTACTTGACATTGTAATTGACATTTCTGCTGCCACCTATGCAGTTTTCCCTTATTCATTTAAAGTACCAACATTCCAGTTCTTGTAGTTCTTGTAATATTATCTCAATATGTCTAAGTCAAACAATAGAACTTTAATACCATTTGAGTTCACCATGTTTACTTTTGTCTACATACCTTCAGAAAGGCTGACATCAAAGTCGTTGTTGTTATTGTTAATATTGCTGCTGTTTATATTCATTCATTCATTACCCTTTAGCTCCATAAGGAGCATAGGCCTTCAGTAAAATTATGCCAAGTCATCTGGTCACATGACATCAGCTCAAGTTCTTTCCATGACTTCCTCAACATTTTCACTTCTGTCTCCAGTTCTCTTCTCCAAGTGTTTATCAGTCGACCTTGACTTTTCTTACCCTGGAGATTCCAGAAGAAGTATTCCCTTATAATCCTCTGTCAGTAGGTTTCCTCAGTGTGTGTGCTATTCATCTCCAGCTTCTTGTATTCCACTGGCTCTGGTTGATGTCTTCAGTTTGACATTTGTTATCTGTTTAGTTGACTTGTTCATGTTGTTGTCGATGTTTTGTTGTGTGGCTTAAAATTTCTACAGAATGGGGTAATTGACCCCATGACCAACCTTCCTTAATCAACTTTTAGACATGCTTGGTAGGTTACAGTGTTACTTTTCTTCGCTCCCCAATTGGTGCCAGACAACACATGGGTGTTTTAAAGCTACAGCTCATATTTAATTCTAGTTTTAAACCCAAAAAATGTTAACTTCATCGTGAACACTTATAAGTCACAATGTTCCCAGCAATGTAGAGCAAAAATACGTTAGTCATGCTCTCAGCTTTGTGGGTGTAGTGGGTTTGATGGTATTGTATGATGGTGATATTACTAAGTGTGATGCATGAGGTCAGCTGTGAAGGCTCCTGAGATAAAATGTAGCTGTGAATTGTCAGAAGGCCCTTCTTGCTACCACTACGACCTCACACCTATCTTTTTTTACTAATGAATGTGGCTACGTTAAATGTCTAGGGTAATGATATGTAATGTGTTGTGGTAGTTTACATACACACACACAGATATTTACTAAGTCTAATAATATTAATAAATGTTATAATACACTGAACTAACTCAAGTGTGTAAAAATTGGATAGTAATTTTCTTACATTTATTTGTTCTGAACCAAGGTTTTATTTTGGCCAGAACATATGAAAGGTTTAGCAATTATGAAAGAAATGCATGAATATTACATAATAAATGCAAGGTGTGTACATATATGTGTTACGAGACTAGTTAATACTATTACTGTTTATAGTTGTAATCTATTTGGGAGAACATTTAATGGATGTGCTGTTGGGGTGGCCTCATCACTCCCTGTCTATGGCGATTACACATTGTCCAGTTATTTGATGGAAATTTTATGGGTGTGTTAGGAAATAAGTTGAGTTGGTGAATTCTCAGCAGACCAGACGCTCGCGTAGCTTGAAGGTGTAGCTCTGGTGCTGAGTCATGTGTCAGAATTCCATCCTCTAACCATTTCTGGACACAACACTACACAACAACAACACCACATAGACGGGTCAGATCTTTCTGACCAAACAACACATCTTACCAAGTTGGTTTCACATAGGCTAAGTTCTCCCAGACTACAGATTCTGAAATATGTTCATTAGCTTCCTGCCATAGAATAGGATAGGTGATATGTTTCACTGATCTCAACACTTGATCTGTCCTTCATAATCCTTGCTGGAGTTTATGTATTTTATTTGTCTCTAGACCCTGAACTGGGGCGGGGGGTCTAGAGCGAATCCTTACTTGTTGTAAGGGACAGATTATGCTATTGCAGTATCAAATCACTCGAAACCTTAAACAAATATTAAAATGTACAAAGAAATAATTTCAGTCTTACCAGAATTATGAATATAGAACACAGTTAAATGCTAGCAAAACTCAGCTGAGCTGCTGGCCTTATGATGGCGTCCCTCTAAATATTTCAAAAGCTTCTGGGAATTACACCACTTAATAATTCACTGTGTCTACTAGGACAACTTATAATGAATGGCACAAAATGCGCGTCTGAGCGCCGATAATATATTCATCTATGGCCAATCACTGCCTTTTCTTTTTCAAATTCAAATATCCTACCAAAAGTCATTTCAGTCATACCTCAGTCAAGTATGCCTTATTGTCTGTTGGTCCGTCCGTCTCTACTTGCGTTTCACACAAAAAAACACACTTGTTTTTTGAACCAATCCTGCCTTCCCCTACACAATTTTGCCTTTAAAGTTATTTTTAGCCACAATTCACCATCCCACCCCGTCTCTTCATTCCAACTAGATTTTAGCACTTGCGTCTTCAAGGCCACAAGTTTTTGAAAATTAGTGACATGTTTTATTTCAATGCAGACGCTCGCTGATATGAACAACACAGTCTTTTGTCAATATCTTTCTTATTATCTATCCGTCTGTATAAATGAAAGCATATTATTTCACTGCTCAAGATGGGCCATCCGGCCAGCTAGGTTTTATATTCCTAACATTATTATTAAGAAAAGTTTCTTTTCAAATATTTTCTAGAATATTCTGGAATGCGTTCATCACCGCATTCAAATAAACGGACTAAGTTATCGCAAAAGCGTCCAAGAAATGACTGTGGCGTATAATATCCAAGGTCCCTTTTGTCGATTTCTTTACTTTATGTCAACTTGGGGAACGTGACTTTTTCCTCCTTTCCCCACCACTTGCGTCCTTTTTGCCTCGCTAGTTTCAAGCACGCGTTCAGTCAGATTTTTCCTTTTGATCTCCGTTGTCATCCCGTTCCGTTTTGCCTTCAAGTCCAACAATTTAATTTCCATGGCGGGTGATGACCCGCGGCGTGGGCGATCATGTATTCTAGCAGCTTACGCATTAGTTTTTTTTTCCTACGTTGTATCATTGGAGATATTTTAACGTTGTATCACGATTAATTTTGTGACACATCTCCCCACTTGAAAACATGCCTACGGCAAGTTCTAAAACCAGTGATACACATAGATAAAATCTCTCCTTACGCCTGCCATTACTCTAATTTTGATCACAGGGGTGCCGACTGAGGAAATCTGCACCGACATTCAATTTGCCTGGGATATATTGGATACTAAACTGATAAGGTTGAAGCAATAAAGACCACCTCAGCAATCTTGCGTTTTCATGCTTAGCCTGAGATAAGAATACGAGAGGCTGATGGTCCGTCTCGACCACAAAAGTCCTACCATACAGATAGATTTGAAACTTCTTTATGGCCCAGATTAACGCTAAACATTCTTTTTTCGCTTGTGGAGTATCCTTGTTCCGCCTTATTCAATTTGCGGCTTGCATAAGCGACTGGTTTCAGTTCCCCATCAGGTGAAGATGATCTTTGCAACAAAGCCGCTCCGAGTCCTACATTACTTGCATCGGTTCTTAAGACAAAGTCCTGTGTCAAATCAGGTAGTTTGAGAATAGGCTTGCTAGTGAGTTTTTCCTTTAAGTCTTGGAACGCTAATTCACTTTGCGCAGTCCAATTAATTTTATCTGGAAGTCCCTTGCGAATCAGATCAGTCAGAGGAGCACAAATAGAGTTAAAATCTTTGATATATTTTTGATAAAATCCGCATAACGACACGAATGATCGCACGTCCTTTTTTGTTTGTGGTCTAGGTGCTCTCTGCAGTTTTTCCAAGTTCTTGGGATCAGGGGTCATGCTACCCTGATATACAGTGTGTCCCAAGAATTCCAACTCTTTGCATCCAGTGCAACATTTTGTTGGCCTAGCAGTTAAGTTCGCCTCCCTAAGCCTATTAAATAACATTTCTATAGCTTCAATGTGTTCTTCAAATGTCTCTGTGGCGACGAGAATATCATCCATGAAATTCGTGATACATGGGTTATTCAGGGGATCCAACAATTTGCGCATCATCCTTGAAAATACACTCGGAGCATTTTTCAGTCCGAATGGTAGCATGTTGAATTCATAATGTCCATCCGAAGTGCTAAAAGCCAAATAAGGTCTCACTTCAGGCTTCACTGGGATCTGGTAATAGCCTTTACTAAGATCCACCTTTGAAAAGTATTTTGCCTTGTTCAGTCTGGCAAATAACTGTTTTGTGTCTGGTAATGGATCCACTTGTCCTTCTGTGACAGCATTCAGTTTCCTGTAATCTATGCACAGTCTGTGTTCCCCAGACGGTTTTCTCAACAATACGACACTAGAACTAAAAGATGATTCACTGTGTGAAATAATCCCCTCCTTCAACAAATAATCTATTTCTTCCTTCAATGCCTTCTCCTTCGCGAACGGAATAGAATAGGCTCTCATACAGATTGGGTTTGAGTCTACCAGTTTCATGTCATACTGTAGCAAATTTGTATGGCCTGGTTTATCTGTTAATACATCTGTATGTTCCTCCAGAACCTGTTGAACTCTCTCCCTCTGGTTTTTAGTCAGGTGCTTACTGACTTTTACCTGTGCTGCTGTTTCACAAGGATGTAATGGGTATTCATGTGAGGTGAGTGGTTCCTTTTGCATTTGAGTTGCGATAGCTAAGGTCAGTAAGGGGGTGCTTTCCTGGAGTGGTCTGTCCAGATACTTCTTTAACAGGTTTACATGATAAACTTTCTCCTTCCCCTTTTTGTCAATTTTAGATTTTGTTCTAGACACCTTCTCTAGAACCGTATATGGACCTTGCCATCCAATTTGTAATTTATTCTGGCTACTGGGTAATAGAAGCAGCACCTTCTCTCCCACTGCCAGTTCTCTGTCCTTTGCCTTCCTATTAAAATATGCTGCATGTTTCTTCCTGGCTTGTTTCAAATTATCATTTGCCAGTTTCCATCCAGCTTTCAAACGAGTGGTCAGTTCGTTCACGTATTGATAAGATGAGGTAACAGTCTCTTCCGCCTTCTCATCTGTCCAGGTCCTTAATAGTGCTACATCTGGACCTTTAATTTATCATACGTATTTTTCATGGAACCCGTCTGGTCCCGTCCATTAGAAGCACTATAGTGAGGACTTTTCTTCCTAGAATCATCACTCACAAATCGACCACTACCAATTTTTTTCTTGGGTTTATCTCTCCACTTTAGATTGCTTATGAGAGATCTTCGCTCTCTTTTCTGTTCTTCCAGTTTGTATAAGTCTGACCGAGAAATTGTCATCTTATCCTGGGTAAAATTTCTTCTTTGTACTCGTCGCATAGTGGCCATGTTAATCCATTCAAGTGAAGACTGGGTGTGAAAAGGGGGCTCCCATTGCACTTTGTCTCCTTGAGTATCATAATTTTTCTTTCCAGGCCTAATTTTGCCCCGTGGCGTTTCTAGGTCCTGCACATATTTTCCCTTTGTGGGTGTTCCCTCATGAAATATGCCACATGCTTCTACAAAGTTTTCAATATCGACATTTACGTCGGGCCAATAGTATTTGCGAGCAACCTTTTGGCAGATGGTACCGACTTTTTCATGGTCCCCATCTTTTCCAACATGTAAGCTCCTTATTAAATTTGCCCTATATATCTTGGGAAGAACCAACTGTCCGTGACCAGTGGATCTAGTTCCTGTCTTCCTATATAGCAATCTGTTCTTCATAAAATATTCCCCCTTGCTCGGAGGTGTGTGGCATTTGGGCAATTTTTTAAAACATGGCTTGAGTGTCCTATCCTCAGCCTGCGCCTTCCTCATCTCCTCTGGATGAGCATTTATAGGTTCACCTTCTTCCTCCTTCTTCTGTGACCTGGTCTGCACTGTCGCCATGATCACAGGTCTCTCGGGATTCCCCAAGAAGACGTATCTACACCACAATATCAGAGGGTAGATTGGTTCATCTATCACTGCTGCTCTGATTTCTCCTTCCACATAGCGAGTTTTCACCGTTATCCTTGCGATGGGAAGTGTCATGAGTGGTATGTCCTTAGTTGCCCCTTGTATTTCCACTGTTTCTGTGGTATACTGACTTGGGTCCACTAGGCTAGACTTCACAACTGAATCATAATCCAAACCTGTATCATAAAGGCACCTTATGGTGACCCCATTACAAATAACATCCTCACAAACTGGGGGGTGATAAGGTTCCTGCTGTCCCTTAGGATTAACCTTTAATCTTTGAGTCCCCGACTTCATTGCAGCCATGTTTGAAGGTTTCCTTCTACAAAATTCGGTGTTATGGTTATCTTTCTTGCACCATTTACACCATCTTTTTCCTTGGTTAAACGGTTTTCTTTCATTGGATTTTTGGTCATTGAACTGTGAGTTTCTGTCTCGGTAGTCATTTCTTGGCCGTTCAAAGTTTGTCCTACCTTTATTTCCCTGCTCTCTATTATCAAATTTATTAAATTGCTGTGGAGCTTTAAAATTGTCTATGTGCTTCTTTTTTAGCACCACTTACCTCTGCCTGGGCTGCCTGATACCTTTCAGCGACATTTAAAACCTCTCCCAACTTCTCTGCACCTTGTTCCATGAGAAATTTTCTCATGTCTGGAGCCATGGACTCTCTCAATTGCTCAATCATGATCATTTCTTTAAGATCTTGGGTCTTCCCCAGAGCAGTCCATTTCTCCAAATAGGTTTCCAGTCTGGCAGAGAATTGGTGGTATGTCTCCCCAGACAACAGTTTGGCATTTCTAAATTTCTTACGATAAAATTCCCCATTTTTTTCGTACCTCAATAACAAAGCCTGCTTTAACATGTCATAATTCTCCTGGTCTTCTCTGTTCATTTTTGCGAAGACTTCGTAAGAAGTACCTCTCAGTCCCTGTGATAGCTTTAAACTCCACCTCTCTCTCTCTAACCCATATGTAGTAGCTAATAACTCAAAACGTCCTAGGTACCCCTCTATGTCATCGTCTTTTTCAACAAAATGGTCTAAATGAAACCCCATAGCTGAGTTTGAGGCTCCCAGACTGGGCGTAGCATCTGAGGCAAAAGGGCTGGCACCATTTTCAGGAGCCTGGCCTTGTAGCTCCAGCTCCCTTAGTCGTAATTCGTGCTCCCTCTGCAACCTTCTATCTTCTGCCTCCCTTTCGGCAGTCAATCTTTTATCTTCTGCCTCCCTTTCGGCAGTCAACCTTTTATCTTCTGCCTCCCTTTCGGCCTTTTTATCTTCTGCCTCCCTTTGCTGTCGTTTTTCTTCTGCCTCCAATGCTTTAGCCTCTTTGTCAGCCTCAATCTGCAGCCTCTTAATTTCTCTATCAGCCTCAATTTGTAACCTCTTCTCTTCAGCCAACCTTTCAGACTCTAATTTTCTTTCAGCCTCTTTTTCTAATCTTCTTTCTTCCCGTTCAATATACTTATCACATTCAGCCGTTACATACTGAATTAAAATCTGACCATCCATTCCCATCTCCTTTGCCGTCAGCACAGCAGCTGATCTGAATTTGGCCAGCTCCGCCATACTTTTTAAACAAATCTAGCAATGTGCAAGATAAAATTTCCAACCACTAAAGTACTTCTAATTACTCTAGTCTAAAATAATTCTAATTAATTAATTAACTACCACTGGCTGTGAAGATTCACCAACTTTTATTTTCAGGGACACTTTTAATTTTAAGGGACACTTTTAATTTTTATAAGGTGTTCCCCTAATCTAATTCTCTCCCCAGGAGATCCTAATATACTTAATGGGCTAATTATCCCGGGACAAAGAGACCCCAATATATGTAGTGGGTTTGATGGTATTGTATGATGGTGATATTACTAAGTGTGATGCATGAGGTCAGCTGTGAAGGCTCCTGAGATAAAATGTAGCTGTGAATTGTCAGAAGGCCCTTCTTGCTACCACTACGACCTCACACCTATCTTTTTTTACTAATGAATGTGGCTACGTTAAATGTCTAGGGTAATGATATGTAATGTGTTGTGGTAGTTTACATACACACACACAGATATTTACTAAGTCTAATAATATTAATAAATGTTATAATACACTGAACTAACTCAAGTTTGTAAAAATTGGATAGTAATTTTCTTACATTTATTTGTTCTGAACCAAGGTTTTATTTTGGCCAGAACATATGAAAGGTTTAGCAATTATGAAAGAAATGCATGAATATTACATAATAAATGCAAGGTGTGTACATATATGTGTTACTAGACTAGTTAATATTATTACTGTTTATAGTTGTAATCTATTTGGGAGAACATTTAATGGATGTGCTGTTGGGGTGGCCTCATCACTCCCTGTCTATGGCGATTACACATTGTCCAGTTATTTGATGGAAATTTTATGGGTGTGTTAGGAAATAAGTTGAGTTGGTGAATTCTCAGCAGACCAGACGCTCACGTAGCTTGAAGGTGTAGCTCTGGTGCTGAGATCTGGTGGCCCCACCTCTCCGTGCTTGGGGGCAATATCAGAAGTCTGGTGGCCCCACCTCTCCGTGCTTGGGGGCAATATCAGAAGTATGGTGGCCCCACCTCTCCGTGCTTGGGGGCTATAATAGGCTGCTCTGACAAAATGTTACTGCACGGGTCCACTCTGGTAATATTCAACAACTCATTTGACACCACAGTGGTGCCAACTGAAACTCACAGTTCTGCAATCAAAGTATTAGTCATGTGTCAGAATTCCATCCTCTAACCATTTCTGGACACAACACTACACAACAACAACACCACATAGACGGGTCAGATCTTTCTGACCAAACAACACATCTTACCAAGTTGGTTTCACATAGGATAAGTTCTCCCAGACTACAGATTCTGAAATATGTTCATTAGCTTCCTGCCATAGAATAGGATAGGTGATATGTTTCACTGATCTCAACACTTGATCTGTCCTTCATAATCCTTGCTGGAGTTTATGTATTTTATTTGTCTCTAGACCCTGAACTGGGGCGGGGGGTCTAGAGCGAATCCTTACTTGTTGTAAGGGACAGATTATGCTATTGCAGTATCAAATCACTCGAAACCTTAAACAAATATTAAAATGTACAAAGAAATAATTTCAGTCTTACCAGAATTATGAATATAGAACACAGTTAAATGCTAGCAAAACTCAGCTGAGCTGCTGGCCTTAGGATGGCGTCCCTCTAAATATTTCAATAGCTTCTGGGAATTACACCACTTAATAATTCACCGTGTCTACTAGGACAACTTATAATGAATGGCACAAAATGCGCGTCTGAGCGCCGATAATATATTCATCTATGGCCAATCACTGCCTTTTCTTTTTCAAATTCAAATATCCTACCAAAAGTCATTTCAGTCATACCTCAGTCAAGTATGCCTTATTGTCTGTTGGTCCGTCCGTCTCTACTTGCGTTTCACACAAAAAACACACTTGTTTTTTGAACCAACTCTGCCTTCCCCTACACAATTTTGTCTTTAAAGTTATTTTTAGCCACAATTCACCATCCCACCCCGTCTCTTCATTCCAACTAGATTTTAGCACTTGCGTCTTCAAGGCCACAATTTTTTGAAAATTAGTGACATGTTTTATTTCAATGCAGACGCTCGCTGATATGAACAACACAGTCTTTTGTCAATATCTTTCTTATTATCTATCCGTCTGTATAAATGAAAGCATATTATTTCACTGCTCAAGATGGGCCATCCAGCCAGCTAGGTTTTATATTCCTAACATTATTATTAAGAAAAGTTACTTTTCAAATATTTTTTAGAATATTCTGGAATGCGTTCATCACCGCATTCAAATAAACGGACTAAGTTATCGCAAAAGCGTCCAAGAAATGACTGTGGCGTATAATATCCAAGGTCCCTTTTGTCGATTTCTTTACTTTATGTCAACTTGGGGAACGTGACTTTTTCCTCCTTTCCCCACCACTTGCGTCCTTTTTGCCTCGCTAGTTTCAAGCACGCGTTCAGTCAGATTTTTCCTTTTGATCTCCGTTGTCATCCCGTTCCGTTTTGCCTTCAAGTCTAACAATTTATTTTCCATGGCGGGTGATGACCCGCGGCGTGGGCGATCATGTATTCTAGCAGCTTACGCATTAGTTTTTTTTTTTCCTACGTTGTATCATTGGAGATATTTTAACGTTGTATCACGGTTAATTTTGTGACAGTGGGGATATACCATCATAGACATCATATGATCTAATTTTATTCATAGGAAAGAAAAAAAATTTTTTTTTTGTAGTTGGGTTTGCAGTTGTTGTTGATGTTGTGATAATGATACTGATGTTGCTGACTTGACCACAATTCATTGTCCATGTTGTTTTATTCCCTGTTCAGAATGGTAGTGGTGATGGTAATAGTATTAATGATATTGCAAGCTCTGGTGCTGCTGCTGTCAACATAACTGCTGAAGTAACATTATTATAGTTGTGGGGGAAAAAAACCAGTTGATAGCACTACAAAGCAGTCCTTGTTCTAAAAACAGCAGAGTAAGTAAAATACAGGAAGGTCACCACCATCTGGTAAATGGTAATAAATGAATGACATTAAAATTCTAGAATATTCCACATGTTGAAATATGTTTGTTATACATTTTTTGTATGCATTCTCCACTTCAAAGGTTTTCTATGGCAACCAGAACACTTGTCTAAAGATTAACCCCAGACAGATTCAGAAGATTGTCAATCGAGCAGCCGATCTTCAAGAGAAAGGTCCAGAATTCCTTGACCTACTGTCTATGATTGTGAAGGTTGCTAGCACAGATCTGACCTTGAAACGAAATCAGGCTTATGTCATGAAATATATTATGCAAAACTACAAGAAGGTTGCTTTTGTTTTGGACTTACTGAGAGAAGAGAGGTGGGCATTTTTATTTGTTTGTTTGTTTGTTTGTTAAATAGTTAGTTTGTAACTTTAGTTTAGTTCACGTTTTGATTTGTTAGCTACTGGAGTTTTTTGTTTTGGACTTACTGAGGGCATTTTTGTTTGTTTGTTAAATAGTTAGCTTGTAAGTTTAGTTTAGTTCACGTTTTGATTTGTTAGCTTCTGGAGTATTTAGTGTTAATTTTTTTTTTTTAACGTACGCCCGCTATTACTCAAGGCGAAATCTCCGGTTAGTATATGTAATCTGAGACTGATTTTACGTGAGTATCCTATTTTCCCTGTACACTGACAGGCAGATACTCGCCGTCTTCGGAGGGTACCCATAAGAGCTGGGTCGGCTCAGGAGCCGTTCAGGTTATTCCAGTCCCTGGTCAACGGCACTCCTTCAAATGTCTTCACTAGGGGCTCGAATTATACAAGTCCCAGTTGACGACACTCCTTCAAACTGTCTCGCCCAGGCTTGAACCTGGATCACCTGATCGCCAGCGCAGTGTGGTAACCATTACACCAGCGTGGCTCCATTTGTTTTCATTTAAATACTGGGTAGAATTAATTTTGTATTAGCTTGATTATTTGATGTGTCTTTATTATCTATTTCCTTTTGTGTTCCATGTGGAGCCACCCCTGCAGCTGGTCCCCAGAGGAAGCTTGCACAAAGCATTAACATGTTCTTACAGCGGTGGTTTCTGTGAGGATTTGTTTAATATGATGAGGCTGCCAACCTCATACACAACCTCATATTAATCACCTTCTACGACAAGCCTGAGTCTTATTATTTCTTTGTCTTATCAGACCCGACCCCCCCCCCCCCTGCCTGAGAACTAAACGGGGCTAATTTTACATGTGGGGATAGGTTATTTTCTATTTAAAACAGTTATCTGGTGGGTACAGTTTTATTTGTAGCTTGCTTAATTACATTTATTTATTCCTATAGGTATTTATTATTATTCAGTATTAGTATTTATTATTATCCTGCTGGCTGTGGAACAACTGTGATGGGCTGTGGGACTCAGGACAGTAAATTATTTACAATAATAGAGCAGTGCTCAGAATTGCAAAGACAACTATTTATAAACTTTGTCGATTTTGAATAGGCTTTTGACAGCATACGCAGGGATAGCTTATGGAAAATACGGGCTTACGGGATCCCTAAGGGTATTGCTTCCATCATAAAAAGTCTCTGTGCTAACTTTACATGCAGTGTTGGGATGAGTAACCTTACTTTCGAAGTGAAAACAGGTGTACGACGGGGTTGCCCCTTGTCAACCATTCTATTTTTAACTGTCATAGACTGGGTGATGCGCCAGACAACATGATGCCCCTAGAGGAATAAAATGGACAACGTTCACCACACTGGAATATCTAGACTACGCAGACGATATTGCACTACTCTCACATTCACATCAGCACATCCAAGAAATAACAGACAGACTGAATAAATATAGCCAACAAGTGGGACTGAACACCAACCTGAAGAAGACAGAGGTCATGACACTCAATGTAATAAATCCTAAGCCTATAAAAATAAGGAACCACAAGCTGGAACAAACAGATACATTTACATATCTAGGAAGCATAGTAACACCAGACGGTGGAAATGGGGGGTGGTTCAAGTTGACATGGTGTCTGGGTCTGGTTGTGGTTTCTCAGACTGTGGTTATAAGACATGCCTAGTAACATGAATGAATAAAGTGAGATGGACAGCCTTCACCAACAGGTCATGAACATCACAACATCTGGAAATCTTCATAGTACAGCACACAAACGGGGTGTAAGAAGTTATTTAAACCAAACGGTTTACTTTCACAATGTACAGTAGTATGCTGGTGGATGGTTTTGTGGTGTGTGGAGTTACCAGAATGGCTAAAGCCAGGACTGAAGTTGAATGTTGCAGCCAAAGTAGAGGGGGTTCAGTTCCCAGCACAGGCAGAAAAGACAACAGAAGGCTGACACTTGGGTGTCATGACCTATTGTGGATGGGGCATAGGCCGTGTTTTGTTCCGCTTTGGCAAGTGTATAGGAGGGCAAAAAACTTTCGATGATCTGATAGACCTCCTTGTTGTATGTGCATGGATGAACGTGGTTGGGTGGTCTGTATAGAGAGTTTTCATCTCAGTTGATGATATCATCTTTAAATATTATTATTACTAGTTTAATTGTTCAATTGTTTACCATAGTTCTAGTATGTATTATTATTTTGGGTAATGTCTATTATTATTATTATCCAGTATGTATTTCACAATATTTAATTAGTTTTGACAATCTAGTTTTATGAATATTATGAAAAATGACATAAAGCCAGAACAGCCTTCACCAACCTAAACAACATCTGGAAATCTTCTCAGTACAGCACAAAGAAGAAGTTATTTACAACCAAACGGTTACTTTCACAATTACCTCAAGCTGGCAGAATGGCTAAAGCCAGGACTGAAGTTGAATGTTGCAGCCAAAGTAGAGGGGGTTCAGTTCCCAGCACAGGCAGAAAAGACAACAGAAGGCTGACACTTGGGTGTCATGACCTATATAGGCCCAATCCCCTTAGAGTGTATAGGAGGGCAAAAACTTTCGATGATCTGATAGCCTCCTGTTGTAACAGTCTGTATAGAGTTTCCTATCATCTTTAAATATTATTATTACTTTAATTGTTCAATTATTACCACTATTATGTATTATTATTTTGGATTATTATTATTATCCTTAATTATTCACACATATTTAATTAGTTTGCATAGTTTTATGAATTATTGCTGACAGAAAAGAGTACAAAAGGAAATAACTGAACGCAGAAGACGTGCTACTTCGTGGCATGATGAAGCACATACATCTCATGATGATAGTATAATTTTTTCCTCATGCCACAATCCATCACTAGTGTTTTCTTGTCATCTCTTGTTCTGCTGGTACATGTCTAGTTCTTGTCATCTCTTGTTCCACTGGTACATGTCTAGTTCTTGTCATCTCTTGTTCCACTGGTACATGTCTAGTTCTTGTCATCTCTTGTTCCACTGGTACATGTCTAGTTCTTGTCATCTCTTGTTCCACTGGTACATGTCTGGTTCTTGTCATCTCTTGTTCCACTGGTACATGTCTAGTTCTTGTCATCTCTTGTTCCACTGGTACATGTCTAGTTCTTGTCATCTCTTGTTCCACTGGTACATGTCTAGTTCTTGTCATCTCTTGTTCCACTGGTACATGTCTGGTTCTTGTCATCTCTTGTTCCACTGGTACATGTCTAGTTCTTGTCATCTCTTGTTCCACTGGTACATGTCTGGTTCTTGTCATCTCTTGTTCCACTGGTACATGTCTAGTTCTTGTCATCTCTTGTTCCACTGGTACATGTCTAGTTCTTGTCATCTCTTGTTCCACTGGTACATGTCTAGTTCTTGTCATCTCTTGTTCCACTGGTACATGTCTAGTTCTTGTCATCTCTTGTTCCACTGGTACATGTCTAGTTCTTGTCATCAGTTCCATGTCGGTGACCTTGTTGCCCCACTTCAGTATTTCTATTATGTGCAAGAACCCATTTATGAAAGTCTATAACTTCTTCATGGTGAAAATTACATAGAAGCAAATACAAAAATTTGGAAGAATTATCAGAATGGACAATAAGCAAACTGACAAGACGCAGACGCAGCTGTAGCCTAAAGAAATATGAGGGACCTATATAACAGTAGGTCTCTCACGGCAAGAGTGCCGGGTTCGAATCATGTTATCAACATGCTCCAGTCTACCCAGCTGTAAATGGGTGCCTAACTTTGCTCTTTGAGTTAGGGAAGGAAAAAAGCAAGGAGGAAAGGAACTGGTCACCCCACCTCTCGATGCTGAACCTAGTATTGTGAAGTCTCTAACATTTCACTCCCCTGTGGCAGTATCTGCTATTAGACTACCTTTTTTTATATAACAGTACAAAGAAGCTAACAAGGAAATGTTAGCAATCAAATGGCCTTATCAAGCATGAGTGGAAAATTGCTTAGCAGGATCAAAGGTCAGATGAAGATTTAGCAGGAAATTTTAAATAGACCTGCTCCACAAAAATCTTAAGAATGTTCAGCCAGCAGATAAGGAATTACAAGTTAACTGTGAAAAACCAATTAAGGAAAATAATTTTAATTCCATAAAGCTTCTTAGAGATGGAAAAGCTGCAATCCAGATAGCATTTCACCAGAGGCCATTAAAAAGGCAGACATAGACACCTTTACAGAGATGTTATACAAATTACGTGGTAAAGTCTGGGCGATGGAAGACATATCAGCAGAATAGATCGGAAAAATATTTGTTCAAGTTGCTAAAGCAGGGAGATTTGCAATAATGTACAAATTTCTATCAGGATGAGAAAAAACTTTAAACAGGAGCAGCTTTGAGAGATTAAAAGTAGCCATAGACAGGCAGTTGTTGGAGAAACAGGAGTGTTTTGATGAATCAGAATCTGCACAGACTAGATAGCCACAATGACAATAATAGTGGATCAGAGCTCGGAACTGAATTCACCACTTTACATTGGTTTAGAGACTACGAAAAAATCTAAAACAGTTTTAACAAGCATCACTTTGGAAAGTGGTGAAGCATTATTTGGTCCCTCATTAGTAAATTGATGAGAGGCACAGCTATTAGGTCTGAAAATAGACAGAGAAAAGACAAAGATAGTTGTGACAAAAGATAACCAGATCGCACTGGGAGATACATCCCTACAAGCTGTGGAATCACACATATATCATGGATCAATGTACACACAGGAACAGATAATGATATCAAAATAAGAATACAAAATGCAAGCAAAGGAAATATATGGATTTAGAAGAAAAAAAAAATCCAACACAAAAGTAAAAGTCTTCGACTCAAACATCGTCAGTCCATTGCGTGGCTGTGAAACATGGAGAACAAAAATACAGACAACTAAAAAGTTAAAGACTCCAAAAATGAATGCTTGTTTTTTTTTTTTCGTACGCCCACTAATACTCGAGGCGAAATCTCAGGTTATTATTAATGTCTAACCTGACATTGATTTTACGTGAGTATCCCTTTTTTCTTGTACAGAGACAGGTGTCCCTCGCCATTCAGGCAGATACTCGCCGATTTCGGAGGTACCCATTAGAGCTGGGTCGGCTCAGGAGCCGTCAATCCCTGGTCGACGACACTGCTTCAAATGTTCTCGCCAGGTCTCAAGTTAATCCAGTCCTTTCCCGGTCGACGAAAAATCCTCAAATGCCGTCGCCCGGGTTTGATCCTGGATCACCCGGTCGCCAGAGCGGTGTGGTAACCACTACGCTAGCGTGGCTCCCTGAATGCTTGTGAAGACTAGGATTAAAATAATATGACAGGATCACCAATGTGGAACTGAGAGAAAGACATAGACAAATACCACAAAAACAAGAGGTGAAGAAACAATTATTTACATTGAATTGGAGACACATTGAGAAAACCTGTTGTTAGAAATACTAGGTAGTCATTGATCTGGAACCCTCAGGTTAAATGTAATAAATGGATACCCAACAATATATGGCCTATGGAGAAGGGAACTGAAGACTTAAAAAGAATATTGTTATTGTTGAACATAATCGACATCATTGCACTCCGGGCAAACCCATAGGTGCTCAGTCTCCCTCAGTATATGTCGAAGAGTGTGAATGCTAACTGTTCCTGTAGCTCGCTGGTTATAAACACGACGGATGCATCCTCTCATACGTCCATCTCTCCTAGCCTGACGTTTGATGCCATATTCCAACAGTCTTAACCTTAATGATTCATCTATTGCAGTGTCATTCTCTAACAGGCGATCATTAACTGTTGTCTGTATCTCCATCTTATCCATATCCAGTGTCTCCACTGTTGGTGATCTTGATGCTAGTCTGTCAGCTCTCTCATTACCACGTACATCTGTGTTTAAAAAGTATAAAAAAGACATAAAACGAACCTGAATGGATGCCACAAGACAGAAGCTTTTGTCATGATCTGATCAAAGGCCCATGCTTTGAAAGGGAACATTTTATTTTGTTTAGTTTTGAATGAATGTTTATTGCAAAACTGGTGGGTCTAATTGTTGTTTAACTTAGTTTACTAGTGGGTATATTCTGTGGGTGTTGGTTTGTGGTTGCAGTGGTTTGATTCAGGCAGTTAATAATTCAAGAAAGCAACTTGTAGAAGGACATAGCTACTTTATTGTTTACTGTGTTATAGGAAAATAATGTGCAGTTAGTGATGTTCATTTTAGAAAATCATACCAGATCTGTTCTGTCCTGTACCTATGTTTTGAAATTTTAAGGTGAAGTGCGTGAAATTGAGAAACAGTGTAAAATGGAATTTACATCAATTTTTTTTTTTTTTAACTGATATTTAGTTTGTGCATGCTTTCACATGCGCTTTATTCTGTGTGGTAGCAATTATTACATATTTATGCAAAATTTCAGGGAGGCTATCTTGACACAGTCAGACAAAATGGCTCGGCTGCGTTACTACATTAGTCTGTTGGATCTCCTTGCTGCATGTGCCGAGGTAAATGCACATTTGTTTACAGTTACAGTTTATGTAATTATATTAAGTTTTTTAAATAGTTTATATCACACTAAATCTACTGATGTTTGAAGTCTGTGTTTAGTTTTTCTTACAGGACAGTTAATATTGTGGCAGTGAGTCACATATAGAGGTAATTGGAAATAAAATTACAACAAAGAAGACGCAGTCACTAAACTACTTAGTTTGAACAAATAGGTCAAGTTATCATGTTAATGGACTTTAGAACAATGACTAGACAATTGTCCACAAAAGACAGTGAGTGATATCTTAGAAAAAAATGAAAATAGTGCACGTAGTTTTGTTTTGTTTTTTGTTTGTGATCACACTTGAAATATATCCAGAAGGAAGAGTAGAGTAAGTCAGGTGAGAACTGGAGGATAAAAAATTTGTTTTATGAGGGTAATAAATTTTATAGCAAGTGTGGTCACCTGTTTTGGTGTGTAAGGGGGGGGAGACGATAAGTTGAATTTTTACACAAAAGGGGCAAAATTTATACCTGTGTCAAGCGTTCCTGTTACTGAACTGAAATAATTTTGTACAAAATGACTTCGTGCCAAGTAGATTTTCATTGATGTTGCTATCACACACATAATCCCTAACCACATCATACAAGAGGAAAATCCCATCCTGTGAGGTGAGATGCTTAAGAAAAGCCATTAATGTTACTAGGAGAGACAGAATGAGAAATGACTGCACGTCCATATCTGATCGAGTTACAACAAACTAGCCTTTGTGCTGGTGACAATGAGTCTTGCCAAGGATAGCCTTTGTGCTGGTGACAATGAGTCTTGCCAAGGATATACGAACCATGGCTTTTCCCAATTTTGTCGGTTGAAAGAACGTGAAAAAAAACCAAGAAAAAGGTGATTTGTCTTATTCAGACAAGAGACAAAGAAAATAGCCAACATTGCAGCCACGCGGCCTTCGTCAGGAAAAAGAAAGAAAATAATTTTGTCGACATTGGGGATATTATTTCAGGAATATTTTATTTAGTTTCAACATTTATATTGGCATTTTCACTCTCTCGTTGGCACACACACACCACCCCCCCCCCCCCGCCTGGCACCCGGGGCGGACCGCCCTCCCCCCACCGCCCCTTACAACACCTCTGCATCTAATCACTAGTCCTAGGTAGAAGATGAAGCTAGGGATACTATTAAAACATTAAACAAATGTAAAAAGTTTTTATATGATGTTATTCTTCTTTATTTGTTTGAAAATTATGTAATGCACGATTGCATAATTTATTTTTTTCTTATAAGGGACCACAGTAAAAACTGGTGTGAATAACACTAAATGTACTAACTGTGGCCATAATCAATGTTTTTATACTTCGTAAATGGATTACCTTGATGTTTAAAGACTAAAAAGAAAGTTTTATTGTCTACAACAGTAATTTGTCTTTGGTAAGCTTGTATTCTCACCCGTGTGTTACCGGGGCCCGAAAGGGGAGCAAAGAATAGTAACACTGTCCCCTGCCAAGCATGTCGTAGAAGGCGACTAAGGAGGGTTGGGCATGGGGCCGGTTACCCCATCCTGTAAAAAAAATTTAAACCACAAAAAACTTCAACAAATATGGACAAGTCAAATAAAGAAAATAAAACACAGCCATCCAAGACAGGGGAAGGTCCTCTCGCGGGGAGGCGTATGATGCAACACAGAGAAAGCCGAAAGGAGTCTGTGTTGCTGACTAACCTTCTTTCTTCTAGGAGAACTCCAGATTTGGCACCTGGAATGTTCGGACATTGAACGAACAAGGGAAAGTGGCACAAGTAGCAGCAGAAATGAGGGAATACAAAATCGAGGTTCTGGGAATGAACTCCGCCAATGCCGGTCCCAAGCCCGGATGAAAAAGGAGGAGGGCGGCCTGCATGGAGGCCGTAAGGAGGCAGCCCCTCCACCATGCAAAGGCACAACAGGCCAATCACCTGTTTGCTTTAAATCATGATTACGCGAACTACAAGAGAGAAAACCGGACTGATTCTAAAGGCGACGAACTGGAACGGACTACGGACTACGACTTATGGAACTTGGAATACAAGAAGTATAAATGGGAAGGAAGAGGAGCTGGTGGAAGAGATGAGGAAAGCAAAACTAGAAATCCTGGCTATAACGGAAACGAAGAAAAAAGGACAAGGAGTCATGGATCTCGATGGCAACACGTTGCTCTACAGTGGTGTACCCATATCTGAAAGAGCTAAAGGGGGCGTGGGTTGCATTGTGGCCCAAAATCAAAAAGATAGTATCAAGGGATGGAACTTTGTCTCGGAGCGCATTATGGTTGTAAAACTAAAAGAAGGAGAAACCATAGTCAACCTGGTCATAGTGTATGGGCCAAATGAGGATGAGAGAGCAGAGGTCAAGGAGGAATTCTTCGAGCTGCTTCAAAGGACAGTGGATGACTGCCTAGATGAAGTTATTATGCTCGGAGATTTTAATGCCAGAGTTGGAAATGACCATGCTAGATGGGGTGGAGTTATCGGAAGATATGGAGAAGATACTCTCAATGACAATGGAAAGCGACTCCTTAGATTCTGCAGTGAGCAGAATCTGATCATTACAAACACAAAGTTCCCCCATAAGCGCATACATGCATACACTAGATGTGAACCAACCAAGAATGAGAAGTCAGTGATCGACTATGCCATTGTTCGGAGAAGCTCATTCAGATATGTCCGAGATGCAAGAGTCTGGAGGGGGCCAGAGATTGGAAGTGATCACTACCTGCTAACAATCAAACGAACAACTGAAAGAGTTGCTCAGCCTAGGAACTGCCCAACATCACGCAAGAAACCAAGTAAACGAGCAGGAGAAATGAGCATTAGGACCTACAAGCTGAGAAAGCCAGAAATTAAGACCAGATATCAGGGGCTTATTGCTACAGCAGTGAGCAACACAGAAGAACGACCTGATGACTTGGAAACCCTCTGGAATAAATTCAAGGATATCATAAAGACAGCTGCTGCAGAAGCATGCGGTGAAGTCCGACTTGGGAACCAGAGAAAGAGGACACCTTGGTGGACAGAGGAAGTCAAAGAGAAAATAAGAGAGAAGAAAATGGCATGGAAACAATACTTGGGAGCTAAAAACACAACAGGACAAATGGAAAAATATAGAGAATATGTGACACTCAGAACAGAAGCAAAGAACAAAGTGCTAGCAGCAAAACAGAAGTCCTGGGAAGAATTTGGAGAAAAGCTAGAAAAAGATGCACAAGAAAACCAGAAATTGTTCTATAAGACCCTAAAAACATGAGGAAAGAAAAACAATGCCCTCTCAAATTTATAAAGGACAAGCAAGGCAAATTGCTTACTGCCCCGAAGGAAGTAATGGAAAGATGGAAAGAATATTTCTCAGAACTCCTGGATGGTGAGCATGATGAAGCATCAGAAATAATAAACACTAGCACAGAAGAGAAAACCAATGATGGTGAAGATGACATAAAGATGGAAGAACTGAGGGCAGCACTGGAGAAAATCAAGATGGGCAAAGCAGCAGGGCATGATGGTATAACACCAGAAATGGTTAAGTACATGGGAGCATCAGGCGACCTATTACTCTTAAAGGTCCTACAGGCAGCATGGTGCAACAAGACCATACCAAAGGATATGGGAGATTGCCATCATAACACCAATTTTCAAAAAGGGTGACAATCGACAATGTGGAAACCATAGAGGCATATCCCTTCTCAGTGTCCCTGGTAAAATCTACTCTAGAATCCTAGAGCAGAGACTCCGACGCCTAGCTGAGCCACAATTGGAGGAGGTCCAGTGCGGATTCCGAGCAAACCGAAGTACTCAAGACCTAATCTTCACACTCAGACAGCTGAGTGAAAAGGCCCCTGAGTATAAGAGTGAGATCCATCTTTGTTTCATAGATCTGGAAAAGGCGTTTGACAGGGTCCCTTGGAGCAAACTTTGGGACTGTTTGGCAAGGAAGAATATTCCAGCACCTCTGATTCATGCTATACAGAGCTTCTACAAGTCTTGCAGAAATTATGTGAGGACAGCAAACCATAAGTCAGAAGAGTTCAGGACCACCACTGGTGTAAGACAAGGTGATATCCTATCACCTTACCTCTTCATACTCCTTATGGACGATGTCATCAAGGCATGTAAGGAGAGAACAAGAAAGTATTCAGTGGGGTACTGGAAGATGAGACAGGTCTATATTTCGGAGATGGCATTTGCTGATGATGTTGCCCTGATTGCTAAATCAGAGGCATATCTCCAATCCAACCTGCAAGTCTGGAAGGAAGAGCTGGAGAAGAGAGGGATGGTCATAAGCAGCTCTAAAACAAAATCCATGGTGATATCACGAGAAGAAAGAAAACATCAGATTAAGTTGGGAGAACAGGTCCTGGAGCAGGTCGACCACTTTAAATATCTCGGAGCTATTTATAGACCGAAAGGGAGGCATCAAAGAAGAGTTGGCCACTCGAAAAGCAGCGGCTGGGAGACTTTTTCAGGCCATAAATCGTGGATTCCTCAGCAAGAAAGAGGTTGGTAAGAAAACGAAGATGGCCGTATACCGCTCCACCTATGTCCCAGTCTTGACATATGGATGCGAGTCGTGGGCAATGACTACAACCCACAAAAGCCAGATCCAAACCTCAGAAATGAGGTATCTGGGGAAAGTGGTTGAAGTAACAAGAAGAGACATGGTCCGCAACCAGACGATCCGTCAAGGCCTAAAATCCCATCCGCTGCAGACCCAAATAGAACAGTCCCAACTAAGATGGTTTGGCCATGTCTGCAGAATGGGAGAAGATCGGCTACCACGACAAGCATGGGAAACAAAGAGCCAAGGATCCAGACCTCCAGGACGACCCAGAGTCCGCTGGGAGGACAACATTAGACAATCTTTGAAGGGGAACGACTAAGTAAGTAAGGTTCTGGGAATGTGTGAAACAAAGTGGAAGGGGGTAGACAGGAAGAAACTCATCACAGGTGAATTGGTGCTGTCCTCAGGACATGAAGACGAAAGTTCACACCACAGTGAAGGGGTAGCTCTTATGTTATCTAAAGAAGCACAGAAAGCACTCATTGAATGGGAAGCTGTGGGACCCAGAATAATAACAGCTATTTTCAAAACAGCTAAAAAGAAAATTCATGTCAATGTCATCCAATGTTATGCACCAACTAATGACAAAGAAGAGTCTGTGAAAGAAGCATTTTATACTAAACTACAGGAAATTATGGATAAAGTAAAAAGAAGAGACATCACAATTTTGATGGGTGACATGAATGCAAAGATAGGTACAGTCAATACTGGATTTGAAGAAGTCATGGGAAAACATGGGCTAGGAGTAATGAATGAAAATGGAGAACTATTCGCAAACTTCTGTGCTTCAAATCAACTGGCTATAGGAGGAAGCATGTTTCCACATAAGAGAATACACAAGGCAACATGGATATCACCAGACCATAGAACAGAAAATCAGATCGATCATATATGCATAAAGAAGAAGTTTAGATCATCATTGCAGGATGTAAAGGTATATAGAGGAGCAGATGTGGCATCAGATCACCATCTTCTGATAGCCAAAGTAAAAATGAAACTCAAGAGATATGCAACAATGCAAAATTATAGACAACAGTTTAATGTAGGACAGCTAAGAAATCAAGAAACAAGAGACAAATTTGCGGTCACAGTATCCAACAAATTCCAAGTGCTCCAACAGTTGGAAGATGTAGAGGATACAGAAGACTATTGGCAGCAGGTCAAAACGATATGGAAGGAGACATGTGAAGAAATACTGGGGAAAAGGGAAAGACAAAAAAAAGCATGGATAACAACAGAAACCATCAATAAGATAAAAGATAGAAAAAACAAGAAAGCAGAGTTAAACACAAGCAAAACCAGAAGTTCCAAAGCCAAGGCTCAAGAAGTGTACACAGAAGCAAACAAAGAAGTAAAAAGAAGTATCAAAAGAGACAAGAGGAAGTATATTGAGGAGTTGGCAAGAGAGGCAGAAGATGCTGCAGCCAAAGGAAATATGAGAGAACTGTATAGCAGCACAAAGAAGCTAACAGGGAAATACAAGCAAACAAGTTGCCTCATAAAAGATAAGAATGGGAAACTGCTCAGCAATATACAAGAGCAAATGAAGAGGTGGACAGAATATTTTGGGGACCTTCTCAATAGACCAGCTCCACAAAACCCGCCGGACATCCAGCCAGCAGAAGAAGAGCTACAAATTAACGGTGAAAGACCAACGAAGGAAGAAATAAAGAAAGCCATAAAGCTTCTAAGAGATGGAAAAGCGTCTGGACCTGATAGCATTCCAGCAGAGGCCATCAAAGCAGATATCGACACGGCTACAGAGATGTTATATAAATTACTTGGTAAAGTCTGGGAAAAAGAAGAGATACCAGCAGAATGGAAGGAAGGATATCTGGTTAAGTTGCCTAAGAAGGGAAATCTACAAGAGTGCACAAATTATAGAGGAATAATGTTACTATCAGTGCCAGGAAAGGTATTGAACAGGATTATCCTTGAGAGATTAAAGGAGTCCATAGACAAGAAATTGAGAGATGAACAAGCAGGTTTTCGACAAAACAGATCATGTACAGACCAGATAGCCACTTTGAGAATAATAGTTGAACAAAGTCTGGAATGGAATTCACCACTATACATCGGATTTGTGGACTACGAAAAAGCATTTGACAGTGTGGACAGAGAATCACTTTGGAAATTGATGAGGCATTATGGAGTTCCCCTGAAAATCATTAATTTAATAAAGAAAACCTATGAAGACATGACGTGCAGAGTTCTTCATGAAGGACAGCTTACAGAACCATTTGGGATAAGAACAGGAGTGCGACAGGGATGCCTCTTGTCTCCATTTCTTTTCTTGCTGGCAATAGATTGGGTTATGAGATCATCGACAACACACAACAGAAATGGAATCCAGTGGACTCTGACTAAGCAGTTGGATGATCTGGATTTTGCTGATGATTTGGCTCTCCTGTCCCATAACTGTAATCAGATGCAGGACAAATTGAAAACACTTGATGAGAGGTCACAGCAATTGGGTCTGAAAATACACAGGGAAAAGACAAAAATAATGAGAATAAATGCAGGTAATGAAAACAGGGTTGAACTTGAAGAAACGCCAATACAAGATGTAGAATCATACACATATCTTGGCAGTAATATAGACAAAGTTGGAGGGACAGACAGCGATATCAAAATAAGAATACAAAAAGCAAGAGGAGCTTTCATTGCATTGGGAAATATATGGAGATCAAGAGAAATAGGATCCAACACGAAAATAAGAATCTTCAACTCAAATGTGAAGTCAGTCCTATTGTATGGCTCGGAGACATGGAGAACAACAAAGACAACAACCAAAAAGCTACAGACTTTCATAAATGGGTGCTTGCGTAGAATAGAGGGATTAAAATGGTATGACAGGGTTACCAGTGTGGAACTGATGACAAGAACTGAACAAGTGCCAGTGGAACAAGAGATGAGAAGAAGACGATGGCGATGGATAGGACACACACTGAGGAAACCTGTTGATAGCATTACAAGGCAGTCCTTGTTCTGGAACCCCCAGGGCAAGAGAGGCAGAGGAAGACCAAGAAGTACATGGAGAAGAGAGTTGGAAACAGAGGTGAAAATGATGAGGAGAACATGGAAAGAACTTGAGATGATGGCACGTGACAGGAGGACTTGGCATGTGTTTGTTGAAGGCCTATGCTCCTTTGGGAGTGGAGGGTTATGAAATGAAATGAAAGCTTGTATTCTAAAGTTAACTTTTTAGTGTTTTTCAATTTTACATGCAAAATATTTTAAGTATGCCGAACATACTTGTGTTATTACTACCATAGACACTATATATTACAATTTTGTATTTATTTCCCTACAGTTTGGTATATAATAAGTACATGTTCACAGAAAATATTAACATAAAATTTACACTAAAAGATAGTACACTTCGCCGTTCAGAATTCTTCAAAAAATAATTACGGCACAGGATGGAAAATAATTATGGAGTCAAAGAGTTAAGGTACTGTTATGTACAAATGAAGGAATCAGTAAAGGATGGAAGAAAACAATAGTATTTTTAAACAAGAAGGACAGTTCTTGGAAACACAGTAACAATCAATGCATGAGAAATACCTAATGTGAATGTATCCTCTTAACTGTCATAAAAAGTGAAGGCAATCCATAGAAAATTTCCAAAAAAAGCATAATTGGTCTTTGAGAAATTCTGACAAGAAGCAGAGGTATTCCATGGAAAATTATCAAGTAAAAGCACTGAAGATCCATTAAAAATTGTCACAAAAAATTACAACTTATCCTTGGAAATTTGTCACAAGAGGGCCATTTGACCAACTGATATTGCCCCACCAACATTCTCAACCAAGCACCACAATGATCCTTGACTTTGACTGGATATCTCTTGCGACAGTTCAGTGTCTGTGTAATGTACAAAACAAATATCTAGATCTCATCTTGTCACAGACAAGTATTTGACTAAAATTTTTAAAAGGCAGTCATTGTCTGCACTGATAATGAGGCTTATTTTTTCTGTTCAAGGGAGAAAACCTGTTTATTGAGTCACTATGCCAGACTATTCTCCCCATGGAAGAGCTTCTATACATCCTCAACAACCCTGCCATAGACAACGTCCTCAAGAAGCCATTTCTGCGATGTCTGCACCATGTCTACATGAAAAGTACAGGGAACGTTGTGGACATGCAGACAAGTGAAATACCACATGACACGTAAGTTAAATATTTCAGTTTTTGTCAATTTTTGCCGTTTCCTAGGAATTCTTATCGTTCTGATCTTACACCCTTTCATTCTTGTAGGCATTTGTGCTCTTATGTTAGACTTGACATATATATATATACTAGCACTTTATATTCATATATATTTGTATTTATATCTTGTAGATTTTTAGATGGTAGCCGCTTAGAATGTCCTGAAATAACACGTGGGTACATTGAATATCTCTCCTTATATGTCACAAACCACAATCACCAGTTATGTAGATGAAAATCGCACAAATAATGCTCAACACATCAATGTAGATTTTATAAATTTGGAAATTTCTTAAGTAAGATTCCCCAGTTTATAGCTCATCCTATTTCAGGTAATTTCTACTGTGTTTTTGTAGATCTTGTATTTATTTCATCATTATGTGTGGTATTAAACTGTTGCTATGAAGATTGTGAACGGTAAGAAATTGGCCTTTAACATCTGTAAATACTTATCAATCTATTCTCCGTTCTCTTCTTCTCCAAACTACTGGATTTTTGTATTAGAAGAAAGATGTGAGTTATCGAATGAAATTGTTTGTTTTTTTCAAATTATATGTCCTGATTATGGAATGACAATGTCCAGTGTGGTAATTTAGCATGTTTCGCTTGATAGACGAACACTAGGACTCTTTGAATTGCCTGATTGACTTCATAAGAATGTATAAATTTGAATAATGCTTCACAGCACATGACCAGAGGCCAAAGCATTTTTTGTTTTTTGGTTACAAAATTTTAAAAATTTGGAATGGACCTTTTTTTTTAAAAGCATGATGCCCAGTATTTTATTTTACGAAAAGAAATCTAAGTTAACCAAGGATTTAAGTTTCTTCTTCCTCTTCATTCTTTAATACCTTTCTGCTCCCCCGGAGCACAGGACATCAACAAATACACACTGAACATTACTATCATGTGCAAGGTTTTTCTATGTCATCTGTATATCCTTCAAGTCTATATACAATTCTTATAGCCATGTGTTTTTTATCTTCCTCTATTTCTCTTACCCTGGAGATTCCAGAATAAAAACTTCCTTGTAGTGCTATCAACCAAATTTACAAAATGTGTGTACTATACAATACCAAGTCTTCTTGTCATAGTTTGTTCCACTTATATTTGACTAGTTCTTTCCATCAGTTCCACATTGGTGACCTTGTCATACCATTTCAATCCTTCTGTTCCTCACAAGCACTGATTTATTAAGATATGTGACTCTCTGGTTGTTGTTGTTTTTTTTCCTTTGTTTGAGAGCCATACAATAGGACCTCTTAGTGTTTGAGTTTAACATTCTGATTTTTATGTTAAAATTGATCTCTTTGAATTTCCATAAATTTCCCACTAGAGTGAAAGCTCCTCTTGTTTTTTTTAATCATTATTTTGACATTAATGTCTGTTTGTCTAACTTTGTCTATATTGCTGCTAAGATACAAATATGATTGCACATCTAGTAAGGATGCATCTCTCAATGCAATCATATCTCAATGCAATCATCTCTCAATGTAATCATCTCTCAATGCAATCATCTCTCAATGCAATCATCTCTCAATGCAATCATCTCTCAATGCAATCATCTCTCAATGCAATCAAGCTATTATTTGTTTCATTTGCTCTCATTATCTTTGTCTTTTCTCTGCGTATTTTCAGACTGCATTGACTTTTCATTAAGTATTTCTGCTTTTATCTTGTGTCTGGTTACGGTTACGGGACAGAAGAGCCAGGTCGTTGGTAAAATCTAGACCATCACGCTGTTATGTCAGAGCCCACTTAATTCCATTTCTGATGGCAGATGTCGATGTTCTCATAACCCAATATATAAAGTAGTAGTAAGAAGAGAAATGGTGACAGGAGACATCCCTGCTGCACTCCAGTTCTTATCTCAACATATTGTGTCAGAAGTATTTCATGGAGAATTCTACATTTCATGTCTTCATTTGTTTTCTTTATTAGGTGAATGAACTTAAGGGGAACTCAATGATGCCTCCTCAGTTTCCAGATGGGTTCTCTGTCTAAAATGTCAAATACCTTTTCATAGTCTTAAAGTAACAGAATGAATAAAGCCAGAACAGCCTTCACCAACCTAAACAACATCTGGAAATCTTCTCAGTACAGCACAAAGAAGAAGTTATTTACAACCAAACGGTTACTTTCACAATTACCTCAAGCTGTGTGGTTACCTGGTCTAAACAGCACCCATTTTTTTAAAACCTACCAGTTCTTATCTCAGCTGTTTGTCTATGGCTTGCTTTAACTGATGTATACTTACTTACTTACTTAGTTGTTCCCCTTCTACCGTGAGGTGTAGAGGTTTGGAAGAGAGAGCGCCAGACTATCCTATCGGCTGTCTTCCTCCTGGCCTGGTTCCATTCTAGTCCTCGATCCTTCAAAGATTGTCTAATGTTGTCCTCCCAGCGGACTCTGGGTCATCCTCAGGGTCTGGATCCTTGGCTCTTTGTTTCCCATGTTTGTCGTGGTATCCGATCTTCTCCCATTCTGCAGACATGGCCAAACCATCTTAATTGGGAATAACTGATGTATGATGCTGTTTAATATTTTTCCTAGCACTGACATTACAAATTTTTCCTCCAAAAATTGTGCACTCTACCAAATTTCCCATCTTTGGCAACGTGACCAGATATCCTTCCTTCCATTTTGCTGGTTTTTCTTCTCTATCCCAGACTAAACTTTACTGAGCAATTTGTATAATATTGCTGCAGAGGGATCAATGTTTACATTAATGATTACTCTGCTGGAATACCATGTGACCCAGCAGTACTTTCATCTTTTATAAGCTTTATGGCTTTCTTTATATTGTCCTTATTTGATTTGCCACAATTAAGTCCTTAGCGGCTTTGTGGATATCTGGGGAATGTCGTAGGGGTTGGCCTATTTTTACGTTCCTCTAATTATTCCATTTGATTTCTTATGTGCTGTTAGGCAAATTTTCATTCTAGTCCTTAATAAGACCATTGGGGTTACTTATGTATTCACTGTTATCTTGTTTGCACTGTTGTACAAGTCCATCATATTTACTTTGCCTGCAACTTCCTCTGTCTCTCTTGCCAACCCATCTGTATATTGCCTCTTGTCTCTTCTGATGTTTCTTTTTCTTAATTTGCTTCTGTGTATATTTCACAAACCTTAGCTCTGGAACTGCTAGTTTTGCTTCTATTTTGATCTGCTCTTATTTTTCTTTCTTTTAACTTTTTGTTGGTTTCTGTTAGCATCCATGCTTTGTGCTGGCTCCACACACACACACACACACCCCCCAAGAAACTTGAATACCTTTGTTGTTGTTGTTTAACTAGGGCTGCTGAGCTTCTCGCTCTTTAGCAGCCAATACCAAGTTGAAGACTCCTTGGTATTATCTACACTGTAGATCTAGGCTTTTCCTGTGGCTTTTCTGCCATTCTGAAACATGTTGAGTTGAAGTCATGAGCTCCAGTTTCTCCAGCTAGGCTTGTATTCAAAAGATCGTCACATCTGGTCCCAAGCTAGGAGTAAGAAGTGCGTGGCATACTGTGCATTCCCCGCCATCCAAGGGGGCTCTCCAACTATTGAGAGCTAAAATAATGAACTCTAGTTCTGGGCTCTCCCAAGGAATTGTCACGTCCTGCACACAGCCGCTTCTCAGCTTCTCCTGTCTATCACTGAGTCCATAGTGAGATCGTTCTGAATGCAGTCAACCAAGTCAAAGAATTACGCCTGGGCTCAAGTTACCTCTCCAAGCTTAGTGTGCAATGCTGGGACCTCAACAAGTTTCACCACAGGGGGAATCCCTGGAAGTGTGTGGATGATCTCAAGAGTCAATGAAGGTGTAATTAGCCACACAGACATAGGTTCACTTCCACGTACTTATATTGTAGCATTGTGCATAGTTGGTGGTCATATAAGGATGACTCCAGATATGCCTCCATGCATCTCGAATACCATACATTCTTCCATCTGTTGCCAAAGTGGTCTTCCATATTTGCTGTATCTTCAAGCTATTCAAGCACTTTGTACATATTGGATATTGTAACTGTAAACTTTACTTTTTTTATTTTTTTATTTCTGAGATATTCCACATTAAATTTTTATCTGTTGCTATTGTATTGTTGTGTATCTTGTGAGTTTTGTCTTTATTTAGGCTAATAGAAGATGGCGATCTGATATCACATCTGCTCTTCTAAATACTTTGACCTCATGTAACGATGATTGAAACTTCTTAAGACAGATTTAAGCACAAATGTTTTTTTGTCTTGTTTTGTTGTTGCTACTTGTACACATGTGCTTTGTGCAGCAGTTAGATATGACACTGGTTGATCACTTTTGCACACCAACATTTGCATTAGCTACAAAATAGTTTTGATGAAATTTTCTGTTTTGATAAGGGCACAGTTGAAATGTGAAAATATATTATATCTAATAGTTGCCCCAGTTACCCTTGTTGTTTGAGAACTCTACAAAATTTTACCACTGTACTAGATGGGCCAGCAGTTGTGATAAAAAGAAGATATTATTACTTTTTTTTAATTTTATATAAAATTTTGCCTTGTTTTGGCCTAGTCGGTTATATTAGGGCGCATGTCCAAACATAAAAGACCTTTAGATCTGGAGAATTGTCATATTATTACTGTTTTCCACATTAGTATGAGAAAACTACATGTATTATAAAGTAGTATGAGAAAACTACATGTATTATAAAGTAGTATGAGAAAACTACATGTATTATAAAGTAGTATGATAAAACTATATGTTATTATAAAGTACTGTAATACCATCTGGATATACTGCAGTCTAATGTTCTGATTACTTTCTTCAGTTGAATGCAGTTTCTTCATGGCTTTTGTTCATTAAGTAATGCACATTGTAGGGATCTTTTATTTTTTTATTTATGAAGGAAAATATCCAGTTCATCTTCTGTTGGGTTACAATTAGGATGTATAGTGTCTATAATTTTAGATAGCATGTTTGATTGCCGCTATTTCCTTATGGAATTATCCCTCCTGACCAACTATTGTACAGGGTGATTGAAAAGGTATCCACTATTTTTCAGTGTCCATATCCTCACTTGTATCTGATGGATATACCGGATACAACTGTCAAAACAAGGAACAACAACTGCCATTTGATTAATAAGATTTTTTGTATATTTTATTTTTTATATCCGGACACAAAATTAAACCTTCTAATTGTCTCATCCCTCCGTCACATTGCTAGTACCATCTTTTCATACCAAAAAGTTGCAATCATTTTTCATGGCATGTTTCCATCCAGGGGGGGAACCAAATTGCTTGCCTGATGAAACAATTCACATTTTTGTTCCCAACATACTACGGATGTGTTTTTTTTTTTAGAAACATTACTACCTGTGTTGCTTTTTGGTGAAAACATTTCTGGAATTTTCCCCCATTTATATTACCTAGTTACACATACACGGACACGCACACTCACACATATGGCCAATAAATCCTCATTGCTCATGACGGATGAAACTTGTATGCTTATGTGCCACACTGTGTCCGTGTTTGTGTACTTCTGTACTTCTGTACTTCTGAAGCAAGATGTAAATAAATTAAATGACCACAGGAGAATTTAGTGCTGTCATCAGGACATGCCTCTACACCTCACGATAGAAGGGGAATGACTAAGTAAGTAAGTAAGTCATCAGGATATACCTCTACACCTCACGATAGAAGGGGAATGACTAAGTAAGTAAGTAAGTCATCAGGACATACCTCTACACCTCACGATAGAAGGGGAACGACTAAGTAAGTAAGTAAGTCATCAGGACATGCCTCTACACCTCACGATAGAAGGGGAACGACTAAGTAAGTAAGTAAGTCATCAGGACATGCAGGAGAACATAATTATTTCTCACAATATTTTGGCGGGTGACTTACTCGTAAAATAATGTTACAAGACATTACAAGATGTTACAAGACCTTACAAGACGTTACAAGACAGAGCAGAAATTGCTGCCTACTATGAGGTCATGTGTTCAACAGGCTGGATCTCACATAAAGCTGTAATGTTTAATGTGACATAATATTTTATGTAATAAAATGACAGTTAATTATCTTTATTTTGGCATTTGTTTCATGTCAATTAGCTGCCTTCTTTGTGAAGAAATTACAATTGGAAAATAGGGAGGGACTTTTGAATCACCCTGTATATAAGGTAAAAGGAAATTTCCAAAATGTGTGCTTAAATAAAAGGGGGGGGGGTGAAAGCTTTAGGTATCTAGATTAATATTTTAATTTATTCTTAAGTAGACGTGTTACTAATATTGTCTGAGTCCCCTGTAGCTCCAGGGGGTCTCTGATGAGACAAAGAAAGAATAGGGCTACTGAACTCTCAGGCATATGAGGTTGTGTATGAGGTTGTGTATGAGGTTGGTTGTGTATGGGGTTGTGTATGGGGTTGTGTGGGAGGTTGTGTATGGGGTTGGTTGTGTATGGAGTTGGGAACCTCATCATGTAATACAAATTGCCATATAAACCACAGCTGCATGAGCATGTGAATGTTTGGTGCAGACTTCCAGCAGTAGTGACTCCATGTTCTGTAAGGAGCACACAAGGAAGAATACTGTAGGAACTGTTGTGGTGAAGCATGGTTATGGCCGCTGTTCTGTAAGACAGGCCTGCCACATTAACTGCACCTAAGGCTCCATTGGCAGACGTCAGGTACTGTGTTCTATAGAAATAAATAAAACCTCATAAACTATTGGTTTATAAATCTGTATTTAAATCTTTAACACCAGGTGGAGCAATGGTAGTTTGCTTAAATGCAGCAAGAGTGTAACAGTCACTAGAAAAGTATAAGAATAGATCAAAAATATGACGCCCATAGAAAGTGCCAAACAAAAGACACTGACCATTGGACAGAAGTGTGACCTAGTTCATGTCTCAGAGATTTCATCCTCAAACTACTTTGAAAATTGACTATGATACAATACATTTTTATTGATCTGATACCAGCTTCTTGTTCGTCTTTTAATGTCCTCACCAGGGTACATAACTTTCCTCCTTTCACATATTTAAATAGGCTTGGCTTTGAAACGAGAGGGCTATTCCAATTCATATCTGAGATTGTTTGTGAACATATGGGGTAAGGCAAGAAAACACCAAACCAATTTTTTTTAAAGTGGTTTATTGTCTTAAATTTCCAACCCACTTGGTGTTTCTATCACTATTTTTGATGGTGGGGAGACCATTCATTTTCCTTCTTTTCGATGGTATCTTTTGTATACATATATATTAGACTTGCAGGTTTATGGAAGGTGAGCTGTTTTGTTAACTCTTTCTGTCCCACAATCCATGCGGTGCATCACAATATTATTATTGTATGAGAGGATGCATCCGTCGTGTATACAACCAGCGAGCTACAGGAACAGTTAGCATTCACACTCTTTGACATATACTAAGGGAGACTAAGTACCTATGGGTTTGCCTGGAGTGCAATGATGTTGATTCTGTTCAACATTAACAATTATTATCCTAAGAGCCACATGCTTTATTCTCTTCTTCCTTTTCAATTACCATGCCTGGTGGCATCATGGGACTCCATAACTTCCTGTCTCCAGTACTGTTTATCACTTCTGTTGTTGACATTATTCTCTGCCAAGTTGTCTAACTGTCCTCTACACTTAGCATGCTATATAAAAGAAATTTATTTGTGATATATAACATGACTTCAATTACGTCAAAGGATTATTCAGTTAAATTACACTGATTTTTTGAAATTATGAGAGATTTTCTCATAAATATAAATGTTTATTGCTTTTTTTAAATATCAGTTTGGTTTAAAAAATAAGTTGGCTTCCATTTTGGTGCTCGTATAATACCTAAAAGCTGTCTGGGACAGAAAGAGTTAAAACCTCTCTTGACTGTCCTGACTATAAATTCTGTAAATGTTTCTCTTTATGTTAAATGTTTCTTCCAAATCTTTTTGCCCCCCCCCCCCCCCCCAAATGTTTTATGGTCACATAAGTGGGAGTGATTCTATGTTAAATATACCTTTCCATCTTCAACAGTAATTGTACTTATAAAAATTGTAATATTCTTCTGTGTGTGTAACATTCCTTCTTTAAATGTAATGTTCACGTTATGCCTAACCTTCTTTCTCCCACTGAAGCTGTTTGTTTTATGGCAAATTCTTTTTCTTCTATCACTGTAACATTACCGACAACTTGTCACCAGAAAAGTGAGGTGTATAGATGTCTGGCAAATAAGCATCCTAGATACAAAGTTAATTAACAATATAAAATTGTAATGCTGTCAAAGGGTGCCCCATTTGGCAGAGTGGGAAACATTGATGATTTTATGACACTTCATTTTAAGTACATGCTAGCTCATAGGCTCCAATTTAAGAATTATTTGCGAGGTAGTTTTACAATCATTTCTGAAAACAGGTAGCTGTAATACTTATTATATTTATAAAATGATAAACAGAGAAAGAAATATCAAAATGTCTTATAAGCACATACATGTAATGAAGTTTTGTTGTGGTGTGATTGTTTCCTTTGGATAGAAAAGGGGTAAAAATTATATCGCTTGACAAGATGGAAGAAAAAAATTAAAATGATATTCCAAAACTTCACAAACATTTCAAATAACGTCAGTCAGAATCAACATTGTGAGCTCTAAGCTAGTTCCTCACTCTTCTTAATGTGCTTCAGATTGAAACATTGGTTTTAATTCTCCACCCCCATCATTGTTCTGAGGGGCATATTGCTCATAATACAATAAAAAGTACAAGTTATATGACTTTAGACAAGTACGTACACACCATCTGTTTTATGTATTAAGTACTGTATACACATTATATAAAACGTTCAGGGCAAAGGTTATGATGAAGTAAATATGCAGCTTGTTGCTTAGATGAACAGTCTAAAACTCTGGACTTAACTGACCTTTCCACAAGATGATGCTCTGTCACTTGTTGCACCTCTGTCCTGGTTCAAGGACCTCAGCCAACAGACTCCATCTCTCCATACATCACCTTTTTTGTTCCATTATGGAGTATGGAGCTACAATAGCAGACGCCTGGAGGAAGCCTATCCCAAAACATAAACTCCTGCAGACGTGGTTTCTGTAGCAATTTTTTTTGACATAATGAGGTTGCCATCCTTGTTCACAACCTCATATTAGTTACCTTTTACGACATGCCTGAGAAAGTAATTGTCCTATTCTCCTCCTCAGAAACCCCCGCGACAACATGGACAAACCCCTGCGACAACATGGACAAACCCCCGCGACAACATGGACAAACCCCCGCGACAACATGGACAATCAACAGACTACTGCCCACAAATAAAAAAACTATCCAAGAATTTTTACAAATTGAATTAATGAATTAAAATATTGAGTTCAACTGTCCAGCAGCTTTGGTCCACAAACAAACAGAAAAGTCAAACTCTTTAGGTTGAAGTCAAGATGAATTACCATTTAATTCAATCAGCAACACCCGCCCCAGGTAACCAGTCAGCATCATCACTTCCCGTTTTTGCTCATTATGAAGCTTGAATCCACATCTGCAACTTGTCCACTTGCAGGCTGTTTGCACCAGATCATTCATATGCTCTTGCAACAGTGGTTTCTGTGGCTGTTTGGTTTACATGATGAGGTTGCCAGCCCTATGAGCTATCTCATATTAGTTGTTTCCCCATGACATGCATGAAGGGAACAGTAGTACTACTCTGTCTTTGTCTCCCTAGAGTACTCTCGACCCCCAGAAACTACATGCAATGATATTGAAGAAGTAGAAAGCTTTACATATCTGGGGAGTAACATTGACAAAGGAGGGGGAACCCATGGTGACGTCTGTTCTAGGATAAATAAAGCCAGATGCGCTTTTAATGCCCTTCGATAATCAGTATAATACATTCGTATCCTAGATTATTGCACTGTTTATTCCCACGTGGGCCCATATAGTTTCCGGTGGTCTTTGATGAGACTAAGAAAGAATTGAACTATTGCTCCTTCAGGCATGTTGTAATAGGTGACTAGTGTCAAGTTGTGCCTGGGACTGGCAGCCTCATCGTGTTTAAAAAATGTCTGCATTAACCACCACTGAAAGAGTTTTTGTTGAAGCTTCTTCAAGGGGATCCTGTATTGACTGTTTCATGTTCCATAAGGAGCGATAAATGAGATGATGATGATGATGATTCCCACGTGATGACAACCTTACGTGATCATGTTTGGTTTATCGCTTCCTCACCCTGAACCTGTATCTCTACACACAATAATGTCACTACCGTAGTTATGACTAAGTATAGTACTTTGATTATAATATTGACAGCAATATGCTCATCAGTTTTTGCCACTTTTGTAAGTTGTCATTTTTTTAATGGCACAAAATTATTTTTGTCACACTCAACTATAGCATATTCCTCAGAAAAGTCTTTTCTTAAAAATTATAAATACAACATTAGTTTTTGCCAAAATTTTATTTTCAATACCAAAGTCTGATATTTTTTTCAACTTATTAGTTTGATTTTACGTACAACTTTATTTTTGGTTACTTTACCACATACAATATACATTTTCAATTACTTTGTCAGTTAAATATGTATTTTCAATTACTTTACCAAATAACAAATATTTATTTTCAATGACTTTACCTGATAAAAATATTTTTTTTCAATTTCTTTATCAGATGAAAATATTTTCAGTTACTTTATCAGATAAAAATATTTATGTTTACTTACTTTACCAGATAAAAAACTGAAAGCAGTTTTTCCAGACATTACTCTCAGTGGACAGAAAATTGAAAGGCAGAACAAGTTGAAATACCTTGGAGTAACATCCCATCATGGGCTATCATATAAGCACCATGTTGATCACATCATACAGAAGTGCAAGAGAGGTCTGGCAGCCCTAAAAACAATGATGGCTGCAGCACACCTGGAGCAGAGACTACTGTCTATCCTGTATCATCAGCTTGTCTTGTCTGTAATCGAGTATGGCCTAAGAATACTCACGCGGTCAATATCACAATGTGAACGACTAGAACACATTCTAAATGAAGGGATGTGTATAGTCTTGGGCTGTATGCGAGATACCCCCAATGTGAGATGCAACACATGCTTGGATTGCTGTCAGTTAGATTCAGATATACCATGAGTAACTACAGACAAAAGGCATCCCCTGCATGGGAACATAGCTGACATCAAAGGAGCAAGAATAAAGAGGGGGATGTCATGGATGGTGCAGGCAGAGGAGACTATTAGACAGGTGACCCCAGTTAAAAATATATTCAAGGGAGACGAGTGGAGTAAGTCAGATGAGAGCTGGACAAACTACCAGCAAGTCATCATCAGCCTTGGTAGAGAGTGCAGAACCTGGGCCAATGGGAGAGCAGAGCTGTAAATTGATCAGCTTTTAACTGTTAATGCTAGAGATGATGATGCCATTGTGTACACTGATGGGTCTGTAATCCGTGGTAATAAATCAGGGTGGGGCTTCTCTGCTAGAGTAAAGGGCAGAACCGTCGCTGAACATAGCGGGGCTTACATGATAACAACCTCCAGCATGAGAATGGAGGTATAGGCAGTTACTGAGAACAATTAATGATCGGATGTTAGAGAATGACACTGCAATAGATGAATCATTAAGGTTAAGACTGTTGGAATTTGCCATCAAACGTAAGGCTAGTAGAGATGGACGTAAGAGAGGATGCATCCATCGTGTTTACAACCAGTGAGCTACAGGAACAGTTAGCATTCACACTCTTTGACATATACTGATGGAGACTGAGCACCTATGGGTTTGCCCGGAGTGCAATGATGACAATTCTGTATAACAATAACTGCTGCCTTAAGATGGCTGTCTGAGACTTTATTAACAAAGGCAGCTATTGTATCAGACTCACAATCAATGCTTCGAAAGGTCCAAAATGGATGGCTCCGACCTGAATGGAAAACCTCCATAGAAGCATTGAATCTTCAAGAACTGATATGGATCTACTGTCCTGGTCATGCAGGGGTACACGGCAATGAAAGAGCTGACAGACTAGCATCAAAAGCACCTATAGAAGGTGCGTTGGACATGAATAAGAGAGAAATACTGAAGGCAATTCATGATCGCCTATTAGAGAATGACACTGCAATCGATGAATCATCAAGGCTAAGACTGCTAGAATTTGGCATCAAATGTAAGACCAGCAGGGATGGATGTATGAGAGGACGCATTCGGCGTGTATACAATCAGTGCGCATCAGAAACAATTACCATTCATACCCTTCGGTATTTGCTGAGGGAGACTGAGCACCTATGGGTTTGCCCGGAGTGCAATGACGTCGATTCTGATTAACAATAACATTACCAGAAAAAAAATATTTATTTTTATTACTTCATCAGATACAAATATTTATTTTTAATTACTTTATCAGATAAAAAAAATATTTATTTTCAATTACTTCTTCTTCTTCCATCCTTAGCCATCGACCGTCAAAGCAGACAATGGCCAATCACGCCTAGTGGCGTCTTAAGGGCAACAACAAATTGATTTTATTTGCTGTTGTTTCCCATCACGCCTAGTGGCGTCTTTAGGGGAACCACAAATTAATCTTTATTTGTTGTTGTTTCCGTAATCAAAGTGACTGGCAAACAGGTGATCAGCCCATTGTGCCAGATTATTCAATTACTTAATCAGATACAAATATTTCTTATATATTACTTTACAAGCTAAAAATATTTTCTATTACGCTACTAGATAAAAATATTTATTTTCAATTACCTTACTATTTAAAATATTTTCATTTACTTTACCAGATAAAAATATTTATTTTTCAGTTACTTTATCAGATAGAAATATTTTCAATTACTTTATCAGATAGAAATATTTTCAATTACTTTATCAGATACAAACATTTTCATTTATTTTATCAGGTAAAAATATTTATTTCCAGTTGCTTTACCAGATAAAAATATTTATTTTCAATTACTTTACTAGACTTCACCTACTAACAAAATGATCACCATGAATTCCAGAGTACAGTTTGAGCGACCTCAGCATGACGTGTATCATGGGTAAAGGAGTCGTCAAGAGTGCGCTTACTTAGCTTAGTTGCATGTTGAGACAGCTATAGAAAAATTATATGCTAGCTCGACCTTCCATGTCTAAAAGCTTATGGTCAGATGTTTCCTAGATCTACTGGGGGTTTTCTTGTTGCTCAGTGAGGTTAACAGATATAGAACTAATAAGTTGAAAAAAATTCATGAGTTACTTGTTACTTTCAAACATTCGGCAAATACCTGCTGTGTTTTTTGCTTCACTTCTTAATCTGATAATTATAAGTGGTAATATTATTGGCAATAAAATTAAGTGATTTAAAATACGGTTATGTTATTAATATATTTATACGTAATGTTTAATTTCTGTATTTTAAAGTTTGTATCACCCCCATTTGAATGTGTTATGAAGAAGGTAGTATAAATAGCACAGAACAAGCTGTGTTCATTCTTAAATTTTGTTATTGCACTGTGGTAAATTCACAGCGCACTCTCAATTTATGCAAGCTCATACATTCCAAGTTGACTACTAGGTTGCCTAACTGTACTAGCTGATATATTATTTATTGGTTGGTAGATTGATAGACTGCTAATTGGTTAGTACGTTGTCATATGTTTATAAAAACTGAGAATTTTAAACTGCATAGAAGTGTACAGTGGTCTTAAAAATAACCACCTAATTTTTCACCTTTAAGCAGCAATTGTGAATGTAGTCATTTTTGTTTGCTTAGGCATTAATTTACTCCTGATCAGTGTTAGAAGGTTAGATCCTCCATCAGTTATTACCTGTTTGGTCATTGTTGTGTTTTTTTATCTTTGTTACTGTTTGATCTTCTTTAATATTTTATCAGTTTAAGCTTCATTACATTTGGATTGTTTATTGTTTGTTAACTTGCAACCAGTTTTAGATATTGTTGCCTTATAATCTTTGACTTTTGTTTGAATCATTGTTACTTGTTTAATAGTTCTTCTAATCTGTTTAACTTTATTGCCTGTTTGAATCTTGAATGCCTTCTTTACAATCTGCTCAATGTGCCCCCATAAGGTTCATGGGAGATAAACAAAGAATAAGTTACTGTTGCCTTAGGCATATCAAAAGAGGGGATTCATGTGAAATCGTGCATGCTGTAGCAACCTCAAGATGTCAAACACATTGCTGCAGAAACCACTAATGCAAGAGCACATGCAGCTCTTTGGTGCACTTCCTGCAAGGGGGATCACTCACAGTCATGACCCCATAATTATTAAGAAGCCAACAAATGAGACAAAAGAAGTTAGACATAGTCTATGATGTTTAAAGTGATGATTTCTTTGTGAAGGAATGCCAGGCATAGACAAGTGTCCCGGGTTTTTGCGTAGCATGATGTGATTTGTCTATTTATTTATCTTGCATCTGGTATGCTCAACTGAGGACTTTCTGTTACTCAGGCATTCAGGTCTTAAGGCAGCAGTAGTTAATTCTGTACTTGCTTTTGTTTACTCTTCTACAACTTTTTTGGGGGGATTTTGTAGGCATGTGGTAGGAAGTGTAGTGCTGGCTAACCCATCCTATGAAAATCTTAGCCACAAAAATTTTACTCAAAAACATAAAAAAGTCATCAGGAGCAAGTAATTCATCTCAGGCATCCAGAAAGGAAGAAGGCATCAAGGAGAATAATGATGCAATATGGTGAAAGCCAACAGGAGCCTGCCACTGACTCACCATCTGTCACCTTTGAGAACTATCACCACCTAGAATCTTTGAACACGAAACAAACAAGAAAGAACAGCAGAGGTGGTAGCAGAAACGAACAACTATAAAATTGTTTAGTAGAATAAAACAGGAAATGAAGTGATGGATAAAGTTTTTGAAGAACTGCTAAATAGCACAGCTCCAAAAGTTCCCCCAGAGATCCAGACAGCAGAAAAGGAGTTACATGTAAACTGTGAGCTACTAAATAAGAAATAAATAAAAATAGCGTAAAGCTTCTAACAAGGGAAAACTGCAGGGCAAAATGATGTTCATTAGCAGAGGCCATTAAAGCAGATATTGACACCTCTATAGAGATATTATACAAATTGCTTGATTAAGTCCAGGAAAGAAAAAAAAATACAAGCAGACTGGAAGGAAGAGAATGGTCAAATAGCCATAGAAGGAAGATGATTAGATAGTGAGTTATTCATAATGAACAACTAACAGAATCCTTTGTGATAAAACTGGAGAGCAACAGGGATGTCTCTTTTCACTGATTCTCTTTCTACTGGCTGTTGACTGCATTATGAAAGCAACAACATCAACCAATAGAAATGGAATTCAGTGGACTAGGACAAATGAGCTTGATCAATATTTTGCAGATGACCTTGCCCTTTTATCCCATAAGCATAACCTGACGCAAGACATAATGAAAATACTGGATGAGAGGTCATGGCAGTCGGTCTGAAAATATTCAGTGGAAGAACAAAGATTATGGCAACATATGTAGCAAATGACAGCAAGATTGTACTTGGGCAGACTCCCCTACACGTTGTAGACTTTTGGAATCAACAAATGTATCAGTCTTTTCTCATCTCCTGCATTTACTTCTGCATCTTGTTTCCCATTCTTTTTATCTTTATCTCATCAAGTTAGTTCCAAATTATCGTCTTCCTGTTGTACATGTTGTTTCAAACAGTGAATATAAAAGACATTTTATAACTTTCCAACTTAAAATACAACTCTTTGAAACAAAATAATTGAACCCTTTGGTGGAAAACATTTATCTGAATTTTTTTGGTTTTCAAAACTATCAAGTTAAATTATTAACACTGCTCAAAGTATATTATAATAATTACATCCAATTTGACAGTAATGTAATCTTCACAAAACTTTCTCTTTTTCCATAACATTTTAACTTTGCAATAAATGTTATTTAACGATACTAAAATCACATTTATTATTATTCGTCCAGCAAAAATGCTGCTAAATTGTTAAGTTATCGTCTGCTCATCTTGACTCGGTTATTTATTCTTAAATATGTTTATACCATATAATATATTTATGATGAACCATTTGTATAGTTGTATATAGCACATCTAAGCTATCTGGATTTCAAAGGAACCAGCACTACACTGTGTTTATATATATCCATCACGTTTGTTTCTCATCTTCAACTGAATCAGAATAAATTCACATTTTGTAACTATATGTTTATACTAACATATAATTGGGATAGTAATATTCTACACGTTTGTATTCATGCAGCCAATGTTAACTGCAAGCTAATCTATTTTTAACCATGTTTTCATCAAACACTGAAGAGAACTGTGGGAATATCTGTCATCCTTGTCCATTGAGATCAACCGTTTGACTGACAGCATCAGAGACAATCCTGAGAAACTTGGCATTCATTTGAAAACTGCACCAGAGAAAAGGTCAGTGAGAACCACTAGTGATTCTTGTGTACATTTATTTGTGTTTGAGAATAATATGCAAGTATATTTATGTTTGGAAATTATGTGCAAATACACTTATATTTGAGAATTATGTTTTAGTTTGCGTATGTTTAAAGATTATGTGCAAGTTAATTTATGTTTGAAGAGTGTAAACAAGTGTATTTATGTTTGAAAATTATGTGCAGTTATATTTTTGTTTAAAGATTATGTTGAAGTTTATTTATGTTTTAAGGGTATTTGCAAGTTTATTTATATTTAAAGATTTTGTGCAATTATATTTATGTTTGAAGATGTTATACAAGTATGGATAAGGGAGAGATACTGAGGACAATTAATGATCACCTATTAGAGAATGACACTGCCATAGGTGATTCATCAAGGCTAAGATTACTGGAATTTGGCATCAAACATAAGACCAACAGGGATGGATGTATGAGAGGATGCATCCGGCACGTATACAACCAGCACGCAACAGGAACAATTAGCATTCATACCGTTTGACATTTGCTGAGGGAGACTGGGCACCTTTGAGTTTTGCCCGTAGTGCAGTGACGTCAATTCTGATCAACAATAACAATACAAGTACATTTATGTTAAAAGTTTATGTGTATGTAGGTAGTTGATCTGTCTTTCTCCTTCCATGTGACACATATGGCTGCAGCTATTTTTCATCCACCAATTTTTTTATTTGTTTTGAGCCACCTTTTTCAGTTCTGCCCAAGAAATTCTAGTTACCTTAGCATCTTCCTCCATTAGTGTTGTCCAGGTTTTACTTGGCGTCCTGACTCTTCTCTTCCCTTATTGGTTCTATTCAAGAGCACTCTGTAGATTACATGTCATTTTATAATCACTGTGGTATGATGTACAAAAGAGATTAGAAGAAGACACTTGCATTGGATAGGACACACATTGAGAAAACCTGTTGATAGCATTACAAGACAGTCCTTGTTCTGGAATCCTCAGGTTAAGAGATATAGAGGTAGACCTAAAAACACACGGAGAAGAGAACTGGAGACAGAAATGAAAATGATGAGGAAGAGGTGGAGAGACCTTGAGCTGCTGGCACAGGACAGGAAGACTTGGCATGTGTTTGTTGAAGTCATGTGACAGGAAGACTTGGCATGTATTTGTTGAAGTCATGTGACAGGAAGACTTGGCATGTATTTGTTGAAGTCATGTGACAGGAAGACTTGGCATGTATTTGTTAAAGGCCTGTGCTCCATGGGAGGCTGGAGGGTGATGATAATTATGTACAAGTTTATCCTATTTAACAAGCTCATATCAAGATTCTCACCTGGTGACATGACCTTTACCATGTGGTTAGTGCACTGGCTTCCTAGCTCGGTGGTCCATGGTTCAATCCCCAGTTGAGGTTGGATTTTTTAGACCGTAAACGGGTCTGGGGTTGACCCAGCCTCATTAATTGGGTACCAGAGCAACTCTGGGAAGGTTAAGGCGGCTGGCATGATGCTGACCACATCACCCCTAGTGTACCAATGGTCAAGATAATATGGGCCTAACACCATATTCCCAATATGCCTCAATGGACGTGTAACGGGATCCTTTACCTTTACCTGTTTTTTATCCTATTTAACAAGTTCATATCGAGATTCTTGTCTGGTGCCATCCATTTATTTTCTTTCCATATCTTCTTGATCCATTTCACGTATGTCTCCAGTTCCCTTCCCAATGTGTTTTGGGGTCTCTTTCTATTTCTCTAATAACTGTATCTATTTCTCTAATAACTGTATCTATTTCTCTAATAACTGTATCTATTTGTCTTGCAGTTAATAAATAAAATTTCTTTCATTCTCTGTCATGACTTTTTAAAAATTGGCAGTGAAAATGTTAGATGGTAGATAAAGGAAACAATAACACTAAATGATTTGTCTAAGAACATATTTGTGCAGTTAATTTTGTGTTGTTGAGGTGTTGTCATGTGCTGGCCTTCAGAGCATGTATACACTGCTTAGACAGTGCAGACTGTGCTGGCTTGGCCATGTCTGCTGCCGCATTGAATCTGATCGCATCCCGAAAGATATCTTCTACTGACAACTTGTAACCGTATGGCCTGCTACGTCGCTACAACTATTAGAATTAAAGTAAAGTACTTATGAATGGCTAGTTAGTGAAAATAAACACGTCAAGAATCAATGACATCAGCAGTCATGGCACACATGAACCCATGATGTCATCAAACCTTGTGTGGCCTCCATACAAGTCAGGCCGGAAAACATTTAGATTAGAGAGAACCTAGAACAATGGTTGGTCATTCTCACTTATTATATACACACACATAAAAAAAATTTTTAAACAGAAGAAAGGCAAGGATTAAACATCAGTGGAAGATCAATAAACAATAATTACTTATTGAAATGGTACAGTTTGTTAGCTGAAAGTGAACAATAAATACATAACTAATGAAAATGTAAACAACAAAAGTTTTGAATATGGATTGGAGATTAACTATGACAATTATAATTGTGGATGAGAAGTCAATTTTAAAAGTAAGAATATAAAGGAAGGTACTAGAATAAGTCAATCGGTTGTCATATCAGGAAGAGAGTAGCAATGACCAAAGCTACATTCAGTAACATGAGACAGATATTAATATTTAAAAAATTAAACTAATATATAAAAAATTAACGAGGATTCCTCAGCAAGAGAGAGGTTGGTAAGAAAACGAAGATGGCTGTATACCGCTCCACCTATGTCCCAGTCTTGACATATGGATGCGAGTCATGGGCAATGACTACAACCCACAAAAGCCAGATTCAAACCTCAGAAATGAGGTATCTGAGGAAGGTGGTTGAAGTAACAAGAAGAGACATGGTCCGCAACCAGACGATACGTCAAGGCCTAAAATCCCACCTGCTGCAGACCCAAATAGAACAGTCCCAACTAAGATGGTTTGGCCATGTCTGCAGAATGGGAGAAGATCGGCTACCACGACAAGCATGGGAAACAAAGAGCCAGGGATCCAGACCTCCAGGACGACCCAGAGTCCGCTGGGAGGACAACATTAGACAATCTTTGAAGGACCGAGGACTAGAATGGAACCAGGCCAGGAAGAAGACAGCCGATAGGATAGTCTGGCGCTCTCTCTTCCAAACCTCTACACCTCATGGTAGACGAGGAACGACTAAGTAAGACTAAGTAAGTATAAAAAATTAAAATCGGTCAATAACCTTTAGCTCCCCAAGGAGCATAGGCCTTCGATGTGTTTTTGGTCTACTTCTGCCACTGTTATCCTGGGAATTCCAGAACAAGGACTGCCTTGTAATGCTATCAACAGGTTTCCTCAATGTTTGTCCTATCCATCGCCAGCGTCTTCTTCTCAACTCTTGTTCCACTGGCACATGTCTGGTTCTTGTCATCAGTTCCACATTAGTCATCTTGTAATACCACTTCAATCCTTCTGTTCTGCGCATGCCCCAATTTATGAAAGTCTGTAGCTTTTTGGCTGGGCTTTTTTGTTGTTCTCCATGTTTCAGAGCCATACAATAGACTTGACTTGATGTATGTGTTGTAGATTCTTATTTTTATTTCTCTTGATCTCCATATGATTCTCAATGCAATGACAGCTCCTGTTGCTTTTTTTTTCTTATTTTGATATCATTGTCTGTCCCTCCGACGTTATCTATATTGCAACTAAGATATGTGTATGATTCCACATCTTGTAGTGATGTTTCTTCAAGTTCAGTCTTGTTATAACACTTCCTACCTTTATTCTCATCATCTTTATAAAAATTAAAATCATCATTTGTTACATGCACTTCTCATTACTACATGGGCCAGACACAAGGACAATGAGCAAGCATTAGAAGAGAAAACTGAAATTCTTGACATGTGAATTCATAGAAGAACTGAGACTTGACATGTGAATTCATAGAAGAACTGAGACTTGACATGTGAATTCATAGAAGAACTGAGACTTGACATGTGAATTCATAGAAGAACTGAGACTTGACATGTGAATTCATAGAAGAACTGAGACTTGACATGTGAATTCATAGAAGAACTGAGACTTGACATGTGAATTCATAGAAGAACTGAGACTTGACATGTGAATTCATAGAAGAACTGAGACTTGACATGTGAATTCATAGAAGAACTGAGACTTGACATGTGAATTCATAGAAGAACTGAGACTTGACATGTGAATTCATAGAAGAACTGAGACTTGACATGTGAATTCATAGAAGAACTGAGACTTGACATGTGAATTCATAGAAGAACTGAGACTTGACATGTGAATTCATAGAAGAACTGAGACTTGACATGTGAATTCATAGAAGAACTGAGACTTGACATGTGAATTCATAGAAGAATGGGCAGCATCTCATGTACAGAAAAGAAAATAAAGAAAGAAGTCCTAAAACCTAAGTATGAAAAAAAAATGAAAAGAGAATTTCCAGATGCAATTTAAATTAAATACAATATTGTGGACACAGAAAGAGGTATAATAGCTTCTTGAAAACAAAACACAAGGAAGTGTTTAAGATAAATGAGCAAAAAGGAAAAGACAATGCTATAACTGGGAAGACAGCAAACAGAGATAGACAGGAAAGTGCCTATTTGAGTGTACAATCAAAGCCAGGCACAATAGATATTGAAGACCCATTGCAACTTACCTTTGATGTGGAGATGACTGATGATCTGATCTGTTTAATTCTCTCTTTTTTGTTTTTTAACTTTTAACAAAATTATGTATATCATAACCCTACCCTTGTCCCGTACTTCAAAGTAAAATGGATTATTGCCCTTTGATTATAAATTTACAAGTCCGTTAGTTTCCCTCATAAAAGCCATTGTTATAAAAATTACTTCCGACCAAACTTCTGATTACCGACACTACCTGTTACAAGGCAAAGAAAGAATATGACTACTGCTCCCTTAGGCATATCGTACAAGGTCAACAAAACTGAGGTCGTGCATGTGGTTGCCAACCTCATCATGTAAAACATTGATATACAGAAACCACGACTACAAGAGCATGTGATCTCTGGCTGCAGGCTTCTTGCACTGGGACCAGACGCAGCAGTGGCTAAATGCTCCATGTGGAGGGAGTGAAGAGAAAAATGATGATGTTACAGCCAGTTGTAAAGTGGGTTCTTCCTAGCTTGGGTGACAACAATCACATGGAGGATGGTGTTATAGCCAGTTGTAAAGTGGGTTCTTCCTAGCTTGGACGACAACAATCACATGGAGGATGATGTTATAATAATAATAATAATAATAAATTCTTTAAGCGCCAAACACGGCGCATAAGGCAGAAACCAGTGCTCTCCAGGTTGTTCGTTGTGACGCCACTCCTCTTAGCTCTTGCACATTATTTAGGCCCAACGTTCTTCCTTCTCTTATTATTGTTCTTCTGAGTGTTTCTTTTGGTCTTCCTTTTTTCCGCTTACCCTCAGGAACCCAAGTGAGCGCCTGTAGTGGTATTCTGTTGTTTTGCATTCGTAGGACATGACCGATATATGACCATCGTCTTTTCCTTATATAGTCGGAGACATATTTCTGCCTAGAGTCTTCTCTTATTTGTCGATTAGTCTTGAATTCTTTCCAACTGATGTTCATGAGTTTTCTAAGACATTTGTTCTCGAATGTATTCAGCTTGTTCTCCAATGATTTTGTTATTTTCCAACTCTCACAGCCGTATGTTAACACTGAGATAACATTTGAATTAAACAGACGAAGCTTGGTATGTATATTCAATGATCGTAATTTCCAAATGTTAGATAATCTATTGAAGGCGCTAGCTGCCAAAGCAATTCTAGTATGGATTTCTCTTGTTGTGTCACCATCCTGAGTCATTTTACTGCCTAAATAATTGAAACTTTCAACTTTCTGTAGTTTTTCCCCGTTCAAGATGATATCAAAGGTCTCGTTAGAAAAGTTCATAGCTTTATGATGTTATAGCCAGTTGTAAAGTGGGTTCTTCCTAGCTTGGGCGACAACTATCACATGGAGGATGATGTTTGCAACTCTTGATCCAAGTGGGCCAGCCCCCTAGAGACTAAAGGATATAAAAAGGGCAGAACACTTTTCTGACAAAGGACGCATTCTGATGATCAGATTACCTCCTGTTGTAATAATGTGTGTAGAGGTTTCCTGTGATGCACCAATTAATCATTGTTTCATGTTGTCACTGCAGTGGATCATCCAGTGCTCCAGACTTTGAGAGCTCTACCTACGGAACAGTTCTGTACATCCTTGAAGGAGTTCTACCCTTCCTGGAGACATTCTACAGGGACTTCTACTTACCTGACCAACATCTGCATTCCAGTGAGGCTGATGAAACAGATCACCTGGCTAAAGCTTGTGTTGTAAGTTTCTCATGTAGCTGTAGATGGTGATAGTAGTATAGACAATTTAGCATTGATGTTAACAGTGGTGAAGTAACAAGAAGGGATGTGGTCCGCAACAATACAGAACATCGTGTCCTTGAAAGTCATTCCTGTTCTATCCTGGGGTGTAGAGGTTTGCCAGAAAGAGTGCCATACTATCCTATCGGCTGTCTTCCTCCTGGCCTGGTTCCAGTCTAGTCCTTGGTCCTTCAGATATTGTCTAATGTAGTCCTCCCAATGGACTCTGGGTCATCTTGGAGGTCTGGTTCCTTGGTTCTTAGCTACCCATACTAGCCATGGTGGCTGATCTTCTCTCATTCTGCAGACATGGCCAACCATCATAGTTGGGACTGATCTACTTGGGTCTGCAAGGGCTTGGTTTTGAGGCCTTGCCATATCGTCTGGTTGCAGATCATGTCTCTTCTTGTTACTTCAACCACCTTCCTCAGATACCTCATATAAAGACTACATTTCAAAATTTTCGATATATTATGAAATACTTTCATGCAAATATTATTACTTACCGCTTGTTTTAAAAATATGACCTGTGGGGTAAACACATACAAAAACTGCATCCATTTTGGTTAAACCGAAAAACATCTTGGGCCAGAAAAAAATTCAACTGATGAAGATAATGATGAAAATTCTAGTTCATATCTTTGATTATTGTAACCAGTGCTTTTTTTTAAGATTCATCATTATTATTATTAGCCTTCAGATCCCTGAGGAGCAAAGGTCTTCAACAAATTGATGACAAGCCTTCCTGTCTTGTGCCATCCATTCAGTGTCTTCCGTTGCCTTTATAATCATTTTTCTGTTAGGTTGCAATATGATTGATGATGATTGTTTTTATGGCATTGATGGTTGTGATCTTGACAGTGGCAACAGTTATAATAATAAAAGTGATGATAGTGATTTTAACCACTTAATTTCAATTAAACCAGACAGTGACTAACTTAAATTCAATTAATTTCCAACAGTGTGCCCCAAAAAAAAACCTATTGTAAAACAATTTAATGCTTTAAAAGTTCACAACAGGCTGACACATCTTTGATTTAAATTCATTATATTTATGAAATCAATCAATCAATCAATACCCTTTAGCTTCTCAAGGAGCATATGCCTTCAACAAACACACGCCAAGTCCTCCTGTCATGTGCCATCAGCTCAAGTTCTTTCTACATCTTCCTCATCATTCTCACCTCTGCCTCCAGTTGGTTTCTCCATGTATTCTCCTTGTGATTCTATCAGCATATTTCCTGAATGTGTGTCCTATCCATCTCCAGTGTTTTCTGGAATTTTTTGAGTGGTTAATGTCATTTATGACATGATAACACAAGTGTTGGAGGGCGGTAGTGATGATGATAGCAGTAATGATAATTAGAATGATGCTGATGATGATAATAATAAAAATCCTTCTTATGTGGGTAGTGATGATGATGACAAGGGTAGTGAGGATGCTGCTACTGATGATGATAACGTTGTTGCAAAAGTCAATGAAGCAGTTATTCCAGGAGTGGCTACAAATATAATATTAATAAGTAGAAGCTGAAAATGCATAAAGAAGTGCACAAAATGTAAAATAAACCTCCTGGATGTCTAGAGAATCCAACCAGAGACCATTGTCTTGTGGTCAATGCCCACAGCTAAATTACTGAAATTATACTTCTGTGTGAATCTTTTTAAAACAATTATTATAACTGTGTAATTAAACAGTAGAACTGATAGCAAGAACCAGACAAGTGCCAGTGGAACAAGAGATGATAAGAAGATGCTGGAGATGGATAGGACACATATTGAGAAAACCTGTTGATAGCATTACAAGGCAGTCCTTGTTCTGGAATCCCTCACGTGAGAGAGGTAGAGTGAGACCAGTAACACATGGAGAAGAGAACTGGTGACAGACATGAAGGGGATGAAGAAGACATAGAAAGACCTTGAGCAGACGGCATGGGACAAGAAGACTTGGCATAAGTTTGTTGAAGGCCTATGCTCCTTGGGGAGCTGAAAGGTGATGGATGAATGAATGAACTTCTAACCATGAGAAAGTCTGGTATTGGGACATTTATGACAGTTTGTTTTCATAATTTATTCTAGATGTTTGGGGAGATTGCTGGACCTTTGCTTTTCAAACCTCAACACATGAAAAATCTGGTCAACTGTCTGGCAGTGATTGTGCCTGTCTCAAACATGCCAAACTCGGTAAGATCACCTGACATGAGTCCTCACCATTAGGATACATCAGCCTCTGTCTTTATAAGGTTATATGTACTTTTTAATAATTTTATAACTATAGCCCTCTTTACAAAGATGATAACTACAGGCTTTTTTAATAAGATTATAACTTCAGCCCTCTTTGTTACAATTATAACTACAGCCCTTTTTTTTATTATTAAGGTTATATCTTTCATCAACTTTACAAACTTCAGCCCTCTTTAATAAGATTATAACTTCAGCCCTCTTTAATAAGGTTATAACATCAGCCCTCTTTAATAAGGTTATAACTTCAGCCCTCTTTAATAAGATTATAACTTCAGCCCTCTTTAATAAGGTTATAACTTCAGCCCTCTTTAATAAGATTATTATTATTTTTTTTTTTTTTTGCATACGCTCGCTAATACTCGAGGCGAAATCTCAGGTTATTTTTTATGTCTAACCTGACATTGATTTTACGTGAGTATCCCTTTATTTCTTGTACAGAGACAGGTGTCCCTCGCCATTCAGGCAAATACTCGGCGATTTCGGAGGTACCCATTGCAGCTGGGTCGGCTCAGGAGCCGCCAGTCCCTGGTCGACGACACTCCTTCAAATGTTCTTGCCAGGTCTCGAGTTAATCCAGTCCAAATCCCGGTCGACGAAAAATCCTCAAATGCCGTCGCTCGGGTTTGATCCTGTATCACCCGGTCGCCAGAGTGGTGTTGTAACCACTACGCTAGTGCGGCTCCCAATAAGATTATAACTTCAGCCCTCTTTAATAAGATTATAACTTCAGCCCTCTTTAATAAGGTTATAACTTCAGCCCTCTTTAATAAGGTTATAACTTCAGTCCTCTTTAATAAGATTATAACTTCAGCCCTCTTTACTAAGATTATAACTTCAGCCCTCTTTACTAAGATTATAACTAGTCTTCTTTAAAAATTTATTATTTTAACCTCATTTTTTTTTTTTTTTTAAATAAAAGCTGATGAGCAAATTGGTTCATCTTGTAAGAAGTGGGGTGTTGGGACACTGAACTCTGAGGGATTACTATGCATGGAAGAAAGGATTCTTAATGATCGAGTAAACAAAATGGTGAAAGGAGTTTAACCTCAATCTTTATAAAGTGACAGCCAATGAGATGGAAGTGCCTTAACTTCCACACTTTCCACTGCCTTATGGGTTAGATTTTTAAGGCAAGGGCTGGCAAAGATTCCCACAGTACACAAACTGATGGAAGGCAAGCGGTGATCACCTTAATATTATACCTGTCAACCTCCTGAGAGGTAAATCTGTACGCCGGTCCAGTAAAAACCAGTACAAACACCCAAAACACCTTACGCAAAAAATATATTAATATTATATGCGATACAGTTTTTAAATGACATATACTAATTAACTTAACATTTGAGATTGTGTGATATAAAACATACTAATAAAGTCTTCACCCGTGTGTTGCCGGGGCCCGAAAGGGGAGCAAAGAATAGTAACACTGCACCCTACCATGCATGTCGTAAAAAGCGACTAAGGAGGGTTTGGGCATGGGGCTGTTTACCCCATCCCGTAAAAACTTCGCACAGTGGGCTGATCACCTGCTTGCCAACCAATCTGATTACGGAAACAGCGATAGATTGTTTGGTCTGTTTTTGTTCCACAAAGACGCCACTAGGCGTGGTGGAAACAGCGATAGATTGATCAATTTGTTGTTGCCCTAAGACGCCACTAGGCGTACTGGCCACATACTACTTTGCCGGTTGGTGGCTAAGGATGGAAGAAGAAGAAGAAGAAGAAATAAAGTCTTATGCTGTTCTTTATGTGTATTAGAAATGCTTTAAGTGATAATCATTTAAAACGTGTGTTATATCCCTTAAAAGTATCACAGCATTCATAACATGGTGATGTTTGTGTTAATTTTGTAAAATGCACCAGAAAATCAATAACGTATAGCAGAAGTCAGATTATAACTATAACTGTGGTAATGATACACATATAAATAATAATGTAATGAAAATGAAGATAAAACACTGCTGTGTTTAAAAGCAAAAATATCCTTCTTCTTCTTCTTTGATACTTAGCCGCCGATCGTCAAAGCAGTCAGTGGCCATCACGCCTAGTGGCGTCTTGTAGGGCAACAACAAATTGATTCCACCCCGCTCGGTCGGCGGCCATCCTTCGTACAGTGCCCCAACTCTGGTTCATTCTTTGCATCTCAGCCTCCACAGTCCTCTGCCAGGTTGTTTTTGGTCGGCCTCTCTTTCATTTTCCCTCAGGGGTCCAAAGCACAGCTGTTCCCGTGATGGCACCGGGGTACCCCCTGAGGACATGGCCAACCCAGCCCCAGCGCCCGCCAGCCATGATGGCGTGCATGTCCTCTCGCCCGCTCTGAGCAAGCAGATCCCTGCCGGTGATGGCATTCGGCCAAAAGATTCAGTGAATTTCTCTTAGGCATGTTGTGTGAAAAGAGGACAATTTCGACATTTCCTTCTCTGTAACTCTCCAGCATTCCGCACCATAGAGAAGCACAGAAAGCACACAGCTTTGATATAATCTTAATTTTGTGCTTGTGCTGTATTGAGAGGACTTCCAGATGTTGTTTAGGCCAAAAAAGGCTGCTCTTGCCCCATTCATTCCGACGTTGATGTCCCCACCGTCCGACGCCACCATGCATCCCAAGTATGTGAAGGTGTCTGTCTGTACCAGCCGCTGACTCCCTACTGACATGGGCCCAGGGTTGCCCACACCGAGCGCCATGACCTCCGACTTCTCCAAGTTGATGCCCAAGCCCACCCGCTGGCTAAACTTACCAAGTCCATCCGTCTCTTCCTGGATGTGCTGATGTGAATGTGCCAGCAGTGCAACGTCATCTGCACACTCCAGATCCTCCAATGCAGAAAATGCAGTCCATCCCACTCCTCCCGGACTGCCCTCCGCCACCCGGCGCACCACCCAATCTACGACTGTCAAAAATAGAGTGGTTGACAAGGGGCATCCCCGCCGCACCCCCACCCCCACCCCAAAGGCCAGGCCGCACCGCCCAACACCACACGCAAACACGCAAAGCTTGTGTTGTAAGTTTCTCATGTTGCTGTAGATGGTGATAGTAGTATAGACAATTTAGCATTGATGTTAACAGTGGTGAAGTAACAAGAAGGGATGTGGTCCACAACAATACAAAACATCATGTCCTTGAAAGTCATCAAGCATTTTCGGATCTAGCTAAGCAAACTTTTACTTGTTCCGAAATTTTGTTCATTCTTTTTTTCGTTTCGTTGATTATTTACTTTCTTGTTTCGGTATTTCTTTTAGGTTTTACGATTTTCTTGCATTATTATTGTTCTTTTTTAGCTCATCACTATGGGTGTTTACTTTTTCCATCTGCTTGTATCGCTCATTTAGTGAATGTTTCTTATCATCGTATGTTTTTGTAATACCTATATGTAATTCTTGTCTTTGTCACCTGTTTGTGGCTGACGAAGGGTAAAACCCGAAACGTCCCTTGTTTCATGTGAACCGTTATTTGTAAAACTGATTCAATACCGTTTTATTGGTTTATATACTTATATTCCTTACCAGTTTTACAGCAGCCTGTACTATTATAAAACAAGTAAATAGAATAGATGCAGGGCCCCTTAGACAGTATGCTGATTGATGAATCAAGGATACACTTACTGGTACCAGTATGCTCATTGTTCAATGAAAGATAAGCTTACTGGTACCTATATGCAGATTGTCCAATGGAAGATAAGCTTATTGATACCTATATGCAAATTGTCCAATGGAAAATAAGCTTACTGGTACCAATATGCAGATTTTCCGATGGAAGATAAGCTTACTGGTGCCTATATGTAGATTCTCCAGTGAAAGATAAGCTTACTGGTACCAATATGCAGTTTGTCCAATGGAAGATAAGCTTACTGGTACCTATATGCAGATTGTCCAATGGAAGATAAGCTTACTGGTGCCTATATGCAGATTCTCCAGTGAAAGATAAGCTTACTGGTACCAATATGCAGTTTGTCCAATGGAAGATAAGCTTACTGGTACCTATATGCAGATTGTCCAGTGAAAGATAAGCTTAGAACAGGTATCAGTGACCAGTCTATCACAGTCTAAACAATGAAATATTCCACCTTTGGTCTGCCCTAGTTAGTTCTGATAATGAGCGCTGTGCCCTGTATATTTTCTAATGGGTCTCTGCGCAGACGAACAAGAATAGGACAGCTGCTTATTATAAGAGGTGAATAATGAGACTATAATGGCTGGCAGCCTCATCACATAAAACACATTGCTACCCAGAAGCCACCACTACAAGAGCACATGAACACATTGGTGCAGTGGTGGCTCCATGCTTCATGAGGAGGCAAAGGGAAAATAGTGATGAACTATCAGTGTACTGGCAACATTGATGCTGTATTGTGATGAACTATCAGTGTACTGGCAACATTGATGCTGTATTGTGATGAACTATCAGTGTACTGGCAACATTGATGCTGTATTGTGATGAACTATCAATGTACTGGCAACATTGATGCTGTATTGTGATGAACTATCAGTGTACTGGCAACATTGATGCTGTATTGTGATGAACTATCAGTGTACTGGCAACATTGATGCTGTATTGTTATCAGTGTTACAGTTCTTTGAAGTTGTTTTCCCTTTTCTTATCACTGTTCTGTTGTTGCCCATGTTTAAAAGTTTTTGTGACAGCGTGAAGATGACTGGTCATGATTGTCTTTCACAGAACCTTGAGGGCATCATGGAGAGATTCGCTTCAGGTATCACAGTTGAGGACACATCAAGTGCCATAAGAAGGGTATGTCCATAAACTCTTGAATGAGCAAACCAGCATTTTAGTCGGGAAGAAACTCCAGCAGCAGCAATTGTTTTAATTAAATTAGCCCATGCCTTTATGAGACATCTATGTTTTTCATTGTTACCTACTTCCATCCTGTTGTCTATATTTTATGTCATGAAATTTGTTTGATAGTTAAATTTTTTTAATGCAACCCAAGATTCTGCAAGACTAAGATTTTTTTTTCACGTTCTGTTCTTTTGTTTCATTTGCAAAGAAACTTAAAATATGTGATGTGATAAATTTTCTTAAATTTCTGATAATATGTACTCTCTGAACTATTTCAAAGTAATAATAATTGGAAGCAGACATCTCATGTATGTTTACTTATACTTCTTAAAGTGAGAGAAACTTTGAGAGTTCTTAAATATTTTGTGTAAGTTTACGCGAGTCAAAAATGAAAGCAGACATCACTTAATGAAGTTTGAACGTTCTCTGAGGAGACATAGAAAGACTAGAACTGTTGCTTCCTCAGACATGTTGTGTCAGGTGACTAACGTAAGATTGGGCATGGGGCTGGCAATGTCATTATGTCAAATAAATTTCTATAGAAATCACTGCTGCAAGAATATGTGTTTTGACGTAAGCTTTCTCAAAGGGGCTATCTGCTGTAGTGGTGACTGCATGCTCCATAAAGAGTCAATAAAAAGGTGATGATAGAGGGCATAACAAGTCATTCAGGTTCTGAGATATTTACATGTCCTTTCGTTCAGTCCAAAATTCAAAGTGAATATGTCTTCTTCTTCTTGCCCTCGACTCTTGTTTGGCAAAGCAGTCGGTAACTATCACTCCTAGTGGCAGCAACAAACTGTTCAGTCGGTGGCCATTCATCGTGCAGTGCCCCAACTCTGGTTTATGCTTTGCATCTCAGCCTGCACAGTTTCCGCCAAGTAGTTTTTGGTCTGATTCTCTTTCGCTTTCCTTCTGGGGTCTACAGCATGGTAGTTCTTGTTATGGTGTCATGGACTCTTCTGAGGACATGGCCAAGTCATTTCCAGCGATTGCCCAAAATGATGGTGTGCATATCTTTTTGATTGCTCTGAGTAAGCAGTTCTTGTTTGGTGATGGTGTTTGGCCAAGAAATTTGAAGAACTTTCCGTAGGCAAGTTGTGTGGAAAGAGGACAATATGGACATTTCCTTTTCTGTTGCTCTCCAGCATTCTGCACCTTATGAAAGTACAGAAAGTGCGCAACTCCCATAAAGTGGATATGTGCTGGTATTGTATCTAAATTTTAGGGAATGTCAACCATTATGACAATGATTACAGGTTTTTTAAAAGAAGCTTACTTTTGGAGTTGACAACCATTAGGGTATTTAAATTCCAAGGTAACACCGAGTATTATGATAACACATACTGTTTTTTTACTTTGAAGGTAACAGTGAAAGTTGATGAGTGTTGTTGTATTTACATCTCAGGGTAACATTGAGTACTATTCAGCAGAAGTGGAACTAAATGCGAAGTTTAAACTTTATGCTAAGAATTGTGCTGCAGTGTTTGCTGGACACAACACAGTGGCCGCCCAACTGAAGATAAACATCAAGAGGCGTAAGTATATTTCAATTTGTTAAATTTTTTTTCTGTATTATTTTAGTTGTTTATTTACTTAACTTTTTAAAATATTAACCCAAATACCCCATGCTTTCACACCCCCTTTTTTTTTAATGCCATAAGAAGCATGAAGAACCTACCATTTTGGGACAAAAGAACCTGTATTTAGAAATATTCATTTACTATATTTACAATAATTGGACAGGAAGGATAATGCCAAAAAGCAAATATTGTCAGTTGAACACATTATCTGAAATTATAGGTACTATACAGGGTGTCCATAAAAGATTGTACCCTTTTCATAAAATGTATTCTCGGCCCCATGACGTGGTACAAGGATGCTTTCTATCACAAAAGTAAGATAATCTCTGCAAGTTTTTAAGCATACCTTACAAAGACTTAAAAGAAAGTGCGCAGTTGAGTTGCAACCGGTAATTGTTACATGTCTCTCAACACACTGGTCAAGTAGATGAAAAAAAAAGAAATAGGTACATTCTTTTTTAGTCTTTGTAAGGTATGCTTAAATACTTACAGAGATTATCTTACTTTTGTGATAGAAAGCGTCCTCGTACCACATCATGGGGCCGAGAATAAAGTTTTTTAAAAGGGTACAATCTTTTATGGATACCCTGTATATCCTAATTATAACCCATCAGAGGTTGAACGAGATATTTTTCTTCATAAATTAACCAAAAAAAAAAAAACAAGCATCCAGTCATTTGCAGTGGCTGGCCATTATTATTTTAAATATCAGCATTAATCCTTGACCTTGACTTCTTACTGCTCTCAGAGAACCGTAATTGCTATTAAATGAATATTACAGCCTATACTGTGATTGATGGAGATGAAGAGTTACCCCTGGGGGAGGAGTTTCAGTCCTTGGTCAGATGTTTCATCGACTTTCATGAGAAGAAGCCAGATAAGCGATTCCTTCCTGCAGCCAAGCTTCTGGAACAGCTATCGTGAGCTTCATTTTTTTAGTGGGGTTTTGCAGAATCTCACTCTGTTTGTTTGTCTATCGTTCTGTGTCTGTATCTGTATAATTAAATCTCTGTTTCCATGTTTCTATATCTTTCTCTATTTTTTCCCCTCTTAGTCTCTGTCTCATTCTATGTGTTACAATTCTACTCTTGATAGATTATCTGTCAACGATAGTTTCTTTGTTACTTCCTATTACATCACCCATCTATTTCTGTCCCTATCATTGTGTTTGTTACTTCCTATTACATCGCCCATCTATTTCTGTCCCTATCATTGTGTTTGTTACTTCCTATTACATCACCCATCTATTTCTGTCCCTATCATTGTGTTTGTTGCTTCCTATTACATCATCCATCTATTTCTGTCCCTATCATTGTGTTTGTTGCTTCCTATTTATACCCCACTTCCTTCAGTTCCTGTCAATACCTATGTTGCTTCCTGTTACCTGTCCAGTCCCTGTTTTTAATCACATGACTTAGTGTTATTTCCTGTCTGTCAAGTGACTGTTAGTGTTATTTCCTGTCTGTCAAGTGACTGTTAGTGTGATTTCCTGCTGTTGTAATGTTATGATGTATGTATATAAGCATTACCTCGTCATCTACACAAGCACACACATGTTTCAGAAGGGACTCAGTATAAGCATGTTCAGTTCGTAGCCATGTTTATTTACAGAATATCGTACATGTCAAGATTCGCATTATATTACAATGTGTGGTTCGTACTTTAATGTATTCATATTACATCCCCCCTTTTTTGAAAAAAAAATGTGTGCAAACATTTCCAACGAAATGTTTCATGTGAGAAAGGATAAGTATGTGTAATGCTCAGTGTGAGTATATATGTCACTGTCTGTATCGGCTGGGAGGTGTCACTGTACGGCCAGAACGAGGGGTGTAAAGTGCTGGTGGTTCTGCGGAAGTCCCTGGTTTAGCTTGAGTTGGTTGTGATTTCGGCCTTGGCGCTTGTTGGTTTTGTGGGGCACCAAAGTCTGGAGTTACTGCATTGTCTGTTGAAAGCATGGGAATTCTCTGTTCTGTTGTATTCTGTGGGATTTCTCTTATGTCCACTCTGTTTCGCCTCAGGAGGTTGCTGCTGCTGTCTGGTCTTAAAGTATAGCTCCTGGGTTCAGGGTTTCTGGAAATGATTGTTGCTTTTGACCATGTGTCATTGTTGTGGTTGTAGGTAGTCACATGCTGACCAGGATATAATGGTGGTAGGTCTTTAGCACATTTGTCATAGTTGGATTTCTGAACTTGCTGACGATGCTGAAATTGATCATATGTGCTGTCTCTATGTTGTGGACGGAAGTGGACCTTAGATGGTAGGAGGTCTTTAATTCTTCTATCAAACATAAGTTCTGCTGGACTGTCGATCTTACTGTCTACCGGTGTTGTTCTCCATCTCAAGAGTGCTAGGTGTACATCCTCTGTTCTTGTTTTCTTCATGATTGACTTGATAGTTTGTATCTGTCTCTCAATGAAACCATTAGATTTAGGGTATCTAGGTGATGATGTTGTGTGTTTGATCTTCCAGTCCTTAGTGAAGTTTCTGTATGCTTGACCTGAGAAATGTGGACCGTTGTCTGATCTAATTTCATCTGGGATGCCAAACATGCTGCAATACTTCTTTGTAATGTCTGCAATAACAGCTGATGGTGAGGGTTGTGGAAGTTTCTCAATGATGGGAAATTTGCTGTAGTAATCAGCAATAATAAGATAGTCATTATTGTCGATTGAGAAAATATCAGTTCCTATAATGCTCCAAGGGCTCAATGGTATGTCTGATGGTATGAGAGGTTCTCTGCACTGCCTATTTGCATGTTCTTGGCAAATTGAACAGTTTTTACATAGTGTTTCTATGTCCTTGTTTATCTGTGGCCAGTAAACATCTTTCTTTGCTCTCAGTTGTGTCTTCACAATACCAAGGTGACTATTATGGAGCTGTTTAAGGATGATATCGCGTTGTGTTTCTGGTACAACAATGCGATCTCCTTTAAGGATCAGACCATCTTCGATGCTTAACTCGTCCCTCATCGAGTAGTATGGACGGATGTGTGTTGGAACTTCCCTGATAGAGCTTGGCCATCCATGGTATATCAGTTCTTTGAGAGAGTTAAGGATAGGATCTCTCATTGTGTCTTCTCTGATGTGTTCAAGCCGATTATCGCTAAACTTGACAAAATCAACTTTGATGTTTGGGGTAAGATCTGCTGTCTTGTTGGGGTTTGGTAATCTGCTGAGAGCATCTGCAAGACCTATATCCTCTCCTGGGATATACTGAATATTAAAATCATAACCTTGTGTTTCCAATAACAGAGCTTGTAGTCGTGGTGGTGCTGAAGCTATTGGTTTTTTATGAATCATCTCAAGTGGCTTATGATCTGAGAGAATTGTAAATGGGCGGTTGAAAAGAAATGTGTGGAAGCGTTTGATTCCAAAACGTACAGCTAGCATTTCTCTTTCAATGTTTGCAAGTTTCTTTTCGCCAGAACTTAATGATTTACTTGCGTAAGCTACAGGACGAAGTTCTTTGGCATAGTGTCCTTCAGGATTTTTGTCTGGTTGCAAAAGTGCTGCTCCTAGGCCTTTCAGACTGGAATCAACCATGAGAAAAGTGGGTGCTTGCATGTCATAGTATTTCAAGCATGCATCAGATGATATGAGGGTCTTCAAGTGGTTGAATATGTATTGGTAGTCTTCTGACCATTCATACGGAGTTTCATTCTGTAGTAGAGATCGCAAAGGTTCTGCAGCAGCTGACAAATTTGGTATGAATTGTGCTAGGAAATTGACAGCACCTAAGAATTGTTGCAGTTCCTTCTTTGTAGCTGGTGTTGGCATGTCATGAATATCTTCAACCTTTTTAGGGTCTGGTTTTACACCATTCTGGGTGTACAGCAATCCAAAAAATTGTATCTCCGTTGCCTTAATTGTACACTTTTTGCTGTTGAATGTTAGCCCATTGGCCTGTGCTACATGCATCAAGTTAATCAAGTTACGGTCGTGTTCTTGTTCTGACCTGCCGCAGACTACAATGTCATCCGCAATAGCCACTGTACCAGAACATTGCTCAACAATGTTGTCAATCTTCTGTTGGAAGATGTCTTGTGATACATTCAAACCAAATGGGAGTCTCTTGAAACAATATCTGCCGAATGGTGTTCGAAAAGTTGTAAGGAGTTGACTTTCCTCTGCTATCTCAACACTCCAGTATCCGTGTACAGCATCTAGTTTAGAAAAATATTTGGCATTGTGGAATCTGTGAGTTATCTCTTCCACTGTATGCATTTTGTGTGGACAGCGCTTTAGACTGTTGTTTAAGTGTTTTGGGTCAAGGCAAACCCGAAGAGAACCATCCTGCTTCGGAACGGTTGTGATACTACTACACCAATCAGAATGCTCTTCAACCTTTCTAATAACATCATTCTGCACCATCTTTTCTAGTTCTGTGGCAAGTTTCTGTTTAACATGTATAGGATACTTTCTAGGTGGGTCTATCTTTGGCTCAGCGTTGTCTTTTAAAAAGAATCTTGCCTTTCCTGGAAGTTTGCCTATTCTGTCGAACTGTTCTGGGAATCGCTGTTTAAGGTCATCTACTCCAGTGACGTGTAGAGTAAGATGTTCTTTTTTGTCAGCTTTAATGTTGTTAATAGTTACCACACTCAGCTTTTCGCACATTGGTAAACCCAAAGTTGCAGGTCCTTCAACATCTACCAAGTAAAATGTTGACGATGTCCATTCAGAGTCTCTGTATAAACATTCAAGTGTTACTGCTCCGAAACAGTCTATACTTGTTCCATTGTAAGCTCTTAGCTTTGTCCTGCCACTCCTACTTTTTACATCCCTTGTGGGAAATCCTTGCTTATCCACCTTGTCAGGCATGATCTGTCTGAATATTCTTAAGGGTAGAGTGTTACCTTGGGCACCTGTGTCTATCTTGAACCGAATATATCTTTCTTTGTGCCTTTTAATTCCTGGTATTCGGAATTGTACTTTGCAGAAAGCCTGCGTTCTCTTTGGTTCATTACTGAAAGTTAGTATCTTCACAGTATCAAATGTGGAAGGATCACTTTCTTCACTGGAGTCAAGGTCCTCAGTCATCATAAAGTGTGTTTGTTTTGATGACTCTCTGCTGTGAAAGTTGTGTTGAGCACTGTCTTGTTTCCTCTTGAAACATAATTTTATCCAGTGGCCCCTCTTTCTGCAGTAATGACATGTAGAGTCTTTAGCTGGACAGTGGTTTTGTATGTGGTTTAGGCCACAACATTTACACATAGCACCTCTGCTTGTGTTGTGTTTTTCTTGTTGCTTCGAACCAGTTGCTTTGTTTTGTTTGGGTTTATAGCTTTTTACTGCATCCACCTGGGCTGTTACTGTACCTTGCTGAATTTGTTTAATGTTTAGTGCTTGTGCCTCGTGTTTCCTGCCTTCATCCAGAAGTTGTTGTAAATTTAGTGTATCACTCTGGCTCAGTATCCATTTCTGGAACTCTGGCATTGGTGTGCTGAGAAGGATCTGTTCGATAATTCGCTCTTTTTCTTCTTCTTTGTTAAATTTACATACACTTGTTTTCTCCTTGATGCGAGTGAAGAAATCATCTAAACTTTCATCAGGTTTCTGTCGCAGGTGGTGAAGTTCTAATCTTGCCGCTCTAAAGTTCGTGTGCTTTATTATCAGACGTTTTTCAAATTCGTCCAATATGGCTACGGGGTCGGTCGCTGACTCAACAGGCATGGCGGTAGCAAAACTGTTGTAAATTTTCAAACCTTCATCGTCCAATGCTTCTAGGATATATGGAGTTAGGGTTTGTCCTTCCAGACCAGTGGTCTTGGAATATAGATCTATGCGTTGGCGCCATAACAAGAAAGCTTCACTCTTATCGTCTTGACCGGCGAATCTCATTTGCGGTGCGTTGCGATATTGTTTCGCCGCCATGGCTGACTTCGATGACGAAAATTAGCCGAATACTGTACTCACGTGTTATCGTGTAGCTGTTTTGCGTCAGTCCGGTATCGACCGCTGCCACCATGTAATGTTATGATGTATGTATATAAGCATTACCTCGTCATCTACACAAGCACACACATGTTTCAGAAGGGACTCAGTATAAGCATGTTCAGTTCGTAGCCATGTTTATTTACAGAATATCGTACATGTCAAGATTATATTACAATGTGTGGTTCGTACTTTAATGTATTCATATTACAGCTGTCTGCCTATTTTTTTAAATTATTGTCTTTTACTACACTTTTGTGTCCCACAGCTTGTTGTCCTGTTGTCTTTTTCCTATCTGTCTATAAGTTAATTGTTCTTGTTCAGTCTTTCTATCTCTCATTTATTTCTGTCCTTACAATTATCTCTTTTCCATTTTTCTTTTAGTGATCAGCAGTGTCTAACACATATGATAAGTGTTTCTTCCCTGAAAATTGTTCTTTTTTTTTGTAATCTGTAGTTCTGTCTATTTGCCTGAAGTGCAGTAATGTCAAATCTGAACAACAATAACAATCTTTCCATAGCACATGCAGAAATCTTCCCTTCCTGTATTTTTATTTTCCTTGCGCTGTAGTCTTTGTCTTGCAGTATGTTCAATTTCTTTCTGCAGTTATCTCTCTATTCCATTTAGTTATCTCCCTCCCTCCTTTGCCATTATCTCCCTTTTCCTTTGCAGTTATCTTCCTTTTCCCTTGCAGTTTCACCATTTTTCCTTTCGATATCTCCCTTTTCCCTACTGTATCTCCTTTCTCCCAACAGAATCTCCCTTGAATGCAAGAGACTGACTGAAGCTGCCCGCATGGAGATGGATGAGTTGAACATAAAATGTTTCCAAGTCCTACGTGCCATCATACACAACGAGGAGAGGAAACTTCCAGAAGGATGGGAAACCAGAACCACGGAACACATCATTGAAAAGTAAGAGTTATGCTTCATGTTACATTGTCAGTTTTGTGTTATCAGTGCTACATTACCAGTGCTACATCGTCAATCTTACTGTTGTTTTTTTAAGTGTGGTAAGTGACTGATAAGATCTTTCTTTGGGAGACAGACGTCATCATCAGTTGATAAACTCTTTTAATACAAGACCCTTGCCCTGAGCAAGAGACATGCTGAAAAATCTGAAGCTCACTCGAACATCACCAGAGTTAAATACTGTGTTGTTGTGTTGCTCGTGGTTTGAGTATGGAATGTCAACTTGACCTACGCAGTGGTGTGTAGACATAGATTGAGTGTGTAATATGCGAATGATAGGAAGAGTTCGTGGTGTTGACAAATGTTCTTTTCTCACACTCATGTATGGCTGGAAGTCATCGACACCAACGACTGTGTACCTTTACTACAGTTTAATTGGACGTACACACTCGACAGCACAGATAGTGACAAATCACAGGTTGGCATAATACATCATGGTACAGTGGATAAATGGTCTTGCAATGTTACATGGGCACTCATGTAGAATAATAGTATAATGGACTGTCAATAGCCAAGCCCTCAGTATTGCCCATATATATATCATCTGAGTTTACTGACAAAGCACGTCAGATTATAAACAATATCCAAGATGACTTCTAGACCTAATCTCGTCTAGTGAAGATTCCTTAACATAATGTCCAGCACAGATTTTTCCATATAATCAAATTGAACCGCTAGCAATGGGTTCTCATTTGTAGCAGTGATCTCTGGACTAATCAAGCGATAATACGGGCATCCCTTTTCTCTTCTTGAAAGTCACTAAATGTTTTTACAAGATGGCTTCTCTCGTGAGCTGTCACTCACGTTTGGATACAGATAATGAATCTGTCTTTAAGTTAGTCATTCATTAAATGTTTCATTGCTCTGTAGATTCTATCATGATACAATTGACTGCATTCTACAGGATATAGTGCTGCTAGGAATCAGAGTCGTTTTCCATCTAGTTAAATGCATCCTCTCAGATGTACAAGTCATACCTATCGAAAAACGGTGGCTTCGTACGAGAGTTCAAAAGAGTATCTTTTATTACCTGCGTATCAGAAATATGATTCTGCCATTCCTTGGCAATAAGAATAAACACTGGGGTAAAGCATACACGATAGGTCTAGACGACTATCACTTTCCCCATAAATATAGAGATCACTTTTTCCCGGCGACAAGCCGACATAGCAAAACACAGCCCCCATGATCAGGGCGAAGCCAAAACACACCTCTCTAGAGACACATCCGCCGAACAGCCTTTGACCTCTCTAGAGACAAAAGAACATATAGTTCGACTTAGATATGTAAAGATATACAGATATAAGACAGACTCGTCCTACTCAGCCAAACAATACACATAAATTCAGGCCATAGATATTCTGAAGCAAGAACAATCTATTACTACCCAAACAAAAAATAAATCGCAGTAAAACTGGATTCATCCGCGGAGTTCGATCGAAAGAGACGACACAACTTTCAAGGGAAGTAACTCAATAATGACTTTCCCTTAAGCACTAAAAAATATCTATTTTGTTTACAAAATATTTGCGAACATAACAAGTATACCAATGTATAATATTGTAAGATATCAAAGACTGCACGTAACAGTGACATTCTAGCCCGGTGTAGTTCTCTGGGTTCTCCTGAGAGACAGAGAAAGAATAGTATTACTGGCCCCTCAGACATGTCATAACTTTCTTCTTCTTTGATCCTTAGCCGCCAACCGTCAAAGCAGTTAGTGCCATCACGCCTAGTGGTGTCTTGTAGGGCAACAACAAATTGATTCCACTTTGCTCGGTCGGCAGCCATCCTTCGTACAGTGCCCCAACTCTGGTTCATTCTTTGCATCTCAGCCTCCACAGTCCTCCGCCAGGTTGTCTTGGTCGACCTCTCTTTCATTTTCCTTCAGGGGTCCAAAGCATAGCTGTTCTTGTGATGGCATCGGGGTCTCTTCTGAGGACATGGCCAACCCAGCTCCAGCGTCTGCCAGCTATGATGGTGTGCATGTCCTCTTGCTTGCTCCGAGTAAGCAGATCTTGGATGGTATTCGGCCAAAAGATTGGGAGAATTTTTCTTAGGCATGTTGTGTGAAAAGAGGACAATTTCGACATTTCCTTCTCTGTAACTCTCCAGCTCTCCACGCCATAGAGAAGCACAGAAAGCACACAGCTCTGATATAATCCTAATTTTGTGCTTGTGCTGCACTGAGAGGACTTCCAGATGTTGTTTAGACTAAAAAAGGCTGTTCTTGCTTTGTTCATTCTGTTGTTGATGTCTTTGCTTGCTTTGCCGTCTGGTGTTACTATGCATCCATCCTAGGTATGTGAAGGCATCTGTCTGTTCCAGTTGCTGATTCCTTACTGATATGGGCTCAGGGTTGCTCACATTGAGCGTCATGACCTCTGTCTTCTTTAGGTTGTTGTTCAAGCCCACCTGCTGGCTATACTTATTGAGTCTATCCGTTTTTTCCTGGATGTGTTGATGTGAATGTGCTAGCAGTGCAATGTCATCTGCATATTCCAGATCATCCAATGTAGAAAATGTAGTCCATCTTATTCCTCTTGGACTGCCCTCTGTTGTCTGGCGCATCACCCAGTCTATGACTGTTAAAAATAGAGTGGTTGATAAGGGGCATCCCTGTCGTACTCCTGTCTTCACTTCAAAGGTTAGGTTGCTCTGCCCAATGCTACATGTAAAGTTGGCATAAAGGCTTTTTATGATTGACACTATGCAGCTTGGAATTCCATAAGCCCTCAGTATTTTCCATAAACTGTCCCTATGTATGCTGTCAAAACCCTTTTCAAAATCAACGAAATTAATGTACAGCTGTCTTTGCCATTCTGAGCACTGCTCTATAATGTTCCTGAGGGTAAATATATGATCTACACATCTTCTGTTCTTTCTAAATCCTGCTTGTTCTTTCCTCAGTTTGTGGTCTACTGCTTTTGAGATTCTCTGTATAATTATCCTGCCTAGTATTTTGCTTGGAACTGAGAGAAGAGTTATTCCTCTCCAATTATTGCAGTCTGCAAGATCTCCCTTCTTGGGCAATTTGACAATTATTCCTTTTCTCCACTCTGTTGGTGTTGTCCCTGTTTTCCAGACTTGTGCAAATAGTGGTTCTAATAGTTCTGCTGCTAGCTCTGGGTCTGTCTTAAATAGCTCTGCATTTAAGTTATCATGACCAGAAGCTTTTCCATTCTTTAACCCTTTGATTGCTGTGATGATTTCTTCTTTTCGTGGGATGTCTGTATTAACATCTAGATCATTTTCAGCCTCAGGAACATTCAATTGTGTCTCTTCTTCTTCTTTGATCCTTAGCCGTCAACCGTCAAAGCAGTTAGTGCCATCACGCCTAGTGGTGTCTTGTAGGGCAACAACAAATTGATTCCACTTTGCTCGGTCGGCAGCCATCCTTCGTACAGTGCCCCAACTCTGGTTCATTCTTTGCATCTCAGCCTCCACAGTCCTCCGCCAGGTTGTCTTGGTCGGCCTCTCTTTCATTTTCCTTCAGGGGTCCAAAGCATAGCTGTTCTTGTGATGGCATCGGGGTCTCTTCTGAGGACATGACCAACCCAGCTCCAGCGTCTGCCAGCTATGATGGTGTGCATGTCCTCTTGCTTGCTCCGAGTAAGCAGATCTTGGTGATGGTATTTGGCCAAAAGATTCGGTGAATTTTTCTTAGGCATGTTGTGTGAAAAGAGGACAATTTCGACATTTCCTTCTCTGTAACTCTCCAGCATTCCACACCATAGAGAAGCACAGAAAGCACACAGCTCTGATATAATCTTAATTTTGTGCTTGTGCTGTATTGAGAGGACTTCCAGATGTTGTTTAGGCTAAAAAAGGCTGTTCTTGCGTTATTCATTCTGATGTTGATGTCTTTGCCTGCCCCGCCGTCTGGTGTTACTATGCATCCTAGGTATGTGAAGGTGTCTGTCTGTACCAGTTGCTGATTCCTTACTGATATGGTCTCAGGGTTGCTCACATTGAGCGTCATGACCTCTGACTTCTTTAAATTGATGTTCAAGCCCACCTGCTGGCTAAACTTATTAAGTCTATCCGTTTTTTCCTGGATGTGTTGATGTGAATGTGCTAGTAGTGCAATGTCTTCTGCATATTCCAGATCTTCCAATGTAGAAAATGTAGTCCATCTTATTCCTCTTGGACTGCCCTCTGTTGTCTGGCGCATCACCCAATCTATGACTGTTAAAAATAGAGTGGTTGATAAGGGGCATCCCTGTCGTACTCCTGTCTTCACCTCAAAGGTTAGGTTGCTCTGCCCAACACTACACGTAAAGTTGGCATAGAGGCTTTTTATGATTGACACTATGCAGCTTGGAATTCCATAAGCCCTCAGTATTTTCCATAAACTGTCCCTATGTATGCTGTCAAAACCCTTTTCAAAATCAACGAAATTAATGTACAGCTGTCTTTGCCATTCTGAGCACTGCTCTATAATGTTCCTGAGGGTAAATATATGATCTACACATCTTCTGTTCTTTCTAAATCCTGCTTGTTCTTTCCTCAGTTTGTGGTCTACTGCTTTTGAAATTCTCTGTATAATTATCCTGCCTAGTATTTTGCTGGGAACTGAGAGAAGAGTTATTCCTCTCCAATTATTGCAGTCTGCAAGATCTCTCTTCTTGGGCAATTTGACAATTATTCCTTTGTTCCACTCTGATGGTGTTGTCCCCATTTTCCAGACTTGTGCAAATAGTGGTTTTAATAGTTCTGCTGCTAGTTCAGGGTCTGTCTTAAATAGCTCTGCATTTAAGTTATCATGGCCAGGAGCTTTTCCGTTCTTTAACCCTTTGATTGCTGTGATGATTTCTTCTTTTCGTGGAATGTCTGTATTTACATCAGGAACATTCAATTGTGTCTCTGGTGGTTCCTTAATCAGAGTTTCTCTGAAATGCTCTGCCCATCTTGTTTCCTGTCGCTCTGCTGTCGTGATGAGATTTCCGTGCTTATTTCTTACTAATGTAATATTGTTTGCACCTCGTTTTCCACTGATGATTTTAGTTATTTTGTATAATGTGCTTTGTTCATTTCTCAGTGCTGCCTCTTCTGCCTGTCTTGCAAGGTCATCCAGAAATGTCCTTTTGTTAGCACGGGTTTGACGTTTAACTTCCTTGTCCAGCTGACTGTACTGTTCACTATATATTGCCTTTAACCTGGGAGACTTAGCTTCTGTTTTCTTTCTTTTCATTTCCTTTCTCTTCGCTATGGTGTTTAGCGTATCTGGTATTATCCAGTCTTGGCTCTTTCTTTCCTGGAATCCCAAGCATGACTTGCTGCTTTCCTTGTATATTGTTGAGATGGTGTTGAATCTCTGGTCAACATCATCTGTCTCTGTTCTTTCCTGGCTTTCGTGGTCGACATGTCATAAGGGATGACTAATTTGAGGTTGTACATATGGCTGCTAACCTCATGATATACAAGAAGTTGCTAGATAAACCATCTGTGCAAGAATTCATGAAAGCTTTGATGCAGGTTTCCTGTAAGGAGAGGTAGCTGCAGGGGGTGACTTAAGCTCTGTAAGGAGCAGTAGCTGCAGGGGGTGACTTAAGCTCTGTAAGGAGCAACAAGTGAAATAAAAGTGACAGATTTACTGTTAAAAAAAAACAATCAAGACAAGATAAGTGACTACATTGGAAAACCTGGACGCTTGTTATTTGTAGAAGGTGTAGCAATGAGGCTGCCAGTGCAAGTAGGTCTCATTGTCATTGATACTGTTGATCAGAATCTACATCATTGCAATCTGGCAAATGTCAAAGGTTATGAATACAGGTTGTTCCTGTTGCACGCTGGTTGTATACATGATGGATGTATCCTCTTATGTGTCCATCCCTGCTAGTCTTAAGATTGATGCTGAATTCCAGCAGTCTTAGTCTTGTTGATTTATTGATTGCAGTCTTAGTCTTGTTGATTCATTGATTGCAGTGTTAGTCTCTAATAGGTGATCATTAATTGTCCTTATCCATGTCCCTCACTATAGGTGCTCTTTAGGCTAGCCTATCAGCTCTCTCACTACCTTGTACCCCTGCATGAAGGGGCAGGCAGCAATAATAGAGATGATAGACAAGCTTCAAGAGCCCCCATAGAAGGTGCATTGGATATGGATAAGGGAGAGATACTGAGGGCAGTTAATGTTCGTCTATTAGAGAATGACACTGCAGTCGATGAATCATCAAAACTAAAATTTCTGGAATTTGGCGTAAAGTGTAAAACCAGTAGAGATGGACGCATCCTGCGTATATACAACCAGCGTGTAACAGGAAAAATTAGCTTTAATGCTCTCGACATTTGCTGAGGAAGACTGAGGACCCGTGGGTTTGCCCAGAGTGCAATGATGTAGATACTGATCAACAATAACAATAACCCCTGCATGACCAGGACAGTAGATCCAAACAAGTTCCTGAAGATTCAAGGCTTCTATGGACGTTTTCCATTCATGACATAGCCATCCATTTTGGATCTTCTGAAGTATGGACTAAGAGTCTGATGCAATAACTGCCCTTGTTAATGGAGTCTCAGACTGCCACTTCATGTGCTTGGCAGATCTCAAGCACTTGGCAGACATAACACATCAAACAATACAACAGAAAGAAATTATAGACAGCACCTACACAAAAAACACAATGCCACATTTGTTCTTTAAGATTACGACTACTTCACCTTCAGACATCCCATATAAGGCAAATAATATGAGGATGTACATGGAGCTGGCAACATCATCGTGTAAAACAAATTGCCAAAGAAACCACTGCTTCAAGAGCATGTGACTGCTTTGTGTTGGCCCCCTGTCAGGACCAGCTTTAGTGGTGCCTCTTTGCTCTTCAAGGAGTACAAAGGAACATGATGACATTTGCTTTTATAATCACAGCCTTGGTTTGAAAAGGTATCCCTGATTACCTGTAACGTGGTTTTGCTCATGTCAACTGTTTTGTTTTCTTTTCTGTCCCACAGAGGTCTGAAAATAGTCGCAGCAGTACAGAACTTGTATGATCAGAAAGGTGCCATAAAAAAAACACTTCCCCATCTGGCCACCAGAAATGACCTCGTTGCTAAGGAAGTTCTTGCATTCTTATGTATTATGTTGTTTAATGCCAACAACACGGTTCAGGTAGAGATGTTTACTTTTTTTATGTTCATTTACTTATTTTATCCAGCATTGGATGGTTTTTATGTTAAATGTTGGTAGGAGTTGTTGGATTAGGTAAAGTGAGAGAGTGAGATGTCCTAAACTATTATAAAAGGCACACTACATCGAACCTGAAGGTTGATGATGTTTGCTGGAATGGTTTTATTTGGGGAATGGTTTTATTTGGAAAATGCACCGAGTGGCAGAGTAACTAGAGTGCTTGCATTTCAAAGATAAAAAGACCAGATTCAAATCCAGGTTATGTCATGCTTATGTATAAAAGGTAGTCCCATGGTAGCATAATGCAGTAGGGCGGGAAAGTGTTAGGGACTTCACTATACTAAGTCTCAGCTTTATGAGGTGTTTTGACTGGCTCCCTTTCCTGCTACCTTTCCTTTCTCCAACTCAAGAGCAAAGTCATCTCCCCATTTACAGCTGTAGATTGGAGCATGACACTAACAGGTTTTGAACCAATTAATTTTGCCTCGAGAAGCAGCCAGCTAAAACAGTGGGTACTCTGCTTATGAGTTAGGAAAGGCAAAGGCAGCAAGAAATCAGACTAGTCACCCCATCTCAAAAATCTGTGAACAAGTATAGGTGAAGTCTCTAACACTGCACTACTCTATGACAGTATGTGTTATGGGAATACTTTACCCTTTTTTTTAAAAAACCCAGTTTAACTTGCAATACTAATTGCTAGCTTAGTTTAAGAGTCTATATGAACTGGGTGTTCCAATTGGTGTATGGGAGCTAACCAGCATTTGACTTTTGTTCTCAAATATTGTCTCAACAAGTCATTGTCCTCCCCTAGTGATGTTGACAACACAGGCTTCTAGTCTTCCATCTACTTAACTCTTACTATACGTGAGCTAAAACCGCGTTTTTACGCGCTAGTTTAGCTATCGTTACCGTCGCGCGCCAGTTGAACTGGCGAGCCGTAAAATTAGTAGTAAACCCGCGCCACTTCACGGGGCTTGCCGGATAGTAAGAGTTAATTTTCAGTCAATAGTTTATTGTTTTTTTTAAATTTTTATAATGCTTTAATGATGTTTTTCTCTACTCCTGGAGTTGGTGTATTTCAGTTTATGATTTACTTTATTTCTGTTTGTAATTTATGATTTACTTTATGTCTGTTTACACACTTTTTGCCGTTGTTCTCCTCTTCTTGTTACATCTTGATTCTTCTGTCCCAGCTGAAACAGATGAAGGATTTCAGACATTATCCCATGTTACCAGAGTTGATGAGATTAATATACAGGATATATTGTTTTGTGTCAGACTCACAAATTATGTAATCTGTTTAATAATTTTAAATTTCTCATAATATATTTTGTGGTCAGTTATCTCATGTTACGATATTTTATAGTAAAGCTGTGCCGTAAACTGTCTAATACACAATTAATATTTCTGCTATGAAATACTAGAACATGATTTCTATTTTACTTTTTTCATCCTCAGCAATCCATGCTAACCTACTTTTTCTCCACCCGGGAGGAAGTATTCTTCATGGCTACTAGAGACAGAATGGCACTTTCTACTAACTCCATCAAGGAAAAGTGAGATATTTATGCTTTTAATTTAAAATCTGGCATATTCTTACTGGATTAAGTGGGACCATTAACTATTTCACAGCTAAATATTGTTTCTTTAAAGTACCCGCAGCAATAGTATGAAATAAAACCAACATCAGATATCATGCTTTATCTAAGCTTGAATATATTTAACTCTTAAAGGACAAGAGGCCAGTATTCGGGGCTGATTTTCTCAAGCTCATAACGGGAGGTCAGTTTTTGGATGCCTGGGATATTTAACTAAATTTTTTTTTATTTTGTCCCAAAGTTATATTGTAATAATCCTCATTCAATGTTCTTTACAACTGTTTAAAATTACCATACTATTTAAAATGTGGACAGAACCATCTCTTAACCTTCAACACTATATGAAAATTCAAAGCAGCAGAATATTCCTAGCATGAAACATGAGGAAACCACCACTTCCTTTAATAGTTAATCATATAAACAACCAAAAAAACTGATTTTCTGTCAGCTTCTCAGAGAATAAATTAACTGTTGCCAGTTTGTTTACCATTTCTAGATAAATGTCATACGTCCACTCCTTTTATTAAAGAAGAATAAAAAGTTCATAAGTTCTAGACACTGCTTTTTTCTTCAAAGCATCAAAGAATAATGCCTGTAAAATTTTTAATGACAGAAATACCTCATTCAACCACATGTGGGATATTATTCAGATGTGAAGTGTACTTTACCCCTTATAGTTTCCAGGAGATTGAATTCTCTTAGCAGACAAAGAAAATAAAGAACCATTACTCTCTCAGCATGTCCTAAGAGGTAGTTATTGTAAGACTGGGCTGGCAACCTCATCATGTCAAACAAATTACTACAGAAGCCACCCTTGCAAGAGCACTAGAGATGCTTTGTTTCAGGCTTCCTACAAGGGGGACAACTGTAGTGATGACCCTGCTCCTAATGAAGCAGTATTCTACAGTATTCTAGTTAACATATTCTAGTTAACATATTCATTCTAGTTAACATATTCTAGTTAACATATTCTAGTTATTGATGCTCTTAGTAGTTTTCTCTAGACTGCATTGCTTTTTCATTAAGCTTACCTTTGACTGTAGCAGTTTTCTTGTTTAATTAATGGGTACAAATATCCTGTTCCACTCCTGATGGTTTATAATTAGGATAGGGCTGTATATAAAGTTGCTACCATTTGCTAACTGGCAACATCCTTCCTAATCATTTACTGCATTTTGTGTACCAGGTATTTAACAATTTTAATTGAGTATATTTTGATTGTAACTTAAATAAAGATACTAACTGCATTACTTTGAAAAAAAAAATGTTTTTATTAAAAATAAAAATATTTTTTTTGCCATGCACACAAGCACATGTGATTTCTATTTAATTAAAAATTGTTTATTCATGACTTCAGGCGATATAAATTATTTTTGTCTCATTTGAAAAGCCATTAATTATTTAATTAAGCTGTATTTAAGTTTCTAGTAATTTATTTCGTACAGATCTTGATTTCAATATCTTTTATTATATATATTCTTATTGTATTTTTACTGCTTATTTGTTTTGTTATGTACTGTTTTACTATTCTATTGTATTTCCCTAGGAGGTATAATTTTAACACCTGTTCTAAATAGAGAAGAATAAAAATTGTAATTACAAATCATAAAAGTTAAAAGACCGATAATAGTGTTGCAAGTGGTCGTGTTGCAAGTAGTGGTTTGGTTAGCTCTGAACAATGTTCCATATAATGTCAATAAAGTAATTATAAATTCTGGCCATTGTTTTATCTTCTTGATATTCTTGAGTGATCGTGTATCGTGCCTTCTATGTAAGATTACGCGAATGCAGGGGTGGAAAATTCTGAACAATAATTGAACCTTGGAATACGATTGATGTGACAAGTCGGTTCCATTGAGTCCACAATTATTTAATACAGATTACACGTCAAGACGATTCATGCATGTTGATCACAAAGGTACATATTATAACTTGAAAATATATGGCATAGATATGTAGATATCCTATCAGTCCTTGTCCAATAATCAAATTACTGTATGCAGATTGTCATAGCTGTATGCACGCGCGGTTGGGGTTTCCAACGGCCGACAGTGAGTCTATGAGTCTGGCAAAATCAAATACTATGGACTGTAATTCATCCTTCCTTAATTTTCACTTCGTACTGACCTTTAATCATTTCAAATCTTCGTAATAGCAATGGACTGACCCATGTCCGTACTTGCATAAAATATATCTGTATGGCAATACCATGCCCAACATTGGAAGGAGAGTCAGACGCGTCTTAACAGCTTGACGGTCAATGTGAAAAGGGTAGCGTTTCTTAGTTACCGACTGTGTCCTAAACAACGCTATACACGTCATAATCGATCGTGTATAAAGCGTTCATTAATTGAAACATCTATCGCAATATATTAAATGTCTTAACCTTTATAATTGCACGTCTGGTAACCTTTAGCAGACGGCGTTAATATCATATACCGTAACAATTCCCTGTACACCGGGGAAAAAAAAAATCGATAGATTTTTTTTTCAATATCTATCCGACTTAACAATTTTTCAAAAAAATTTAACACAATTGTGACATATGGCCGACGATGTTCTGAGTAGAACCGTGTTGCGGTCGTGTCAACTAACTATTTGTCATAGTCATCTAATCATAAATCACATTATATATCAATATTATACATGTCATTATATCAACTAAATAAATGTCCAATGTTAATAGTGAATGATAAAATTAAATTAAAGTAAGGTCTGTCGTATTAGTATGTCATATATGAATTAATTTGACTAATTAAAATTAAATTAATTAATTAAACTAAGAGTTAAATTATTAAGATTCTAATTTCACGCGATGTTATGAGAGAAGAAAAGACAAACTAAGTAAGAAGAAATAGAAAGAAATTCGAATATAAGTTTTAACTTAATTGTGTGTGTTAAGTGTTAGTGAATAATAACTATCTAATTTAACTAACTAAATAATGTATAGGTACATTAAAAAAAAATTATTAATCTAATACTTGTGTGAGATTTATTTTCTCTTTTCATAGTTTCTTCTTTTAGTATTTCGTTCTCTTTTTTTGTTCCTTCATTTCATTTTTTTTCTCACATTTCATTTTATTGATAATAATTCAATTAAGAAGTTAAGTTAACTAATTAATTAGTATAGGATATGATGATCCATCCGTAGTCTTGATCCTGATGAATTCTTTTAGGCAAAAGTGTTCAAATGTCCACGTCGGAAAGAAATGTCATTTATAACTGCATCGAAGAATTAAGAGTCCATAGGATAATAAGTTCGACTTGTCGTCAGATATTATTCCATGATTGTTCAATGATATTCGTATATCGTGTATGGATATTATACGAAGTTAGAATGTAAGTATATATACCTTGATTGTCTTGTCGTTCAATTCTGTGATGCATATAGTGTTTATAAAGTTTGAATTGAAGGCAAGGTTAGTTCCTTTATAGTTGATACTTCGTTCAATCCAATGTAGTTCTGATTGATGTAGTTTAAGAGTGTCAATGTTGATTATTCGTCGTCAATAGGATTACGTGACAACGCATCTGCCACACAATTTTCAGTGCCAGGTATGTGTTCAATGGAGAACTCGAATGGCTGTAGGATGATTGAATATCTGGCAAGTTTTTGGCTTTTGTGGTTGGATCGACGCAAGGATGCGACCGCACGTTGGTCCGTCTGTATGGTAAAGGGGGCACCGAGTAAGAATTTCTCCAGCTTCGTTATTGCCCAGATCACAGACAAAAGTTCCTTGTCGACTGTGGAATACTTTGTTTCAGCCGGCTTCAGCTTTCTTGATATATATAAGGTGGGGTGTAGAATGCCGTCATGGTTCTGGAGCAGGCATGCACCAATGCCGTAGTTACTAGCATCTGTTCGTAAGAAAAATCTTTTGGAAGCATCGGGAAGTCTTAAAATTGGTTCATGCGAGAACAAATTTATAATTTTGTTGAAAGTTTCATTGCATGTACCAGTCCATGTCACCTTCACCGGCATATCTTTTTTTAACAATGAAGACAATACAGCCGTGATGGATGACAAGTTTGGTATGAATCTACTGTAATATTGAACAAGTCCTAACAAACTCCTGACCTGTTTCTTCGTCTGAGGAATTGCTATGTTTAGAATTTTTGAGACTGTACTAGGTAACGTTCGGATATATCCCGATCCAATGATATGTCCCAAAAAGGTTATCTCATTACACGCGATTTGCACCTTTGTAGGTTTAGCAGTTAGATGATAATTCCTTAGAGTGTCAAAAACATATCTAAGTCCCGAAACATGTTCCTCAAACGACGAACTAAACAAGCATATGTCGTCAATATATGTAATAACGTCTGGTCTACCTGATAAAATTTGTCGCATCAGGCGAATGAAGGTAGCTGGCGCATTAACAAGCCCAAAAGGCATCACGTTCCACTGGTATAGACCTTGTGGCGTGGAAAATGCGGTGTAGTACTTAGCCTTTTCGGTCAGTGGTATCTGCCAATAACCTTTAGTTAAGTCTATCTTACTAAATATAGTTGCGTTGGATAGACGTGGTAGTAAGTCGTCGATAAGTGGATGTGGTTCGCTGTCAACTATAGTCTTAGCATTTAATTTTCTATAATCAACACATAGTCTAATGTTATTGTCCTTCTTCCGGACAATCACTAATGGAGAAGAGAATGGCGAATTACTAGTCTCAATGATTCCGAGAGACAACATCTGTTCAAGTTCCTTAGTAGTTTTAGCAAGGAAATGTAAAGGAACAGAATAGGGATGTACACGAATAGGTGTATCGTCATTGAGAGTAATGTCATGACTGATAGCCAATGTGCGACCCGGAACGTCGGTCAACACATCTGGATAAGATTGTAATAGATTAGCAATCTGTAGACGCTGTTGCGGTGTAACCGTTGAAGAGATGGTTACATCCCGCCAAGATTCAGTAGGTTGAACTACTGGTACAGGTAACGGTAACTGTACCTCAGGAAAAGAAGATTCTTCTTCCTGGATGACAGATAAGTTAGTATAATGACAAGTGGATACTGTGTTGTCATCTAGTTCATGAAAAATTGACTGTAAGTGTTCAGGACGTGTATGAAATTGCTTGAGCATGTTAATATGAAATATCTTTTTGTGTCCCTTGATATCTAAGACGTAATCAACGTCGGAAATTTTATCAATGACTTTGTAAGGACCATTCCAAGATATCAATAATTTATTGTTATTGTGAGGAAGTAACACATAAGCCTCGTCGCCTGGGAATAATTGGCGTAATCGTCGAGACTTATTTTGTAGAGATCGAGCCTTAGCTTTTGCAGCCTCAGAAGAAGCTGTTGCCAACTGGCAAGACTCAATAATGTTCTTCCGAAGATTAATCACGTACTCGTAAGATGACTGAGTGTCCTGAGTCATCTCGTCGTCAATTAATAAGTCTTTTATTAGTCCCATAGGACCTCTTGGGGGAGCACCAAAAACTAATTCAAAGGGAGAGAAGCCAGTTTGTTCATGCGGTACCTCCCAATAAGCAAATAGAACAGCTGGGAGTGCTCTGTCCCAGTCATGAGGGTGCTTAGCAGTAACCTTATGTAGTAGTTGTTTAAGTGTACGGTTAAGTCTTTCAACCGCACCATTACTCATCGGATGATAAATACTACTTAAATTCCTATCAATGTCCCAAGTTTTCATGACTTCCTTCATGGTGTCAGATATAAACTGTGACCCATGGTCTGATAAAAGTTTTCTAGGAAACCCTATTCTAGAAAAGATGAGATGTAGTGCATCAGCTACATCTGTGGTAGTGGTGGTCTTTAATGGGATAGCTTCCGGCCATCGTGTGCACAAATCAATGCACGTAAGGACGAATCTATGTCCTCTGGCCGATGGTAGCAATGGACCAATAATGTCTATTGCCATCTTGTCAAAAGGTCTCACTGAGATATCGCAAGCCTGAATAGGCGCCGTGTGAAAAGCTCCACGTGCTTTCACTTCTTGGCATGTAGTACAGGAACGTACATACTGCGAAATATCTCTTGACACCCCTGGCCAAAAGAATGAAGACAGTACTCGAGATCGTGTTCGAGTATATCCCATATGTCCAGCACAATGTGAGTCATGTGCATGTTGAAGAATGTACCGTCTAAAAGTATATGGGACCATAACTTGTTGTTTCATTTGTGATTTGTCATGAAAACATCTAATCAATATGCCATTTTTAATAACAAAACAATGTTTGTTATTATTACCTGAGGATAGATTGTCAACTTTATCAACCAACGTAAAAAATTTTTTAAAAGATTTATCCTCTTTTTGTTTGGTTGCAAATGTTTCCCTGTCAATAGGTGAATTGACTACAAATTCCTCTTGGTTGTCTGCATCCATTTTATTATCATCAACTTTCTCCATGAGTTGAGTCTGCGCTCTAGTTGTCACGGCGTTTCCAGTGCATAGGTTATGTTTCTCCCATTCTATAATCTCATCTGGAGTACAATCTTTACTGCCGTGTATACGACCGACCATCAAATCAGCTATAGGCTTTTTTAGCATACATACTTTTACATTCCCTGTGAAAAAAGGAGTGTTAACATGAATAATAGCTGTGGGGTAAAACTCTATTGTTCCACCAAACGTCATGCAACGAACATATTCCCCCGTTGCACAGCTGGGATGTACCAGCGACTGTCGTACACCAATCGTTGTGGATCCCGAATCCCTCAATACTGAGACGACGGATCCATTAACTAATCCCCTGTTAAAAATTAGTAGGCCTGTTCCATCGTTGACTGCAAGACCTACCTGTGGTATAATATGTCCGCAGTTAAGCACTGTTTCTTTCGCCTTCTGAAAAATAAGATTGCATTGCTGGCAACTATTTGCCACATTATAATTAATAGCAAAACATGCAGCAGAAGACTGTGTTGTATTATTGTCAAGTGGAACCTGAGCTATAGGGGTAGTATTATTTGTAACTGCCGCCCCTGTATTATGGTTGTAATGAGATGATCCCCGAGAATGAGATCGATTCCGAGTATAATTGTTAGAATTATCTCGTCGTCCTCTATAGTAACTATTATCTCGATGTCTCGAGCCATGATTATTGCCATTCCAGTTATTATTATTATTGGGAGTATGTGATCGATTATAATGAGTGTTATGTTGACCATTGTGGTAGTTTGTTTGAGGTGAATAATTTCTATCTCGTGATCTACCTCTGTTGAACTCATTTTTATTGTTGAAATCATTATTATGTCCCTTCTGAAAGTTAACATTGTGATTTCTTTGGAACCTGCTTCTGTCTACACTGTGATGTCTTTGTTTGTTATTGTGATTGTAGGCCATATTAGACGCCACAGGTAGAGGTTCTCTTAATGAGGAGTTAGAAATGGTTGCATTCGGGTGTGCCGAACAGTAGTTTAAAGAAATTTTTTCTAACTCATCCATAGTACCTGGTTTACGCTCCTGCAAATATGCAAAAAATGGCTGGCTAACCGAAGATAATACCTTATCTCGTAGTAGTAAATCAACTAATTTGTCGTATGATGTGTTGACTTCTGCCAGTTCAACCCATCTGTTAAATGTATTGCGTATATTCGCAATGAATCCTGCAAAATCCCTTGGAGATTCAGGTAAAATTCCCTTAAATTTCAACCTACAGTGTTCCTCGTCCAGGTGAAATCTTCGTAAAAGCAAGGACTTAATAGCACCGTAGTTATTTGCTATTGATGGGTCAGCATTTTGAGAAGCTGTCAGTGGTTCTCCAACCAAGAATTCATTTAACTTGAGTACCCATGACTCTTCAGGCAAATGGTTAGATTTGCAAGTCTGTTCAAACCGTGCCAGGAACGATGAAAGGTCGTCGACGTTCAAGTTGAAAATGGGTAGTTTAAAGTTGTAGAAGTGTTTAGGCTGGCTGGATGATGATCCATTTTGTGCGTTATTATTCTGGTTTGCATCAGCATTTTGTGCTTGTAATCTTGCTGTCTCCAATTTAATACGCGCCAATTCCATTTCTTGTTGTAAAATAATTTCCTCTCGTTTCAATTTATTCTCTTCTTCCTGCCTGGAGATTGCTCTTTGCTCTTCTCTTTCACGTTGAGCAATCTCTCTCAACCTATTTTCCTTGGCAATTTGCTTCATCTCAAGTTCTGCTTCCTCTTTCTTTAATGCTGCCTTTTGTTCCTCTTCCTCTTTCTTTAATGCTGCCTTTTGTTCCTCTTCCTCTCTTTCATATTTTTCGAGTTCTGATTCAGCAAACTGACGAAGTTCTTGAGATTTATAGCCATAATCACGGCCAATTTTAACGAAATGGTCTATAGTAAGCATTTTGACTTTTATCTGTAGTAATTATTGATAATTACTGATTAAAATAGTCAATAGTAGCTTCAGAGTAATTATTATACTTACTCAACTTAGAAATATTCAATATAAGTAATCACAATAGTATTGAACTTAATGTTTAAGTTCACCTAATAGACAATATTTTGTAACAATATTGTATCTAAATAATACTATATCATAAATAGTTATGATATCTGTTAAATATAATGTAATTATATCACACAATTAATTTCAATGTCCAATAATGTTGGGTATAATTCCTAGTAATGATATTGTTCAATGTACTAAGTCACTCTCTTAGTACCAGAAAAGTATATTAAATAATATACAATGGGTCTATTACCTCAAAGGTAGCTATAAGATTATTTATTTTGTCAATATATATATTATATTATTATGCCCTAGGCATCTATGATAAATTGTAGTGCTACTTTCTTGGACTATCACTGCATAATTATGCAATGTCCCATATTACCCTTAAATTTCAGAAAAAATTAATTAAATTAGATTACAAGTGTATTATTGCATATAATTATCATATTATTAATGTAATATAAATATATATCATGAGGACAGACAAGCAATGATGCAACTAAAGGGTACAAACAATGTCAAGACGCAAACAAGACATTTTCACAATTAAAAATGAATTTATGAACTAAATAAAATAAGCGGAAATGTCACAGACCAAATGAAAGGTCATGGTCTGACCCGAGGTCAACTTAATATTCAAAGTACACAAAAAAAAAATGACTGCGAAAAATGATGACGTCACAGGACTCATAACGGACGAAAATTTAATAATCATAAAATAAATGATAGTCAGAGGAGAATGGACGAAATAGTGACGAACATGGTACAGAACTGAATAAAATTATTAACTGAATACGAATAAAATACACCAATTATCTACGGGACAGTACAGCTAACGCAAATTGTCAAACGGTAGCAAATTTGGACAGACTGTCCAATGGCAACCTCAATGGGCTTCCAAAAGTGCGATCGTTTAAGTTCCCTAAGAACGACTGAAATCTAGGTGGTCAGCTGTTCGCGACATTCCCAGAGATTTCAGTTCCCTCTCCAACCGGCCCACGAATTAACAACAAATACATACGATGGAAAACAAATTTAACATATATACATGAAAATACATAGACATGCCTAATCAAAGCGAAATGGACTCAGTATTACGGTTTTGCAATGACGACAATTTAAACAGCTAGACTTATCTTTCCCGTTGCTTCGGTCAGTGCTATAGGTCGTCAACAGCTAGGCTAATGCCCTTGACTGCCTGCTCCTGTAGTCCATTTCTTGTGTCTGCTTCAAATGACTTATTTTTCCCTTGGTTAGGCTTAAAAGAACGACTTCAGTTTTTCTCCGATAGTTTCACCTACACGAATTTCAGTGACGTCGCGTTGTTAGGCATTAGACTGAGTACTGCGTCATAGGTCATAATTCAGCACATCATGTGATCGTAACTTGATCGTAAACATTTCATTCGAAAGTCATTCAGAAATTTTTTTGTCGATCCCCAGACACCGGACACCACTGTTGCAAGTGGTCGTGTTGCAAGTAGTGGTTTGGTTAGCTCTGAACAATGTTCCATATAATGTCAATAAAGTAATTATAAATTCTGGCCATTGTTTTATCTTCTTGATATTCTTGAGTGATCGTGTATCGTGCCTTCTATGTAAGATTACGCGAATGCAGGGGTGGAAGATTCTGAACAATAATTGAACCTTGGAATACGATTGATGTGACAAGTCGGTTCCATTGAGTCCACAATTATTTAATACAGATTACACGTCAAGACGATTCATGCATGTTGATCACAAAGGTACATATTATAACTTGAAAATATATGGCATAGATATGTAGATATCCTATCAGTCCTTGTCCAATAATCAAATTACTGTATGCAGATTGTCATAGCTGTATGCACGCGCGGTTGGGGTTTCCAACGGCCGACAGTGAGTCTATGAGTCTGGCAAAATCAAATACTATGGACTGTAATTCATCCTTCCTTAATTTTCACTTCGTACTGACCTTTAATCATTTCAAATCTTCGTAATAGCAATGGACTGACCCATGTCCGTACTTGCATAAAATATATCTGTATGGCAATACCATGCCCAACATTGGAAGGAGAGTCAGACGCGTCTTAACAGCTTGACGGTCAATGTGAAAAGGGTAGCGTTTCTTAGTTACCGACTGTGTCCTAAACAACGCTATACACGTCATAATCGATCGTGTATAAAGCGTTCATTAATTGAAACATCTATCGCAATATATTAAATGTCTTAACCTTTATAATTGCACGTCTGGTAACCTTTAGCAGACGGCGTTAATATCATATACCGTAACAAATAGATGAATGGACAATAGCTGGGATCAAAGATTAAAATGGAAGACGTGCATGTTTAGCTGTACAAGAACATGCCAAGTAAACTAGAGAATTAAAAATGCTCAGCTGTAAGAAACTGCTCAGATTACAAATGGAAACAAAATGTTTGTTATGAAGAGTCTGTACAAAGTAAAACTATAGAGCACATCCTTCTAAAATGTATAAAGTCTGTACAACAAAGGATTCCACTATTAGAGTATGTACAAGTTAAAACTATAGAGTACGTCCTTCTAAAATGTATAAAGTCTGTACCACAAAGGATTCCACTATTAGAGCCTGTACAAGAACTATCAATCAATCAATACCCTTTAGCTCCCCGAGGAGCATAGGCCTTCAACAAACACATGCCAAGTCTTCCTGTCCCATGCCATCCGCTCAAGTTCTTTCCATGTTTTCCTCATCATTTTCACCTGTGTTTCCAGTTCTCTTCTCCATGTGTTTTTTGGTCTACCTCTGCCTCATTCCAGGTGCCAATCCTGGAGATTTTCTTAGACGAAAAAAGGTTAGTTAGCAACCCAGACTCCTTTCGGCTTTCTCTAGGTAGCTTCATGCACCTCCTTTCAAGAGGACCTTCTTCTGTCTTGGGCGGTTGAGTTGATTTATATTCTTTATTTGACTTGTCCGCGTTTGTTGAAGTTTTTGTGGTAAAAAGTTTTTTACGGGATGGATTAACCAGCCCCATGCCCAACCCTCCTTAGTCACTTTTTACGACATGCCTGGTAGGGTACAGTGTTACTATTCTTTGCTCCCCTTTCGGGCCCCGGTAACACACGGGTGGTACAAGAACTATAGTGTTTGTTTATGCTTGTAATTTAATAAGATAAATGTGTTTAATCATATTTCTTCCTCATTTCTGGACTCCATCTTTTTTGAAGCTCCATACTATAATTGTTTTCATTTATCGTGTTTCAATTCCCCATGGAGCATAGGCCTTCAACAAACTTATGTCAAGTCTGTCTGTCGTGTGGCATCAGGTCAAGGTCTTTCCATATCTTCTTCATTCCTTTCATGTCTATCTCTATTTCTCTGTTCCATGTGTTCTTCCATCTTTAGTGGGGAATCCAGAACAAGGACTGCCTTGTAATGCTATCAGCAGGTTTCCTCAATGTGTGTCCTATCCGTCTCCAGCATCTTCTCATCTCTTGTTCCACTGGCACTTGTCTGGTTCGTCTCATCTCTTGTTCCACTGGCACTTGTCTGGTTCGTCTCATCTCTTGTTCCACTGGCACTTGTCTAGTTCTTGTCATCAGTTCCACGTTAGTGACCTTGTCATACCATTTCAATCCTTCTATTCTACACAAGCAGCCGTTTATGAAAGTCTGTAGCTTTTTGGTTTTTCCTCCTGCTATTCTCCCTGTTTGAGAGTCATACAGTAGGATTGATTTGACACTTGAGTTGAAGATTCTAATTTTTGTATTTGACTTTTGATTTCCATGTATTTCCCCAATGTAGTGAAGCTCCCCTTGCCTTTTGTATTCTTATTTTTATGCCAATATCCCTCCCACTCTGTCTATATAGCTGGCAAGATTAACATATGATTCTAAATCTTATACGAGTGTTTCTTCAAGTTAATTATCTTTGTCTTTTCCTCAGACCTCCCATCGAGTATTTTCATTTTGTCTTGCATCTGATAATGGTTATTGGACAGAAGAGCCAGGTCATCAGCAAAATCTAGATCATCAAACTGTTTAGTCAGAGTCCACCCAATTCAGTTTCTGTTAGGTGAAGTCAATGGTTTCATAACCCAATCTATAGCTAGTAAAAAGAGAAATGGGGACAACAGATATCCCTGTCACACTCCAGTTCTTATCCCAAATGGTTCTGTAAGGTGTCTGATGCGTGATGCCATATGATGATGGATGGTATCCGCATGTCTGGTTTTGTGTGGTGTGCAGATGTGTTCAGTCAAAACAATGTTCATACAAAAATAACAGGGCAATCCACATAGGACGTCAGTAAACTCACGACGTATAAAGTCAATGATTCTTGTAACAGCCGTTGACGTTTTTCTTCATTATTTATTGTGGACGCCACAGTGACAAAATGGTTACGCGAATATGTAGACACATCAAACAGTCATTATCACAGCAACATTCAATACAGCAATAGACGGTAGACAGCATTACAATGATGAGTCAGATGCATGTTATATTTCATAGTGCTGTAAATGTAGTCAGGTGAAAAACTCCATCCTTTTCTATAACAGCCAGGAGATAACCAGATGTATGAGATCAGTTCACTCTCCTTAATCTGACTTCAGCAAGACAGACACGTCTGCCGAAGTATAAATAATGTCCTCAAAAATATCCTCTAGATAACAAAGGTTTTTCAAACCTAGTTCAGGTAACCAAGTAGCAAGTAATAGTCCTTGGGACCTGCATCAACCGATGCAGCACAATACAGCGACATGTGAGCTAGGAAAACATCTCGTGACGACGACTTTCGAAAACAGGCTATGAACCAGAAATCGTTCACGACCAAAAATCGATAGAGTTAATGAAAAAGTCAATTTACCTTGCTTTCATGAAATACACAGAAATATCACGCCTCCCGACATGTGGGAAACACTAGAGGTATTATCTCGAATAAACGAAATATCCATTAAGAGGACTACACATCCCTGACAGAACAAAAAATAGCGGAGATCCCCTCTTCAACGAGGCATCTCTTTCGCCATTCCAAATCGCTCACTCCACTAGTGGTGGGCGGAAACCGATCGACCAAGAAGCAAGACAAGTCATGCGCAGTCCAGCGCAAAATGACCACAGCTCAAACTTAACTGCATTCGATACCAACGCGAGAAGACAAATGCTTACCGAGAAAAGTAACTATAAATTTCAAGCAGTTGTTGCCCTTGCGTTATAAAATAGATATTGTAATAAAATGATGTTGCGAGAATTTATCACGCAACATATCACCACCTCCTCCCGATAAAAAAAAAAATGTGGAACATATTTTTTTTTCAATATCAAAGAGCATGCGATAAGCGGCTCAAAACGCACGAATTATGCGCTGATAATTAACTAAATTGCCTAACATGAGGCTAATTATAGAGTGTCTGGTGAGGATATACCTCAACAGAAAAATAAATATGTCTCAAAAAATATTCACATCGGGGAGGTGTCACCAACACACATCACGTTAGCATGTAAACACAATATACGTATGCAAGTTACCATAATCATCATTAAACAGCATACTCTAATATTGTCTTTAAAAATGGATGTACAAATCTGATAGGAAAATTTAATTAGTACATTATTTGACATGTAATGACATAAGTACATAGTAAAGTTAAACTACATGACGATCCAGGACATATGCTCTGGTATTCCGAGGGTAAGTACACAATCTAGAACTCGTCATGCTTGATACTAGTAAGGTAAGTCCTCAGCTCAACAATGACATTCTGAGAAAGTACAAGCATTATAATGCTAATTAATAACTAATATGCTTCATAAGGTACAATACATTATTAATAATTGTGGCTGTTTAGTAAACTAACGGCCCTTATATTAACTACTCAGTCTTCCTCTATCATCTTAAAAAACGAACAGAAGAAGATGACAACAAAGCACGATAGTGTGTACATATAAAGTGAGTACAGATGTGCTAATCTATTGTAGTAATATAGGTGTGTTATGACTCTGTAATATATAGGAATATAGGACAGAAGTATTAGTTGGAGTCATGTGGGCATCTAGACAAAATGTCAGCCATCACATTATCCGCACCACGGATAGCTCGTACCGTGAAGTGAAAAGGTTGAAGAGCTATAGCATATCGAGTGGATCTCGAACTCTTCAAATTCTTAGTCTGAATAGCTGTAAGAGCTTTCTGATCAGTCTCTAGAATGAAATGTGCGCCCAGGAGGAATCTTTGTAGCTTTAGAATTGACCAAACCATCGCTAACAACTCACGGTCTAAAACCGAGTAGTTCCTCTCTGCCGCATTTAGTTTTCTAGAAATGTACATAACAGGATGCAGAGTATTTGCATATTCTTGCATCAGTGCTGCTCCAATCCCAGTGGATGAAGCATCACTCCGAAGAACAAAAGTCCTATCAAGAGTAGGTAATCTTAAGATGGGAGGAGAAGAAAATATATTCTTGATTTGGTCTAGTGAAGATTGGCATTCTCAGACCAACGGACCAGATTAGGCGAACCTTTCTTCAACAATGTTGAGAGAGGTGCCATGATCGAAGATAAATTTGGAATAAATCTCCCATAAAATTGAATTAAACCTAAGAGACTCCTAACTTGTTTCTTCGTTTCAGGAACAGAGATGTTCAGTATTTTGGAAGTATTGTGGTCTTCTGTCTTCAAGAGACCATGACCAACACGATGACCCAGGAAAGAGATTTCACCAAAACCAACAAAAGCTTTAGAAGGTTTTGCTGTCAAATTATTCTCACGTAGAGTGGACAGTAAGTCATATAACCCTAAATAGTGATCTTCCCAGGTATCACTGAAGAGACAGATGTCATCTAAGTATGCGATGACATCCGAACGATGTGACAGAATTCGACGCATCATGCGAACGAAAGTTGCAGGGGCGTTCATGAGACCAAAAGGCATAACATTCCATTGAAATAGACCCCTAGGTGTAGAAAAAGCAGTAAGAGGTTTGGCATGCTCTGCTAAAGGCACTTGCCAATAACCTTTAGACAAGTCAAGTTTAGTGAAGAATCTAGAATTAGAAAGTCTAATCAGTAGATCTTCTAACAAAGGCATCGGTTCAGCATCGAACTTTGTGACCTGATTCAATTTGCGATAATCAACACAAATTCGTATGTTCTTATCCTTCTTCCGGACAATAACCATGGAAGAAGAATATGGTGAAGTCGATGGTTCAATTATATTTAATTGAATCATTTCATCCAATTCCTTTTCCACTTGCGACTGAAAGTGTATAGGAATAGGATACGGCCTAACCCTAATTGGATTATTGTCGGTAAGAATTATGTCATGTTCTATGACATCTGTGTGTCCAGGAATGTCAGTGAGAACATCCTGAAATGTTTGTAACATCGACAAGTCTCGTCGATGTTCGTCACCAGAAAGATTAGGAGAAACAGAAACGTTTTTCCAAGATTCCGTGGAATGTAATGGAACCACTGGAAGGGGAAGGTTGACATCAGAGAAGGTAGCTTCCTCATCCTGTATGACAGACAGGGATGAATAATGACCGTGAGGTGCAGGAGCATCATCCGTTGCCTGGAAAATAGGCAGCAAATAGTCCGGACGTTCGTGAAATTCCGAAAGCATGTTTATGTGGAAGTTTTATGCTTTCCATCAATATCGACCACATAGTCAACATCGGAAATCCGAGAGACTATTGCATACGGACCTTTCCATGCAATAAGAAGTCTATTTTCCCTACTGGGGAGTAGGACGAATGCTTTGTCACCTGGACAAAGTTGTCGTAGACATCTATTCTTATTAGCAAACTGCCTTGCCTTCTCTTTAGCAATTTCTGATGAAGCAGTTGCTAGCTTACATGCCTCAATGATCTTTTGTCTAAGAGCAATGACATACTCATATGAGGATTGAGTTTCATCGCTAATATCATCGGCAGTGATGAGATCATGTAATAAAGACATAGGGCCACGCGGACGCGCGCCAAAGACAAGTTCGAAGGGAGAAAATCCTGTGTGTTCATTAGGGACTTCTCTATAGGCAAAGAGAGCCGCGGGTAAAACCCTGTCCCAATCTTGAGGATGATCTTCAGTTATCTTACCAAGCAAAGTCTTGAGCGTTCTATTCAGACGCTCAACTAACCCATTAGACATAGGATGGTAGATACTACTGAGAGATCGTTCAATATGTAAGGTAGACATTACCTGTGACATAGTGTCAGATATGAGTTGAGTGCCATGGTCTGATAATATTTCTCTGGGGAACCCCAAGCGAGAAAATATCAACCAAAGAGCATCTGCGATATCTGTAGTAGATATGCTCTTAAGAGGAATAGCCTCTGGCCAACGTGTGCACATATCGACACATGTAAGGATAAACTGATGTCCTCTGGCCGACTTGACCTTAAAAGGGCCAATAATATCTATGGCCATTTTCTGAAACGGCCGAATAGGAATGTCAGCAGCCTGGATAGGCGCAGCATGTCGTGGTCCTCTAGATTTGACCTCCTGACATACCTTGCATGATCGGCAGTAAATACGAATGTCCTTATTGACAAAAGGCCAAAAGAAAGCCGCAAGGACTCTCGACTTCGTACGGGAAAAACCCATATGTCCAGCACATTGCGAGTCATGAGCATGTTGTAATATTTGCACTCTCATGCTCTTGGGAACAAGAATTTGCGAATGTGCCGACGTAGTCGAATCTTGTACCATACGTACAAGTACGCCGTTTCTCATTGCAATCCAAGATTTTCTATTTGTATCCTGATTCGGATCACCTTTCTTCGCAAGAACGAAGAATTTTTTTAAAGAAGGATCTTCTTCTTGCAATTTTATGAAAGAGTCACGAGTGATCACTAAGTGACTATCTTGGCTATCAACTTCATTATCACTATTCAGTGAAGTTTCGGGTGTTTGTAGAGCTTGTGCTCTTGTAACTACTGCATTTGTAGCTTGCATGTTATTATCTTCCCAAGCAGCAATCTGCTGTGGGGTACACTCCCTAATTCCGTGAATACGACCAATAATAAGGTCCGCAATAGGATTAGGTAAGAGACAAGCATGCACATCTCCAGTAAAGAAAGGAGTGGCAATGCGAATTACAGCAGTAGGATATTTTTCTAGAGTGCCGCCAAATGTGTCACATTTAATAACCCTTCCTGTAGCACAAGATGGATCTACAAGCGATTGTCTAACACCAATAGTGGTGCATCCGGAATCGAAAAGTAGTGAGACCGGAGTATCATTAACAAGACCCTTATGTAGAATTAAAGAACCCCTCCCGTCATGCGCAACAGCAGCAGGAAGAGCGGGAAGTGGGTGACCACAACTCAAAGTAGTTATGGTACCCGGTTCGAATAAAGTACTGCATTGGGGGCATTTGTTTGCTCTCTCAAAGTCAAAAGCAGAACCAGTGACAGCGTCAAAGTTTTTATTATCAACAACATGATTACAGGCTCCCTCAGTTTCCTGTTGTACAGCATTAGCCTGCTGATATCTCTTTTTTTTGTGTTGAGATCTACCCCGACTATTATTACCTCTGAAGTTATCAGAGTTATTATTATCTCTGCAGTTATTATTGTCTCTATTGTAATTGTTATCCTGGTTCGAATTCCAGTTTCCACGATTACTATCATGTTCACATTGATGCGAACATCTATTTGTTTGGTTCTGAGGTCTTCGGCAGGAATAACCTCTATTACCATATCCTCTTTTGAAATGCCTATAATTATTAGGGTGATAGTAACGACCACTATCAGGTTGTCTCCAATTCTTCGAAGAAGAATCACCATGAAATTGGTTTCCATGATTTTGACAGAAATTACCGCTACTCTTTCTATCAAAATTTTGTTGGAATCTACGAGCAAAGTTTTGGCCATACGGAGCTGCCGAAGCAACTGGTAAACCTTCTTTCACCTTAGAGTTACCCATGGTTATGTGTGGGTGTGCAGTTACGTATTGGCAACAGAAATCTTCCATTTCTTTTATTGTTTTAGGTTTACGTTCATGAAGGAAAGCAAGGAAAGACTCATTGACAGACGACATGACTTTGTCTCTAAGTATTAAGTCCATAAGTCCTTCATAAGTTTTTTCCGTCTTAGATAGTTCAACCCATCGTGAGAAAGTAATGCGTATTCTTGCAATAAACTCGGAGAATTCAACTCCATTTTCAGGTAACATGTTTTTAAATTGTAGACGATAGCCGTCTTCGTTAAGCTGATATTTCTTTAACAGAGCGGCCCTGACAACCTCATAATTGTTCTTGTCAGGTTCATCCACCATATTTAATATACTTAGAGCTTTACCTGTCAGTATCCCTGATAACTGATAAACATATTTTGCTTTGTCTATGTTATGAGCTGTACATGCTTGTTCAAATCTGTCCAGATAGAACATTATGTCATCACCGGAAGGACTAAATGTTGGTAACTTAATCTTAAAAGTATCATTATTAGCCTTACCAGAAGATGAACCCTTGTTTGAATCATTACCATTACTCATGTTCATCAATTTCAATTTTTCCAACTCTAAAGCTAAGACCTTTTCTTCATGTTCCATTTTTGCTTTCTCTTTCCTCTCATCAGACTCTCTCTGTAATCTTCTCTCCTCAGCCTGAGCCTCTATTTGAAGTCTTTCAGCTTCTTTCTCAAGTCTTTTATTCTCAGCCTCTTTTTCAAGTCTTTTATTTTCAGCCTCTTTTTCAAGTCTTTTATTTTCAGCCTCTAGCTGGAGTTTTCTTTCCTCAGCTTCTGATTCCCTTTTTTGTTTTTCCATTTCCATTTGGAATCTTTTTTCATCCACCTGCATCTGCAGTTTCTTTTGTTCAGCTTCCATATGCAGTTTCTTTTGTTCAGCTTCCATTGCTTTATCATATCGAGCAGTTGCAAATTCTTCTAACTTATCACCAGTCTTCCCAAGCAATTTACCCTGCTCAATAAAGTGCTCAAATGTAGACATGTTGTCTAACATATGCGTCCAAAACCTGAAATAATTAACTAATTTATTTCAAACCTAAGTGTAACAAGTCTTAATTAAGCACTTGTATATTCACATCACCTTATATTATCCCAGTCTCTGTGGGAAACAAGTCTCCAATCAAAGAACTTGTATATGAAATATCACCAATCAATTCTTGATCATAAGTGCACTTCTCATTCAATAGTGCACAACACTATTCATCATTCATTTATCATCAGTGTAGTAGTAACAGTGCATTAGCATAGCCCATTAACTAATTACTATAACTGTAAACAATGACTATGTAAACACATGCAGAATGTAAACATTGAAAATGTAAACAATGCAAACAATGTAAACAATAACAATGTAAACAATAACAAAGATCAGCAACAATACAAAAACGTTCGCAGAAATCAACTAAAAATAAAGCAGAAATTAATGAAATATCACAAAAAAATGTGACGATATCTACGATAGAATTAAAACAAAATACATGACACCACAGTGTATAAACAAAAATGTTGTATGAAACTAAATTATAGACAAGAGTAGGCTAACAAATACAAACAAATCAAAACAAAACTAAAGAATGCGAAATAATAACGAAAACAATATTAAAACATGTCATCACAGCTAACATAAATAGCAACAGAAGTCGCTTAGCAAATTCCAGTATCGGAAATTTGCAAACCCTACAGAAAACTCTCACAATAGACGACCTCTATGACGTGGCATAATCTAACGGAGACACCACCCAACCGAGAACCCGCTGAAATATAAACATATAAATATACGAATAACATATAACATAAAGAATGAGATGATACACAGAAGACTCAGCAGAAGTATAAGGGCACAGTTTACATACAAACAGGCCACTTAACTTATAGGCTTCCAATCGTCGAACAGCAGAAAAAACGGATGTCAATCAACGTCCTAAAGAGCGAAGCTCCAACGATGATGGCACATCTGAACTGCTTCCACTGCTAACACGATGGTACAAGAGCTTCTGAAATACTGTGTGTTGAGTTGTTTCGGCACTTGACCTTCTAATCCAAAAGTAAGTTGATGGAAATCGGTACTTGGCCTTCTTCAGAAAACAACCCGTTTCAACCGGCACTTGACCTTCACAAAAACGACAGCACTGGAACCTTGACAGCAGCAACTTGCTTGACTTGCGTAAAAGATAACAGCAGTCCGAGTTATCCGGCAACATGTAACAACGCCGGGTACTGTCAAATTCTTGTTTCCGTCAAAAAATTGAAATTTTGACTTTTACCGGGCAACGCCGAGTACTTTGAAAATGGTGAAGATGTTGACTGTATTGAAGAATGTTAATTTCTTGAAGGATGCTGATGAATTCTTGTTGAAAATGAAGTGGGTAAGGGACCCCGTGTTTGCTGGTACCAGATCAACCCAGCTTATGGCCACCAAATGATGCGTGATGCCATATGATGATGGATGGTATCCGCATGTCTGGTTTTGTGTGGTGTGCAGATGTGTTCAGTCAAAACAATGTTCATACAAAAATAACAGGGCAATCCACATAGGACGTCAGTAAACTCACGACGTATAAAGTCAATGATTCTTGTAACAGCCGTTGACGTTTTTCTTCATTATTTATTGTGGACGCCACAGTGACAAAATGGTTACGCGAATATGTAGACACATCAAACAGTCATTATCACAGCAACATTCAATACAGCAATAGACGGTAGACAGCATTACAATGATGAGTCAGATGCATGTTATATTTCATAGTGCTGTAAATGTAGTCAGGTGAAAAACTCCATCCTTTTCTATAACAGCCAGGAGATAACCAGATGTATGAGATCAGTTCACTCTCCTTAATCTGACTTCAGCAAGACAGACACGTCTGCCGAAGTATAAATAATGTCCTCAAAAATATCCTCTAGATAACAAAGGTTTTTCAAACCTAGTTCAGGTAACCAAGTAGCAAGTAATAGTCCTTGGGACCTGCATCAACCGATGCAGCACAATACAGCGACATGTGAGCTAGGAAAACATCTCGTGACGACGACTTTCGAAAACAGGCTATGAACCAGAAATCGTTCACGACCAAAAATCGATAGAGTTAATGAAAAAGTCAATTTACCTTGCTTTCATGAAATACACAGAAATATCACGCCTCCCGACATGTGGGAAACACTAGAGGTATTATCTCGAATAAACGAAATATCCATTAAGAGGACTACACATCCCTGACAGAACAAAAAATAGCGGAGATCCCCTCTTCAACGAGGCATCTCTTTCGCCATTCCAAATCGCTCACTCCACTAGTGGTGGGCGGAAACCGATCGACCAAGAAGCAAGACAAGTCATGCGCAGTCCAGCGCAAAATGACCACAGCTCAAACTTAACTGCATTCGATACCAACGCGAGAAGACAAATGCTTACCGAGAAAAGTAACTATAAATTTCAAGCAGTTGTTGCCCTTGCGTTATAAAATAGATATTGTAATAAAATGATGTTGCGAGAATTTATCACGCAACAGTGTCCTTCATGAAAAACTCTGAATATGTTTTCTTGAGTAAGTTATTCATTAACAAACTTTTTTAAATTGTTAAAATATAATTTAGTTTTAAAGTACAGGCCCTCTGTAGTTCCGTAGTTTTTATGAGGAGACAAAGAAATAAAAAGACACCTGCTCCCTCAGATCATCAATCGTATGAGGTAACTAATATGAGTTTATGTATGGGTCTGGCAACCTTATCATGTAAAACATATTGCTATAGAAACCACAGCTACATGAGCACACAAATGCTTTTTATACAGGCTTCCTGTAAGGGAGCAACAGCAGTGGTAGAGCCATGCTCCATAGGGACCAACAAATGGAAATGGTGATGACCAAAGTGAAGGGTCTGGTACCTGTGTAATTATTGTCTGATGATGACCAAAGTGAAGGGTCTGGTACCTGTGTAATTATTGTCTAGTGATGACCAAAGTGAAGGGTCTGGTACCTGTGTAATTATTGTCTGATGATGACCAAAGTGAAGGGTCTGGTACCTGTGTAATTATTGTCTGGTGATGACCAAAGTGAAGGGTCTGGTACCTGTGTAATTATTGTCTGATGATGACCAAAGTGAAGGGTCTGGTACCTGTGTAATTATTGTCTGATGATGACCAAAGTGAAGGGTCTCGTACTTGTGTAATTATTGTCTGGTGATGACCAAAGTGAAGGGTCTGGTACCTGTGTAATTATTATCTGGTGATGACCAAAGTGAAGGGTGTGGTACCTGTGTAATTATTGTCTGGTGATGACCAAAGTGAAGGGTCTGGTACCTGTGTAATTATTATCTGGTGATGACCAAAGTGAAGGGTCTGGTACCTGTGTTATTATTGTCTGGTGATGACCAAAGTGAAGGGTCTCGTACTTGTGTAATTATTGTCTGGTGATGACCAAAGTGAAGGGTCTGGTACCTGTGTAATTATTATCTGGTGATGATCAAAGTGAAGAGTGTGGTACCTGTGTAATTATTGTCTGGTGATGACCAAAGTGAAGGGTCTGGTACCTGTGTAATTATTGTCTGGTGATGACCAAAGTGAAGGGTCTGGTACCTGTGTAATTATTGTCTGGTGATGACCAAAGTGAAGGGTGTGGTACCTGTGTAATTATTGTCTGGTGATGACCAAAGTGAAGGGTCTGGTACCTGTGTAATTATTGTCTGGTGATGACCAAAGTCTGGTACCTGTGTAATTATTGTCTGGTGATGACCAAAGTCTGGTACCTGTGTAATTATTGTCTGGTGATGACCAAAGTGAAGGGTCTGGTACCTGTGTAATTATTGTCTGGTGATGACCAAAGTCTGGTACCTGTGTAATTATTGTCTGGTGATGACCAAAGTCTGGTACCTGTGTAATTATTGTCTGGTGATGACCAAAGTCTGGTACCTGTGTAATTATTGTCTGGTGATGACCAAAGTAAAGGGTCTGGTACCTGTGTAATTATTGTCTAGTGATGACCAAAGTCTGGTACCTGTGTAATTATTGTCTGGTGATGACCAAAGTGAAGGGTCTGGTACCTGTGTAATTATTGTCTGGTGATGACCAAAGTCTGGTACCTGTGTAATTATTGTCTGGTGATGACCAAAGTGAAGGGTCTGGTACCTGTGTAATTATTGTCTAGTGATGACCAAAGTGAAGGGTCTGGTACCTGTGTAATTATTGTCTGGTGATGACCAAAGTCTGGTACCTGTGTAATTATTGTCTGGTGATGACCAAAGTGAAGGGTCTGGTACCTGTGTAATTATTGTCTGGTGATGACCAAAGTCTGGTACCTGTGTAATTATTGTCTGGTGATGACCAAAGTGAAGGGTGTGGTACCTGTGTAATTATTGTCTGGTGATGACCAAAGTGAAGGGTCTGGTACCTGTGTAATTATTGTCTGGTGATGACCAAAGTGAAGGGTCTGGTACCTGTGTAATTATTGTCTGGTGATGACCGAAGTAAAGGGTCTGGTACCTGTGTAATTATTGTCTGGTGATGACCAAAGTGAAGGGTCTGGTACCTGTGTAATTATTGTCTGGTGATGACCAAAGTGAAGGGTCTGGTACCTGTGTAATTATTATCTGGTGATGACCAAAGTGAAGGGTCTGGTACCTGTGTAATTATTGTCTGGTGATGACCAAAGTGAAGGGTCTGGTACCTGTGTAATTGTTGTCTGGTGATGACCAAAGTGAAGGGTCTGGTACCTGTGTAATTGTCTGAATTGTTTGTGTTTACCTGCAGACGATCTTTACAAACTCAGCATGAGGCAAAGCTGAAGGAGTCATCAGACAGCAAGCGAACAAAGAACATGTTCATGGTTACTTTGATGGCACTCAGGGTAAGTACATAGTAACTGATAACATCACTGGTGGTGGTGGTACAGAAATTCTTCTGGTAGTGGTTAGTGATTAACTGGTTGATGTGGGTGACCAGACAGATGCCAGGGGAACATTAGATGATAAGAAAATGCAGGTGATAGCACACACATAGAGGAAGTCTGTGGATAGCATTACAAGGATGTCCTTGTTCTGGAATCCTCACTGTAAGAGAGGTAGAGAGAGACAAACAAACACATAGAGAAGAGAACTGGAGATAAGTATGGAAGGGATCAAGAAGAACAACTTTGGTCGGATGGCACAGGACAGGAGGGTTTGGGAGGTATTGAAGGCCTATGCTCCTTGGGGAGCTGAAGAGTAATGATGATGTGAGTGATACATGCCAGAACATGAAGTATACTATGATAGTATTGATTCATGTTGAAAAGAGCACACAATCAAAATGCTTAACAGTGTTTTTATACATAATTTATACAATCATGATATGTATTTGTATGTTTGTGCTATTTGTCACAGCACATACAATCATGATAAATATTTGCATTATGTACTGTTTTCTACAGCACACACAATCATCTGATGCTCTTAATTGCATCACACACGTCACTCGTCAGATGGCACTCACTACTAAACCTTCTGCCAAATCTGACAGACTCAAACTGGTTCTAACTTTCCATCCTCACTGTCTGGCGGTGAAGACAATTCTATTCTGTCATCTGCCTATTCTCAACTTTGATTCTGTTACCCGTGAATTGTTCCGGGATCCCCCTCTGGAGGCATATCGCAGGGATAAGAATGTCAAGGACATTCTCGTACACAGCTGTTTGATGAATACTAGCCCTCCATATTTTGGCACACAGGCCTGCCACCGCCCAAGATGTTGTACGTGTGCGCATGTGCTGCAGACTCCAGCTGTTTCATTTCCAAAGAGTAATTTTATTATTAGGTAGTCATTTACATGTGAGTCTAGGAATCTTATTTATGCCATTATCTGTAAAAGATGCAACACTACCTATATTCGTGAAACTGGCAGACGTTTTGCAGATAGATTCCGCGAGCACTTAAATGATATTTATCACAGCGCACAGAAACCTGTAGCCCTTCATTTCAATAGCCCAGACCATTCCGGTCCCTTTGACATCCAGGTAACCGGGTTACGCGGTTGCTTTCTCGATGACCGTAGTTGATTTTCTCTAGAGAATCGTCTTATTTTCGAAATGGGTTGTCTTTCTCCTAATGGTCTTAATGTCCAACATAATTTTGCTTGACTCTGTTATTCATTGGCTTTCCTGTATTTCAGACTTCTTTATTTCATTCGTCGCTTTTTTTCACAATCTTTCTTTTATATAGTTTTGCGTTTCTACTTCTGTATTTTTATTTTCATTCTTTCATCAGATTTTTCATTGATTGTTGATTTTCTTGTATTTATTAATTCTTTTTGGTTTTGTAGTTTCTTTGCTTTATTATTGCTCTTCATCTGTGTTTATATATATTACGTATTTGTGTTCTATAATCTATATTTCTTGTCCTTGTTGCCTGTTTGTAACTGTGGCTGACGAAGGGTAAAACCCGGAACGTCCCTTGTTTTCTGTGCACTGTTTATTTGTAAAACTGATTCAATTCCGTTTTATTTGTTTATATATATACACAATCATGATATGTATTGGTATGTTTGTTATGTTATCCACAGCAAATTCAAGCATATGAGGATGCTATGAGACAACAGAGACTTAGTGGCTGGGTAATCTTTACATATACTTGTGTGAAACATGGCATTTTTAAATATAATCTTTTCTTTAAATAGCGCACATTGTTTAATATATTACAAAATGTATTTGTTTTATTGTGTTTTACATCTTTGAAATTTAGTTTTATTCCTGTCTGTCGCAGTGAGACACTTATAGCAGTGTGTCATCCAGAGCAGTTTTATTTCTGTGTTTCACAGTGAGACACTTAAAGTAGTGTGTCATCCAGAGCAGTTTTATTTCTGTGTTTCACAGTGAGACACTTATAGTAGTGTGTCATCCAGAGCAGTTTTATTTCTGTGTTTCACAGTGAGACACTTATAGTAGTGTGTCATCCAGAGCAGTTTTATTCCTGTCTGTCGCAGTGAGACACTTATAGTAGTGTGTCATCCAGAGCAGTTTTATTTCTGTGTTTCACAGTGAGACACTTATAGTAGTGTGTCATCCAGAGCAGTTTTATTTCTGTGTTTCACAGTGAGACACTTATAGCAGTGTGTCATCCAGAGCAGTTTTATTTCTGTGTTTCACAGTGAGACACTTATAGTAGTGTGTCATCCAGAGCAGTTTTATTTCTGTGTTTCACAGTGAGACACTTATAGTAGTGTGTCATCCAGAGCAGTTTTATTTCTGTGTTTCATAGTGAGACACTTATAGCAGTGTGTCATCCAGAGCAGTTTTATTTCTGTGTTTCACAGTGAGACACTTATAGTAGTGTGTCATCCAGAGCAGTTTTTTTTCTGTGTTTCATAGTAAGACACTTATAGCAGTGTATCATCCAGAGCAGTTTTATTTCTGTGTTTCACAGTGAGACACTTATAGTAGTGTGTCATCCAGAGCAGTTTTATTTCTGTGTTTCATAATGAGACACTTATAGCAGTGTGTCATCCAGAGCAGTTTTATTTCTGTGTTTCACAGTGAGACACTTATAGCAGTGTGTCATCCAGAGCAGTTTTATTTCTGTGTTTCATAGTGAGACACTTATAGCAGTGTGTCATCCAGAGCAGTTTTATTTCTGTGTTTCACAGTGAGACACTTACAGTAGTGTGTCATCCAGAGCAGTTTTATTTCTGTGTTTCACAGTGAGACACTTATAGCAGTGTGTCATCCAGAGCAGTTTTATTTCTGTGTTTCACAGTGAGACACTTATAGCAGTGTGTCATCCAGAGCAGTTTTATTTCTATGTTTCACAGAGAGACACTTATAGTAGTGTGTCATCCAGAGCAGTTTTATTTCTGTGTTTCACAGTGAGACACTTATAGTAGTGTGTCATCCAGAGCAGTTTTATTTCTGTTTCACAGTGAGACACTTATAGTAGTGTGTCATCCAGAGACGCACGGGTAACCTAGTTAGGGAATTCTGACGTCATGTTTTGAACGGGGCAGTTCGGACCATGTTTATGTCCGATATATATTTCTTGGATTTATCTGGCAAGTTTGAAGAAGCCATTATTTTGTAATTATATCTACTGGTATTCATGATGAAGCCAATAGTGGAAGTATCAAGTAAGTGTCGCCCCATGTCACATCGAATGTTTATTGAGTTAAATTAAAGTATCAGGCCGCTCCTAGTTTTGGTCTAGCGGGAATTCATCGTAGTATGTCATTCCTAGAATGGACAGACGGAGTCGTTAGCCCTTTTGAATTACCGTAGAGGGAGGATACCTACGAGTAAACGAAGTTAATTGATTTGTATGCTTCACATGTTTTTATATGCCGTATTTTCGTCAATGCCAAAGTCGTGGCATGGATATAGAGAGGTTAGTCAACACAGAACTCTAACCTGGTCGTATTGTCGTGGATGACTTTGTTTGGATTTTATATATATATGCTACCTAAGTATCATATGGAAAAAGTCTGGAATTGTTACAAGTATGATAAGAAGTATTGCTCCTTGAGAATGAACCCGTTGGCCATAAGATACGTCCTTGAAAGAAGGTCAACGGACTTGACTGCAATACATATGATATGGTAGAGGAAGTGACCCTTAGTCACTTGAATAAGAGGACTTTATTGTTAGAGAATCTTCATGAACTTGAAAAGTAATTATCAACATTTTTGACGTATGACCCTTTTGCACCTGTAACTATGATCGTCTTGTTCCACTCCGTATGTGTCACGTTAAATAAAATATATGTACAGTCATCACAGACTTGTGTGCTGCCAGTAAGTGACCAGTTAAACACTACTTGTTGGAGTTCGTTTTGAAGAACATTTTCTGACATTTTTGTTCCTTTGCAACCATTCGCGTAATGAAGTTCTTTACCATTAGAATGAACACCCAACAGTAAATGGTATGCCAGTGTGGTCTGGAAATAAATAATTTCACAGGAACGTACTCAATCCAAGTATCGGTTGAAAAGAAGATTTGAACTTTCAAGGCGACAACATCTCAAACTTGGAACCTAGTGTGATGATGAATCAGAATCAACTTACGGTTACCAAATGCTCAAGGTCATCAATCAACCTCCACGTCAAGTTTTACAGTGACTGACTGCCTTGGGATCACCTATTCATCATTATTACGTGCGAGCTGTTGTTATATACGCAGAGCGAAGTATTTTATCCTCAGACGTACATCCACGGAGACGAGGCACATTGTTTTTTCCCGGCACACGCGAGATGAGTATAACGTGCTTTCGTTGTACATTTTATTACTTTTAGCTGTGCCTTCTATAGTTATGTCCATCTTTACATTTTCCATGTTATATGTTATATGTTGTACATTCATCGTGGGAGGTAGGGAGGTTGATCTGACGAACGAGATCCATCTCGAAGCCAATTCGGGCTCTTCGTCAGACGTTCTGTAGGGCTCAACTTGTAAGTTTCAATTGAGCGATAATTCCGGTCCAAGGCTAGAAACCTTGCCGAAGTTCCGATCGCTAATTGTTCCTTATGATAGTATCTGTTTAGCTGTTTCATCACGTTTACTTGTTGTTTTTGGTAGTTAATTTTACTCGTATTTAGTTTTATGATGAATTTTGTTTGTATTATGCGTCCGTCTCACCTTTCCTGTCGTTCAGTTTTTTACAAAACCTATGTTTTTACACTGTGTTGTCAATTTTCCTGTTGAGTATCTGATCGTAGTTGTCATTGTAAATTTTTACGATATTCTATTTTAGTTACACATTTCTATTTTTGTTGATTTCTACGATTGTGTTCACTCGTCTTTGATTATCGTGTCTTGTCGGTAATGTTTCTATTGTCTTTCACGTTGTTGCTTTCATGACATTTCATTACATAAATTACTGTATTGATTATTAACATATTTCATAACTATATGATAACAAAAGATACCGTTCTAGGACAGGAACGACGAACACTTGTTAAAGTAACAAGGTTAATTAATTTACATTGATTAATTATCATTTTATAAATCAAGAGTATTGTGACTACTTATAAAGCATAATGTATTCACTAGATTATTTCATTAAGCAAGCAAAAGCTCTTCAGATGGCTCCTGATGAAGCAAAAGCATTTGCACTTGCAGAATATAAGAAAGCTCAAGAAATAGAAGCCGAACAGAGAAAGCTAGAAACTTTAAGATTACAAAATTTGAAATTTGAGGCGGAGGAGAATGAGAAACGATTTCAGCGAGAGGCAGAACAGAAACAAAAGGAAATGGAAGAAAGAAGATTAATAGCTGAACAAGCCGCTGAATTAGAAGAGAAACGATTTCAGCGAGAGGCAGAACAGAAGCAAAGGGAGGCTGAAGAAAGACTTAAAATTGAGATGGAAGTTAAACAAAAGGAAAGGGAAAATAAACAAAAGGAAATGGAAGAAAGAAGATTAATAGCTGAACAAGAGATGGAAGTTAAACAAAAAGAAATGGAAAATAAACAAAAGGAAATGGAAGAAAGAAGATTAATAGCTGAACAAAATACAAAACGACTTCAGCTTGAGATGGAAGAGAATGATAAAAAACGACAGCATGAACTAAAATTAGCAGAGTCAGAATATGAGAGACTTAGGTTAACTCAGGAAGCTAATTCTCAGAGAACTTTTGAAAGCCAAACTTCATCCAGACATGATCATTTTAAGGAAATTCACCTTAAATTACCTAAATTTAATCCCCCGTCGGATGACGTAATATTTTTCCTAGATAGATTTGAGGCCACTTGTAGGTCTTATAACGTGGATAAAACACTGTATTGCACATATTTATCCAGGTTACTTACTGGGGATGCTTTAGCAGTTTATCATACTACCAGTATTAATGAGAAGAATGATTATAATGCTCTTAGAGCTGCACTTCTGAAGAAATTTCAAATGACAGAAGATGAATACCGATTAAGATTTCGTACATTACTACCTCAATCAAGCAGAAATTTCAGTGATTTTCTGTCACAAATACGACTAACCCTAGAAAGATGGATCGAATTATCCAAAATTGAAAAGTCGTATGAAGGTCTCTTCGATTTACTGATGCGCGATAAGGTACTATCGTCTGTAAATCCTACATTTCTCGCATTTTTACACGAACGGAAACCTTTATCTATGAAAGACTTAGAAGAACATGCAAAAAATTTCTGCACTGCTCACCCAACCATGGATCTAAGTAATGCACAGATTAAGAATGAATTGCCTGTTGCTTTTGCAGCACAACAAAACAATTTTTCACGAAATCGTTCCTTTAGTGCTGACAGGTATGTCAATAAGGGAAATAATTACAATTTTTTAACAATGATAACTTTTACAAAGGGAAACAATTTCAACAATCTGCTCCATTTAATGTTTCTTGGAACCAAGCTCACAGATCGCGAGATTTTGGTAACAATAATTTTAAAAATAATCAAGGACATTATAATAAACAAAACTGGAGATCAAGATCTCAGGGTCCGCAAAACAGACAAGGTTCTTGGAATAAAAATTTTAAAGAACATCATAACTTTAATTATACAAATTATCGGACTCATCCAAATTTTAACTCAAGCAGAAACGACAATTATGGCAATTTTAATGCAAATAATCAAAATCGATCGCGTCGTAGAGATAGATCGTCGAGTAATATGGGTAGACATTCTAATGTCGCTTTAAGTGATACACAGGCTAACATTGAACAGGGTAAAGTAGCTGAAACTCACAATGCTATGTCTTGTTCTCTTGATTGTACCCAGGTGAAAGACTGTCCAGAATGCTCGACTCTTTTCCAGCCTAAGGCGATCACGACGCTGCGTTGCGGACATACCTTGCCTAGTCTACCTGTAGTCTGTATGGCCACTGCTGCGTCAGTACACCAGGGACAGGGCTCTCTTAAGTTTAACAAGGGATTTGTCAACAACATTTCATGCTCTCTCCTATTTGACTCAGGTTGTAGTACTGTGGGCGTCCGGACTTCGCTGATCAACCCAAGTTGTGCCACGGGCAGGGTTGTCAAGTGTGTGACTTTTGGTGGCACCGTTGAAACATTTCCCACTGCTATTATTGACCTTAATACACCATTTTTTTCAGGAAAGATCCAGGCATGTCTCCTTCCAAATCCAATTTGTGATGTAATACTTGGTCGCATACATGGTATTAAAGAGTGTACACCACAGCAAATAGCTGAATGGGAAGAGCGACATATTCAAACTGCAAATGCAGTAGTGACTAGAGCGCAAGCTACTAATATGTCGCATGATACACCTATTGAACCTACAGTTCATACCACTTGTGATGATGATGCTCCTATTTCACGGGAGTTGTTTGCAACATTGCAAAAGAATGATGATTCATTAAAAAAAAATTTTCAGTATGTGAACAAAAAGAATACCAGCAACAAACTTGCAAAATCTAGACATGACTTTATACTTAAAAATGGGATTTTGGTTAGAGTAATACGGGAAAAAGATTCATCCTTATGTTATCAGATCTTAGTCCCATCCTCTATGAGATCTCGTATATTACGACATGCGCATGACTCGCAATGTGCGGGCCATATGGGTTTTTCGCGTATGTCACGAAATGGATTTAGGACTAGAGACGGTCTACATATAGTGACAAGACAATAGTAAGAAGAAAGACTGAAATGATAGATTCAGATAGAAATATAGTGCAAACTGTGAAAGTTGAGACCATTGGCTCCGAGGTTGAGAACCGAGGTTGATTCTTTCCTCGCAACTTCGGACGTTTAAATTGCTATGGCCTCGAACCACCTCTAACTACCCTATGGGGATAAGGTTCAATTAAGATTCACAAACACCAAGGTACAGACAACATATAGCTACTGTACTAAAGGAAATGACTGATGCCAGCTACAATTTATACAAGTTTATTATACACCTATAAACAACAAACATATGCATGTCCCATACATCAAGTGCGAGGATGCACTCCTGAAAAACAAAATCAAGCACAGTTTAAAAAAATGCATCCACCCCAACCCTTCTCCCACAATTGCAACCTGTATGGAGAAAGAAGGTAAGGTTAACTGAAATGAACTACACTGCACTTGATGTCGCCTACACTCCAAACTAGCTGTTCTAAATTCTAACTCTAAGTCCACTGATAGCTGGAACGACGGCGAAGTGACTACACAATCTCTGCACAGACTTCGGTTCTACACAGCCTATCCTGGAATCTCCTGAACACAACTAACTGCACCTCTAAACTTCAGCAGCTGTCCTCTGCTATGATTCACCAAAACTAACAGTTCTGCCTATCTGTGCTGACTTCAGTAGAGAGAATGTTTACCCTATCTCTCTCCACTACTCTGGAATTGACTGAGGTTTAACAGAACCCCCCTGGATTCTGGACTGGAACTGTAGCTGACTTCTACCACTCTGAAATTACCTGCCCGAGTATCTATAACTGGGCCGTCGGCTTTATTATGGCCGTGAAGAAACGAACACAAAATTACCACAACGCTGGCAGCCTGCCAAATCTGCGTGTGTAACGAGCGTCAGAGCTCAGGATTTATCCACAAAAATCCTATTCGCTGGAAAATGTCTTCCCCTGGCTGGGAAAACGTATTTTCTTCCTCTCCTTCCACTACTGGCAACTAACGTAAAACCCTTGCGGTTCTGCGAATGCCCCAACTTTGCCGTGGGAGAAATTTTGTGGTCTCAAAATTCCGCTCTCATTCCCACAAAAAGCCGGCACCTGCTGTTTTAGACAAAAGCAAAAACAACAGCTAAACAAAACGTTAATACTCTGTTACAAATAACAATTAACTACCTGACAAACCCTTAAGTCTTTAACACTTAAGTCTCCCCCGTCTATAATCAATACAGCTCCCCTACTCTCTCCCGTTATGCACCACCATACAAAATCATGCAAACAAAGTCCGCTCCCCCATTGAGCTCCCTTCTCTACCTGAGCCCACAAGGTAAACATTGGCTAACCCAGATCGCTTGTTCTGCCTGACTAACTCTGAGCAACAACAATATTTTCAATGGCCCGTCTGGGCAGACGTACTGTGGCCTACTTCTTACGCTGACACTAATGCCGTAATGTTTAACGCAACTAAAACTAGCCTTCTCTAGGAATTCCTAAAATTCCCGTCAATAATAGTAATCACATTCAAAATGTAATACAAAATAATTCCCTTTAAAATTACTTCTCCCATCTTCTGAATACACAGAATAAAAAAGCACAATCAATAACCTATAACCCTGTTTACGCTAGCATCTACATGCCGTCAAAAGTTATACATAATGGTTATCAATTAAATCTCAGTAGTTACAAACACGTGGTTACAATTTTATGACCACGTGCTTCTCTCCCCCCTCGTCCCTCTGAACATCGTATCAATAAAGATACCGTAACCACGCGCTCACGTGCTTCAATTAATACCTCTATCACTTCCGTCCACAGATATATGCGTAACTATATAAATAGCGAGCATCAAGACTCTCAATAAAATCACAAATGAAAATACACATTACACACGCTCCCGACTATTCTGTAAATACATATGATTCGCAGATGCGAGTTTCTCTCCCGACCGACTTTGCAATAATACAAAGCGGTGATATCTCAACTTTTAAACCATGCCGCTATTCTTTCAACAAGGAATGAAATAATAATAATAATAATAAATTCTTTAAGCACCAAACACGGCGCATAAGGCAGAAACCAGTGCTCTCCAGGTTGTTCGTTGTGACGCCACTCCTCTTAGCTCTTGCACATTATTTAGGCCCAACGTTCTTCCTTCTCTTATTATTGTTCTTCTGAGTGTTTCTTTTGGTCTTCCTTTTTTCCTCTTACCCTCAGGAACCCAAGTGAGCGCCTGTAGTGGTATTCTGTTGTTTTGCATTCGTAGGACATGACCGATATATGACCATCGTCTTTTCCTTATATAGTCGGAGACATATTTCTGCCTAGAGTCTTCTCTTATTTGTCGATTAGTCTTGAATTCTTTCCAACTGATGTTCATGAGTTTTCTAAGACATTTGTTCTCGAATGTATTCAGCTTGTTCTCCAATGATTTTGTTATTTTCCAACTCTCACAGCCGTATGTTAACACTGAGATAACATTTGAATTAAACAGACGAAGCTTGGTATGTATATTCAATGATCTTAATTTCCAAATGTTAGATAATCTATTGAAGGCGCTAGCTGCCAAAGCAATTCTAGTATGGATTTCTCTTGTTGTGTCACCATCCTGAGTCATTTTACTGCCTAAATAATTGAAACTTTCAACTTTCTGTAGTTTTTCCCCGTTCAAGATGATATCAAAGGTCTCGTTAGAAAAGTTCATAGGAATGAAATGGACCTATAAATTTTCAAGTCTATCACTAAGATCGTATTGATGGCTCTGGAGTTAAGAATTAAATTAAACTAAACTGCCCAAAGAAACTTAAATGATCGGCTAGGACTAGAAAAATTAAATAAAGTCCTCACGCAAAAATTCATGCTTACCAAATCTCGAATGTCCAACTGAAGGCAATCGACAATTTGCTTCTGGCACCCGGCTTTGGCAAATTTTCATTAAAAGAGAAAGAAGCTTATGAAATATAGGCCTTTTATAATCAAGACCCCCACGCGCCGACTTCATGACGTCATATGCGCGGCGTGGTTCTAAAGCCAATCGGAGCTCGGCATTTCAACTGCAGTTAGCTCTCAGCCAATCCGAACCTTAGATCTTTCTGATGCAACCAGTTTCTGCTAGACAAAGAACCGGGAATTGGTCCTAGCCCTATACTGCGGAAATGAAGCAAAAATGGCCGCAAATAATTTAACTCCCGAAAAATGCGTATATGGCCACGCAATATCTTTAAAAAAAAGACAATCTGGTGCCAATCCTGATCTAGCATCTATAATCTTTCTTCTAGAAAAATACTGTCTAATTCCCTACACCCCCATTCTAAACACATAAAGAAGAACCATAAAGCAGATGAGATCAAACTCCCTCGTGATCTCATCTTTTGAAAAAACGTAAATAATAGAAGGAGAAGAAACATGGAGAAGGATTTCCTGTAATCCCTCCTAAAAATAGTGAACAAAATGCAAGGAGAAAAAGACATGGGCCATTTGAAAGACAGAATCTCAGTACTTTCGTCACATCACTCCCACCTTCGAAGATTGAGCATCGATCTCATTACTGAAATCTCTGTGTTTCACACTGGCCCTTAACTCTGTCTACAAGGCTGTCTGTCCTTACCCCTCCTATTCAGTGTTCTTCGACCTTCCTCTTTTGCGTTTCCTCCTTCCTCCTCTCCTAGAATGAGCTCCTATGCTCCGTTGGGAGAGTTGATCTCTCTTCAGACCTGTGCCGTCTAATGGCGGGTCTGAACTTTCCCTTGCTATGACCGTCAAAAGGCTGTTCTGGTCAGCTGATGTGACCGGCGGGCGCTGTGGCGACCTGGCAATGGCGACTTCCTCGCTGCGCGTCAGCAGAGTTGTGACTGCTGGTACCGTGCGAAACTGATGCAACGTCTCGGGTTCCTCTGGTGTAGAGCCTCCGATTTCTTGCTGGGTGTCTATTGGATCACGATCGACCTCAATAGCTTCTACCTTTGAAGAAAGGTAGGTAAGATCTGCCCCTGGCAGTAGTTCTGGACTCGCTCTTCCCCTACCAATCTGAAGCGGGACAGAGCTCTCCAAAATAGCTCCTTGCAAATGCGTAAGGTCGCTTTTCTCACTCTTTTCTGGCCTGAAAAGTTGGTGAGATGAAAATGTAGACCACGGGAGCTCTCCGACTAACACCCTGGTTCTACCTTCAACCTTGCCCTCCCCTGTGAGAGTTACTGGCGTCAGTTGGAATGTGTCCTGCAGTGACACTTGACGGTTTAAGATCCCGTTAGATCGCGGAGAATCTGAGTTAAAGCTCTCAGTAACTGGTTCCAATGTTCCGTGAAACGAATTGGAAAAGATAGCCAATTTTTCAGGCTGCTCGTTACAAGAGTTGTTTCCTGTAAACGAGATACGAGAGTTGTGGGGCCCATCTCCGTCTATAGGCAAACGGATACTCAGATCACTGTCCTCCTCCGTTTGAGTAAAGTGCTGGTCGGATGGGGCTCCAGGGCTGGTTGGAACTATATGCTCGCTCAGACCGCTATCTTGTGCCCTATGAAGATGGCGCTGGTCGTTGACATATGCAATACCGCTCTTGTCAGTATGTCCCTCACTTGAAGGAGCTAATACCATCGGGGGCCTAATTCCCGACAACAAAGAGTGTACTTCCGGAATCAGAGGCGTCGTCACCACTGTTTGGCCTGTTGGCTGAACAGGGCTGGCGGGCGAATTTGCCTCTGCAAATAACATATCACTGTCGTCAGAGGCGTTGCACCCCTCCTTGGCACGACAGCTATGTTTGAGCTCGCTCGGGGCTCCGTGAATTAGGGGTTCTCCTTTTTCACTTATCTGGCCTGCAGTAGGCCCCCTTGCATCAGCAAGGATCGGTGTGGGCGGGTTCCCCAAAACTAAATATGGGTTACCGAGAATGAAGTCGTAGGCCGGCTGAGCCGTTACAGCTGCCTTGATGGTGCCAGACACGAACCTACATTTCACCTCAATATTGGCTACCGGAAAGCACTGTGAAGTCCCTTTCCTTAAAACTCCACCAATATTCACTTTTTCCTTCGTCATCTGCCAGGGCTTCACCAGATGTCGGGCGACTATGCTGGGGTATGTAAGCCCGCTGTCAAATAAGCATGTTATCTCAGTCCCGTTCACTTCTGCTGGCCCGCTGTTGGAAAACAACTTCTCTGACTGGAAGGGTTTCCACTTCTTCCCTTGTTTCACCCTCACAGGCCTTAAACAAGCCATCTGATGAGCGGGTTGTTTGTTTGGGCACCGTGATGTCCAATGAGAAGTAGTCCGACAGAACCTACAATATCTCTCATTATCTCCCCGGTTCCTGACGGGTTCATGAGACGTCGGCCCCTGTGTTCTGTTAGGCGGCTGGGGGCGCATGTTATGACTGGGAGGGGGCTCCTTGCGAGACGGCCCTTGCGGTTGGTGAGCTGAAGAGGAAGGCGAATGCGATGAAGATGCTCCTTTGTCCGGGGCTGGCAGGTCAGGGTGTTTTCTTTTCTGGCCCAGTACTTCGGCCTGTGCCGTCTGGAACCTTTCAGCAAAAAGAATTATCTCGTCCAGTTGCTGGGCGCCCTGCTCCGCCAGGTACTTCCTTAAGTCCGGAGACATGTTGGCCTTTATCTGTTCGCACATGATGAGCTCTTCGAGTCCTTCAAACGATTTAGCCAAACCCGACAACTCTCTCCAGCGAGTGAGGTAATTCCTCAGCCTCTCCGCGAACTGGGGAAAACTTTCTCCTTTCTCCAGTCGACTTTCCCTAAACATCGTTTGGCACTTCCGGGGAGTCCATTGGAATCGCTGTAACAGGGCGTTCCGCAGAGCCTCAAAGTTACCTTGGTCATCTACCAGCATCTTGCTATAGACCTCATACGCATGTCCTCTTAGAGATTGAGATAATTTGAGACACCAAAGACTATCATCCAGCCCGTATGCCTTTGCCATCCGTTCAAATTTTTCTAAAAATACCTCAATTTTCTCATTCCCGTTAGGAAAAGAGTCCATCGGAAAATTCATGGCTGCCATCCGGGGCCCTCCGTTTCCTGAGGTGTCTGTTGCCCCTGCTCCGGGAGAATCTCCGTTAGCCGAACTGCCTTCCGAAGATCGGTACTGCAGTTCCAGTGAACGCAGGGCAAGTTCATGCTGTCTCTCTGCTGCCTTCTCCCTCTCTTGGGCTTCCCTCTGTGCTAACTTCTCCTGGGCTTCCCTCTCTGCTTTTCTCTCCTCTGCCTGTCGGGTCTTCTCTTCTTTCTCCGCTTCCAATTTACGCAGGTCCATCTCTGCCAGTCGGGCCCTCTCTTCTTTCTCTGCTTCCAATTTACGCAGGTCTTTCTCCGCTTCCCTTTTCTCTCTCTCCGTCTGCCGGTCCTGTTCCCTCATAATGTAAGCCCTAGTCTCGGCCTCATTCATCCCCATGCTTTTAGCTGCGTCCTTCCATGCAGTAAGTAGCTTGACCAATTCAGCCATCTTACCTGACAAATCAGCAGTACTCACAACGAGGGGAAATGACAAAAAAGGAACAAGAAAAATTTACTGTTATCTACTAGGAATATGCTGTCGCAAAAACCCGCACTCAGACTAGCACCAAGTCTGACTAATAACTACCTGAAAAAAATTCAAGTTATCCAGCTACCCAAAACCCGAATTTACTTTCCTGTTAAGAAAAAAAATTCAATTAGCCATCAATTACCTCTAAGTCATAAACAACCTTACTACAACTATCATCTAACTAACTGTAACCTGTGGAAAAAACTTTTAGCTGGATCAGTCTTAATATAGCTCAAGTCTAGGGGATATTATAAAGAAAATCTATTTTTCAGAACTTCCTACAGAGACAATCTATGAATCTAGAATTGATCCCAACAAAGATGATCCCAAGGACGACGCCACCCACTTTGTCACGAAATGGATTTAGGACTAGAGACTGTCTACATATAGTGACAAGACAATAGTAAGAAGAAAGGCTGAAATGATAGATTCAGATAGAAATATAGTGCAAACTGTGAAAGTTGAGACCATTGGCTCCGAGGTTGAGAACCGAGGTTGATTCTTTCCTCGCCACTTCGGACGTTTAAATTGCTATGGCCTCGAACCACCTCTAACTACCCTATGGGGATAAGGTTCAATTAAGATTCACAAACACCAAGGTACAGACAACATATAGCTACTGTACTAAAGGAAATGACTGATGCCAGCTACAATTTATACAAGTTTATTATACACCTATAAACAACAAACATATGCATGTCCCATACATCAAGTGCGAGGATGCACTCCTGAAAAACAAAATCAAGCACAGTTTAAAAAAATGCATCCACCCCAACCCTTCTCCCACAATTGCAACCTGTATGGAGAAAGAAGGTAAGGTTAACTGAAATGAACTACACTGCACTTGATGTCGCCTACACTCCAAACTAGCTGTTCTAAATTCTAACTCTAAGTCCACTGATAGCTGGAACGACGGCGAAGTGACTACACAATCTCTGCACAGACTTCGGTTCTACACAGCCTATCCTGGAATCTCCTGAACACAACTAACTGCACCTCTAAACTTCAGCAGCTGTCCTCTGCTATGATTCACCAAAACTAACAGTTCTGCCTATCTGTGCTGACTTCAGTAGAGAGAATGTTTACCCTATCTCTCTCCACTACTCTGGAATTGACTGAGGTTTAACAGAACCCCCCTGGATTCTGGACTGGAACTGTAGCTGACTTCTACCACTCTGAAATTACCTGCCCGAGTATCTATAACTGGGCCGTCGGCTTTATTATGGCCGTGAAGAAACGAACACAAAATTACCACAACGCTGGCAGCCTGCCAAATCTGCGTGTGTAACGAGCGTCAGAGCTCAGGATTTATCCACAAAAATCCTATTCGCTGGAAAATGTCTTCCCCTGGCTGGGAAAACGTATTTTCTTCCTCTCCTTCCACTACTGGCAACTAACGTAAAACCCTTGCGGTTCTGCGAATGCCCCAACTTTGCCGTGGGAGAAATTTTGTGGTCTCAAAATTCCGCTCTCATTCCCACAAAAAGCCGGCACCTGTTGTTTTTTAGACAAAAGCAAAAACAACAGCTAAACAAAACGTTAATACTCTGTTACAAATAACAATTAACTACCTGACAAACCCTTAAGTCTTTAACACTTAAGTCTCCCCCGTCTATAATCAATACAGCTCCCCTACTCTCTCCCGTTATGCACCACCATACAAAATCATGCAAACAAAGTCCGCTCCCCCATTGAGCTCCCTTCTCTACCTGAGCCCACAAGGTAAACATTGGCTAACCCAGATCGCTTGTTCTGCCTGACTAACTCTGAGCAACAACAATATTTTCAATGGCCCGTCTGGGCAGACGTACTGTGGCCTACTTCTTACGCTGACACTAATGCCGTAATGTTTAACGCAACTAAAACTAGCCTTCTCTAGGAATTCCTAAAATTCCCGTCAATAATAGTAATCACATTCAAAATGTAATACAAAATAATTCCCTTTAAAATTACTTCTCCCATCTTCTGAATACACAGAATAAAAAAGCACAATCAATAACCTATAACCCTGTTTACGCTAGCATCTACATGCCGTCAAAAGTTATACATAATGGTTATCAATTAAATCTCAGTAGTTACAAACACGTGGTTACAATTTTATGACCACGTGCTTCTCTCCCCCTCGTCCCTCTGAACATCGTATCAATAAAGATACCGTAACCACGCGCTCACGTGCTTCAATTAATACCTCTATCACTTCCGTCCACAGATATATGCGTAACTATATAAATAGCGAGCATCAAGACTCTCAATAAAATCACAAATGAAAATACACATTACACACGCTCCCGACTATTCTGTAAATACATATGATTCGCAGATGCGAGTTTCTCTCCCGACCGACTTTGCAATAATACAAAGCGGTGATATCTCAACTTTTAAACCATGCCGCGATTCTTTCAACAAGGAATGAAATGGACCTATAAATTTTCAAGTCTATCACTAAGATCGTATTGATGGCTCTGGAGTTAAGAATTAAATTAAACTAAACTGCCCAAAGAAACTTAAATGATCGGCTAGGACTAGAAAAATTAAATAAAGTCCTCACGCAAAAATTCATGCTTACCAAATCTCGAATGTCCAACTGAAGGCAATCGACAATTTGCTTCTGGCACCCGGCTTTGGCAAATTTTCATTAAAAGAGAAAGAAGCTTATGAAATATAGGCCTTTTATAATCAAGACCCCCACGCGCCGACTTCATGACGTCATATGCGCGGCGTGGTTCTAAAGCCAATCGGAGCTCGGCATTTCAACTGCAGTTAGCTCTCAGCCAATCCGAACCTTAGATCTTTCTGATGCAACCAGTTTCTGCTAGACAAAGAACCGGGAATTGGTCCTAGCCCTATACTGCGGAAATGAAGCAAAAATGGCCGCAAATAATTTAACTCCCGAAAAATGCGTATATGGCCACGCAATATCTTTAAAAAAAAGACAATCTGGTGCCAATCCTGATCTAGCATCTATAATCTTTCTTCTAAAAAAATACTGTCTAATTCCCTACACCCCCATTCTAAACACATAAAGAAGAACCATAAAGCAGATGAGATCAAACTCCCTCGTGATCTCATCTTTTGAAAAAAACGTAAATAATAGAAGGAGAAGAAACATGGAGAAGGATTTCCTGTAATCCCTCCTAAAAATAGTGAACAAAATGCAAGGAGAAAAAGACATGGGCCATTTGAAAGACAGAATCTCAGTACTTTCGTCACAGCGTACCAAATCCAGAGTGCTTTCGGCATTCTACTGGCCAGGCGTCCATAGGGACATCACTCTCTATTGTCGGTCCTGTTTGATATGTCAGGAAGTTAAGGTACGGGGTCCATTTCATGCGGCTCCTATTCAAGCTGCGGACATCCCGATTAGACCATTTGATAAAATGGCTATAGACATTATTGGTCCGATGCTTCCATCTGCTAGAGGGCATACGCATATTCTTACGTGCATTGATATGTGCACTCGTTGGCCTGAGGCCATCCCTCTCAAGAACACTTCATCTGCCAGTGTAGCAGAGGCATTGATGTTAATCTTCTCACGCATTGGTTTTCCACGGAAAATCTTGTCGGATCATGGGGTTCAGTTCATTTCTGAATCCATGTCTCAAGTTATGAAGACATTAGGTATAGACAGATCTCTTAGTTCTATTTATCATCCGATGTCAAATGGGTTAATTGAGCGTCTCAATAGGACACTCAAGCAGTTGTTGGGTAAGATGACCCAAGACCATCCCCAAGACTGGGATCGGGTCATACCCGCTGCTCTGTTCGCGTATCGCGAAGTACAAAATCAAGCCACGGGGTTTTCTCCATTCCAGCTAGTTTTTGGCATGCAACCACGCGGTCTGATGTCGTTAATCCACGACTTATTGGTTGACGAGAATATTGAAGAGGAAACTCAATCCTCTTATGAGTATGTGATCTCTCTGAGAAAGAGAATCATAGATGCTTGTAGACTAGCTACTGCATCATCCGAACAAGCCAAAGAAAAAGCTTGTCTATTTGCAAACAAGTATAGACGTCTTCGCCAGCTTATTCCTGGTGACGAAGCTTTTGTATTACTCCCTGCGCATAACAATCGTCTTTTAATTACCTGGAGAGGTCCTTTCAGGATCATCTCAAGAATATCCGATGTCGACTACATCGTTGATGTTAATGGTAAACATAAAACCTTCCACATTAACATGTTGAAGGAGTATTACTCACGTCCTGATTATCTACAGTCAGTGTTCCAGGCAACTGACGATCCTACACCTCCTATTCAACACTATTCTAGTTTGTCAGTCATCCAAGAAGAAGAATCTTCTTTCGATGATGTACAACTACCAATACCAGTTGTACCACTCCATTCCACTGAGAAATGGAATGATGTTACAATCTCATCTACTCTTTCGGCTGATCAGCGTCAGCAAGTCTCTAATATTCTACACTCGTATGAGGATGTCCTCACTGACATCCCAGGTCATACGTCAGTCATCCAACATGACATTATTCTGACTGACGATACGCCTATTTGAGTTCGCCCATATCCTATCCCTTTACACTTTCGTGATAAGGTTGATAAGGAATTGGATGAGATGCTTCAATTAAATATAATTGAACCATCTTCATCACCATATTCTTCTTCTATGGTAATCATTAGGAAGAAGGACAACAATATACGTCTTTGCGTAGATTACAGGAAATTAAAGAAAGTTACAAAATTCGATGCGGAACCGTTACCTCTTTTAGACGACTTATTGGAGAAATTATCTCATGCCACATTCTTTTCGAAATTTGACCTTTCAAAGGGCTATTGGCAAGTGCTACTCACTCCTATAGCAAAGCCATTCACCGCTTTCTCGACGCCACGGGGTCTTTTTCAATGGAATTTTATGCCATTCGGATTAATGAATGCGCCAGCTACCTTTGTACGCATGATGCGCCGCATATTGTCTCATCGTCCCGATGTCATTACTTATATAGATGACATCTGTCTTTTCAGTGACTCTTGGGATGAACATATTCATGGATTAAAAGCTTTACTTTCTACCTTACGGGATTATAACTTAACAGCGAAACCTTCAAAGGCTTTTGTCGGTTTTCATGACATCTCATTTCTGGGTCACCGCATAGGTCATGGTTTCATGTATACAGAAGACAGTAACGTCTCTAAAATTTTAAACATCTCGGCACCTAAGACAAAAAAAACAAGTTAGATCTCTTTTAGGACTAATACAGTTCTATTCAAAATTCATCCCTCATTTGTCTACTATAACTGCACCTTTTTCGTCTCTACTGAAGAAAGGCACATCTAATGTAATAAAGTGGTCGCAGGATCACCAAACGGCGTTAGACTATATAAAACGATTTTTTTCAAATGAACCTTTTTTGAGGTTGCCTAACAAAAATCTCACTTTCATTCTTCCCAGTGATGCATCTTCTTACGCTATTGCTGCAGTTTTGATGCAGGAATATAACGGCACCTTATTTCCGGTGATGTACGTGTCCAGAAAACTTACGGAGAGCGAACTCAAATACTCCGTTCTGGATAAAGAGCTCCTCGCATTAGTATGGGCAATCACAAAACTGGAACGTTACCTCCTCGGCTCACACTTTGTGGTGGAATCTGACCAAAAAGCTCTTACCGCACTGAACACGAAGAACGTTAAATCATCGAAGTCAGCGCGTTACGCTATAGCGCTTCAACCATTCAATTTTGAAATACGAGCTATTCCTGGAGTGAAGAATGTGTTCGCAGACTGTTTGTCGAGATGCCCAAGCGAACTTGTCGAAACTAAACCACTTCCAGATGTTGAAACATCCTCACCGATAACATGAATAACTTTGTACATTATCATTGATTGTACATCTATAAAGACTGTTTATAGAACTGAAGTATTCGTATAAGTATAACTTTCAGGATATACTTACTTATAGATTATAACATTACTTCTTGTGTAGTAACATTTTATTAGTACGGGAACATTGATACTATAGTAACGTTTTATTAGAACGGGAACAGTGGTATTAGAGTAACATTTTATTAGTACGGGAACATTGGTACTACAGTAACTTTTTATTAGTATGGAAACATTGTTAAGAGCGACAAATATACATTTGTTATTCCTATGGAACATATTACACTACATATCGTGTTCGAGAATATATTTTATCGTGTATGGAACATTGAGAACATCGTCTCGTCGATTACTAACTAGTTGTAACTGAACATTGACATATTGATAGTGATATTGGAATTACTTAGAATATATTAGTAACTGATTATTTGTTATTAATTAAGAAATATATAAATTAGAATAATTCAATTTAATCTATTTAATTGATTATGGATCACACACATACTAACTTTCTTAGTTGTCACGTAATACCTGCATTCACGGGTCTTAGTTATGATATCTCACTGTTAGATCACTAGTCAACCGTACTAGTGTTAGAAAACATTAAGGGTGTTGATTCTTAAAGTGTTTAATTTTGCATTGCTTCATTTTTGCACAGTGTATTTTCAATTTTTCTGTTTTATTGATTCTCTTGTCATTGATCATCATCAGTGTTGCTGTTCATTTTCATTTTTGAAATCATATGTTTCAAATTTTTTTTTTTTGAAAACTTAGTTGAATTTTATTATCATCTTTTTTTTATGGTTTTTTTCATTTTTCATTTTCAACTTGTTTTTACTTCGAATATTACCACATCGTTCCAAAGTAGGTCGAGTGTGGATGTGTGCTTTAATGCATACTATCATTTAGTTATATTGATTTCGTTTAATATTCTTTTCTTAATATGGTATAACTTTATGCATTTCATATATCTTGTGGTAGTTTTGACTCACCTCTCTCGGGTACTAAGTTCAAAAAAATTAATAGAATTAATTTTTTAAGGGGAGGTAATAAGGGAGCTGTTACGTACATTTATTACCTAAAGGGGGTAGTCTTTGGTCCTGCCAAATGTACGCACCAGTCTTAAAATAGTTATATTATTTGTGCGTTCGATTGATTCACGCACTGACGTGCACAATGCAGTGTGAGTTGCTTTGGACGCACGGGTAACCTAGTTAGGGAATTCTGACGTCATGTTTTGAACGGGGCAGTTCGGACCATGTTTATGTCCGATATATATTTCTTGGATTTATCTGGCAAGTTTGAAGAAGCCATTATTTTGTAATTATATCTACTGGTATTCATGATGAAGCCAATAGTGGAAGTATCAAGTAAGTGTCGCCCCATGTCACATCGAATGTTTATTGAGTTAAATTAAAGTATCAGGCCGCTCCTAGTTTTGGTCTAGCGGGAATTCATCGTAGTATGTCATTCCTAGAATGGACAGACGGAGTCGTTAGCCCTTTTGAATTACCGTAGAGGGAGGATACCTACGAGTAAACGAAGTTAATTGATTTGTATGCTTCACATGTTTTTATATGCCGTATTTTCGTCAATGCCAAAGTCGTGGCATGGATATAGAGAGGTTAGTCAACACAGAACTCTAACCTGGTCGTATTGTCGTGGATGACTTTGTTTGGATTTTATATATATATGCTACCTAAGTATCGTATGGAAAAAGTCTGGAATTGTTACAAGTATGATAAGAAGTATTGCTCCTTGAGAATGAACCCGTTGGCCATAAGATACGTCCTTGAAAGAAGGTCAACGGACTTGACTGCAATACATATGATATGGTAGAGGAAGTGACCCTTAGTCACTTGAATAAGAGGACTTTATTGTTAGAGAATCTTCATGAACTTGAAAAGTAATTATCAACATTTTTGACGTATGACCCTTTTGCACCTGTAACTATGATCGTCTTGTTCCACTCCGTATGTGTCACGTTAAATAAAATATATGTACAGTCATCACAGACTTGTGTGCTGCCAGTAAGTGACCAGTTAAACACTACTTGTTGGAGTTCGTTTTGAAGAACATTTTCTGACATTTTTGTTCCTTTGCAACCATTCGCGTAATGAAGTTCTTTACCATTAGAATGAACACCCAACAGTCATACAGAGCAGTTTTATTTCTGTGTTTCACAGTGAGACACTTATATCAGTGTGTCATCCAGAGCAGTTTTATTTCTGTGTTTCACATTGAGACACTTATAGTAGTGTGTCATCCAGAGCAGTTTTATTTCTGTGTTTCACAGTGAGACACTTATAGTAGTGTGTCATCCAGAGCAGTTTTATTCCTGTCTGTCACAGTGAGACACTTATAGTAGTGTGTCATCCAGAGCAGTTTTATTTCTGTGTTTCACAGTGAACCAACGGGCTGATCACCCGTTTGCCAGTCACTTTGATTACGGAAACAACAGCAAATGGATTGATTTGCCATTGCCCTAAAGACGCCAATAGGCGTGATGGGAAATAATGGCAAAGAAAACCTATCTGCTGTTGCCCTAAGACGCCACTAGGCGTAATGGCCACTGACTGCTTTGACGGTCGGTGGCTAAGGACGGAAGTAGAAGAAGTTTCACAGTGAGACACTTATAGTAGTGTGTCATCCAGAGCAGTTTTATTCCTGTCTGTCACAGTGAGACACTTATAGTAGTGTGTCATCCAGAGCAGTTTTATTTCTGTGTTTCACAGTGAGACACTTATAGCAGTGTGTCATCCAGAGCAGTTTTATTTCTGTGTTTCACAGTGAGACACTTATAGTAGTGTGTCATCCAGAGCAGTTTTATTTCTGTGTTTCACAGTGAGACACTTATAGCAGTGTGTCATCCAGAGCAGTTTTATTTCTGTGTTTCACAGTGAGACACTTACAGTAGTGTGTCATCCAGAGCAGTTTTATTTCTGTGTTTCACAGTGAGACACTTATAGCAGTGTGTCATCCAGAGCAGTTTTATTTCTGTGTTTCACAGTGAGACACTTATAGCAGTGTGTCATCCAGAGCAGTTTTATTTCTATGTTTCACAGTGAGACACTTATAGTAGTGTGTCATCCAGAGCAGTTTTATTTCTGTGTTTCACAGTGAGACACTTATAGTAGTGTGTCATCCAGAGCAGTTTTATTTCTGTGTTTCACAGTGAGACACTTATAGTAGTGTGTCATCCAGAGCAGTTTTATTCCAGTCTGTCGCAGTGAGACACTTATAGTAGTGTGTCATCCAGAGCAGTTTTATTTCTGTGTTTCACAGTGAGACACTTATAGTAGTGTGTCATCCAGAGCAGTTTTATTTCTGTGTTTCACAGTGAGACACTTATATCAGTGTGTCATCCAGAGCAGTTTTATTTCTGTGTTTCACATTGAGACACTTATAGTAGTGTGTCATCCAGAGCAGTTTTATTTCTGTGTTTCACAGTGAGACACTTATAGTAGTGTGTCATCCAGAGCAGTTTTATTCCTGTCTGTCACAGTGAGACACTTATAGTAGTGTGTCATCCAGAGCAGTTTTATTTCTGTTTTTCACAGTGAGACACTTATATCAGTGTGTCATCCAGAGCAGTTTTATTTCTGTGTTTCACAGTGAGACACTTATAGTAGTGTGTCATCCAGAGCAGTTTTATTTCTGTGTTTCACAGTGAGACACTTATAGTAGTTTGTCATCCAGAGCAGTTTTATTTCTGTGTTTCACAGTGAGACACTTATAGTAGTGTGTCATCCAGAGCAGTTTTATTTCTGTGTTTCACAGTGAGACACTTATAGTAGTGTGTCATCCAGAGCAGTTTTATTTCTGTGTTTCACAGTGAGACACTTATAGTAGTGTGTCATCCAGAGCAGTTTTATTTCTGTGTTTCACAGTGAGACACTTATAGTAGTGTGTCATCCAGAGCAGTTTTATTTCTATGTTTCACAGTGAGACTCTTATAGCAGTGTGTCATCCAGAGCTTCATGTCCCTAGAGGTTCACAAGTTCTGCCATGAGGACTCCTTTCAGGACTTTGTCAAATTTTAATTTCATTTTTTGTGTCCACTTGTGCTGTTAAGCTTTATGAGAAGATGCAGTTTTCATTCATATGTGAGGCATGTTGCTTTAGCCACTGTCACGTTTCTTCAGGACTCCTCCAACACTATCTATCCTCTTCTTCTGGTGCAGGGGTCAGCAACCCAGGAACATTTGGGATCGACTTTAGTAACACTTCTCTTTACATCATTTTCATTTTTCCTCCTTATGGAGTCTGAAGCCACCATTACTATTGGTCCTGTTGTAGGAAGCCTCCACACAAGCAGTCATTTTCTCCTACAGTGGTAGTTTCTGGTTCAGTTTGTTTTATGTGGTGAGGCTGCTGACTAACATGCACAACCTCATGTTAGTCACTTCTGAACAAGCTGTAGTTCTATTCTATGTTTGTCTCCTCAGAGAGTCCCAGGAACTATACGAAGATTGTGTTCTACTGATATGTATCTGGTTCCTTCCATTAGTTCCACTTTGGTGACCTTGTCATACCAGTTCAGTCCTTTTTATTCTGCACAAGCACACATTTATAAACGTCTGTAACTTTCTAGTTGTCATCAGAGTCAAAAGTCATTACTACTTTGACTTTTATGAATTGAATATTATTATTTTTGTGTTGGATTTGACTGTTTTGATTTCAGCCTATTTCTCAATGCAGTGAAAATTCTACTTCCCTTTTTTTTAATTCTTAGTCTGATATCATTATCTAGTCCTCCAACTTTGTCTATATTACTACTTGGATATGTGTATGATTCTATGTCCACTAGGGATTATGTTAAATTACGGTAGGGACATTTATTATTTTTGAAACAAACTTACAGTCCAGTTGAGCTTCTTGGGGAAAAAAAAATGTAAACAGCTGATTAAGGAAGTCAAATGTTTCTGTGATCTTTTTTTTCTTCAAATTGTTGTACCTTCTTTTTTTATATGACAGACAAGAAGAACAACCAAATCTTGTGTGAAGCCTCCATCAAAGAAAAAGCCAAGGAAACAGAAAGAGCCCCCAAAGACTCCAGCGAAAAATGAGATCAAAGAGAAAACAGCCGCCAGAAGTAAGAGCAAAAAACCCACTGAAAGGAAAGATGGTTCCAACAATGGTGGAATTTTGAAAAAGGAAAAAGAAGTCACGTTTGTAAACCCAAAAGCCAAGGAGAAAGAAGCTCTCATGCAAGGTGCTGGGGATATGGAAATTGCCATCAGAGTTGACGTACGTGCTCTTGTCTTGACTTCTGCTTATGTCATTATGTAGTATTTATTAGTTGTAGTGGTAGTGAAACTATTGTCTGCAGTGTGTGGTATTTTTTTTTTTTTTTTAGATTTGTGAATTTTTTTTTGCGTTTTCTTTGTGGTATATACTGATTGTAGTAGTGATACTATCATTTTGTAGTATTTATTAGTTACAGTTATAGTGAATCTGTTGTCTGCCGTGGTACTTTATTTTGTATGTGTGCTTTTTTTGCCTGTCTGGTATTTACTGATCATAGTGGTAGTACAATATTTTTCTGTTGCCCATGGTACTTACGTGGCAGACTGCAGGTTCTGCTTGCTTGTCACTCCAAAAGTTACCGGCTTCCAGGATTGAAACCTGGCAGCATCATGCCCCAGTCTACCAAGCTGTAAATGGGTACTTGACTCTGCTTTTGAGTTAAGGAAAGCAAAGCCAGTGAGGAAAGGAACTTGTCATCTCACCTCATGAAGCTAAAGCTAGTATAGTGAAGTTTATAACACTATATGTAGTCACCTCAGGGGCACATTCATATAGTCAGTTATGACTGAAGGGGCTTTATTGTATTTATTATTATGTAGTCTGGCTGTAGCCCCTTTCATTGTCTTCTTACTTGTAAACAGGTTAACCTTGACTTGCCAACACTCAATATATGATTGCTAATGTTTTGATGGCTCCCTGGGTGTCTATCAGGAAATAATGAAAGATTGACCACTGTTTTCTTAGGCACATTGTATGAGGTGGTTAATATAAGACTAAAAGTGGGACTAGCAACTCTTCATGCCAAACAGATTGCTACAGAAACCACTTCTGCAAGAACACAAAATCTGGCATAGTCTTCCTACAAGGAAACATTGCAGTGGTGTCTTTATACTTCATATAGTGAAAGAAAAAGAAGAAGATTTTAATGTAAATATGATACAGGTCTGTATTCTTTTATCTGAAATTGTCTGGGACAACTGTATTTTGGAAACCCGATTTTTTTCAGATTTTGGCCAAATCACATTTCAAAAATAGCCCAAAGTCACCCAAAATATATTTTCGAAAATCACCCTAAGAAACTTTCAGTTTGAGACTATTTCAATTTTTGAATGTTCAGATAAAAGGAGATGGGCTTGTAGTCACATTCTATCACTAACAAGAAAAGTTGGATTTTTTTTAAACTCTAGCAGTAAAAGTTAGGTTCTTCTGATTTCTCTTAACAACAGGAGCAGGAACCGGAAACTGTAGCAGCAGACACGTCAGCGTTTGAGTACCGGAATGATGGTTACATTGAGCTTGTTCTCAAGGTCATGGCTAGGATGTGTGATGGACAGAACAAACATCTACAGGTGAGGCATGCTTAAATATGATTGGGTCGCTTTGAGCAGTCAATAAAATATGTGCCAAAGCTGGTGAACAGACCATTTGTCATAGAGGGTGAGAAATAATGAATGGTGTATCAGTCATCTGTCATAGAATCAGGGAGAGAATCATTGATGTATCAGTAATTTGTCATAGAATCTGAGAGATAATGATTGGTTTATCAATCATTTTTTATAGAATAAGGGAGGTAATGATTGGTGTATCCTTCACTTGTCACATAATCTGGGAGAGAATGATTGGTGTATGAATCATTTGTCACATAATCTGAGAGAGAATTATTAGTGTATCAGTTATTTGTCATAAAATGTGATAGAATGCAATTGGTGTATTAATCATTCATCAGAGAATCTTGGAAAGAATAAGTGTGCATAAATTATTTTTTCATAGTATCTTGGAGAGAATAATTGATATATAAATCATTTGTCAGTAAACCTAGGAGAGAAAATTAGGTGAATAAATCATGTGTCATAGAACCTTGTAGAGACCATTTAATGCATAAATCATTTACACAGATACCTGGCACAAAGTATGTGGTGAACAAATGACTTTTCATACAATCCAGGAGAGAATAATTGGGTATAAACTATTTATTATTATTCTTCTTCGTCGTTTGTCCTGAAAAGGACGTTGGTTGCGTTGTGTCTGTTTACGCCAGAGCTGTGATATCTGCACCTTTCGACCGACACATCCGACTTCAGCACGGCATTTTATGGGACCAGGTTTGCCTTCCCTCTTCGATCCCTACTCTCTCGGCCAGACTGCAGTGATGCAGCCTGTTTCCAGGACCACCACTTTGAGGTAGAGTAGGGTCTTGGTCAGCTCTGGTTCGCTGATGCAAGCAGTCAAAGCTATGGGTTGCTGACTGCATTCATCACTTTTGCTGCGTCTTCGGTCCCATTTATCATTCAACCTTTGCAAGAATAGCTAGGGAATAAACAATTTATCTGTGACTGAGAGAGACCAGTAATTGGATTACTCATCATTGAAAATGTAGGCAGGTGGGCGCTTTCATGGAATAGTCTTATGTATGGATGGTAAATGAGAAGAGATCTGATTCACTCAAAAGGTGATCCTGAGATAGGGACAATTATTATTTTTGTGTGCTTGTATATGTCAGATCAGATAGAAGAAGAAGCTGGTGATGGGTTGGACACACATTAAGGAAATCTGTTGATAGCATAACAAACCAGCCATTGTTCTGAAATTCCTAGGTAAGAGATGTCGAGGAAGACCAAAAAACACAAGGAGAAGACAACTGGAGACAGACGTGAAAATGATGAGGAAGACCTTGAAAGTCCTTAAGCTGATGGCAGACGTTTGTTGCAGGCCTGTGCTCCTTGGGAAGCTGAATGGTGATGAGGATGATGATATGTCAGATCAGATCAAGTACCATCACTGGATTTATGATTGCCTGTACTGGATCTCTAACAGTTTCTGATTGAATACCCAACTTGTTATAGGAAATTGAGATGCAAGACTCCCTAAATTTGTGGACACAGTATTTCCAGAAGAAATCTGAGTCTAAATTAATTCTTTCATTTTACTGGTATTTCTATTGCACTGGCCTATTGCAGCGAAGGTACGGGTTCGAAACATGGTGTCACATTCCAGTTTGCCCAGCTGTAAATAAGTACCTTACTCTGCTCCTAAGTTAAGGAAGGCAAAGGCAGTGAGGAAGGGAACAGGGCACCCCACCTCATAAAAAACTGGACCTAGTATAGTGAAGTCTCTAACACTTCACTCCCCTATGGCAGTATCAGCTATGGGAGTTCCATTACGTTTTTAGTCTTTCTACAGTTTGTTACCACATTTGATCTTATACACACACATTTATTTAATGGATGCTTTCCCTTGGCACTAGGATTACCTGAGAGAACAACCAGACAATGTAAAGTCATTTGACATAATTGCTGAGGTCACTCGCTTCCTTAATGTGGTCTACTCCAACATCAACAGCAAGAACATTGACCTAGTTATTCAGCTGTTTCAGACCATGAATGAATTCACAGCGGTAAGACCTCTATTGTCCAATATAATTTATTATATCCATAGTGCTTGGAGTTATGACTTGCATATTTGATATATTATGGACTGCTAGCATGTTCTGTTAGTCTTTTTTTGTGTGTGTGTGCTGTCCTGTAACCATATCTATTTCTCTTTATATAATTGGCAGTCTGTCTCAGGCTTCAGTCATCGTCATTCATTTTGCCTTCAATAGGGTTGGTAAAGGGACCCCATTACATGCCAACTGAGGCATATTGGGAATATGATGTTAGGCCCATATTTTCTTGACCATCGGCACACTAGGGGCGATGTGGTCAGCATCACACTGGCCGCCTTAACCTTCCTAGAGTTGCTCTGGTACCCAATTCATGAGGCTGGGTCAACCCTGGAGCCGTTTGCGGTCTGAACAAAATAATCCCACCTCAACTGGGGATTGAACCGTGGACCACCGAGCTAGGCAGGCAGTGCACTAACCACATGGTAAGGTCATGTCATTAATCTGCCCCTTTTTTGTAGTCCAAATTCTTGAAGGGCATATTCTACTGTTAGCTTGGATGTATGGAGGCATATCTGGAGTCATCCTTATATATAGTCTACCAGCTATGCACAATGCTACAATATATGTACGTGGAAGTGAAGCTAATAACATCCTCATTGACTCTTGAAATCATCCATACACTTCCAGGGATTCCCCCTATGGTGAAACTTGTTGCGAACCCAGCATTGCACACTAAGCTTGGAGAAGTCACTTGAGCCCCAGGCATAATTCTTTGGCTTTGACTTGGTTGACTGCATACAGGAGGATCTCACTATGGACCCAGTGATAGATAGAGGAAGCTGAGAAGTGGCTCTGTGTAGGATGTGACAATTCCTTGGGAGAGCCCAGAACCAGAGTACAGTATTTTAGCTCTGTATAGTTGGAGAACTCCCTTGGATGGCGGAGAATGCACAGCATGCCACACACTTCTTACTCCTAGCTTGAGACCAGATGTAACGATACTGTGAATGCAAGCCAAGCTGGAGAAACTGGAGCTCATGACTTCAACTCAACATGTTTCGGAATGGCAGAAAAGCCACAGGAAAAGTCTAGATCTACAGTGTAGATTATACCAAGGAGTCTTCAGCTTGATATTGGTTGATATTGTTATTGTTATTCAGAATCGCCATCATTGCACTCTGGGCAAACCCATAGGTGCTCAGTCTCCTTCAGCAAATGTCGAAGGGTATGAATGCTAACAGTTTTGGTTGCGCGCTGATTGTATATATGCCGGATGCATCCTGTCATACGTTCATTCCTGCCAGTCCCACGCCTAATGCCACACTCCAGCAATCTTAGCCATGATGATTCATCAATTGCAGTGTCATTCTCTAACAGGCGATCGTTAATTGTCTTTAGTATCTCTCCCTTATCCATATCCAATGCACCCACTATAGGTGCTCTTGAAGTTAGTCTATCAGCTCTTTCATTGCCGCGTACCCCTGCATGACCAGGACAGTAGATCCACACCAGTTCCTGATGATTTGAGGCTGCTATGGAGTTTTTCCATTCATGCCATAGCCATCCATTTTGGATCTTCTGAAGCATGGACTGAGAGTCTGACACAATAACTGCTCTTGTCAGTTCTGCTTTTCCATTGCCCCAAGCTCTGCATTCTCTGCTAAGGCTGATGATGACCTGTTGGTAGGTTGCCAAGTTCTCTCGGAGACCTACTCCACTCCTATCCCTTGAATATGTTTTCAACTGTGGTCACCTGTCGAATAGTTGAATCAGCCTGCGCCATCCATGACATCCCCCTTTTTATTCGTACTCCCTTGATGTCAGCTATGTTCATGTGTAGGGGATGACTGTTATCTGTAGTTACTCGCATATAGGCTTTTACTTGAGCCATCACATATCTGGATTTAATAGACAGCAAGCCAAGCATATACCGCATCATCACAATGGGGGTATCTCGCGTACAGCCCAAGACTAAACACATCCCTTCATTTTGAATGCATTGCAGTCATTCACATTGTGATACTGACAGCATGAGTATTCCCAGGCCATTCTCAGCTACTGACAAGACCAGATGATGATATAGAAGAAACAGTAGTCTCTGCTCAAGGTGCGCAGCAGCCATTGTTTTCATGGCTGCTAGGCCTCTTTTGCACTTCTGTATGATGTGATCAACATGGTACTTGTATGATAGCCCGCGATCGAAAGTAACTCCAAGATATTTGAGCTTGTTGTGTCTTTCAATTGACTGCCCATTGAGAGTAATATCTGGGAGATCTGCTTTCAATATGGAGTTGTTCAGGGAGCACCATAGCACACATGCTTTGTTAGGATTGATTTTGGAGTAGGTTTCCTCACACCATTCAGAAACCGCCTGTAGACTCTCATGTATGCTTCTGACCATTTCTTATCTGTCTAAGTAAATGAGTATGTCATCGGCAAAGAGCAAGAAGCTCAGCAGCCCTAGTTAAACAACAACTGTTAGCTTGTCTTCCCACATGGACACATGTCAGTGTAGTTTTAATTTGTTAAAAAGATGTTATTTGAGCCTACACTGGCTGTTTCTCAGTCTGAAAATTTAACACTTAATCTCTTCTTGGTAGGGAGTGTTATGCTTCTGTTGTGTCTGACTCTATTGTTCTCTATACTATTTTAATTTGAAGCTAAATTTCATAATTGCTTTTACCTTTTCATATATTGTCCTGACCTCAGTTTGAATTTTACCTCATCCATCTTTGGCAAACTTACCTGCTTTTTAAAATTTTGTATTTCCTCATATCTTACTGTGGGTAAAAATCAGCTGTACTTTCACTTTGCTGAATTTATACTTGGTTTCCATAAGTACCTCCTAGAAGTTTCTGACTCACTGCTTTCAGGGCATCTTAGAGCAGTTACGGCTGATAGAGAATCTTTGAGGAAGACTATCTTGGTTTTAGAATTTTGTCTGACTACTAATAGTTATTGCAGCTGTTCTTTTATGCTTCTGCCTCAGCTGTAAAGATGTTTGAAAATGCTGAGCTGGGCACCCTAGATATAGATTTTCTGTATATTCCTGAGTTATAGTCTCACTGTCAGGTGTAACCTTTTTCAAATATATAATGCCAGTATACTGTTTTTATACCTCAGCAAAAGAGAAGTTGGTAAGAAGACGAAGATGGCTGTATACCGCTCCACCTATGTCCCAGTCTTGACGTATGGATGCGAGTCATGGGCAATGACTACAACCCACAAAAGCCAGATCCAAACCTCAGAAATGAGGTATCTGAGGAAGCTGGTTGAAGTAACAAGAAGAGACATGGTCCGCAACCAGACGATACGTCAAGGCCTAAAAACCCAACCCCTACAGCCCAAGTAGAACAGTCCCAACAGATGGTTTTGCCATGTCTGCAGAATGGGAGAAGATCGGCTACCACGACAAGCATGGGAAACTAAGAGCCAGGGATCCAGACCTCCAGGACAATCCAAAGTCCGCTGGGAGGACAACAATAGACAATCTTTGAAGGACCGAGGACTAGAATGGAACCCGGCCAGGAGGAAGACAGCCGATAGAATAGTATGGCGCTGTCTCTTACAAACCTCTACACCTCACGGTAGAAGGGGAACGACTAAGTAGTAGTAGTATGCTGTTTTTTGTCTTGTTTTAGATATAACTTATTGAAACTTGATATACCGTTGTACCAAAACTGTATAGTTCCTGTGTCTGTCTAAGACGATGAACAAAGAATAGACCTACTGCTTATTTGTGCATCTTGTATGAGGTGACTGATATGAGGCTGGCAACCTTTATGTAAAAGAAAGTTGCTACATAAATCATCACTGCACGAGCACAAGAATGCTTGTATGCAGGCTTCCTGCAAACGGACCAGCTACAGTGGTGGCCCTGCGCTTATTGCTAAAATAAGAAAATAGAAGGTGCAAAGTGGCCAGTTATTTAGAAATGAAAGCCTAAAGAAACAGAGGAAGCAAGGAAGATCTGGGATGTATGTGAGAGGATGGCTAGGAAGATGTCAAGTGTTAGCTCTTTCTTTCTCATGTGGTTCTTGAGTTTTGCCCTGGCATCAAAATAGTTGGCAATTTTTTCTACAGGTGATGTCTTAAAACGAGCAGAAAATATGGACATTTTTGGGAAATATCTCATAATTTATGTAAAATCATTGTGAATTGGCTGAAGATTAGTGTTGTAGTCTTATATGGATCAAGTAAATTTGTTTTATATAGTGTAAAGTGCAGATGTGAATAAATTTGGTGACAATTAAACAGACATACCAGAAGGCCCTTGGAAGAATCAAGTACTACACCATGGCACACCACACAGTTTGTTGGGTAGAGAGAGTTAAATAGTTTAAAAAACATATGTGGGGAAGAAATAGTTAATGCCACAAGGCATGACTTGGGGGCAGGGATGTGATAAATCAGTGGTGTGCTAGACTAAGTGAGGGGAGATGTTTTTAAATAAAAACATTGCTTTAGTTTATCAATGTCTTGTCTTAACAGGGTAACCAAGACAACAGGGTGGTAATCTATGACAATAAAATCATTGACTACATCAACTTTATTCTGAGATCTGGAGAGTTTGGTGACTGCTCGACAGAGAAGGTATCCTCTTTACTTGCATTACCATCATCATTATCAACAAAAATCATTAGATTACTGTCCATGGGCTGTATTGTCATAGGCCATGAAGGAAAAAGATATTGCAGAACAAGTGAGCTTACAGGAAACTTTTATTCCATACAAGATATTATTGTTTGCTCACATCCAAAAAATATATCCAGTAACAAGATTAAATATGAACAAGATGAAATTCAGTCTTCATTGCCATCCCCTTGATGATCATTCTGGTTGTCTTCTGCAGCAACAGCATCCAAATCATCCCTAAAACAACATTTACTGTTACCATAATCATCAGTACTCTTCTGTCATCTTTACTGTATTTGAGAATCTATCCTTATTTAAATGTTTACAATGTCATGGTTCATTTGTAGTCCATTTTCTCTTACTCTAGAATTTAATTGTCTCTATGTGCTCATCTTCCAATACTCTATAAAATGTAATTGTCTCCATAGAGCCTGCATTCTCATACTCTCAAATTAAATCGTCTGTGTGTGGTCTATAACCACATAGCCTAGAATGGTATTAGTTTTTCTGTGGAATGTATTCTCATACACTTGAATTTAATGGCTTGAATGTGGTCTATGTTTTCAGACTCCAGAAATAAGTGGACTGTTTTTTATTTATATTTCAGACTTTAGAACTCAGAAAAAGCATCTCTAATCTGGTGATGAGCTTGATAGAAGAGAATGGACCTGGTGCCACAGAAGTAGCTTTGGTCAGCATCCAATAATTTTTTTAATGATTTAACATTTCTGTCTTACTGCTGTTCTTTTATTTTTTCTTATACTTTACCTCCTTTTTGACAGCTCCATCTCTTCTATTTGACATTATTTTATATTTGACTGAAAACTAATGAACTAGAATATGCTGCACAGGATCTTAATTTGTTTTTCGTTAACAATGTCAGGGAATAATGGTAATTTTGAGTCATTGGCCTATGTAGTTCCAGGGAGTTAGATGAGAATCTTTTGGTCGAACACTATCACCAACCAAGAACTACTTACTCGGAGCAACCAAGAGGACATGCACACCATCATAGCCGGTAGACGCTGGAATTGGGTTGGCCACGTCCTCAGAAGAGACCCCCAATGCCATCACAGCAATGCTATGGACCCCTGAAGGAAAGCGAAAGAGGCCGACCAAAAACAACTTGGCGGAGAACTGAGGAAGCCAAGATGCAAAGAATGAACCAGAGCTGGGGCACTGCACAAAGGATGGCTGCCAACCGAGCGAAGTGGAAGTAGTTTGTTGCTGCCCTACAAGACACCACCAGGCATGATAGCCACTGTCTTCTTTGACAGTCGGTGGCTAAGGATCAAAGAAGAAGAAGATGAGATAAAGAGAGTCTAGGTAGGATTACTGCTCCCACAAACATTTCATACAAGGTAACTAATATAAGGTTGTGAAGGGGGTGGGCAACCTCATCATTTCAAACAAATTGCCAGATAAAACACTGTTGTAAGTACATATGAATGCTTGGTGCAGGCTTCCTGTAAGTGGACGAGCTGCAGTGATGGCTCCATGCTCCATATGTAGCACACAAAAAATGAATGAAATATGTAACTGTGATAGCTGCTCTCTTTTATGACAATGAATTTTTAGGAACCTTCTTTTACTCTTCAGGTTTGGCTAAATTCTTAATAAATCTGGCCAAAAATTATATTTAGCATGAATTTGGTATTAAATTTGTATTATCTGACAGAATGAGAAGAAGGGCTGAATCTGTAGATGGTGACTTAAGACAGCAGTTAATTACAATGAGAGTTACCTAAACATTAGCTAACTTCAGTAAAATATTATATTTCTTCTTGGAGCCAAGAAACTGTTGCCAACTGGATTTTCAAATTCAGATATTTTTAAAGGCTGTTTCAGTTTTTAATTTTTGTTCCCTTGTGTGTGCACTATTTTGTCTTTTGAGTGTATTTGTACAGGTAGTTATCATTTCCACTGATTAGTTCAAACTGATGAAGTGCAAAATTAAATTGATGCCTTTAAATTGTTGGAAAAGGAAATAAAATTCTCTCAACAGGAAGTAAAAGATACACTGGACAAAAAGGCTGTCCTAGCACTGATGGCTAACTGCTATGAGAGCCACCAGACAGACAAAACTAAGGTCATGGAACTTAAAGCTCTAGAGGAGGCCATGGCTGATCCACTTGGCTCCCAGGGAAAGTTGGCTTCAACCAGAAGCTTGGCCAAAGGAACTAAACTTCTCAAGGGTGTTATGGTGAGAATTTAAACATTCATAGACATCTTCGTCTGACCCATTTTTTGTGAATTGATCTCAAGATCTTCAGTTGTCTTTTTTTGTCAACGGTAGTATTCTTCTGTAACACTATATCTGAAGTCTAGATTGGTCATCCTGTTTGTTTACTGATTGTCCATAACTCCCTTCCATATGATAAAAGCAGCTGTATGTAACACTTAGAGATTTCTCACTTCTATTGACAAAGATTATTGCACAGGATACTTTCCTATTCTTAGGCATGTCATAAAATGAGGTTGTGCATGGACTGTCAACCTCATCATGTAAAACATATTGCTACAGAAACCACTTCTGCAAAATCACATGACAGCTTTGGTGTAAGTCTCCTGCAAGAGAACCAGCTTCAGTGGTGGCTTCATGCACCATAAGGAGCAAAAAGGGGAATAATGATGATGATATTTTCCATGTGTGTATCCATTTATTTGGGACCCAAAGATGCAGCAATAGAGAATGCAGTCAGCGACAGACAGCTTGACTGCTTGCGTCAGGGTCAGCAAACCAGAGCTGACCAAGACCCTACTCCACCTCCACGTGGTGGTCCTGGAAACAGGCTGCATCACTGCAGTCTGGCTGAGAGAGTAGGAATCGAAGAGGGAAGGCAAACCCGGTCCCAAAAAATGCCAGGCTGAAGTCGGATGTGTCGGCCAAAAGGCGCAGATATCGCAGCTCCGGTGTAAACAGATACAACGCAACCACCATCCTTTTCAGGATGAACGAGGAAGAAGAAGAAGAAGTATCCATTTATTTGAAATCATCGGAAACAGCTATGTTGATGATGATATTTTTCATGTGTGTATCCATTTATTTGAAATTGTCAGAAACAGCTATGTTGATGATGATATTTTCCATGTGTGTATCCATTTATTTGAAATTGTCGGAAACAGCTATGTTGATGATGATATTTTCCATGTGTGTATCCATTTATATGAAATCGTCGGAAACAGCTATGATGATATTTTCCGTGTGTGTATCCATTTATTTGAAATCATCAGAAACAGCTATGATGATATTTTCCATGTGTGTATTCATTTATTTGAAATCGTCGGAAACAGCTTTGATGATGATGATAGTTTTCCATGTGTGTATTCATTTATCTGAAATCGTCGGAAGCAGCTTTGTTGTGGAAAACTGATTTTTTTTTCAGTTGTCGTCCTAATTGCTTTCGAAAAGTAGCCCAAATAGCTCAGGTAAAAAAGGTAAGGGATCCCGTTACATACCCATTGTGGCATATTGGGAATATGGTGTTAGGCCCATATTTTCTTGACCCTTGGCACGCTAGGGGTGATGTGGTCAGCATCACGCCGGCCACCTTAACCTTCCCAGAAGTTGCTCTGGTACCCAATTCATGAGGCTGGGTTGACCCCAGAACCATTTGCAGTCTAAAAATATCCCATCTCAACTGGGGATCGAACCATGGACCACCAAGCTAGGAAGCCAGGGCACTAACCACTGAGCTACCACGGCAAATAGCTCAGAGTCACCCAAAATCTGATCAAATATAGCCCAAAGTCACCCACAATGGTCAGAAATTGCATAATTTGTAGCCCAAAGAACTTTAAGAATATTTCAATTGTCATATGTTGGAAATAGGATACAGACGTGTGTTGTATGACCCTCTAATCATTGTACGCTCTTGTAGAAATACCCTAGGGATCTACACATATAGTCGAGAGAAAATATCTCATTATCTGTGTAAAATCATTGCAAACTGGCTGAAGAATATTTTTAAGTGTGCAAAGTCTTACCTTAGTAAATACATTTGTTTGTTATCATGAAAAATGCAGATATGAAGAAATCTCAGAAGAATTCTTACTATAACCTAACAGTCATACCATGATACCCTGGGAGTAATGGTGCTTCATCATCAGATAGTTGATGGATTAGAAGGAAATAAAACTAGATTCTAAACTCTACTCAGCTTTTACATATGAACTCTTTTTTTTTTCTTTTTTTTTTTTTAACTTTTCTGAAACTAGACTCTAAAGGTTACTCATCTTTCACATAAGAAGTCGTTTATTTTTATTATTTTGTTTAACTATATGAAACTATACCTAAATTGTACTCAGCTTTCAAAAATGAAGTCATTGGTTTTTTTACTTTTTGAAGCTAAACACTGAAGGTTACTCATCTTTCACAAAAGACACCCTTTATTTTAATTTATTTTTATTTTACGAAACTATACCTAAATTCTACTCAGCTTTCACATAAGAAATCTTGTAACTTTTAAAAACTGTACTTTAAACTCAACGGGGATTTCAGAAAAAACAGAAGGAGGAGTTTGCTGATGACTACATGGATGTAGGATTTGCCCTGTACTTGATCCTGGCTAGAATGTGTGACATTGACCCTAAACTGCAGGAATACTGTAAGGTTTTTTTTCTACTTGTTGTGCTGCTGTTATATTAACTTACTGGAGTGGAGAGAGGCTTAATGTTGTTTTTGTTGTTTTGTTAGGGGTGCTGAGCTTCTTTCTCTTTTGCAACCAGTACTAAGTTGAAGACTCCTTGGTATTATCTCTACACTGTAGATCTAGGCTTTTCGTGTGGCTTTTCTGCCATTCTGAAACGTGTTAGTCATGAGCTCCAGTTTCTCTAGCTTTGCTGGATCATCACATCTGTATAGCATAGTGTGCATTCCCCGCCATCCAGGGGGGCTCTCAAAATATGCAAAGCTACAATACTGTGCTCTGGCTCTTGACTATCCCAAGGAATTGTCACATCCTACACAGAGCCACTTCTCAGCTCCCCCTGCCTATCATGGTTCCATAGTGAGATCCTTCTGCATGCAGCCAACCAGGTAAAAGCAAGAGTTACATCAGGGGCTCAAGTGACTCCTCTAAGCTTAGTGTGCTATGCTGGGTTCTCAACACATTTCACCACAGGGGGAATCCCTGGAAGTGTGTGGATGATTTCAAGAGTCAGTGAATGTGTAATTAGCCTCACAGACAGAGGTTCACATCCACATCTGTATACTATAGCATTGTGCTTAGCTGGTATTCATATAAGGATGACTTCAAATATGCCTTCATGCATAGAGGCTTACTGTGAAATAGGTCATGATGTCATCATCAGAATATACTCTTAAGTTTCATCATCTCATCTCAGCCCGTAACCCGTCATGGGTCGTAGGGGTGCCATGGTGGAAGCATCAGCAGACAGGGTCCTCCACTGCTCTCTATCCTCAGCAATGCGTACAAGTGTGGAAAAACCGTGTCCTGCCCATTCTTTGATGTTATCAGCCCAGGATTTTCTTTGCCTTCCTCTTCTCCGTTTACCTTCGACTGTCCCCTGAAGGATCGTTTTCGAAAGGGAGTCATGACGAGTTACATGCCCAAACCAGGCAAGCTTTCGATGTTTCACTATTGACAAAAGTGGTTCTTGGTGGCCTGCATAGGTGTTTATCTTCTCTCTAACATAGACATTTGTTTTGTGCTCTTTATAGCAAATGCGCAAAATTCTTCTATAACATTTATGCTCAAAAGCCTGAATCCTTCGCTCCGTATCTGCAGTGAGTGTCCAGCTCTCACACCCATACAAGAGAATAGATAATACAAGTGATTTGTATAATTTGATCTTCACAGGAAAACTGATGTTACTTTTCCAGATCACATTCAACTTTGTCATGGCAGCTGAGGCCATCTCAAGTCTTGTCTTGATTTCTTTACTTGATCTTCCATCACTACATATAGTGGACCCGAGATATTTAAAGGTGTTAACTTCTTCTAACGTTTGCCCATTTAACGTAATGTTGGTCGGAACATGTTTCTTATGGCTATTCACCAATGAATGAATGCCCCTGAATCTGATGTCTGCAAGATAACAGAAAGTTTAACTGCTGGTAAAATATGATATTCTTGTTTTAGAGTCTAAAATAATATAATATTTGTATATAATAATAATAGAAGACACTAATAATAATAAGTAATAGAAGACACTAGTCATGTCGTTGCTCTTTCCCACTACATGAATTTTTTTTAGTGAAGAATTAAACTAAAGCCAGGCAGATTATCTATAACTATGTCATGTTCATTTTCTTCTTGCCTTACAGCTGCATGTAGAGCACAGGCCAAGCTCTCCAGCCCTACACCATTCATTCACATCCTTTCCATATCTTCCCTAAACTTCAGATGCTTATCTCCATTTCTGCTAGACATTTTCTTTTGGTCTCCATCAATTTCTGTTATCTTGCAGACATCAGATTCAGGGGCATTCATTCATTTTCCTTTTTGCTGCCAGTGGAGCATTGAGCCAAACACTGCAGTTGGTCCCCTTACAGGAAGCCTGCACAAGACATTCACATGGAGGCCTTCACAAGACATTCACATGGAGGCCTGCACAAGACATTCACATGGAGGCCTGCACAAGACATTCACATGGAGGCCTGCACAAGACATTCACATGGAGGCCTGCAGAAGACATTCACATGGAGGCCTGCACAAGACATTCACATGGAGGCCTGCACAAGACATTCACATGGAGGCCTACACAAGGCATTCACATGGAGGCCTGCACAAGACATTCACATGGAGGCCTGCACAAGACATTCACATGGAGGCCTACACAAGACATTCACATGGAGGCCTACACAAGGCAGTCACATGGTCTTGTATTGGTGGTTTTATAGCAGTCTGTATTACAAGATGAGACTGCCAGCTTCCAAGCACAACCTCATATTAGTCATGTTGTATGACATGCTTGAAGGAGTAGTAGTCCCATTTTTTCTTCATCTCATAAAAGACTGCCAGGAACTACACAGGGCATTAAAGGGATTACTTAGTCATATATTTTAGCTGGATTCCTCATTGTGTGTCCACCCACCACTCTCATCTATTCATCATCATCATCTTTTTTTTTCACTGTCATGGACCATGTGGCCACCATTGAGGCTGGTCCCCTTGTAGAAAACCTGCAGTAAAGTACATGCTCCTGTAGAGTGTTTTCTGTAGACTTGTCTTTTACATGCTGAGTTTGCCATCCCCACACACAAGTTTGAATTAGCTCCCTTTTATGACATGTCTGAGGGAGCAGTGGCCTTATTCTTTGGCTATGTTGTCTTTAATTATGTCCCATGTCTTTAATTATTTCCCATGGTGCTTTTTTGCAGGAAGTAAGGCCATGACCTCTGAGAGACCGAGCAGGCGCTGTTTCTTTGGTTTACTGATGTTCTCCCTATCTATCTTTACCAAAAACTTCAAGTTATTCCCTAACATTCATGTCGTACAAGGTCATTATTATAAGGTTGTGCATGGGGCTGGCAAAATCATCATGTAAGACAAATTGCCACAAAAACAACTGCTGCTAGAGCATGTGACTCCTTCATGCAGGCTTACTACAGGAGGACCAGCTGTAGTGGTGGCTCCATGCTCTGTTAGGAGCACAAAGTAAAATGATGATGATAACTCCTGGACATTCATTGACATAGTAGGACCATGTCAGTTGTCTACTCTCATAGTAGGACCATGTCAGTTGTCTACTCTCATAGTAGGACCATGTCAGTTGTCTACTCTCATAGTAGGACCATGTCAGTTGTCTACTCTCATAGTAGGACCATGTCAGTTGTCTACTCTCATAGTAGGACCATGTCAGTTGTCTACTCTCATAGTAGGACCATGTCAGTTGTCTACTCTCATAGTAGGACCATGTCAGTTGTCTACTCTCATAGTAGGACCATGTCAGTTGTCTACTCTCATAGTGGGACCATGTCAGTTGTCTACTCTCATAGTGGGACCATGTCAGTTGTCTACTCTCATAGTAGGACCATGTCAGTTGTCTACTCTCATAGTAGGACCATGTCAGTTGTCTACTCTCATAGTAAGACCATGTCAGTTGTCTACTCTCATAGTAGGACCATGTCAGTTGTCTACTCTCATAGTAGGACCATGTCAGTTGTCTACTCTCATAGTAGGACCATGTCAGTTGTCTACTCTCATAGTAGAACCATGTCAGTTGTCTACTCTCATAGTAGGACCATGTCAGTTGTCTACTTTCATAGTGGGACTATGTCAGTTGTCTACTCTCATAGTGGGACTATGTCAGTTGTCTACTCTCATAGTGGGACTATGTCAGTTATCTACTCTCACAGTGGGACTATGTCAGTTGTCTACTCTCACAGTGGGACTATGTCAGTTGTCTACTCTCATAGTGGGACTATGTCAGTTGTCTACTCTCATAGTGGGACTATGTCAGTTGTCTACTCTCATAGTGGGACTATGTCAGTTGTCTACTCTCATAGTGGGACTATGACAGTTGTCTACTATGTCTTAAGTCCTGATAGTGGGACTATGTCAGTTGTCTACTCTCATAGTGGGACTATGTCAGTTTCTACTCTCATAGTGGGACTATGTCAGTTGTCTACTTTCATAGTGAGACTATGTCAGTTGTCTACTCTCACAGTGGGACTATGTCAGTTGTCTACTCTCACAGTGGGACTATGTCAGTTGTCTACTCTCATAGTGAGACTATTTCAGTTGTCTACTCTCATAGTGGGACTATGTCAGTTGTCTACTCTCATAGTGGGACTATTTCAGTTGTCTACTCTCATAGTGGGACTATGTCAGTTGTCTACTCTCATAGTGGGACTATGTCAGTTGTCTACTCTCATAGTGGGACTATGTCAGTTGTCTACTCTGTCTTAAGTCCTGATAGTGGGACTATGTCAGTTGTCTACTCTCATAGTGGGACTATGTCAGTTGTCTACTTTCATAGTGGGACTATGTCAGTTGTCTACTCTCATAGTGGGACTATGTCAGTTGTCTACTCTCATAGTGGGACCATGTCAGTTGTCTACTCTCATAGTGGGACTATGTCAGTTGTCTACTCTCATAGTGGGACTATGTCAGTTGTCTAATCTCAGTCTTAAGTCCTGAATCTCAGAGAAACATGGAACTGACAAGATTTTTGTACTTGATACCAAGATTCTGCTAAATGAACACTGATGGGCTGAATCACACTTTACTGTGTACTCACAATCTCATTACCCAACTCATGATTGATAAATTCACTTGATGTTTTTGCAAATTGTTGTTGGACAACAAAGTGTACAGTAAACTGTGATTTTAAATAGGATTATTGTTGGGGCTAAGCACTAGGGTTTAGGCTTAGGATGCAGAGCTGTCAATGCTAACCTTAACCCTAACCCAACTTGCAACTTTTTCATAAATAACGTGAACATACATGGAGTCCGTACATTCAGAAAAATTTAAAAAACAAAATACCCCACAAATTGGGCGATTTATCAGTCATGAGTTTGGCAACAAGGTGGTATGTGTACAGTAAAGTGTATTCAACCCAGTGATGTTGTTAAATGAAATTTGAGACAATTATATACAGACTGAGTTTGTTGTTTTAAGATTAAGTTTGCCGTAAGGGGATAGAGGTTGACTATATGAAACTGTTGACACTGTTTTCTTGATGCTGTTACTGCAGTAAGAATGGCCCCTCTACAAGCCAAAGCTTTCAGCTTCTACAAGAAAAACTGCATGTCCATTGAGGTTGTCAAAGACGACTATCTACAGAAGATCAACTTCCGGGTCAAAAACCGGGTAAGTCATTTTGGTGAAAACAAAATGATGATCAAGACAAAGGAACATATGGCATAGAAGAGGATTAATAAAAACACTATGAATGTGTAAAAGAGTATCTTCTTCTTCTTCTTCTTCTTCTTTGTAAACTCTCAGACGTCTGCTTGAATATGTTCAAAGAAAACAGTGGTCAGCTTGACGCTATTTCTATCTCCATAGTGAGCTTTTCTAGGAGTGGTACTGATGACTGCCATATATGCTTTTTCTGTTCCTCATATGTTGGGCTTCTTTGAAGCAGATGTCCAGGAGTCATTTTATTGGTGCAGCAGTTACTGTTATTTGTAGTTCCTGTCTAGCTTGTTGAATAGATGGTATCACAATCTGTTATGGCCAGTGTGGAGTCTGAAGATTACCACTTGTTGACTTCTGCTGAGCTGATAATATGCATCATTTATTTGGTGTCCTGTATGCTGTGCTTCCCATTTATTCCTGTATCTGCTTCTGATAAAACTCTTTGAAAATTATACTGCTGAGGTAGCTTTCCTCCTTCCTTTGTCAATCTGTCAGCCTGTTCATTGCTGGGGATGTTGCAGTGAGAAGTATCAACTCTTTTGAATCTCTCACTCAGTTTGTGGAGTACTACTCTTAGGTCATTCAAGTGTTAAAAGGGGTGTGAGAATAAAGATTAGAAGGAGGAAAGACTAAGAAAAAATGAGAAGAAGGAAGAGCAAGAAAAAGATGAGGAAAAAAAAAAAGAATGATGTTGAAGTGAAATGAGGGAGAAGAAGGCAAAGTGGAAGAATGAGGAGGGAGAAGAAGGCAAAGTGGAAGAATGAGGAGGGAGAAGAAGGCAAAGTGGAAGAATGAGGAGGGAGAAGAAGGCAAAGTGGAAGAATGAGGAGGGAGAAGAAGGCAAAGTGGAAGAATGAGGAGGGAGAAGAAGGCAAAGTGGAAGAATGAGGAGGGAGAAGAAGGCAAAGTGGAAGAATGAGGAGGGAGAAGAAGGCAAAGTGGAAGAATGAGGAGGGAGAAGAAGGCAAAGTGGAAGAATGAGGAGGGAGAAAAAGATGGGAAGAGAGAAAAAGAAAAAGACAACATTAGAGAAGATATTTCAAGCTGAGCTTACAATGCTGTAGTTGTTCTTTCAAACAAACGCTTTGTTCTTCCAGCGTGTGCTGAGGGAGGAGGTCAAAGAGAAGCTAAAGTGGGGTGTGGATCGTTCATCTCCTAGCAACAAGATCAGAGACCTGATGGGCTGGACCAAGGACATCATGAAAGATATTGCCTACCAGCAGAAGATCCTCAAAAATCCATTGGCCATTATGATGACAAAAGGGTGGTAAGTTTGAGATTAACATCACAGGGTACATTTACTTTGTATCATCAAGAATTGCAAGAGTTAGTGAAGAATGTAAACACTGTAAGTCATGAATATGCAAAGCATATATGATAATTAGCAAATCAGATGATAAGCCAAAATTAAAGATAAGAATAAATGAGAAAAACCTGAAACAAGTCAAGAGTTCTCATATCTTGGTCATATAATAACAGAAGATGGCAGATGTGAAACAGAAATCAAGAAGATATTCAGGATAGCCAAAGCTGCATGAGACAGATACTAACAGTTAATTCACAAATTCATATAACAACTAACTCACAAATTCAAACTGAGAATGATCAAATGCTATATATATTCATCATTACTATATGATGTAGAAACATGGACAATGAACAAGCAATTAAAAGAAAGAATTGAAGCCCTTGAGATGTGAATATATAGAAGAATGGGGCACGTCTCATAGAAAGAGAAAAAAACAAGTAAAGAGATACTAGAAAAACTAGGAATTAAAAGAGAATTAATGATGAAGATCAAAATTAGCTTAAATATTTTGACTGTGTTGCGCACATATTTTTGATGCACAGATTACAAAAATACGAGATGACTAATTGATATGAAAAAGAGATTACTTTTGTTACAATCAAAGTTATATCATCCATGATTTGATTTATACTTTTGATTATGTGGATGATCTCCCTTGAATATTGATTTCGCGGATGAATACCGAATTTATGTAATTTCTCATGTGTTAGGGCCAGAAAATGGATTGATCTTGTTCAATATGTTTATGGCCTGAATTCATATGTATTACTTGTCTGGTGCAAGAAGATTCAGTCTTATATTGTATATCTTTGTATGTTTAGGTCGGACTATATTCTTTGTGCCGATCACTGGGGCAGGTATTCGTTTTCGAGGCATGCGTAGTGAGTCTCGATAATGCCGCCTAATATGGCTGAGTGTGTTTCTTTGGGCTGGTCCCTTTTAAGGGTTGAAAAGTGATTTGTGCATGTTTTTCCAGGAGAAGTTTGTGTCTCTGCAAGAGTCTATTTGTCAGAGATTCTCCTCATGCACTTTGTTATTAATTCGGACTCCAGGTAATACCAGACCCTTTCTTTTGATGATCTCTACGTGGTTAGGCCTAGATGGATCATGTTTCGGACATCGTTGGTCGTTGATATACCTTTGAAGATGACAGGTTTCCCAACAGAGATTATGTCTGCATGTAACAACCTTAGTAATGTGGAACTGTAGGGGAACTCTAGGAAATTATTGATATTCAAATTGTGAATTAACTTTGGCTTATCATTATCCTTCTGCTGGGTGAGTGAGCACAACTCAGGAAGGCAGCCATATTGTTTTCCTGTCATCGTTATGAATCACTGTCAAGAGAACAGTCTATCAAACTTATTATCGGACAGTGATATGGAGATCTCACTAATATGAAAACCCCCTATCGTGGTTTAACTTTATTACATAAATATTTGATATATGTCGCTGGAGAACTTAGCCAAGGAAAAGGTTCGGCCAGTGAACTCTATATATGTTTACACACCCACACCCACTGATGCGTTCAGTCAGTTAGGGGATGTGGCCATAGTCTGCCAGAACATTGAATGATTCCTTATATCTTTCATCATATTTGAATGCTGCATGAAATATGATCTACTGTTCAAATGCCTCATGATGTATACGTCAACATGTTCCTATGACTATGTTCCGTGCTGTCCAAATGTGTGCGTCCCTATTAAACGGTGTGAAATGCCCGCTACAGATCAAGTCGTCATTGCCTTGCATGAGAGTGTGTGAGAAATATTATCAAGTGGTCTGTTACACCGAACTACTACACCATTCGCGTTACTTGACACTCCCACTCAATGTCAACATGACAGGTTCATTCGATTATGCAGAGGTAACTCGAAGAAGACTTTCTTCAGTGATGACCAGTGCACGACCCTAAAACATAACCCCCACATCCAGACATTACCAGTGGTGGCATAGCGGCTACTATCAGTGGTAGGCCAGATCCCTGGGTTTATTGTACCAGACCATTCCTGACGCCATATACGACACGCAAACACGGATTTACAGGTGGACAGTACAACTACACAGTCGAAGTCAGCATGACCTGTCTTATCGAGCGAAGGCAGTAATTAGGTCAGCGCTTGATGACATTTTGCAGTACAGGCAGTGTTTATGTCAAGCAGTACAGAGCTGAATACATTGAAGGCCATAAACTGTTCTGTTGTTCCAGTTTTGTTGAACATAAGTGTATAAATTTCATCGTTGGATCTTCTATATGCTCAAAAAAATTTTGAACTATGTAATAAAATAAATCAAAAATTGAAATTGATTAAAAGTGGCAGTTAGAGTAATTAAAAAGCTGTACCATTTATACTGAGCATACTTTACAACACATTCCAACCACAACACATCTATTTAATTAATGTATGCATTTATGCTATTGATGTTTACATGTTATTTGTTTATATGTATAGTTGTTTATATGTCCGTGGGCGGTTGGTGAGGTGACTAGCTCAAGAAATACCGAGTAATATTGGTCTTGTACTAGTGTTCCATAGGGAGCAAATTTCTTAATTGAAATTTGCTAGCGACAACCTGTTGCTATTTCTGTTAGTTGTTAAGACACATTTTTCTTCGTTGTTTTTGTTAATAATTTTGTGTTCCTTAGTTTTGTTTGATTTGTTCGTATTTGTAGATCTACTCTGTCCTATAATTTATTTCTATACACCATTTATATTTATACTCTGTGACGTCATTTGTTTTGTTTAGTTCATTGCAGTTATCATCACAGATTCTGTGATTATTTACTTACTTCAGTTCCTTATATTTAATTTAATTTAATTTGATTTCTGCAATTGTTTTCATAGTGTCTTTTCTTGTTTGTCCTTGTTAATCTCTTTGGTTGACAGAAATATAGGAGGTATATTTGAATACACTTATATGATAGTACAGGCCAGCACTTTATTATTATTATTACTGTACAAGGAAGTATACAAGACCTGTTTAAGGCTTGTCTCCCACATTGATTGGGATAGAAAGATATTATTTTCCACAGGTACTCAAGTGATCATTTGTTTATTATAAACAAGATAACCATATAAGGTCTTTGACTAAGACTAAGAGAGTGAAATAAAATAAAGTGAGTATACAAGTCTATAGTATAGACTTGTCTCCCATTAAAGTGGGATAAGGTAATTTATTTACTTTTTCAGGTTACTGATTTCATAAGACAGGATGTTTAATTTAGATTACTTTATCCAGCAAGGGTTAACCCTTGGTAAGTCTGGTAAAGAATTGGAAGAATATTCATCTGCTCAATTTGCCATTGCATTAAAATCAGAAGAGAAAAAACAAAAAGATGAGAATAAATGGAAAGCAGAAATTGAACAATAGAAGATGAAGCTGAACAGAAAAGATTAGACAGAGAATCTGAGGAGAGAAAAGCTGCTGCTGAGGAGAGAAAACTTCTAATAGAAGAAAAAAAAATTAAAAGCTGCTGCTGAGGAGAGAAAACTTCTAATAGAAGAAAAAAAATTAGAAGCTGCTGCTGAGGAGAGAAAACTTCAAGCTGCTGCTCAGGAGAGAAAAGAAATAAGAGAACATGAACATCAGAAAGAACTTTTAGCATTTGAGTTAGAAAAAATGAAATTGACAAATATGAGTATTGTTAATCAATCATCTGGTGGTAATGGTAAACCCTTTACTTACAAGGTCAAGGTACCAGCGTTCAACTCTGCCAGTGATGACATAGCATTCTGGCTTGATAGATTTGAACGCGCTTGTTGAGCTCATGTGGATAAATCACAATATGCTAATCAGTTGTCTGAGAATCTAAAAGGTGATTCTCTGACGAGTTTATGTTTGGTTGAGGAAGCTGACAAGGATAATTATGAAGTTATCAGGGCAGCCTTGATAAAGAAGTACCAACTGTCAGAGGAAGGTTATCGTATTTTAAGACAATGGTACCTGAGACAGGGGTAGAATTCTCAGAATTCATTGCAAAAGCACGTCTTACTTTTCAACGATGGATTGAATTATCCAAAATAGAGAAAACATATGACGCTCTTATGGATTTGTTGCTCAGAGACAAGATCATGTCCTCTGTGAACAAACAATTCCTTGAATTTTTACACGAGCGTAAACCTCAAACATTAAAGCAAATGCAAGAATTTTGTGACCAATATGTCACGGCACACCCTGACGTAACTCTTAGCAACACTAAGATTAAAGAGGGTATGCCAGTTGCGTCAGCAACACAATACAATAATAATTACTCACACAAATTCCAAGGAGCTCAAAATAAATTTGATAAAAAGGTTAGCTGGAATAAGTATCAAAACCAAGGTAACCACTCAAATCAGGGTTCTTCTCCGAAGAACTGGAATCGGGCTGACCGTCCTCGATACAGGGGCGGCCATAATTATAGAAATTTCCGCAAAGGAAGTCACTATAGGAACTACTCAAGTTTTCCTTCATGGAAACAACAAAACCAACAATACAGACACTCATTATAATGAGCATGATGATTATGATCATGAATATTATGATTCAAACCCAAGTAGGGGTTATAACAGAGGAGGCAATAATAACTATAGAGGTTATGATAATCGAGGTAGATCACAATATAAAAGACGTAAATCACAGTACCAGGCTAACTCTGCACAGCAAGAGTTCCATGAAGCCGGTAATCAAGCTAATGATAAGAAAGACTCTAATAATGTGGGATGTTCTGCTTTCGATTTTGGTAGAGCATCTCAATGTTCCCAATGCAAAACATTATTCGATCCAACCACGGTTTCTACTTTAAGCTGTGGTCATCCTCTTCCCGCTCTCCCTGCGTCAGTCGTGCATGATGGAAGAGGTGCTCTTGTCTTGAATAGAGGTCTAGTAGATGGTACTCCGGTCTCAATTCTTTTTGATTCCGGGTGCACAACCATTGGAGTGAGGCAGTCACTCATAGATCCTTCTCGAGCCACTGGCAAAGTAATCAAATGCGTAACATTTGGTGGCACATTGGAGAAGTACTCTACTGCCATTGTCAACATTGCTACTCCCTTCTTTACAGGAGATGTACACGCATGTCTTCTCCCGAATCCGATCGCTGATCTTATAATCGGTCGCATTCATGGAGTGAAAGAATGCACTCCGCAACAAATTGTTGATTGGGAAAATAAGAATATGCAAACTGCTAATGCTGTAGTCCCTAGGGCTCAAGCTCTTAACGTGCCTCAATCTTCACCTTCTGAAGATAACGATACACAGAACCAAGGTGATCCCTTGGAAATTTCTCGTGACTCATTCATAAAGAAACAGGAAGATGATCCTACTTTTAAAAAATTCTTCACGCTAGCAACAAAAGGTGATCCGAATAAAGATACAAATCGTAAATCTTGGATTACGATGAAGAATGGCGTACTTGTACATATGGTACAAGACTCCTCTAAGTCTAGTCATTCTCAAATTCTTGTGCCCAAAAATATGAGAGTTAAAATCTTACAGCACGCTCATGATTCTCAGTGTGCTGGGCATATGGGTTTTTCCAGTACTAAATCTAGAGTTCTTGAATCTTTCTTTTGGCCTTTTGTGAACAAGGACATACGATCTATTGTCGATCTTGTAAGGTATGTCAAGAAGTTAAATCCAAAGGTCCACGCCATGCTGCGCCTATTCAGGCTGCAGATATTCCAATTCGACCATTTCAAAAAATAGCGATAGACATCATCGGTCCATTTAAGACAAAGTCTGCTAGAGGACACCAATTTATCTTGACGTGTGTGGATATGTACACATATGTAATATGTCATATATATTGATTGTATCACTACTTAGCGGTTCATTGATGTATATTCACTGACAGCAAAGGGAAGCAGAAGATAAAAAGGCCGAAAGGGAGGCAGAAGATAGAAGGTTGCAGAGGGAGCACGAATTACGACTAAGGGAGCTGGAGCTACAAGGCCAGGCTCCTGAAAATGGTGCCAGCCCTTTTGCCTCAGATGCTACGCCCAGTCTGGGAGCCTCAACAGCAGCTATGGGGTTTCATTTAGACCATTTTGTTGAAAAAGACGATGACATAGAGGGGTACCTAGGACGTTTTGAGTTATTAGCTACTACATATGGGTTAGAGAGAGAGAGAGGTGGAGTTTAAAGTTATCACAGGGACTGAGAGGTACTTCTTACGAAGTCTTCGCAAAAATGAACAGAGAAGACCAGGACAATTATGACAAGTTAAAGCAGGCTTTGTTATTGAGGTACGAAAAAAATGGTGAATTTTATCGTAAGAAATTTAGAAATGCCAAACTGTCGTCTGGGGAGACATACCACCAATTCTCTGCCAGACTGGAAACCTATTTGGAGAAATGGACTGCTCTGGGGAAGACCCAAGATCTTAAAGAAATGATCATGATTGAGCAATTGAGAGAGTCCATGGCTCCAGACATGAGAAAATTTCTCATGGAACAAGGTGCAGAGAAGTTGGGGGAGGTTTTAAATGTCACTGAGAGGTATCAGGCAGCCCAGGCAGAGGTAAGTGGTGCTAAAAAGAAACACATAGACAATTTTAAAGCTCCACAGCAATTTTATAAATTTGATAATAATAATAATAATAGCCCCTTCAGTCATAACTGACTATGGGAATGCGCCCCTGAGGTGACAGCCCTCAGCTGCTTATTTTCCTGGTGCTCCTTTCGATGTTTTCTCCTCACCTCTGCTTCTTGTGTGAGCCTCTCTTCGCCCAATCTGAGGTGGCGCCGTAAATAGCATCGCCACTTAGTGCGATCGGCAGCTTCATCCTCCCATGTTGCTGGATCCATGTCCAGTGTCCTCATATCTCTCTTGCACACATCTTTGAACCTCAGCTGTGGTCGCCCAACTGTTCTCTTGCCATCTGCTAATTGTCCGTAGAAGATATCTTTTGGGATGCGACCATCTTCCATGCGGCGAACATGGCCAAGCCAGCGAAGTCTGCGCTGTCTAAGAAGCGTATACATACTTTGAAGGCCAGCACGTGACAACACCTCGACATTTGTCACTTTATCTTTCCACGAGATGCCGAGGATGCAGCGTAGACACCGCAAATGGAAGGTATTGAGCCTTCTTTCTTGCTTAGCATAGGTCGTCCAGGTCTCGCTGCCATATAGGAGTGTGCTGGTGACGCAGGCAATTTGATAATAGAGAACAGGGAAATAAAGGTAGGACAAACTTTGAACGGCCAAGAAATGACTACCGAGACAGAAACTCACAGTTCAATGACCAAAAATCCAATGAAAGAAAACTGTTTAAGCAAGGAAAAAGATGGTGTAAATGGTGCAAGAAAGATAACCATAACACCGAATTTTGTAGAAGGAAACCTTCAAACATTGCTGCAATGAAGTCGGGGACTCAAAGATTAAAGGTTAATCCTAAGGGACAGCAGGAACCTTATCACCCCCCAGTTTGTGAGGATGTTATTTGTAATGGGGTCACCATAAGGTGCCTTTATGATACAGGTTTGGATTATGATTCAGTTGTGAAGTCTAGCCTAGTGGACCCAAGTCAGTATACCACAGAAACAGTGGAAATAAAGGGGCAACTAAGGACATACCACTCATGACACTTCCCATCGCAAGGATAACGGTGAAAACTCGCTATGTGGAAGGAGAAATCAGAGCAGCAGTGATAGATGAACCAATCTACCCTCTGATATTGGGGTGTAGATACGTCTTCTTGGGGAATCCAGAGAGACCTGTGATCATGGCGACAGTGCAGACCAGGTCACAGAAGAAGGAGGAAGAAGGTGAACCTATAAATGCTCATCCAGAGGAGATGAGGAAGGCGCAGGCTGAGGATAGGACACTCAAGCCATGTTTTAAAAAAATGCCCAAATGCCACACACCTCCGAGCAAGGGGGAATATTTTATGAAGAACAAACTCTTATACAGGAAGGCCGGAACTGGAACAAATGGTCACAACCAGCTGGTTCTTCCCACTTCATATAGGGATAAAGTGATGGAACTCGGGCATGCGATTCCCTTCAGTGGTCACATGGGGATCAGCGCCACAGGACAGCGTATAGCTTGTCATTACTTCTGGCCAGGGATAACGGAGGATATAAAAAGATATGTCAAATCCTGCCCAGAATGTCAAAGGGTAGCTCCAAAGCACTGGACTGCTCCTGCAACTCTAGGGGAAATGTCCATAGTGGGAACACCTTTTGAGAGGGTTGCAGTGGATATTGTGGGACCTCTCACTCGGACCAAGAGGAGGAACAGTTACATCCTTACTCTGGTGGACACTTGTTCTATGTGGGGAGAGGCGGTAGCCCTGCCATCAATTGATTCAAAACATGTAGCAGAGGCACTACTTACAATATTTACCCGATTAGGATTCCCGCATCAAATCTTGACGGATAATGGCTCTCAGTTCAAGGGGAAACTAACGGAAGAAGTTTTTAAGCTATTTCAAGCCAGACACTTTCATTGTAGTCCGTACCATCCGCAAGGGAACGGCCAGGTAGAGAGGTTCAACGGGACTCTCATTTCTATCCTGAGAAAGCTGGCACACGAAAAACCGGATCTGTGGGATCAATTCCTGCCCGCCGCATTGTTTGCGTATCAGGAGGTACCACATAGTTCAACCGGGATGGCTCCCGCAACTCTGCTATTTGGGAGGCCAATAAAAGGTCCATTAGAAGCATTATTAAGGACCTGGACAGATGAGAAGGCGGAAGAGACTGTTACCTCATCTTATCAATACGTGAACGAACTGACCACTCGTTTGAAAGCTGGATGGAAACTGGCAAATGATAACTTGAAACAAGCCAGGAAGAAACATGCAGCATATATTAATAGGAAGGCAAAGGACAGAGAACTAGCTGTGGGAGAGAAGGTGCTGCTTCTACTACCCGGTAGCCAGAATAAATTACAAATTGGATGGCAAGGTCCATATACGGTTCTAGAGAAGGTGTCTAGAACAAACTATAAAATTGACAAAAAGGGGAAGGAGAAAGTTTATCATGTAAACCTGTTAAAGAAGTATCTGGACAGACCACTCCAGGAAAGCACCCCCTTACTGACCTTAGCTATCGCAACTCAAATGCAAAAGGAACCACTCACCTCACATGAATACCCATTACATCCTTGTGAAACAGCAGCACAGGTAAAAGTCAGTAAGCACCTGACTAAAAATCAGAGGGAGAGAGTTCAACAGGTTCTGGAGGAACATACAGATGTATTAACAGATAAACCAGGCCATACAAATTTGCTACAGTATGACATGAAACTGGTAGACTCAAACCCAATCTGTATGAGAGCCTATTCTATTCCGTTCGCGAAGGAGAAGGCATTGAAGGAAGAAATAGATTATTTGTTGAAGGAGGGGATTATTTCACACAGTGAATCATCTTTTAGCTCTAGTGTCGTTTTGTTGAGAAAACCGTCTGGGGAACACAGACTGTGCATAGATTACAGGAAACTGAATGCTGTCACAGAAGGACAAGTGGATCCATTACCAGACACAAAACAGTTATTTGCCAGACTGAACAAGGCAAAATACTTTTCAAAGGTGGATCTTAGTAAAGGCTATTACCAGATCCCAGTGAAGCCTGAAGTGAGACCTTATTTGGCTTTTAGCACTTCGGATGGACATTATGAATTCAACATGCTACCATTCGGACTGAAAAATGCTCCGAGTGTATTTTCAAGGATGATGCGCAAATTGTTGGATCCCCTGAATAACCCATGTATCACGAATTTCATGGATGATATTCTCGTCGCCACAGAGACATTTGAAGAACACATTGAAGCTCTAGAAATGTTATTTAATAGGCTTAGGGAGGCGAACTTAACTGCTAGGCCAACAAAATGTTGCATTGGATGCAAAGAGTTGGAATTCTTGGGACACACTGTATATCAGGGTAGCATGACCCCTGATCCAAAGAACTTGGAAAAACTGCAGAGAGCACCTAGACCACAAACAAAAAAGGACGTGCGATCATTTGTGTCGTTATGCGGATTTTATCAAAAATATATCAAAGATTTTAACTCTATTTGTGCTCCTCTGACTGATCTGACTCGCAAGGGACTTCCAGATAAAATTATTTGGACTGCGCAAAGTGAATTAGCGTTCCAAGACTTAAAGGAAAAACTCACTAGCAAGCCTATTCTCAAACTGCCTGATTTGACACAGGACTTTGTCTTAAGAACCGATGCCAGTAATGTAGGACTCGGAGCAGCTTTGTTGCAAAGATCATCTTCACCTGATGGGGAACTGAAACCAGTCGCTTATGCAAGCCGCAAATTGAATAAGGCGGAACAAGGATACTCCACAAGCGAAAAGGAATGTTTAGCGTTAATCTGGGCAATAAAGAAGTTTCAAATCTATCTATATGGTAGGACTTTTGTGGTCGAGACGGATCATCAGCCTCTCGTATTCTTATCTCAGGCTAAGCATGAAAACGCAAGATTGCTGAGGTGGTCTTTATTGCTTCAACCTTATCAGTTTAGTATCCAATATATCCCAGGCAAATTGAATGTCGGTGCAGATTTCCTCAGTCGGCACCCCTGTGATCAAAATTAGAGTAATGGCAGGCGTGAGGAGAGATTTTATCTATGTGTATCACTGGTTTTAGAACTTGCCATAGGCATGTTTTCAAGTGGGGAGATGTGTCATAAAATTAACCATGATACAACGTTAAAATATCTCCAATGATACAACATAGGGATAAAAACTAATGCGTAAGCTACTAGAATACATCATCGCCCACGCCGCGGGTCATCACCCGCCATGGAAATTAAATTGTTAAACGTGAAGACAAAACGTTACCCTTGGAACGGGATGAGAACGGAGATCAAAAGGGAAAAAATATGACTGAACGCGTGCTTGAAACTAGCAAGGCTAAAAGACGCAATTGGTGGGGAAAGGAGGAAAAAGTCACGTCCCCCAAGTTGACACAAGGTAAAGAAATCGACAAAAGGGACCTTAGCTATTATATGCAACAGTCATGTCTTGGACGCTTTTGCGATAACTTAGTCCGTTTATTTGAATTCAGCGGCAAACGTAGTATAGAAGATGCTAGAAATATTTCGAAAAACCAACTAACCTTGAAAAGTAACTTTTTCTTAATAATAATGTTAGGAATATAAAACCTAGCTGGCCGGATGGCCCATCTTGAGCAGTGAAATAATATGCTTTCATTTATACAGACGGATAAATAATAAGAAAGATATTGACAAAAGACTGTGTTGTTCATATCAGCGAGCGTCTGCATTGAAACAAAAATGTCCCAAATTTTCAAAAAACTGTAGCCTTGAGACTCAAGTGCTAAAATCTAGTTGGAATGAAAGAGACGGGATGGGATGGTGAACTGTGGCTAAAAATAACTTTAAAGGCAAAATTGTGTAGGGGAAGGCGGAGTTGGTTCAAAAAACAAGTGTGTTTTTTTGTGAAACGCAAGTAGAGACGGACGGACCAACAGACAATAAGGCATACTTGACTGAGGTATGACTGAAATGACCTTTTGGTAGGAGGTTTGAATTTGAAAGGAAAAAAGGCGGTGATTGGCCATAGATGAATATATTATCGGCGCTCAGACGCGCATTTTTGCCATTCGTCATAAGTTGTCCTAGTAGACACAGTGAATTATTTAGTGGTGTAATTCCCAGAAGCTAATTGAAATATTTAGAGGGACGCCATACTAAAGGCAGCAGCTCAGCTGAGTTTTGCTAGCAATTAACTGTGTTCTATATTCATAATTCTGGTAAGACTGAAAGTATTTCTTTGTATATTTTAATATTTGTTTAATGTTTCGAGTGATTTGATACTGCCATATCAAAATCTATCCCTTACAACAAGTAAGGATTCGCTCTAGACCCCCCCGCCCCAGTTCAGGGTCTAGAGACAAATAAAATACATAAACTCCAGCAAGGATTATGAAAGACAGATCAAGTGTTGAGATCAGTGGAACATATCACCTATCCTATTCTATGGCAGGAAGCTAATGAACATATTTCAGAATATGTAGTCTGGGAGAACTTATCCTATGTAAAACCAAATTGGTAAGATGTGTTGTATGGTCAAAGAGATCTGACCCGTCTATGTGGTGTTGTTGTTGTGTGTGGTGTTGTGTCCAGAAATGGTTTAGAGGATGGAATTCTGACACATGACCAATACTTTATTGCAGAACTGTGAGTTTTTTTATTTGGCACCAATGTGGTGTCAAATGTGATGTTGAATATTACAAGAGTGGACCCGTGCAGTTTATATCTTGGCAGAGCAGCCGTATATTGCCCCCAAGCATGGAGAGGTGGGGCCACCATATTCCAGCACCAGAACTACTCATTCCAGATACGTGAGCGTCTGGCCTGCTGGAGATTCACAAACTCATTTCTAACACACCAATTATATTTCCATCAATAAATGGACCATATTAGTAACCATAGACATGGAGTGATGAGGCCACCCCAACAGCACATCCATAAATCGTTCTCCCATATAGATTACAACTATAAACAGTAGTAATATTAACCAGTATTGTAAAATACATATGTACACTCCTTTCATTTCTTCTTCTTCTTCGATCCTTAACCACCGACCGTCAAAGCAGTCAGTGGCCATCACGCCTAGTGGCGTCTTGTAGGGCAACAACAAATTGATTCCACTTTGCACGGTCGGTGGCCATCCTTCGTACAGTGCCCCAACTCTGGTTCATTCTTTGCATCTCAGCCTCCACAGTCCTCCGCCAAGTTGTTTTTGGTCGGCCTCTCTTTCGCTTTCCTTCAGGGGTCCAAAACATAGCTGTTCTTGTGATGGCATCGGGGTCTCTTCTGAGGACATGACCAACCCAGCTCCAGCGTCTGCCAGCTATGATGGTGTGCATGTCCTCTTGCTTGCTACGAGTAAGCAGATCTTGGTTGGTGATGGTATTCGGCCAAAAGATGCGGTGAATTTTTCTTAGGCATGTTGTGTGAAAAGAGGACAATTTTGACATTTCCTTCTCTGTGACTCTCCAGCATTCCGCACCATAGAGAAGCACAGAAAGCACGCAACTCTGGTATAATCTTAATTTTGTGCTTGTGCTGTATTGGGAGGACTTCCAGATGTTATTTAGGCTAAAGAAGGCTGTTCTTGCCTTATTCATTCTGATGTTGATGTCTTTGCCTGCCCCACCTTCTGGTGTTACTATGCTTCCTAGGTATGTGAAGGTATCTGTCTGTACCAGTTGCTGATTCCTTACTGATATGGGCTCAGGGTTGCTCACATTGAGCGTCATGACCTCTGACTTCTTTAAATTGATGTTCAAGCCCACCTGCTGGCTAATTTTATTAAGTCTATCCGTTTTTTCCTGGATGTGTTGATGTGAATGTGCCAGCAGTGCAATGTCATCTGCATATTCCAGATCTTCCAATGTAGAGAATGTAGTCCATCTTATTCCTCTTGGACTGCCCTCTGTTGTCTGGCGCATCACCCAGTCTATGACTGTTAAAAATAGAGTGGTTGATAAGGGGCATCTCTGTCGTACTCCTGTCTTCACCTCGAAGGTTAGGTTGCTCTGCCCAACACTACACGTAAAGTTGGCATAGAGGCTTTTTATGATTGACACTATGCCGCTTGGGATTCCATAAGCCCTCAGTATTTTCCATAAACTGTCCCTATGTATGCTGTCAAAAGCCTTTTCAAAATCAACAAAATTTATGTAAAGCTGTCTTTGCCATTCTGAGCACTGCTCTATAATGTTCCTGAGAGTGAATATATGGTCTACACATCTTCTGTTCTTTCTAAATCCTGCTTGTTCTTTCCTCAGTTTGTAGTCTACTGCCTTTGAAATTCTCTGTATAATTATCCTGCCTAGTATTTTGCTGGGAACTGAGAGAAGAGTGATTCCTCTCCAATTATTGCAGTCTGCAAGATCTCCCTTCTTGGGCAATTTGACAATTATTCCTTTCTTCCACTCTGATGGTGTTGTCCCCGTTTTTCCACACTTGTGCAAATAGTGGTTCTAATAGTTCTGCTGCTAGCTCAGGGTCTGTCTTAAATAGCTCTGCATTTAAGTTATCATGGCCCGGAGCTTTACCGTTCTTTAACCCTTTGATTGCTGTGATGATTTCTTCTTTTCGTGGAATGTCTGTATTTACATCTAGATCGTTTTCAGCCTCAGGAACATTCAATTGTGTCTCTGGTATTTCCTTGTTCAGCATTTCTCTGAAGTGCTCTGCCCATCTTGTTTCCTGTCCCTCTGCTGTCTTGATGAGATTTCCTTGCTTATCTCTTACTAATGTAATATTGTTTGCACCTTGTTTTCCGCTGATGAATTTAGTTATTTTGTATACTGTGCTTTGTTCATTTCTCAGTGCTGCCTCTTCTGCCTGTTTTGCAAGATCGTCTAGGAAATTCCTTTTGTTGGCTCGGGTTTGGCGTTTAACTTCCCTGTCCAGCTGGCTGTACTGTTCGCTATATAGTTGCTTTAACCTGGGGGACTTCGCTTCTGTTTTCTTTCTTTTCATTTCCTTTCTCATCTTTATGGTGTTTAGTGTTTCTGGTGTTATCCAGTCTTGCTTCTTCCTTTCCTGGAATCCTAAGCATGATTTGCTACTTTCCTTATATATTGTTGAAATGGTGTTGAAATTCTGGTCTATATCATCAGTCAATGTCTTTTCCTGGCTTTTGGCAAATTGATATCGTTTCTTAATGTCGGCCGCAAAAGCTTTTCTGGTAAGGGGGTCCTTCAATTTGCTGATGTCAAACCTTTTCTGTGTAGTTACAGTTGGTCCAGCCCTTCTTAGTTTCACTTTCAGTTTTGCTACTACTAAATGGTGATCACTTCCCGCATCTGCACCTCTTCTTACCTTCACATCTTGTAATGCATGTCTCCATCTGCCGTTAACCATGATGTGGTCTATCTGGTTTCTGTCCCGACCATTTGGTGATTCCCATGTTAACTTGTGAATTTCCTTATGTGGGAAAAGTGTTCCTCCAATGACCAGGTTGTTAATGCTGCAGAAACTTATTAGCTTATCCCCATTTTCGTTTGCTGTTCCGCTGCCGCATTTCCCCAATGTTCTTTCATTATTCTCCTTTCATTTATTATGCCATATATTCATGCATTTCATTAATAATTGCAAAACCTTTCATATGTTCTGACCAAAATAAAACCTTGGTTCAGAACAAATAAACTAAAGAAAATTTTTCTATCCAAATTTTACACAACTTGAGTTAGTTCAGTGTGTTATAACATTTTATTAATATTATTAGACTTATTAAATATCTGTGTGTGTGTATGCAAACTACCACAACACATTACATATCATACCCTAGAATTTTAACGTAGCCACATTCATTAGAAAAAAAGATAGGTGTGAGGTCGTAGTGGTAGCAAGAAGGGCCTTCTGAAAATTCACAGCTACATTTATCTCAGGAGCCTTCACAGCTGACCTCATGCATCACATTAAGTAATATCACAATCATACAATACCATCAATACCACTACAACTACATAGCCTCACATTAGGCGTTACATTTGTTTGGAATGCTTATCATCTGCGCATTGTTATTCGTGCGTTGTGAGCCTGTTGTATGTTGCTCCTAGATGTATTTCAAAAAAAATTGTACCATTTTTTTTTCCCAGGGGGTGTGGTAATCTGTTGCGCACATATTTTTGATGCACAGATTACAAAAATAAGATATGACTAATTGATATGAAAAAGAGATTACTTTTGTTACAATCAAAGTTATATCATCCATGATTTGATTTATACTTTTGATTATGTGGATGATCTCCCTTGAATATTGATTTCGCGGATGAATACCGAATTTATGTAATTTCTCATGTGTTAGGGCCAGAAAATGGATTGATCTTGTTCAATATGTTTATGGCCTGAATTCATATGTATTACTTGTCTGGTGCAAGAAGATTCAGTCTTATATTGTATATCTTTGTATGTTTAGGTCGGACTATATTCTTTGTGCCGATCACTGGGGCAGGTATTCGTTTTCGAGGCATGCGTAGTGAGTCTCGATAATGCCGCCTAATATGGCTGAGTGTGTTTCTTTGGGCTGGTCCCTTTTAAGGGTTGAAAAGTGATTTGTGCATGTTTTTCCAGGAGAAGTTTGTGTCTCTGCAAGAGTCTATTTGTCAGAGATTCTCCTCATGCACTTTGTTATTAATTCGGACTCCAGGTAATACCAGACCCTTTCTTTTGATGATCTCTACGTGGTTAGGCCTAGATGGATCATGTTTCGGACATCGTTGGTCGTTGATATACCTTTGAAGATGACAGGTTTCCCAACAGAGATTATGTCTGCATGTAACAACCTTAGTAATGTGGAACTGTAGGGGAACTCTAGGAAATTATTGATATTCAAATTGTGAATTAACTTTGGCTTATCATTATCCTTCTGCTGGGTGAGTGAGCACAACTCAGGAAGGCAGCCATATTGTTTTCCTGTCATCGTTATGAATCACTGTCAAGAGAACAGTCTATCAAACTTATTATCGGACAGTGATATGGAGATCTCACTTATATGAAAACCCCCTATCGTGGTTTAACTTTATTACATAAATATTTGATATATGTCGCTGGAGAACTTAGCCAAGGAAAAGGTTCGTCCAGTGAACTCTTTATATGTTTACACTCCCACACCCACTGATGCGTTCAGTCAGTTAGGGGATGTGGCCATAGTCTGCCAGAACATTGAATGATTCCTTATATCTTTCATCATATTTGAATGCTGCATGAAATATGATCTACTGTTCAAATGCCTCATGATGTATACGTCAACATGTTCCTATGACTATGTTCCGTGCTGTCCAAATGTGTGCGTCCCTATTAAACGGTGTGAAATGCCCGCTGCAGTTCAAGTCGTCATTGCCTTGCATGAGAGTGTGTGAGAAATATTATCAAGTGGTCTGTTACACCGAACTACTACACCATTCGCGTTACTTGACACTCCCACTCAATGTCAACATGACAGGTTCATTCGATTATGCAGAGGTAACTCGAAGAAGACTTTCTTCAGTGATGACCAGTGCACGACCCTAAAACATAACCCCCGCATCCAGACATTACCAGTGGTGGCATAGCGGCTACTATCACTATGTAAAAAGACATATCACCTGACACTGCAGACCGTAATATAAGGCAGAGTTGAAGGTAAACATGCAAGGGGAAGACAGCACAATAAGTAGGAAGATAACATCAAGAGATGGACATGAAAGAGTCTATCAGAATGTACCATCAAGACAAGAGATGGACAAGAAAGAGTCTATCAGAGTGCACCATCAAGACAAGATATGGACATGAAAGAGTCTATCAGAGTGCACCATCAAGACAAGAGATGGACAGGAAAGAGTATCAGAGTGCACCATCAAGACAATAGATGGACATGAAAGAGTCTATCAGAGTGCACCACCAAGACAAGAGATGGACAAGAAAGAGTCTATCAGAGTGCACCACCAAGACAAGAGATGGACATGAAAGAGTCTATCAGAGTGCACCATCAAGACAAGAGATGGACATGAAAGAGTCATCTATCAGAGTGCACCACCAAGACAATAGATGGAAATGAAAGAGTCTGTCAGAGTGCACCACCAAGACAATAGATGGTCATGAAAGAGTCTATCAGAGTGCACCATCAAAACAAGAGATGGACATGAAAGATTCTATCAGAGTGCACCATCAAGACAAGAGATGGATATGAAAGAGTCTATGAGAGTACAACATCAAGACAAGAGATGGACATGTAAGAGTCTATCAGAGTGCACCATCAAGACAAGAGATGGACATGAAAGAGTCTATCAGAGTGCACCACCAAGACAAGAGATGGACATGAAAGAGTCTATCAGAGTGCACCATCAAAGAGATGGACATGAAAGAGTCTATCAGAGTGCACCATCAAGACAAGAGATGGACATGAAAGAGTCATCTATCAGAGTGCACCACCAAGACAAGGACATGAAAGAGTCTATCAGAGTGCACCACCAAGATGAGGTGGACAAGAAAGAGTCTATCAGAGTGCACCACCAAGACAAGAGATGGACATGAAAGAGTCTATCAGAGTGCACCATCAAAGAGATGGACATGAAAGAGTCTATCAGAGTGCACCATCAAGACAAGAGATGGACATGAAAGAGTCATCTATCAGAGTGCACCACCAAGACAAGAGATGGAAATGAAAGAGTCTGTCAGAGTGCACCACCAAGACAATAGATGGACATGAAAGAGTCTGTCAGAGTGCACCATCAAGACAAGAGATGGATATGAAAGAGTCTATCAGAGTGCACCATCAAGACAAGAGATGGACATGTAAGAGTCTATCAGAGTGCACCATCAAGACAAGAGATGGACATGAAAGAGTCTATCAGAGTGCACCATCAAGACAAAAGATAGACAGGAAAGAGTCTATCAGAGTGCACCATCAAAGAGATGGACATGAAAGAGTCTATCAGAGTGCACCATCAAGACAAGAGATGGACAGGAAAGAGTCTATCAGAGTGCACCATCAAGACAAAAGATGGACAGGAAAGAGTCTATCAGAGTGCACCATCAAAGAGATGGACATGAAAGAGTCTATCAGAGTGCATCATCAAGACAAGAGATGGACAGGAAAGAGTATATCAGAGTGCACCATCAAGACAAGAGATGGACAAGAAAGAGTCTATCAGAGTGCACCATCAAAGAGATGGACATGAAAGAGTCTATCAGAGTGCATCATCAAGACAAGAGATGGACAGGAAAGAGTCTATCAGAGTGCACCATCAAAGAGATGGACATGAAAGAGTCTATCAGAGTGCACCATCAAGACAAGAGATGGACAGGAAAGAGTATATCAGAGTGCACCATCAAGATAAGAGATGGACAGGAAAGAGTATATCAGAGTGCACCACCAAGACAAGAGACAGGAAAGAGTATATCAGAGTGCACCATCAAGACAAGAGACAGGAAAGAGTATATCAGAGTGCACCATCAAGACAAGAGACAGGAAAGAGTATATCAGAGATAAACATCAGACAATATGTAACATCAAATAGAATGAACAAGACATGGGGTACATTATACACCCAATTGGTTTATTAAAATTAAAATGAATGGATGGTGAATGATGGTATTGTCGATGGAAATTGTGTGTATGCTGTATGTGATATACGTCTCACAATTCAAGTATTTTCCTCATCTACTGGCTTGTGCTAAGACATTGATATGATGAGTTCCCTTTGAAACAGGAACTTAACTTTTCAGCCCCTGGCTGATAGTGAAGTGTGGTTGGATGTCCTGTCTCCTTATGGCGTTGCATCGGTAGGTCTCGAATGGTTTGGATCTGCCTTCACTGTGCTCGACTCCGTATTCTTCTCTGAGATTGGACTGTCATGCAAGGCTCCCCCATAGACTGAAGACAAATACGGCTTCATTAATTTCCTAGCTTGAGGAAGCCGTCTTTCCCTAAGCCGTCCGTCTGCCAGTCATATCAGATTTTAGTCTCTAACATCATATGTCTAGAGCCTAATCTTGAAATCAAGTTTCCCCCCTTTCTGCCTTTTTATTATTATATTCCCGGCCCAAGTGGCAGTACTATAATTCTTTACCCATTTATCGTCATGGTAACACGATGAATTATTATAGAAAGGCCTGTTAACCACACTGAATTATCCTAGAAATGTCAGTTAAACACACTGAATTAGCCTAGAACTGTCAGTTAAATGCACTGAATTAGCCTAGAACTGTCAGTTAAATGCACTGAATTATCATAGAAATGTCGGGCGACAGTATCCTAGTTCTGTGCTTCGTCCTAACCGTCATGTCAATTATAATGAATTAACAT